>SJYO01020080.1:44259326-44559694 GCA_006410555.1 Capra ibex
TATCTACAAAAAGACCTTGAGAGAACGAAAAAGGTACTAGGTCGTCTACAACCGTTAAACTAGAGACCAAGGAGACGGAAAAGATTTTGGTCGAACTTGTAGTCCCTCAAGTGCCAAGTGTATAACGACTTCAGACCGAACCTCTTAAAACTCGTAATGAAATGATCGAACACTCTACTCACGTTAACACGCCATCAAACTCGTAAGAAACCGTAACGGAAAGAAAACCTAACCTTACTTTTGACTGGAAAAAGTCAGGACACCGGTGACGACTCAAAAGGTTTGAACGACCGTAGAACTCACGTCGTGAAAGTGTCGTAGTAGAAAGTCCTAAACTTTATCGAGGTGACCTTAAGGTAGTGGAGGTGATCGAAACAAACATCACTGCGAAAGATTCCGGGTGAACTGTCGGTGGTTGTTTTTCAGTGATATTTATATTTGTCAAGAATAAAGTTAAACGAATCCTTTTATCTTATATAGGTCAGTATAGGTAACTATATCGTAGTCCCTATACTAGTTGTATAGGGACATTTCAACTAGTTCTTCTGGTATACAGAAAGAGGAACTCTCGACATCCGATACCAAATGGTAGTTGAAAAGTCCCGTACCCCAGTTTTGTCTCGGTCTTAGTTGAAGATACCTAAAAGATAATCTCGAAACGAACTTTAAGATTCAAGGTAAAACGTTGTGAGAGTGATATCTACAGTGTCACCACTGAAAAAGGTACAGAGGATTCGGAGTCTGGGAAACAATATTTAATTAAAGATTATCGTAAAATCATGTTTCCCAGATAACGTTCTACTCTATGAAAAAATCCACCGAGTTTTCTTTGTTTCCTTGTAACTGAAGATAATGCTAGTGTCTAAACCGAATTTAAACTTACCTTTAGATTCCACGATAAAACTTTTTCTTATTGTTCGTTGTAGATAACATAAGTGACCCTTTACGTGTAACCCGTGGTCCTAGGAGTGGTAGTGTGGTGACACTTTTGACAATTTTTTGTTTTGAATGAAGAAGGAACTTTTTGGATTTAGGAAAAGAACATTAGTGTTATCTGACAAATGTTATGGTTGGTAATTTTACACGGTGGTTATTTACTTCACTGTACCAATTTCGACTTATTATTTTAGACGTAAATATGTAGAATATATAATCGGAAGGGGAGTCAAACTGAAAACAATCAAAAACAAAAAACAACAAAAAACCGGTATGGTGTCTAGGGGTCCCTAACTTGGGTGCGGGAGTCGTCACTTTCACGTCTGACGATTGGTGATCTTGTGGTCCCTCATGGACTGAAAGTAATGAAAAGTTTAAGAAAATTTCTTAAAGACATATTAACTATAATAGTAAAAAGATATTTTCATATGTTTTTGAAACCATGACCTCTTTACTTGAGACTAAATGTGGGATTATTTATCTAACATACTTACCACGGTTCGTAATCCTAAATTTCCCTTGTCCTGGTCTCAGAAGATCCAATATCACGAGTGATTCCTTTCTTCCTTCACTTCCTTCACTTTCAACGAGTCAGTACAGGCTGACAAACGTTAGGGTATCTAATATGTCAGGTACCTTAAGAGGTCCGGTCTTATGACCTCACCCATCGACAAGGGAAGAGGTCCACTAGAAGGGTTGTGTCCCTAGCTTGGGTCCAGAGGGTGTAACATCCACCTAAGAAATGGTCGACTCGGTACTCCCTTCGATCACGAGTGATTTCATCCCCAGTTTAACTCAATTTAAACCACCGTATAATGTTCTGGCAAACATTTTATATTCGAAACTTAGACATGTGACATCCTAAGTTTTGAACCTTTACTTTCTATAACTGTAATCCTTCACCCAAGAAATCTATGGAAGTCCTTTACCCCTCATTCTTCGATCGTTCCTCCATATATCAGTTAAGAGTAATTGGTACCTAAAACATAAACGGTTAGACGACTGAACGATGTTTGAAGAACGTTGAAGTTTTAGTCGTAAGTACCACTAAAGTATCATTAAACATAAGTACGTGTCTTGATACTTTTTAAACTCATCTGGTGCCGAGTGTAGGGGTCGAGTCCAGTGAGTCCGTTACGAAACGTAAGAATAAAGTCGAGAGTCTGACAATTGTTCATAAGAAAGGAATCAGATAAATTACCAGTAAAAAGACGGAAAAAAAAAAAAAACCATTGAAGTGACAAATTTTATCGAGGACACTCATCACGTCTTCACGACAAATCACAAGGATATTCACTCTCCCGACACCTCTTTTATGGACACTATCTCTTCAAAACATATCTAATACTTAATCTGTCAACTGACATTCAAGTTAAAGTTATATACACTAGTTTGTCATATATCATTTATTCTACAGAAATTTATCTTTGTGTCTACTTTGTTTTAATACATAACTGACCAACTATTTTGATAATACAGGTCTTTAAGTATCCTTGTATTAAACCTAAAAGGGATCCTCGTTACCAAGTGACAAACGATTAAGCTATAAAGACCACTGAAGATCCCGTTTTGTTGATACTTATTACTCTTGGTTGTCATATACAACCTCCTCACTCCCTACTATTCTGTAAATTAATGATAGAAAGACCCTTATAATAAATACAGGTATTACCTGAGATCCAGGGTTCGTCTCGTAATGTTATCTCCTCTGGGCTTTTAAGGACTCTATATGAAAGGAGTGAATCTAGGTACCCAATTGAAACCACTCAGGGTTTGTGGTACTTTACTTTCTATATATATACTTATGTGTGTATACATATAGAAAGACCTTCATACAAGATCTTATGGGTCATTTAAATCATTTAAAAGTTTTAACAGGTACTGTGTTAATTTTTAACGACGAGACACTCCACTCGTACTCCAGATCCTGACACCATGGCATATGTCTCAAGGTCGACTCAACCTTGAACCGGAAACAGACTGTTACGGATCGTTCCTATATCCAAATTCAAACCACTCTCTACTGTGAACTTCCGGGTGACCCTAAAGTCTCTTCTTGCTAGTGACTAGGAAAATATAGACTAGTATATATTCCCAACAAGTCAGTATCTTCTTTTCGGATCTCTTTGTCCGAGACCTTGGGACATTACATGTACCCTTCAGACCGAGAAGTCCGTATCCAGGTGAAATGTTTTAGACCTCCCAGTCTTTCGAGAACCATATACTTGAAAATATTCGTTTACAAATATGAACTTTTAGTATGTAAAATTAAATTTAAAATTATGTTTCCTTTATTTTAGAACCAAATCCTTGACCATCAAACGTGTTCACACTTAGTGATGGTTTATATGTGTAAACAGAGTTAAACTCGTAAACGAGGGACTTAAGACTGTCAGGACCGTACGAAATTATTTTACCTTTGGAACTGTTTCGGAACCCCCTCGAACTTAGGACAATTAACTCCGAACTCAACAAAACTTTAGTTAACCAGAATAAAAATACTGGTTTATATAGACATCTAGTAATTGAGACTTTTTCTTGTAACAATACCTTTTCAAATTTTCGAGTAAGGAGGAAGTCCGATTTTTACTCCTGACACCTTGTGTATAATCCGTTAATGTAGTAAATAAGAGTTATATGACTGAACGAGGTATCCGTATTGAGAGTCCAAATATTCAGTCTTTGTAAAAGTATTCCACCCTCCTGAGTACTACAAACTATGTATTGTAAATTATTAACAATACCTAGGAATCACTGACACCTCGTAACAACGTTGACCCACCGTGTACCTAATAAACTTCAATATGTGACTTTATACTGTAATGTAAAAGTTTATACGAAGTGGTAACAATTATATAATCGTTACTGTAATCGAAATAGAAGTATAAATGTGTACTTTTTTGTTCTCATTTATTGATCGGGTTCCAGTATGAGATACAATCATCTATTAATGCTTATTCTCGATCTCATAAATCGAGAGTAAAATCTCAAATTCGTTAAAAGGGGTGACGAAGGTAGTACTATCATCTTTTCCTTTTCTTAGAGAAATTTTGTTTAATAACAACCACAATATGAGAAAGTGTTGTACACCTGATATCGGAATTTTAATTTGAGTGAGACATTCTCTACCAAAGGGTCTTCAGAATCCAATTTCATTTGTTACCATCTGTCCTCAGCAACTGTCAACATCTGTCCTGATAAGAACAAGTAACCGGTTGTAAACCACGAGTATAATTAACGGTCATTGAAAGAGTCGGTAACCACTGTCGGTTTCTGTTATACCAAAGGGTAGAGTAATAAGAGACAAGAGATCTCCGTGAAAATCTACGGGACTACCCTCCACTTTCTTAGGTTCCGGTGACTAAAAACCATTCATAAGAAGAAATTCTCGAGAACCGTAATTCAAGGGGTGAAGGGTATTCGAAAACATGTAAAAGTCACAAAATAGATGTGTGTAAAAAGTGTGTAAATGTGTGTAAAAAGTGTGTAAAGTGTGTAAAAATGTGTCGAGGAAATGTGTGTGTAAAAATCTTGAGATATACCCTTTATTTCAATTAATACGGAAGGACTCGGACTGTAGCCAAATATAATTTCCTATCGTCTCATATGTCCCTGAAGGAAACACCAGGTCACCAATTCTTAAGTACGAGAGTTACGTCCCCCGGGCCCAAGTTAAGGACCAGTCCCTTGACCTAGGACGTACGGTGTCGATTCGTCTTATTAGCACAGAATGGGGGTTCGGTCGGTTCTGTCTTCAATTAGTGTTCTGTTGGGATCTGGGGATAGTCGAGTCTTTCCCTTAGTTTCTTTAGATGGATTGTTTGCAACAATTTTGATCGGGATTAGGCAGTAATTAAAGGGGTATACAAACGGAAGGGTGTCAAACGATCAGGTGATCTTCGAGTTTCATAAAAAGGAAACGGAACAATGAAGAAAAAACTTCGACGATATCTTCAGGTTCAAGATTGGTACGAAGGTCAATGAGAAGAGACTTACAAGGGTACACATACGTCCTACACAATCATTTGAACAAAAAGAGAACGATTAGACAGAAAACAATCAGATTAAAGGCTCCGGGGTCGGTCGCTTAAATTCTACCCATCTCCCTTTTTTAAAAAGGAAAAATGTCATGAGACTGTGATTTACGGTCATTTAATCTGTTTTACTGAAGTCACCAATCCGTCAAAAGGAAGGAGTGAACGAATTAGATACCGACAGAGGACAAAGGGAAATCTAAAAAGTATCAACATTATGGAATGGGAATTCCAGTCCGAGTGATAGTCACATATGTATATTAAAAGTCTCAACTTGACGAAATTTTCAAGTTCAGTTTAGTTTAAGAGTGTTAAATACTGACATGAAGAAAAGTGACACAGGATTAGGGAAGAAAACTTTAATTTACTTTTTTCTAAAAGGAAATCTTTATTTATAAAAAAATTGTAAGGGAATCCTTCTTCGTTAAGTAGAATCATCTTTTCATGGTTAATACCTCATTCTGATGGGTTCAAAATTAAATCGAAGAAACCAGGAGTCTAAGACATACGTATTTTACTCCTATAATCCTCGTAGGCGTAATGGTACTTTGACATTGTCCCATTACATATTTTTCTACAATATACCTAGACTATGTATTATTTTTGAGTCGTTTTGAATGAAATATATATATGTGTATATATACAATTTATATGTTACTTTACTTAAACTAGCACTACTGTGATGAGACGGGATACCGTTATAGAATAAAGTTGTTTAACAATAGGTAAACATAATTTAAAAATTTTTCAAAGTTTTAAATCTCCTTATCGATTTTTATTACTTACCGTCTCAGTTATAAACTTTAGTCAATTGATCTAAATTTTTTACCCACTTTTAGTCACTCTATACAAAACTATCCTTATTTACTTTTCTGGATATACAGTTAAATTTACTAATTACCCCGACAGTTTTTCTGGATTTTCAAAATTAATGGGGTTTTCAGTTATAGCTCTACGTTATCAATTCCTCATTTATATTAGAACCTCACTCAATTAGGTTTAAATCAAAGGTTCTTTCAACATCTAAACTCTTCAGAAAGAGACACGAACAGAATAGTATGCCACCCTAATATAAAACAAGACCCGAGATGTAAAATTACCATGTGACTTTTTACTTTATTTTATAAAATGTTGTATACCACGTATGTAGGTACGAGTCACCGAAGTAAACACAGACTAAGAAACACTGGAATACCTGACATCTGATGGTCCGAGGAGACAGGTACCCTAAGAGGTCTGTTCTAATGACCTCACCCAACGGTACGGGAGGAAGTCCCTTAGAAGGACTGAGTTCCAAACTTGGGCTCAGAGAATGTAGAGAACACAACCGTCCTTCCAAGAAATGGTGATCACGGTGGACCCTTCGGGATTATTACTCCAGTATCCCATCCTGATCGTCGGAGTGTTTTTCTCCTCCTCTCTAGGTCTCACATAAGAGTCTCCTTTCCGGTGAATTGTTGTATGACGTGTCGGTCGATAGACGTCCATCCCTCTATCCAGAGTCGTCTTTGGTTGGAATGACCGTGGAACTCGAACTTGAAGGTCGAAGGATTCAACCTTCTTTTATTGAAAGACAAAAAATTCAGTGGGTCAGACACCCACTTCATTGATGTGACTGGTTCTGTCTTCTAACATCCCAAAAAGAGACTTTTCACACTTTGCTTTCCAGAAAGATATTCTCTACTAGTCGATATCAACTCTCGTTCAATACCCAATCCTCCTCAGTCACAAATATATTCCTTACATCTCTTGGAGAATTGGAAGAAGAGAGTATGTCAAAAGTCTTATAACCGTCCCTTTGTATATAGACTTTATAATAAAAGACATTTAAAAATTGTGTCGTTCTCTTTCTAGGTTTTATGATTTTAAATCTCAGAGAGTTATTTCTTCATGTCTGTCTAGAAGTATGTCGTGTGAGATGTTGTCTTTTAGTGATAGTAACACATAAAGGGTTTCTAGAAATTGAGTTAGAAAATACTATACTTATCTCCTTTTTTTACTTGTTCGTTACACCTCCTTCTTCTGTAATATGTCTAACTTCCTTTGAATATAAAATGATGATACGAGTGTCAATTCTTTTTATAAAGTAGGTATTTCTTGTTATTTCAAGATATATTTTATTTGTCTTATCAACGAGAATTTTTAATTTTTGTCGTCTTTATCTTGGAACTCTTTTTCAAAACTTTCTATTCTCTTTAAGAAGGTCTTTCATCTCGTTTTGTTTTGTGTAAAAAGGGGGTTCTGGGATGTTGTGACTTTTTAAAAATTTATTTATCTCTTAGTCTCCTGGTGAAATCTTCTAGGTTATACACTGATTCTCCTTTAAGTCTATCTTTCTTACCTTTTTGATCTTTCATTCTTTAGTGATTAGTCAAGTCAAGTCAGCGAGTCAGCACAGACTGATAAACGCTGGGGTACTTAGTGTCGTGCGGTCCGGAGGGGCAGGTAGTGGTAGAGGACCTCAAGTGAGTTTGAGTGCAGGTAACTTGGGCACTACGGTAGGTCGGTAGAGTAGGACCCAGCAGGGGAAGAGGAGGACGGGGATTAGGGAGGGTCGTAGTCTCAGAAAAGGTTACTCAGTTGAGAAGCGTACTCCACCGGTTTCATGACCTCGAAGTCGAAATCGTAGTAAGGAAGGTTTCTTTAGGGTCCCAACTAGAGGAAGTCTTACCCGACCAACCTAGAGGAACGTCAGGTTCCCTGAGAGTTCTCAGAAGAGGTTTTGGTGTCAAGTTTTTGTAGTTAAGAAGTCACGAGTCGGAAGAAGTGTCAGGTTAGAGTGTAGGTATGTACTGATGACCTTTTTGGTATCGGAACTGATCTACCTGGAATCATCCGTTTCATTACAGAAACGAAAACTTATATGATAGATCCAACCAGTATTGAAAAGAAGGCTCCTCATTCACAGAAAATTACAGTACCGACGTTAGTGGTAGACGTCACTAAAACCTCCGGTTTTTTTATTCAGACTGTGACAAAGGTGACAAAGGGGTAGATAAAGGGTACTTCACTACTCTGGCCTACGGTACTAGAAGCAAAAGACTTACAACTCGAAATTCGGTTGAAAAAGCGAGAGGGGAAAGTGAAAGTAGTTCTCCGAAAAATCAAGGAGAAGTGAAAGACGGTATTCCCACCACAGTAGACGTAAAGACTCCAATAACTATAAAGAGGACCGTTAGAACTAAGGTCGAACACAAAGAAGGTCAGGTCACAAAGAGTACTACATGAGACGTATATTCAATTTATTCGTCCCCCTGTTATATGTCGGAACTGTATGAGGAAAAGCATAAACCTAGGTCAGACAACAAGGTACAGGTCAAGATTGACCACGAAGGACCGGACGTATGTCTAAAGAGTTCTCCGTCCAATCCACCAGACCATAAGGGTAGNATAAGGATAGAGAAAGTCTTAAAAGATGTCAAATAACACTAGGTGTATCAGTTTGCGAAACCGTATCAGTTATTTCGTCTTTATCTACAAAAAGACCTTGAGAGAACGAAAAAGGTACTAGGTCGTCTACAACCGTTAAACTAGAGACCAAGGAGACGGAAAAGATTTTGGTCGAACTTGTAGTCCCTCAAGTGCCAAGTGTATAACGACTTCAGACCGAACCTCTTAAAACTCGTAATGAAATGATCGAACACTCTACTCACGTTAACACGCCATCAAACTCGTAAGAAACCGTAACGGAAAGAAACCTTAACCTTACTTATGACTGGAAAAGGTCAGGACACCGGTGACGACTCCAAAGGTTTAAACGACCGTATAACTCACGTCGTGAAAGTGTCGTAGTAGAAAGTCCTAAACTTTCTCGAGGTGACCTTAAGGTAGTGGAGGTGATCGAAACAAGTATCACCACGAAAGATTCCGGGTAAACTGAAGTGTAAGGTTCTACAGACCGAGATCTACTCACTAGTGTAGTAGTACTAATAGACCTAGCACTTCTAGAAAAAACATGTCAAGAAGACATATAAGAACGGTGGAGAAGAATTATAGAAGACGAAGACAATCCAGGTCTGGTAAAGACAGGAAATAGCTCGGGTAGAAACGTACTTTATAAGGGAACAATAGAGATTAAAAGAACTTCTCTAGAGATCAGAAAGGGTAAGACAACAAAGGGAGCTAAAGAAACGTGACTAGCGACTTCTTCCGAAAGAATAGAGAAGAACGATAAGAAACCTTGAGACGTAAGTCTACGAATATAGAAAACAAAAGAGGAAACGAAAAGCGGACAGAAGAAAGGTGTCGATAAACATTCCGGAGGGGTCTATCGGTAAAACGAAAAAACGTAAATAAAAGGTACCCCTACCAGAACTAGGGACAGAGGATATGTTACAGTGCTTGGAGTAAGGTATCAAGTAGTCCGTCAGATAGATAGTCTAGATCCGGGAATTTAGATAAAGAGTGAAGGTACCATATTAGTATTCCCTAAACTAAATCCAGTATGGATTTACCAGGTCGTCAAAAGGGATGAAAGAAGTTAAATTCAGACTTAAACCGATATTCCTCAAGTACTAGACTCGGTATGAGTCGAGGACCAGAACAAAAACAACTGACATATCTCGAAGGGGTAGAAACCAACGTTTCTTATATTAGTTAGACTAAAACCACAACTGGCAGACCACTACAGGTACACATCTCAGAAGAGAAAACAACAACCTTCTCCCACAAACGATACTGGTCACGTAAAAGAACCGTTTTGAGAATAATCAGAAACGGGACGAAGTAAGGCGTAAGGTTCCGGTTTAAACGGACAATGAGGTCCACAAAGAACTGAAGGATGAAAACGTAAGGTCAGGGGATATTACTTTTCCTGTAGAAAAAACCCACAATCAGGATTTTCTAAAACATCCAGAAGTATTTTGGCAAGTTGAAGTCAAAGAAATCGCAATGACCAACCCCGTATCTGAACTTATTGACATTATGACTTACCAAACGGAACCTCTGCTAGCCGCCGGCTCTCCTCGATGGGGCGTAGGTTCCAGTCACCGCCGACCCTCCTCTGTGGGGCGCAGGCTCTAGTCCCCGCCGGTCCTTTTCGGTGGAGCGCGGGCTCCGGTCCCCGCCGTCGACCCTCCTCGGTGGGTGCGGACTCCGCTCCCGACCGCCGACCCTCCTCGTTGGACTCCTCACCACCGACACGTCGTGTCCTCCCGGATCTCCTCGATAGGGTACAACTTCCAGTCCTTGCCACTACCATTCCTCTATGGGGAGCAGGTTCCATTTCTCGTCGCCGACACGTAACGACCTCGTCGGCACTTCTCTATAGGGTACGGTTCCATTCTCTTTGTGTTCATTCTACCATTCACAACGTTCTCCCGTAGTCTCCCGTCTGTGTGACTTTGGTATGAGTGTCTTTTGATCAGTTAGATTAGTGTGATCCTGGTGTCGGAACAGATTGAGTCACTTTGGTTCGGTACGGATGCCCCGTTGGGTTCTACCCACCAAGTACCACCTCTCCAGACTGTCTTACACCAGGTGACCTCTTCCCTTACCGTTCGGTGAAGTCATAAGAACGGAACTCTTGGGGTACTTGTCATACTTTTCCGTTTTACTATCCTATGACTTTCTCCTTGAGGAGTCCAGTCATCCACGGGTTATACGATGACCTCTAGTCACCTCTTTATTGAGGTCTTTCTTACTTCCCTACCTCGGTTTCGTTTTTGTTGTGGGTCAACACCTACACTGACCACCATCTTCGTTCTAGGCTACGACATTGCTCGTTATAACGTATCCTTGGACCTTATAGTCCAGGTACTTAGTTCCGTTTAACCTTCACCAGTTTATTCTCTACCGTTCCCACTCACAGTTGTAAGATCCTTAGTCACTTGATTTAGTCTGACCTTACCCTCTTAAATTGAGTCTACTGGTAATGTAGATGATGACGCCCGTCCTTAGGAAGTCTTCTTTACCTCATCGGTAGTACCAGTTGTTTTCTCAGGCTTTACGTCATGAACCTACATTAGAGTTTTTGCTGTCTTACTAGAGACAAGCAGAGGTTCCGTTTGGTAAGTTATAGTATCAATAGGTTCAGATACGGGGTTAGTCATTGCGACTTCTTTGACTTCAACTTACCAAAATACTTCTGGATGTTCTAGAAAATCTTGATTGTGGGGGGGTTTTCCTTTTAGTGATTATTTTGTTTTTTTTAAAGGGTGTTTTCTTCCATACTTCAGAATCTAATCTGGGTCGTGTTGTCTACTTTTAGTCATCTACGTCTGTAAATTGACATTTTAAAGTCCTGATTTCCCTATTCTTTTTATAAAATTTTCGAAGATACTAGTCTTTAATCTTTCCTGAAATTACAGAGTTTCAATGTAATTTCGATCTCCTGTTACCTCTTTTCGGAAACTTTATATCTCCTTTCTTTTAATAAAACTTAACTAATTGTGGTACGGTCACTTTGATGGTCAGTTTATACTCCCATCTGATATCTATAAAAAGTCTACACGTTGGAGGTATTAATAAATAAAGAGTATAACAGAAAGAGTGTTTCGGGGACCATTTCATTAAAGTGGGACTACTCTCTCATTTAGTTCTTTTTCCTTTCGTACTCTACATCTCTTACCCTCGAAGTTAAGTCCTTTCTATTACCTTAAAGAGATCCAAATTTAACTTTCATCTAGAACCCTACTACCGTAAAGATTCCGTATGTCGTATTGACTAGGTTAAACTTTCTAGTCGTCGGAGACTTCTCAACATAGGATCTCGGACTATGTTAGAATTGTTTAGACCTTGTTAAGTCCCTTTCACTCCCGTATCTTTTGGTTCCGTTATTTTTCATCAGGTCCACCGTGATCACCATTTTCTTGGGCGGACAGTTGCTTCTTCTGTATTCTCTGTGTCCAAGGTAGGCACCCATCCCTTCTAGAGGACTCCTTCCCTTACCGTTACGTGAGGTCATAAGAACGGACCTCTTAGGGAACCTGTCTCCTTGGACCATCCGATGTCACGTACCCCAGCGTTTCTCAGTCTATGTTGACTTCGTTGAATTGTACGTGTAAATTGTAGGACTACCGAGTCGTCCATTTCTTAGACGGACCTTACATCCTCTGTGTCTACACCTAAACTAGGGACCAATCCTTCTATGGAACCTCCTCCTTTATCGTTGGGTAAGATTATAAGAATAGACTTTTTAAGGTTCCTGTCTCAGTGTTTTTCAACCTGTACTGACTCACTGATACGTCTGTCTATGACTTGTCGTTCTCTCAACAAGTTCTTTCGTTTGAATTAGGATCGTATTTTATGTCATGACAGTTGAAAATGTTTTTGTATTAATACACTTGGGACTTATGACTAGATTCATTATGACAAATTCAGAACTCATACCCATTTAAAAATGTCGTTACTCTCAATCTTGCACCTTTTTGTGGTTAAGGTGTAAAGGGTATTACCCTTTAATTATTTGACTACGAAATTTTAAAAAGAATTACGATTGTTACATTGTTATAATACACTGTTATACCTCCATTTATATGCATTCACTCACACCCACTCACTTCAGCAGTCAGCACAGGCTGAGAAACGCTGGAGTACCTGACATCGGATGGCAGAGGAGGCAGGTACCCTAAAAGACCCGTTTCCAGGACCTCACCCAACGGTAAACATTTACTCATGATTTTCCCTGGAATCTCAACACTCTTTACGTCCTCAGTCCCTCCTATCTTGAAAAGGTAATAACAATACCTTTACAAACCGGGTAATTTGGTAGACATATATATATAAACAACTGGTATATTTTGAATTATTGTTTAAATCCTTGTCGATGTAAATTACTATCATAAAAATGGACTCAAGAAGACTCAATGTAAGACAGGATGACAACGTTTAGGATTTGAATTCGATTAGAACCATAAACGTTGGATGTAAACTCATTGCAACACAAAATAAATATTAATGCACGAAATCGGAAACGTTTTATATACGAGTGACATTAATAAAAGTTTTCTATAAATACCAGATCGGTTATATTCTTACGTGACACAAAATTTCGGGAAATGTAGTGATTTGAGAGTAATCTCGTTTCTGATTCTATTTAGACTCCGTGTGTATTGAAACATCCACTGGAGTCTTACACGACTACAACATACGTTATCCTTTTTTCGGTCGGTGAGAGTTGGTCATGTCTATTTACTCGTTATTCACTGATGCCTTAATATAAAGGAGTGGAGGTCTCCGAAACCGAAGTTTGTTACAAATGGGTTGAACTCCTCTGGGTAACTGTGAAACGAGTGAAGATATTTTGCAAATTTTAGAAATAGAAATAGACGTCAAAAGGATTTACTGAAGGTAACGGGGACCAGATAAACTTCTAGATCAAGTGTTCAAAGAAAGAACTAAAATTTAGAGTAAGCTTTTATAAAAGAAGAGTGGAGTAATAGCCAAAGAAAACAAAAGGGGAAGTGAACGAAATAATAAAGATGTGTGAAGTGACTCGAAAGACTGTGAGTTCAGACATCTTTTCTATTAAACGACAAAGTCATTTAAGGAACGACCTTAATTTTCATGTCCCCTTTTTTTTTAGTGTCTTGATAATTTTGTCTCACAACATGTTCGATGACCACATCTTTTCAACTTCGTTTTCGGAACAGACAAGAGCAGTAAAGAAGGGGAAGGAGGGGAGGGAGATCGTATATAGAAGGACGAGAAGGGGGTTCGTAACGTTGAGTATTTTAAGAGTTTTAGTAGTAAAGAAAAAAGACTGATTCCTTTACTGAATGGCGAGACAATAAAATGGTACTTTACTCTTTGTTATTTCGTTTGTGACATTTTTTTTTAGTTACTTAAATTCTCTGGTTGTCCTTTACTGTCGGAAAATTTCGTCCAGTTCGAATAATAGAACCACAGTTATATGAATTTCTTAAAAGTTCGACGAGACCGGAAAAGATAAGGAGATTGTGTACATGTACGACTTGGTATGGCTTTCCGCATAGAAATTCGTAGTGGTGTATCTGGCGACCCATTTATGGGGTAAAAAGATACAGACGTATCTATATGATGGAAATTAAGCTCGGTCTTCAAAATGGCTGTTTTTCTTTCGTTCAAACCGAACGGTCTTGAATACAGTGGAACTTTCCAAAAGTCATAGTCAAACGGGTTTTACATCGTAAGATTTGGTCAATAAGAGACTGTTCCTTCGTGTGAGAATAGTCGTCTGGTGACTCGTTTGAGTTATCGAGTCTGTACAAATTGTGTTTCCTATTTTATCCATAAACGATGAAAAACCGTAAAAATTATCGGGAGTAAAGGATGAACGAAAAGGGCGGTACGTCAAACCACCGTCTCTTCAACGTAAGTGACCATTAAATGGTTTCTTTACGGTTAGGAAGGAGAGTGGTAAATCAGTTGGTTCTCCTCTCGTTTACCGGCTTCGAGTCGGTTAACTTGACTTGACTCTCTTTGAGCTCAGAAGTCGTGCGCTACGTTTTTCGTTTCTTACTCAACCTCAAAGAAGAAGTGTCACCACCACCGGAGTAGTCTGACAAGAGAACAGGTCAGGTCCGGATGTAAACCAAAGAATCAGGAGACTTCAAAAGGACCGAGAAGGTCCGATTAAGGTCAGGTCAGTTACCAGAGGAGTAGAGGTGTTACGTAGGAATCTTAGAGTGTGGACGGAACGAATCCGATCGGCCGTAGGTAAAGACAAATCAGTTTTTAAGGATTCCCTATGTTTCGGTAAAACGTTCCTTAGATTCTTTTATTTCAATGTTATATGGTAAAGTATATCATTTGTGATGGGAAACAATAGTCTATAAGACTTTTTTTTTCAAAAATAGTAACAACAAGTAAGGGAGTTAACACAGGCTGAGAAACGGTGCGGTACCTGTCGTCGTGTGCACAGGACAAAGAGGATAAACGGTAAAGGAGGTCCATACTCTGGTGTCCGTTCGGTGAAAAGGAGAACCCGGAGTTACAGGTACAAAAGTTTACTCGAGATCGTAAGTCATTAAAGTTGTTCCAGTAAAGTTATTTGTAGACATTAATGTCTAATATCTACTCTCACCGTAGATATATAGTGAGACACAAGTCTAACAACAAGTTAAAATATAGTCAAATTGTAAACAATACCCTCCCTATCGGATACAGGGTATGGATTCATCAATTATCCGTTAGTGTGTTAAAATCTACTTACCTGTATACGGTAGGACTTAAATTACTGATACTGAATCATTATTACTATCATTATTGTCGTGGTTCGATGTGAAAAATTTAATTACCAGGTTGTTGTTATTCAACGTACACTTATCTATAAAATTCTCTTCGACGTTATACTCTAAAGATAGTTTTTAGCTAATGGAACCGACGTACTCAGCTACTGAGACAAAGATTAACAATTTATAGTCGTGTAAAGTCACATTTGTAAAAGGATGTAAACTAAAAATACTAACAGTTTCAATAAAAAGTGTGTAAATTCTCAGTTTACTGAGACATTAAGAAAAAAAAAAAAACTATCAAACGAAAATAAATAAAAAAAAATTTGAAAAATAAAAATGAAATAAAATGAAATATTATGACATAACCAAAACGGTATGTAACTGTACTTAGGTGGTACCCACATGTACGCAAGGGTTTGTACTTGGGGGGAGGGTGGAGGGAGGGGTGTTGTAGGGAGGCCCAGTAGGGACACGTGGTCGGGGTTCGTACGACATAGGACGTAGCCTGTATCTGACCACTAAACTAAGAATCTACACATATCACCTGAAAACCTGAGACATTAAGAATTATTCTTTTTGTCGATATGAGGTTTGAAAGATGGTAAAGGTAAAAGAGTGTCCGTTGCAATTGACAAATTCGAAAGATTGATCGACAATAAAAACTATTACAAGGAGGTGAACACATTCATTTCATTTTTATAACAATAAAGAACTAGAAAGTCTATCATAAATAACTAAAGGATGTTACCTTTTCTTCCTAACTTGAAAGAAATTGAGTGATCCGGGGTTGTCATTTTTGTGTATGAAGGGTACAGGAGATAAGAGGGTGATTTCAATGACATATTAAAACTAATTTTAAAAGTCTCTTGTAACAATACAAATACGTTCTTGATCAGTGTCTCTTCGACACATATTTGGTACTGATAAAAAATAAAGAAATTCACTGAAAAACAAAATAAAAAAACCGAAATGAAACATACATGATTGGTGACTTTTTACGGGTTTGAGAGGGTCAATATAGTCTATAAGATAGTAAAAATAAAAAAATTTCTATTAGAAGAACCTTTGAAGACCCGACAAGATAAGAACGAGAAAGACTGGTTACTAAACGATGTAAGGACACTATAAAGTAGTAGAAGTAGGACCTCTATTAGAAACGGAGAAAGAATTTCCTTCCTTTTAGGGTAAAAGACCTAAGGGATAGAAAGGAAAAGAACCAATGAAGAAGTAAAATCCCTCTGGATGTTGTAGACTTTTACAGATAGAAACAGAAACTAAACGATCAAACAGATATTTATCTTTTAGTTATAGGAAAATGAAGTCTCAAGACTTTAATATAAAAGTAAAAGAAAGTCAAAGGTCGTGACGAGAACTCTTCAGGGTTTGATAGGTCAAAAGATTAGGGAATAAACACTGAATAAACGTAGAAAGACCTTCGAAATCTTAGAAGATAAATTTAACACTCAGACTTAAAGGTGTGACTACATGACACCTTATTTAGGTCACATAGATGAGTTACCCGTGAACTATCTGTGAAAGTCGGAAACTTAAGTACAGAAAATCAAGTCTCTTTAAAAGAACTAACAAATCCATTACTAAAGGATTCGAGACTAAGGAGACAAGAAAGAAGTACCTTAAAAATAATAACTCGACAATAAGGAAAACCTGACCTAGTAATTAAAAGATTAAAAAAAGTAAATTGAGAGTAGAAAAACGACGAAACGAGATGAGAGAGTCTCTAAAGAAACTAAAAGATTTACAACGTGACTCAAGAAGAAAAAGACAATAATATAAAATTTTAGAAATTTACCTAAAGAATAAGAGACTTGTTTGTACAATATATATTTAATAATATATTTTACATAATGATATATTTATATACGTTCTATGTTTGTCCTTCGTATACTTATATATATAAGTTGTGTAAATATATGTATGCATAAAGATATAAACAAAGTGTTCACGCCACGGAGAAAAATAAGAAGATACTAATAATCACGTATATATAAACTTGAATGGAGAAGAATGTATTACAAAGGAAAATTACGAAAAAGACGACAAACATGTAAAGACAGAAAACTCAGATAGTAAGCAATGTACGAACTTACTTCAGATAACTAAGAAATTACAAATAATTACATAATTTACCAATGTTTTTTAACAAATCTTCGATATTCAAACAACTTAAATCGGAATGACATCACTGGACCAATATTAGAAAATAACCTTTGTCGTCCGAGAAAAGAAATCGAGACCAGTAATGAATCTCTTATCAAAACGGATTTCAAGATTCAGAGGACCTTTAACTTACCCCTTTCTATAGACCAGTAAAAGTTAAACGTATATATGAAGACGAAACTCTTATCATGAGAAGGGTGAGATCAAGAACCGAAGGACTCCGTTCGTTCTTGAAAGGTAAAATAACAGTGGTCTCTTATTCGGAGGAGGTCGGAAGGTGACTCCACAACCCACCCTAAACCCGAAGGTTTACGAAGAGTCTGTCTTTTGAATAGTTCAAAGGTAAGCGAAACGAGTACGGAAATGGAGTAGACTATAAATACGGTAACAGTAAAGAGTCGGAAAATACTTAAGACTACATGATAATCTAACAAAGAACCTAAAGGGGTGACGAACTAATCGAAAGTCGTATAAACCCGGAAGACTTAGGGTTTAACAGTAAATATGACCATAACTATGTAAGGTGTAACGTTTTCCGATAAGGATTAGACGAAACGAAATAGGAAAGATAGAAAAACTTAAATGTAAAATCTTAAAGAAATGACAATAAAAGATCAAAACCTTTCTTTTCTTCATTTATATATGCCTGTCAGGTAGGGACGAATTGACTTTCAAACTCGTAATATAAAGATAAAGTTATTTTGAAGCATTATATATTTTTTATATCATGTATAATATATATTAATATATATTATCATTTTGAATTTGATGGTGGTAACTTTGAAGTTCAAAAAATTTTGTCATATTATTAATGTTATAAAACACTTCTTTGTGTGTATATTGATATGAACTAGGTATTTTATCAGAAATCATTCTTTAACTATTTGTTCGGTTAGTCACGGAAGAATGCATAACTGTTAAAAAAAATTTCACTCTTGAACACTCCTAGAAATCCCCTTTTCTCCACAAATTTTCTTTATAAATACTTCAGACACTACATTATACGAAAGGGTAAAGGTTATTTACATGTAATAGGTTTGTATAAATACCCAATGTAAAAACGAAATGAATTCGTTTATAGTTATTGGAGTCTGTACGTCTACTGTGGTGGGAATACCGTCTTTCACTTCTCCTTGATTTCTCGGAGAACTTTCACTTTCTCCTCTCACTTTTTCAACCGAATTTCGAGTCGTAAGTCTTTTACTTCTAGTACCGTAGACCAGGGTAGTGAAGTACTGTTTATCTACCCCTTTGTCACAGTCTGAAATAAAAAATCCCGAGGTTTTAGTGACGTCTACCACTGACATCGGTACTTTAATTTTCTGCAAATTAGGAACCTTCCTTTCAATACTGGTTGGATCTATCGTATAAGTTTTCGTCTCTGTAATGAAACGGTTGTTTCCAGGTAGATCAGTTCTGATACCAAAAAGGACACCAGTACATACCTACACTCTCAACCTGATATTTCTTTCGACTCACGGTTTCTTAACTACGAAAACTTGACACCACAACATCTTCTGAGAACTCTCAGGGAACCTGACGTTCCTCTAGGTTGGTCAGGTAAGATTTCCTTTAGTCAGGACTGACAAGTAACCTTCCTGACTACGATTTTGCCTTTGAGGTTATGAAACCGATGGAGTACGCTTGTCGACTGAGTAACCTTTTCTGGGACTACGACCCTCCCTAACCCCCGTCCACAATAAATTTCCTCATCTTTATTTTAATTCATCTATGATCTTATCGTGATTCTTATCCTTTTGAAGATGGACAACAATTGTACACGTTTAAGTTTTGGTACATATATAAGTGAAATAAGTGATAAGTAGAAGGAAGAACAAAGTGGTTCTCATTAAGACCGTTTCATATGATTCAGAATTCCTCTTCGACAGATAAGATTGACGTCAGATAGGAAAGGTAGAAGAACGGTCCTTATCAACTTTCCTTCTGAGTAAAAGTCTCACGAAGGTATATCATTCTTTACCTGATTACAAATTTAGACAAATTACAAATTTAATTACACACAGGAATCGTAAAGTCTATCGTTAACTGTATATCATACAAGAAGTGTTTATAAATAACTCACTTATCCAGTCGGCTTTTATAACGATTTTAATTTGATGACAAAAAAAGATCAATACGAAAGTTTAATACAATAAGAAAGGATTGAGTAGAAATCTATATATCGAATATAATTCCGTTCCCACCCGTTTACAAAAGAAATTTCCCAGTTCATTATTTATAAAATCCAAAACATCCGGTAGACCAGAGACAATTTCGATGATTTGAGCTGGTAACATTTACTTCCGTTGGTACCTTTCCTATACCGACACATGGTTATTTTGAAATTAATATTTGTGATTTTACGTTTCAAATATATTAAGAGTGTACAGTATTTTATAATAAAAAGGAAACTACAAAAGTTATCTAATTTTTAGTAAAAATCGAACGTTTGAAAAGTTTTCGTCCTTCACCCGGTCTAAACGATTTGTTCGATCAAACGGTGAAGAAATAATTCCCTACCAGGAAACAAATTTTTACATCTCTCTTTTGACCTACTTATTAAAGGAGATCAACAGTCGTATCGATATGTCGTTCATGTTATATAAAAATAATCTTCAATTGTCAACCTAAAGAAAAGTGTAATAAAAGTATTCTGATCGTACCATTAAAACTTTAGGTCAAAGGAATCCATACTCCAAAAGTACAGTACTGTTATTACAAATACTTCCGTAAAATTAGTAGAAAGTTTCAAGACTGATGGAGGTCTTTTGTTCGTTTGTTCATTAATAATAAAGTTAAGAAAGTGGAATGAATTTTGGAATTAGTATTAATTTAGGAGGGGAAGGAATGTAGAAGGGGGTAGGGAGTTTCGGTTAGTTAGGGGTTTAGAACAGTTGAAAAGAAAAAAAGTTCAGGTACTACAGAAGAAAAGATAGGGGTAAGTGTCGGATCAAGTTCTGGAGTAGTTACCAATATAAAACACTTTATTTGTAAAACATATGAGATAAAGGTAAGACAGTTAGTGAACAGTGGTATTAGGAGACTTGACACTTCTACTATGTTTATCTCTCAGAGTAATCTTTTTGACGGTGTACAAAAAATGAATATTCCTGTCCGTATCCCGTAAACAGTTTTAATATTCTGTTGATCAGATCTCTATTTATGTTTCCTTTATCAAAAGTTACAGTGTCCAGTACTGTCTTTTGTTTAACGTACCTATCCGACGTAAATTGGACTCGGTGAATAAGTATCTTAAACGTTGACTCAACGTTAACGTTGACTCGTTAACTCTTTCTCTTCTAGTTCTACCGTCCGTTTTTACTGATTGAAATCCCTAGTCTTCCTGAGAAAATTAGTAAAGAGAGAAAAAAACCTAAATTGACGTACTTAAAGAAATACATTTTCAAAAAAAATAACCTAAGACTTATAGTCTACAAACCATAAGTCCGTGGTCATATATTGAAAACTTCAAAGACGATGACTCTAAAGTACTCGAAGTGATTTTAGTAATTTATAATAATCTTTAACTACCTGTTGATCCTTGAAAAGGTCCAGGGTAAGATCTTGTGGTGTAATAATGAAAAGTTTTTTAAAAAAACAAACAAACCTTGTTATTTACATTTGGAGGAATACTTCATGGACAATCTAGATTCCTGATCTTGTGTGTCCTCCGTCTATTCACTAAGACTATTTGCTTGAAAATTTTGTCAGGACTGAAGGACACACGGGTCTATAACGGAAGGTCTGGATATTCTCGTTCAATTTATAAGTTCCTTTAACTGGTGTAAAACTTAAAAGAGACAAGGGTTCGTTACAACCAAACTAGAAAGGAACTGTTTCGAGATTTAGGTTTTTAAGAGGTGACGGTCGGAACTAAAAGTAAAGACCTGAAAAAAACTAAGACAACCACTTACTAGATAAGATAGACCCCAGGAACTGAAATGTGTCACCTAACAACAGACTGAAAGAGAAAACAAAGATCTTTTTTTTTAAAGACGGGGTCTCAATCAGGTTTATTAAATCATAAGGGGTGAAAAACAAAAACGGTGAAATTCGGGTATAAATGTTAAAATTAGTGAGGGGTTTTTAGGTTCCTTTCTCCGTGGGATGGTACCATACTTTTGAAACATCCTTCGTGTATCACCTAAAATTAGTGATAAGTAAACAAACTATTAACGGTTTACTCTTCTACGGTTCTCCCTTTCGACCTTTAGACAGACCATGATAATTAATAAAACTACTATATTTATTTCGGAACCCTTCGAATAAATAGTTTAAGGGTCTACTGAGATAAGGTCCACTAGACTGATTTTACTTTACATTGTCTATAAGTTTTATTTACCGATAGATTCTTATTATTCGTATCCTCAATCAAAATAAAAAAGGACATAAAAGTTATAAAAGATGTACATAATAAAAATTATTCTTTTTTAATAAAATTTATACTTTTTTTCCTAGTCTTCTCCAAATTCATAAATTGATTTGTGTTATTTTACTATAAGTTTTCTTACTATATTTTTCATACAAGTACGAAATGAAGTTTTTTAGACAATATTTTTGTGTTTTGTCACCTCTGTGTCGAATAGTCGACATTCCTTGTCTAAATAGTCGACAGTCATACACCCTTCTTTAGACCTAGAGTTTTCCGTGTTTAACTGAACTATTGTTATCTTTTAATAACTAGTATCCGACTTAATTATCTTTATATCACAGGTTTATTTTTCTATTCTGACAATTACTTTCTTCTGTGAGTTTATAAAGATACTATTTTGTATAAACTTATACTCATACTTGTGTCAGACTTGAAGTAAGTCTTATTCTCTTTAAGAATAGTTCGAACAAAGTTTTATGTAAAGTGGAAAGTCTACTGGTTGTCAGACTATAGTTTTACATAGTCACTTCCTTACCACCTCTGTGAGTATATATAAAATAGTCAAATTTAAAGATCATACAAATCCTATTGTCAAACGGTAGAAAGTTTAAATATTTTATATAGGTGAGTGACACCACTTGACACGATCATAAGATCAATAAACAAAGGGTAAGGATACCCATTTCTTCGAGTATAGGTATAAGATGACTACAGTCCGAACTGGTGTACTGGAAGGGACAGGTTACTTTATATTCATCTTCACTGTACATGACAAAAATTCGTCTTCGAGATTCTTGATAGTATATCGAATTAGTACAGGAGAAATGGAAGATAGTTTTTGGATCGAACGGACCTTTCCCTGACGAGGAAATCGGATCCAAGTTAAAACTAAAGTTAAGTCAGTGAGTCAGCACAGACTGAGAAACGTTGGGGTACTTGACGTCGTACGGTCCGGAGGAACAGGTAGTAGTTGAGGGCCTCAAATGAGTTTGAGTACAGGTAGCTCAACCACTACCCTAGGTTGGTAGAGTAGGAGACAACAGGGGAAGAGGAGAACGGAAGTTAGAAAGGGTCTTAGTCCCATAAAAGGTTACTCGGTCGAGAAGTGTAGTCCACCGGTTTCATGACCTCAAAGTCGAAGATGTAGTCGGAAAGGTTACTTGTGGGTCCTGACTAGAGGAAATCCTACCTGACCAACCTAGAAGAACGTCAGGTTCCCTGAGAGTTCTCAGAAGAGGTTGTGATGTCAAGTTTTTTTAGTTAAAAAGTCGAGAGTCGAAAGAAATATCTAGTTGAGAGTGTAGGTATGTACTGGTGACCTTTTTGGTATCGGAACTGATCTACCTGGAAACAACCGTTTCATTACAGAGACGAAAAATTTTACGACAGATCCTACCAGCATTGAAAGGAAGGTTCCTCATTCGTAGAAAATTAAAGGACCGACGTCAGTGGTAGACGTCATTAAAACCTCGGAGGGTTTTATTTCAGTCGGTGTCAAAGGTGACAAAGGGGTAGATAAACGGTACTTCACTACCCTGGTCTACGGAACTAGAATCAAAAGACTTACAACTCGAAATTCGGTGAAAAAGTAAGAGGATAAAGTGAAAGTAGTTCTCCGAGAAACCAAGAAGAAGTGAAAGACGGTATTCCCACCATAGACGGTAGACGTATAGACTCCAATAACTATAAAGAGGGCCGTTAGAACTAAGGTCGAACATGAAGAAGGTCGGTCACAAAGAGTACTACATGAGATGTATATTCAATTTATTCGTCCCACTGTTATATGTCGGAACTGTATGAGAAAAAGGATAAACCTTGGTCAGACAACAAGGTACAGGTCAAGATTGACAACGAAGGACTGGACGTATGTCCAAAGAGTTCTCCGTCAAGTCCACCAGACCATAAGGGAGGAGAAAGTCTTAAAAGGTGTCAAATAACACTAGGTGTGTCAGTTTCCGAAACCGTATCAGTTATTTCGTCTTCATCTACAAAAGGACCTTAAGAGAACGAAAAAGTTACTATGTTACCTACAACCGTTAAACTAGAGACCAAGGAGACGGAAAAATTTTGGTCAAACTTGTAGACCTTAAAGTGCCAAGTATCAAGAAGAAGACATGGGAATATTAAGTTTATAACCACGTAAACTATAACACGACCTCCAGAGACTCTGAGAGGAGTCAAGAAAAGCAAGAAAAAAGAAATAAGACAAGAAGTATTCAATAAAGATGGTAAAAGAGAAGGTAGAGTGACTAATTAAGAAGAAGAAATACATAAGACGACAACTAAGGAAGGTCTCATAAAAATTAAAATCATTTAAAACATCAAACAGAGACATACAAATAAGAAAATTAATAAGATCCAGAAACAATTAACTAAGAACGTAAAAGAGGTAAAACAAAAATTCCAAAAATAGTAAAAATGAAAGTAATAAGACTTAAGAAAAAGTCCCTCAAACGATAAAGGAGAAGTAAATAAACTTGAAGACATAAAGATTAAACAAGGAAGTAATCAAATCATAAAGAGAGGGAAAAGTAATAACAATAAAAGAATTGAATAACACAAACTTCAGAGGTAAAGGGTCCGAAGTTCCAATTTAAGAAAGAAGGAAAACCAAAGATGGGAGATTCCAACCAGGTCACCCAACACATTCGAAGTATATCCCACTCTAAAAACGACAAAACAAAACAAAACAAAACAAACAAAAAACGAAAAGGAGACAACCCGTTCCGACTCACTCCACCATTAGAACAGACGACGACTAACCCAAATATAAAAACGAAACAAACAACAAATCTACTCTGTAGAACGTGTCCCACAAAAACCATCAACCCACTACGGTCCAGAACATGAGTTCACCAAAGGAAACACACTCAAGAGTGATAAACTATAAAGGATCCCAATCAAGAGACCATCAGATCCCAGAACCTCAGTCACGAGGGTAAGACTTCCGAGTTCCGAATTAGAGACTAGTCCTTGTTTCTAGGTGTTCACCAAACAATACCGTAATTCACTCGTATTTTGTTTATGGGTTTTCGTTCTTCGGTTTCTACTTGAGGTCTGTTTACCGTCAATGTTTCAGTCTGTCTATTTTATTACCTCATATGTGTATATGTATATGTGGGTATTCTTTTCAGTTTATCAGGTTGATAATTCATATCATCTAACTGGACCACTTGTTTCCTTTATTTTTTAATATAAATGATCAATTCTTGTTTTGAATTCGCGTTTGACCTTTTGTTTTGATTTCGTTCTACGATTCACCCCTTATTTCGTTACTTTTGTTTTGATTGTTTATAAAACTCTCCTTTCCTTTCTTTATTTCTTATCTATACGTTTCAATTTAGAAAAGGTATAAAATTTTAAAACTTACAAACACTTATACATATATAAGTTTTCTTTTTACTTTATCATTCATTATTTTTTTTTCCTATAATTATCAACTGATCCAGTATAGACCTAAGATCTCAGGATAAAGGGTCATTAAGATATGATATTAATAAAGACGGAGAAAGGGAAACAAATTGGGAACGTAACTTCGACGATTTATTGAGATCAGTAAAACATGTAGGTTCGAGCTTCGGTACTGTGATACGTCGAACCAGAATGGTCACATCGGGGGTTTGACGTCATTGTACCACGGGACGGATTTTGATGGACCAATCCCTTGGGTATACCGTCGATGATACTCACAACCGACCATTATTGAGTGTAGATACGTAAAGAGACTTCTAGATAGAAACCGGTTGTCCTCCGTAGGATGGGGTCCTGAGGACCTTCCAGTACGGTGAGAAGGGTCACCTCCTACTATCGGTCTTGACTGACTATTCCCATTTTTTTTTTTTTTCCTTTTTTCGAGTCGAAAATACGTAACTCTACGTTGTTAAAACACTTCATTAAACACGAGGTCTCAAGAGGTATCTTAGTCCACGATTTTAGTGTATAATTAACTCGAAGAAGAGGACGTTATAGGACTAATGAAGGAGTATCCAAACAGGATTATTGAAAGAACCCTCCCGGGTATCCCGTGATATGAATTCTTGTATTATTCCTTCTACACACACACATCTCTGTCGTCATAGTTCCAGTCTCTACCGATAGAAACCATGTAACTCGGAATATCCTTTAGTACGATAATTGTCTAACTTCAAAAATTCGTCACGACCCTTACTGTCTCAGGACTTCATCGTTTCTTGTCCATTGTCATAAATTATTAGTTTTCAGTTCTTTCACATTAATGATATTTCCCGACAAACCAGGAGTACTGTCGACCCTCGTGAAGTAAATTGTTTTAGTTAATTTTTATGAGTGATATTGTATGATAATATCCTGCTTCCGTCTACGTATCTGGTGTTCCCATAACAAACCATATATTAGTTTTTTACACTTCTGGTCTACTCGAGAATATGAGGAATGTATAAAGGGACTCATTCCCGAATCTGAGTTTTAGGCAACTAATTTGTTCCCTAGACAAAGGGTTCTCCTTCGTGTAATGTCGGAGTCCCTTTTTTATATCACCACTCATAGATCAGGAAGGTATTTACTAGATACGGTAAATAAACTTATTAGCAGTGATTTATATTTACGTTCCATTACGGGTCGGTAAAACTCCCGAATAAGTTTAGTAGATAAAGTATGACTTATTCGAGATCATTAAATAGAAAAGATTCCTTAACTAAATAAAGTAGATTCTACAGTTTAAATACACACATTCCTAAAAACATCATAAGAAAATAAAAAGAAAACTACAGATCTTCCAGTTATCATTATAAGGCAATGTGAGGACTATACCCATTAAATACAGAAGAGAGAAAAAACGAAATGATCAGAACGATCCTCAAACAGTAAAAGAAAACACTAGAAACGTTACTTGATCGAGAAACGAATAACTAAAAAGATGTTAAAAAAGACAAACGTTAAAGTAAAGACGAGAATAAAAATAATAAAGGGTAGAAGACGATCAAAACCCAAATAAAAAGAGAAGATCCTAGAACTGTTCCCTCGAATGATTTTAAAGGAAAAGAAAGATTATATACGTCAAGTACGACATTTAAAGGAAGAGTCGAGAATCAATATAGAAAATAAAAGTACAACGTAGAAGTAAAAATAAGTCAAGTTACATAATAAAACAAAATAAGGAATTCTAAAGGAGAAACTTGATACCTAATAAATCTTCACACAATAAATCAAAGGTTCACAAACCTTTAAAAAGACGATAGAAAGACAATGACTAAAGGATATACAGAAATAATGTTGAAGGATAAAGTAACGATAAACGGTAAAAATTTTAAACAAAGTTCGTACAAGTATTAACGAATAATTTCGTACAGAAAACACCGGTTATAACTGTAGAAACAGTCTATTAAGATTGTAGAGACAATAGAACCACGACCATTACGTAGTTAATAGAAAAAAAAATCAGTCAAACTATTGAAGGACCAAACCGTATACGAACTAAAAAATTTAACTTTACGTCTTTAAAGTAACTTTGAATTTAATAGTCCGATACAACAATATAGTTATTAAATTCAATACTGACACCTAGTATAATTAAAAGACAATCTTCTGAAACCTAGAATGAAATTGGAAGACAAACTCCACCTAAAGAGACTGTGACTAAGTCATAGACGGAGAAAGGACGGTCCGCTTCCGTCTTCAGGTCCAAAGGATCTGTCAGAGGTCACACACACGAATCAGCGAGTCAGTACAAGCTGAGACGCCTGAGACGAGATGAGATGACATGAGATGAGTACCTGACATCGGGTGGTCCTCGGAGACAGGTACCCTAAGAGGTCCGTTCTTATGACCTCACCCAATAATAAGGGAAGAGGTCCCTTGACAGGGCTGGGTCCTAACTTGGACCCAGACCCTTCGGGAACGGTGGTCTATATTCCCCTTGAAACGTTGACGAACTACCCATACCATCAAGGTCAAGGGGTAAAGAAGAGTGATTGTGGTGTCACACTCACCGAAGTTACAACAACCAACTATCACTTTCAGGACCTAGATGTGATCCGAAGAAGACTAAGTGGGGTCACTTCTGACTCCTCGTGGAGTCATAACAACCGAATCTTCAGGTCCGAATGGTACACCAAAGGTACTGTCCCTACCACCGGTAAGAGTGGTTGTGACCACTCCCAACACCTTCGGGGTCCAGGTATGAACTGGAAGAGACTGTACTGGAAACACCCTCACATCCCTTATGGAGTAATATCGATCCTGTCTTACCTGAGACCAAAGGGGTGAGTCGGAAACGACCGTATCCATCTCCACCCTTGGAGTCAAAAAAGACACAATAAACAGATCTCATCTCGTCAATAATGCTTTGTCAAAATGTAAAAAGGTCAAACGGAATAAGTACCATCAAACTGGACTCTCTCATCCTAAGACTCCCCAGAAAACCCCCGATGTGGACGACCATAAGGACCCAATGGTTTAAGAAGTCGAGGTTCAGAATTTTTCACTTCAATTTCACAATCAGTGAGTCAACCCTGGTAGAGAAACGCTTATATTTCCGTTTTTTTGGGGTGTTTTTTGTTTTTTGTTTTTTGTTTTTGGAGTTCCTTCAGTGATGGTACAGTAAGGAACACAGAACTTCAGTCAATCGTTTGAAAGAAGAAAGATGAAAAGTCAGAAGAAGGTATAAACAAAGGATGTATTATAGATCTCAATAATCGACATAAATAAACCTCCTTATCCTATTTGATGGAGGTGAGGTAAAAACACCTTCGTTTTAAGAATTCTGAATTTTTGTTAAGTGACAATCCTGAATACAAAAAGGGGATAACTTAGTTTTGGTTTAAACTATAAAATAAAGTGAGATCTTTGTCTTTAGAGTGGGGAAAGATAAGGATCTCCAAATTTTTATTTAGAAAGTCGGAAAAAGGTAAGGAGTTTGACTATAAAGGGATAAGACTGAAATTATTTATGAAAGTAGTTCACCGTCAGCTAGTCTACCAAACACACTGGACTATCCCACTGTGTCTTGGAGAAAAGTTTCACTGTCTTATAAGTTTCGGAAATGAGAAGGGTGGTCATTTCGACGAAACATTTACGGTCTAAGAAAATTTAAACACAACGAACGTTCGTGTACATAATAAGTAGACTGACTCCATAGGGTGAGATAGTTTCCCCTTTTAACGTTCTTTAGATAGAGACTCAAAGAGAAACTAGGACACTCTTCTAAGTCTTACTCACCTGACCTCCCACTAACATAAAAAGGAAATGGAAGACCAATTTGACTGTTATAGACGGAATGTGAAGTATAAGGGTATACTGTACAGTGGGTCCTCCTTGTGGGACTTTTGAACTCAGTGGGTTTTTCTCCTTTTTGATCAACACGTTAGGTTCACAGTGTCTTCTCTATGGTCACGACTGTTTACCGGCGTGTGTAAAGAATTCGTGATATGTACTACGAAAGACTTGTCCTGATGTTCATAGAATGAAGTCTTTGATCGTTGTCGTCGGCTTTAACTTTTCACAGATCTACACGAGGAAAGTCATGTGCGAGAGATTCCGATCTAGAATTTACTCTATCTTAACATGTTTCCATTCTGATTTTTCTGTTCTCTCCAGCGACTTAGTGTCGAGGGAAAGTCGAGACCGGTAAAACATTCATCCTTTGGTCTGTCGAAGTCACTGATCACTGAGCTCAATTAATCACCACTTTGATTCTGCACGAAGCTTTCGATTGAAAGTAGGTTATAAGAAAATATGTCTGGTATACCAGTAGTTGCTACTGAAAATTTTACGACCAACTCATAAAACGTAATCTCATCTTTTAATAGTCAGATGGTATCTTCATGTTAGATACACTTGAAACTCTTGACTAAGGCAAGTCCCAGTTCTAAAACTACTGATTCAGTGAGCTTTTTTGTGGTTCTTCGACGTTTTTTATCAGTCACTAAGTAAGTCACCCATCCTGATAACGGACGCTGTCAGATGAGAGTTCCGAAGAATACCAGTCGACTTTTCACTCGGTTTGGACCCGGAGAGACTCCAGAGGTGTTTAGTGTCTCGTGTCGTGTTCAACTAACCAGAAGGTTTCCTCCAGGATCAACCCGTTGTCGAGATCCTAACGAAAGGTTATCGTAAAATTTCTTACTGGAGATACTGGATATAAGAGGGCTTTCGAATTTAACCTACACCAAAGGTTGAAGGAATTGATAGGATTTGTTGTATCGAGAGACTTGTCGACAAATTTTTCAACATCTAAGAAAAAAAAAAAAAAAAAAATCAACATCTAAGATATATCCCATTACTTATGATCATCAAGTGTGTTATCAACGAATCCATATATTTATATTAGATGTGTGTATCCTTCGAAAGTTATACTCAAACATGTTGGATCTATATAAAATACTTTATATGAATAGTAAGACGACCCTTTTTTTACTTCTTACACTATATTACAGTATACTTGTGTACTCTAATTTATAATAAGATAATCAATATAAAAGACTTTGAGTTTAGTCCCGTGTTTCACTCCTTTACATTATTATTCGTTTTGGACTTAAGAGTATCTAAAATCCTAACAAGCTCAAACTTTTTTGATTCAACAGTATTGTTCTAGGTAATTAAGAAATTTATGAATAAATACCCTTACTGATCTTGACAGGAAAATTAAAAATGGAACTAATGGAAAATTTAGAAAATATAAACAATCTAGAATCAAAAACGTCTATAGACTATTAACAAGTTCAGATTATTGTTCGTCATTTATTTATGACTAATTACACTGTTCTACTCCTCAAATAGGCTATCTATTATATCTCCGTTACTCCCCAAAATTATGTTCCCACTTTACTCTATAAAGAGGTACCTAAGAAGAGTAAAGACATTTAAAAGACTCGTTTCGAAAACAGGTATTCATAGAAAAGTTCCCATAAACATTCCATTTATCAGAACTTTCTACCTCTTTTATAGAAGAAAATCCCGTCTCCTTTCTAAACAATAATAGGACGAGAGGTCCTACTATACCTCTTCCGTTACCGTTGGGTGAGGTCATGAGAACAGACCTTTTAGGGTACCTGCCTCCTCGGACCATCCGACGTCAGGTATCCCAACGATTCTCAGGTTGTGTTGACTTTATGAAGTGAAAGTGAAAAGTGAAAGTACGTAACCTCTTCCTTTACCGTTGGGTGAGGTCACAAGAACGGATCTCTTAGGGTCCCTACCCCTCGGACCACCCGACGGCAGATACCCTAGCGTGTCTCAGCCTGTACTGACTTTACTGAATCGTCGTCGTCGTCGGTCCTACTATTTCTGTGACAAAGGGAGGTTTTAATTCTAACCCATCCAAATGGTTGTCTGAAAAACCTTCTGACTCTCAAGGTATTGGACTCTAAGAATTCTACATTACACAGGAGTGTCACTTGTGTTGTAGGTAAATCCATAGTGGGATACCTTGAACTCTCCGTTCCCCTTGACTTCTCTTGTACATTAGTCGCATGATTTCAGGAAACAAAGGTTGGGTCCTCAGAGACCAGTAGACGATCGTTGATACTTTGTTACCGTTCGATTCAATTATCTAACCTTCGTTTCATTTTAGGGTCTGAATGTTGTCAAGAATTGTTAACGGTTCCAAGTGTATCATGTAAGGATGATAGGAATCGATACTGTAGATACAATCCCTAAGACTCACCGTGATACTCCTCGGGATTCCTTCTAGTCTTGTTCGGTCTCTTTACCTTAATTTCCAACACACCTACCAGATAAAGGATCAGTTAATACCATTATATAAAATTGACTTCTATGTCGAGGTACAAGAGTAGTTTCGTTATATATTTATACTCTTACGGTGACAACCACCAGAACTTTCCATTGGTCTTCCCGTAATGGGTCAATTTACGATGGGACTCATGTTGTTAATATAGGAAACGAAAGGATTTGAGACCCACAAGAAAGTCACCGAATATCGTGGGCAACTGTAAAGGAAAGTTTCTGACATTAAAATACAACGGTAATATCAAGAAGATGGTACTTACAATTTGTATAGATTTATGACAATCATTCTGTTATAGTTTCGTAGCACCCAATGGTCATTTTTGTGACTTATATATAAGTTCTTTTAACTCAGGATGGAACAACAGGGACCGTAATAGTTTATATCTGTGTGGAGAGACAAGGAATTTTATTACCTCTAAATTTATATTCCTATTTACGACTCCATCTTCCGAACTCATATCTATCTATTACCTTTATTTATTGGATGAACCGTTGAGTTTCCTTTACGAACTAGATACAACAATTATGTCTCGGCGATCAGTGTATACCAACAAACTTCACACCAACGAGGTTTAACACTATACGATATGTATACTTTTTATGTGTGACCTAAAACTTTTGAATTACGTTTCGTTTTACATTTATGAATAGTTATGTAAAATATGATTAAAGTACAATTTTTCTATTATCAAATCTATGTTAATACATTTAATCAAAATTTTAATTAAACTGAACAAAAAATTTGAAAAATACTGATGATCTTTTAAATTTCTAATAGGTACATTAAAAACAGATATGATAAAATAAAGGTGGTCTGTTACGACACGGTTTGATAAGGAACAGTAAATAGAATCAATATACTTGTCTCACCCGAACATTCCTTAGAGTCCCGACTGAGCCATCCATATTTAATTTACTACAGTTAATAATACGTGATATGCTTTTTTGATTTAGTGGACTTCCGAACATTTATCTGGTGTTTAAAGAACTGTCGTTTCCAGTACACATAACAGTATTGGGAAAGGAAAGGGATCACTGTGCTAGTAAAAGGGGTCAATCGAGTTATTTTAAAACGATCAACTTACTCGGTATTCTTTTAAATTTTTTTTCTTTACTGCATTCACCTCACCAAGACATGTACTTCTCTAACATGTATAATTAAGACTTTTCCTACGGACACTCAGAAAAAAAAGTAAGTAAATATAAGAAGTAAATTCTTAAGTCCGAATGTCACGTTAAACAGAAGGTTATCCGGGGTGACGGAGAGATCTCTAGATCCGACCTTTACGAATAAAAGACTGTGGATAGAAGAAGAAAATCTTATGTGTCTCGTCAGTGACCCCAATTAATGTCACCCTTAGTGAACCCGTGTCTACTCATTCAATCATCTATGTATCCAGTACCTCAAAAGTTAAAAAGACTTCTAACACCGGAAGTTTTTCGAAAGTTATAAAAATCACACGTCTCTGTTTCTTTCAGGACTGTCTCCTGTTCGGTCCTTCAGAGTCCACTACAGGAACACGACAAAGGTAAATAACGAAGTAGATGACCATCCTTCGTTATTTCACTTGTCCCTCTCTACAGGGGTTTTATATCCCAGGTACCGGTAATCGTGAGTATGTGCAACGTCGTCTTTAATTACCGACCATATACTCCGACTGTCCCTATGTCCTTGGTCACCATAAGATTTTGTATATGTTGAAAGAAACGCACAAGAAATAATCTACGTCGATTATAGTTATGACCATTTACTCCTACTAATGATATATAGTGAATATTTATTGTTACAACACGTGAATGAGACACGATCCATTAAACATAATAATTATATTTAATGTTTTTGAAACCTCTCCTCTACAATAGAAACAAAATATTAATTTTTATTTGATTCACACTCTCTCAACGGATCCCTGTAGTATTACTATCAGTAACCTCCTCAGTCTTGAACTTGGGTTCACATCAGATTGAGATTTTAAGTAGAGAAATTAATTTGGTTACAGTGGAGGAGAGGTCACATTGTTACCGTAATAATACTACTATTATCTCTTTTGGGGGTCAAAATCCCCGGAACAGGAATGATTGAAGGACAGAAAGGACGAGGGAGGTAGAAAGGAATAGAAAAGAAGGGAAAGAGAGAAAGGGAAGACAGAAGGGGAAGGAGGGTGAGAGACGAGAGAGAAAGAGAGACATTGTTGAGAGGAAAAGAAAAGAATTAAGGTTAAAAAGGAGAGGAGAACAGGTCGAAAAGATGGATTCGTCGTCAGGACGGTTACGGAAACCTCTTAGAACGATACACTGTCAGACCGATGATCCCTTTATGTCTCCGTTAAAATTATCGACTTCTTCGTTTGACTCAGGTCTTAAGAAATCTAAACTTCTATTAATAAAGAAGTTTATGGTGATTATAAGGTGATTGAATCTTAGGATCTCGTCATCTTGACTTTCCTTTGAAATACTAATGGATCGGACTGTGGAAGTAACGTATGGTCCCCCTTGAGGTCGGTTCCCGTCGATTCCCCGACGGGTGTCACTGGTTTCATTTACCCTTTCGGTCTGACCCTAAGACCTTAAGAATTAAGGTACGTATCCTTCTACGTACCTTTTAATTCAATACGTTTGAAAGAATGAGCGTGACTCACTCCGGTCTTTTCCACTTCAAAAGAGGATGTATTTCAAAAACTCTGCTATTTACTCTATTATGGAATTTTCACGAATCTCGAGAATTTCTCTCTCCTGGCTAAATTTAACGAACTTATAATTTCTTGGTGGAAAGTATCGAAATTCGGTTCGGATTTCTTCCCCTGACAACTTGATAGCTGGTAAAATACGAAGACTTGAGTCTACTATTCTTCTGAAACGAAATATATATTATTCACTCATAACTTACCTACGGCTCCTCTACAGACATAATGGTAATAAAGATAAGTTATTTTTTCAAGAAGATCCATTTATATATTCCATCACGGACCTGGGGACTTCTACGTCATCTGTCTTAGAGTGAAAGAGAAAGAGACTAAGAGGTCGACTGGGATTTTCTTTAAATAACGAAATTAAGTTAGACTAAGTGTAATCCCAGTGGAAAAATAAGGTTATACATAAAATTAACTCTCCATCTAGTAAAATCTTTTTTCTACGGATCTGATCTTCTGTCTCACCTAGAATATGGACCAATACTGAGATAAACCGGTTTACTAAACATGTTTTATATCTCGGTAAAAGAAGAGATGGAAGAGTAGACATTCTACGTCTATTATAACCGAGGTTAGAAGTTTTCATTTATAATTGACTCTATAATATGTACATAATCAAACGTATCTCAGACCTTGTAACACTCCAAAGCATTTATCATCGATAATAATGATAACAAAAATAAACTTATTTCCAAAAAGAATTCCACAAACGTAAATCTGACAGTTATAAAGACGGAGAATTTTTTCTTCGGAGTCTTTTAACATGACTAGTGAGTCATCTAGTTTCGAGACACTTTACCTTAACCCAAAGTATTCTTGTCTAACTACGGAGTACGTGTCTACAGATAGAGGTTTGGTTGTCCCTTTTTACAAAATGTCTGATCTACAAACCGTGTCCCGTCTTAAGACTTTATTTTGAGGATAACAAAAAGGAAGGAAGAAGAAGAAGAAAAAAAAAAAAATCATAAATTTCCCTTAACCTTGGAACCAATAAATAAAAGAAGGAACACTTCTTTTTTTTCTCGTGTAGACAAACGTTATCACCTAACTTTCCAAATTTTTATTTATACGAAATTTCTTTTCTTTGTGTTGAAACAACCGTAAGATTTAGATTAGCTGCGTCTCTTTTACAAACAAGATCTCTACAAACCGAAGAAAATTTTTTCTTTTATTTCTCGTTTATTACATCTTAATATGTCAAAATCAATTCACCGAGTGGTGTATTTTTTCACAATAAAAATGAGTAGACCATTTATCAAAATTGGTACTGTATTACAGAATTGTAAATGTAAAGTTCAGAGTTATATGAGACGTAAACAGTAAAAGAGATTCTTCTCTAACTACTCTACATTTTTACTAAAGAAATGAAAGTATTAGACATTAATCTTTCGTTTTTCGGTTTCATGGTCATTCTATAGACATTAAACACAGCTGACACTAGAATCCTTTAAGTCAACGGGTGAGACCACTTTTCACGATATAAATCTATGTATAAAACCTAAAAAGTGAAACATATTTTTTATTTTAAAAAAGTAAAGTGTATTAATAGGTAACATTTTGTCCCAATGTTTATAAAGACACTGGTAAAGTATCTCTTCCCTTGTTAGGACGGTTTACTGAATTGTACCGTCGACAGAGAACCCTTCGGGTCTATTTGATGCTAATCCCTCCCCTGTTACAGTCCCCTCACTAATCCCAACTGTTCATTTTTCCTCGAATCTCCTTGACCTTATCTTTTGTCTACCTCAACTATTTATACCTTCCGGACGACCCCATAGAACTTTCTGTTTGTAACCAAAGAGTCTTCGTCAACTCGGTCTTTTAGGAACTTTTGATGACTTTTCCTAAACAAGTCCGTTTTTCCTCGGGTCCTTTCCCTCTCGACCCAATTTCTTCCAAAGATATCCACTCTTTTATCCGAACGAGAAATGTGAGGTAAGATTCTTTCTTGTGGGTCTCCTTTTGTCGTTATAGACCGGAGGAGCCACCCGGGTCCTTTACTTTATCTCATAAGATAGACCTGGTTTCAACACGGAATTTACAATTTAACCTTTATTAGATTTATTGACTAAGTACAATTTATTTACTTATGAATTTACATGAAACTTGGACTCTAAAAATGTCAATTTACTGATCATAAGTGTGACCTTTATGATAGTAATCATTACAGTCGTACCTTTACGGTCCTTCTATTCGTATACTTTTAACTCGGGAACTTATCACCTGGACCGATCCAGTCTGAAATGATATCAAAGCAAATGAGTAGATCTTTTTTACCTATCTTCTCAATTGTATATAGTTATTATATGTAACGTATATATTTGTTAAAGAAGGGTCCACCGTATTTACCATTTCTTAGGGGTATGTTACTCCCTCTACGTCTCTACTCCCAAGGTAGGTACCCAATCCTTCTAGGGGACCTCTTCCTTTACCGTTGGGTGAGGTCATGACAACGGCCCTCTTAGGGTACCTGTTTTCTCGGACCACCCGATGTCAGGTACCTCAGCGTTTCTCAACCTGTACTGACTCCCTGACTTGTTGTTGTTTTAGGAGGGTAAGAGAAAATTGTCTCTTAACTTGGGTTAAGACTCTAAAATTAGGTTTGTGTATAAGTCCACAGCCTTTTTTCGTAAATTGTTAAGTTCTTTCTCCTTACAGAAAATAAACCAAGGATCTGAAACTACTGAGTCCGTCTTAAAACGCAATTTTTTTTTTGTTGATTTGCAGTACATGTAAATCGTAAGTCCATATTGTTAAAGAGATTCCTGTGCAAAGTTGTTTGTAAACTTGATTTTGAAGAACGAATTTTAAAAGACAATTCAAGACTACCGCTAAAAGTGTATTCACTCTCTAACCATTGTCAAAACTAAAACAAAAAGAACCAAAAGAAAAATTAACTGTTCTAAAGGTCCTTTACAGTCCGGAGACAGGAAGAGTAAACAATCAGATGGGGTCCCATCTATAAAAACAAGAAATTTATAAGTAGTCGACTTTACAATTTTTTTCAATGAGTATTGAAGAACCTTTCAAAATTAAAAAAAGAAAAAGGGCCGAAGTAAGAGTAGTCTATGACGGTCCTTAAGAACGCTTCACGGTCGACGTCGGTCTGACTGGCATTGTCTCGGTGTAAAAGAGGACACCACCCGGACAGAAGAATGTAAGGCTTATCAGACAAATTCTGTTCAAATAGGTGTGAGTGGGCCGTGGACTATGGTTCGACTCCTCTCATTGAAACATACATGAATCACATTCTCCTCGTCGACGGACCATATACACTCTGAAAATTCCTTGTGTAAGTAAACTAAATATCGTTAGATGAAAGAAGGTGCCGACCAATTTGTGTGAGACATCTCACGGTCCGGTGTCACGTTTCGTGGCTAACTTAGGATCCAGTGTCACGGACCTCGTGGTACCCTAAAACAATTTGAATTCCGATTGAGAAAAGAGTTCGTCTCCGTGTGACTAAGAAGTCACACTTCTTAGTGTCGTCACTTTAAGGACCTAAATCTAATTTTTAACCTAATATTTGACGGAGGTCCTTCCACTTCGTCAAAATTAGTCACTCCGGTCTACGAAGACAGAGTCTCCTTATTGACGACTTGTTCACTCTGTTTCAAGTAAAGGGTCCGACCAGAGAAACCACAACATACTTGGGGTTATCTATAAAAAAGTAATAGACCAACAGATCCCTTGTACTCATGATGGTTTCCTTAAACGGTTTCGAGTCGGGTTCTTTTCGAATAAACCGTCGTAGTCCTTAGTATCCGTATTTAAGGAATGGTTTTTTTTTTATTATTATTAAATTTTTATAAAAAGACACTCTTTTAAACACTTAATTTAATAAAATAAATGAANGTTTTTTTTTTTATTATTATTAAATTTTTATAAAAAGACACTCTTTTAAACACTTAATTTAATAAAATAAATGAAAAAAACCTGTTTTTATTATTCAAAAATCGGACCGTTTCTTAGACAGGACTTTGGTTACTGTATAAAATAAATAAAAGATCTCTGTGAAACACTTAAAAGTCCGAAAAAGACCATAGGACAGTCTTGAGATTGTTTTTGTGTTGACAAGGTCTACAGGGTTATAAACGAATTTTTAATATTTACCCTTTTTTAAAATTTCTTCTTTTCTTGTTACTTTCGTTAACCATAAACATGTTTTATAATCAAAGTAGACGGGTTCCGGAGTCTCCTAAAGTTTCGGACAAGACACATAAACATACACTTGTAAAACTTTGTTTTGAATTCTTAGAAAGATTCATTTTGTATTATAAACAGAAAAAAATTACACTTTAATGTCAAGAGACACTCCTTTTGATCATATATAAAAAAGTTTATTTTATAGGTTCAATTCAAAAAGGGGAACTGAGAATTTGCACACTAATGTAAAAAACTCCACATTATAAAGAGTAAGAGTTTCAATCCATGTTAGAAGTGGTCCGGAAGATTTGAACTTTTTTCATATCTTATTGGTGACATCACACATAAAATATTGATAATCACAAAACAATTAAGACAAAACAAATAGATCAAAAAAGAAATCTCATGTCTAGACGTCATCTAAACTTGAGACTTGGTGAGACGATCATATAAATCATATAAGTCAAGTCAAGTCAACGAGTCAACACAGACTGAGAAACGTTGGAGTACTTGACGTGTGCGGTCCGGAGGGACAGATAGTGGTTGTAGGACTCAAATGGGTTTGAGTACAGGTAACTCAGCCACTACGGTAGGTTGGTAGAGTAGGAGACAGTGGGGGAAGAGGAGGGCTGAAGTTAGAAAGGGTCGTACTCTCAGAAAAGAATACTCAGTCAGGAAGTGTAGTCCACCGGTTTCATGACCTCAAAGTCGAAGTTGTAGTAAGGAAGGTTTCTTGTCAGTCCTGACTAGAGGAAATCCTACCTGACCAACCTAGAGGAACCTCAGGTTCCGTGAGAGTTCTCAGAAGAGGTTGTGACGTCAAGTTTTCGTAGTTAAGAAGCCGTGAGTCGAAAGAGATATCAGGTTGAGAGTGTAGGTATGTACTGGTGACCTTTTTGGCATCGAAACTGATCTGCCTTGAACCAACCATTTTATTACAGAGACGAAAAATTATACGACAGATCCAACCAGTATTGAAAGGAAGGTTCCTCATTCGTAGAAAATTAAAATACCGATGTCAGTGGTAGACGTCACTAAAACCTCGGGAGTTTTTATTTCAGTCGGTGACAAAGGTGACAAAAGGGTAGATAAACGGTACTTCACTACCCTGGTCTACGGTACTAGAATCAAAAGACTTACAACTCGAAATTCGGTTGAAAAGTGAGAGGAGAAAGTGAAAGGAGTTCTCCGAGAAATAAAGAAGAAGTGAAAGACGGTATTCTCACCACAGTAGACGTATAGACTCCAATAACTATAAAGAGGACCGTTAGGACTAAGGTCGAACACGAAGAAGGTCAGGTCGCAATGAGTACTACATCAGACGTATCTTCAATTTATTCGTCCCCGTGTTATATGTCGGGACTGCATGAGGAAAAGGATAAACCTTGGTCAGACAACAAGGTACAGGTCAAGATTGACAACGAAGAACTGGACGTATGTCCAAAGAGTTCTCTGTCCAGTTCACCAGACCATAAGGGTAGAGAAATTCTTAAAAGGTCTCAAATAACACTAGATGTGTCAGTTTTCAAAACCGTATCAGTATTTCGTCTTTATCTACAAAAAAGACCTTGAGAGAACGAAAAAAGTTTCTAGGTTGTCTACAACCGTTAAACTAGAGACCAAGGAGACCGAAAAGATTTAGGTCGAACTTGAAGACCTTCAAGTACCAAGTGTATAACGACTTCGGACCGAACCTCTTAAAACTCGTAATGAAATGATCGCACACTCTACTCACGTTAACACGCCATCAAACTCGTAAGAAACCGTCACGGAAAGAAAACCTAACCCTACTTTTGACTGGAAAAGGTCAGGACACCGGTGACGACTCAAAAGGTTTACACGACCGTATAACTCACGTCGTGAAAGTGTCGTAGTAGAGAATCCTAAACTTTATCGAGTTGACCCTACGGTAATGGAGGTGATCGAAACAAGTATTACTACGAAAGATTCCGGGTGAACTGAAGTGTAAGGATCGACAAACCAAGTTCCACTCACTAGTGTGGTAGTACTAATGGATCCAACACTTCTATAAAAAGCATATCAAGGAGACACATAAGAACGTGGAGAAGACTTATAGAATTATACGAAGACAATCCAGGTATTATATATACAGGAAATAAATCGGGTAGAAACGTACTTTACAAGGGAACAATAGAGATTAAAAGAACTTCTCTGGAGATCAGAAAGGATAAGATAACAAAAGGAGATAAAGAAACGTAACTAACGAATCCTTCCGAAAGAATAGAGAGGAACCATAAGAAACCTTGAGACGTAAGTTTATCCTTATAGAAAGGAAAAGAGGAAACGAAAAACGAAAGAAGAAAAGTGCCGATAAACATTCTGGAGGAGTCTGTCGGTAAAGCGAGAAAAACGTAAATAAAAAGATCCCCTACCCAGAACTAGGGACAGAGGACACGTTACGATACTCGGAACTAAGTATCAATTGGTACACAATTAATACGTCATAGTTATTTGACATTCCTTGTTAAGTCTTTATCCAAATTTTAATTAAGAATCTTAAATCTATTATTTAGGAAATGAAGTAGAGAATTATCGATGACGACGACGACGACGACGATTCAGTGAAGGCAGTACAGGCTGAGACACACTGGGGTATCTGTCTTCGGGTGGTTCGAGGGGGTAGGGACCCTAAGAGGTCCGTTCTTGTGACCTCACCCAACGGTAAAGGAAGAGGCCGACGACGACGATGTATGAGAATTTACATGTCTAGAGAAAGAATAGGAAAACAATTCTAAAAACGTGATCTGTTACTGTATGACCTTACTTTCTTTCGAACACACAAATTGTTCGATTTGGGTTACTTCAATTTTAATGAAATTTGTGTTAAGACCCTTTTTGTTTTCAACAGTCAAAACTACATGACAAGTATACGACGGTAGTTCATCGACACACCAGAATCCGTTCGATGCATCTAAAAGACCCTGAATCAAAAAAGTAGATACTTATCCAACAACCTGACTTATTGAATAAAGTTTTGAAATACTGAAGTGTCTTCCTTCGTCTCATGTATCGTATGTTGACTGTTTTAGTTCTCAAAGTAGTAACCCTTCAAAGGTAGTCAACCCTCCATACTTTATGTCCAAAATTTTTTAGAAAGTGAAGGCATTAATGACACTAAAGCCTCTCTAGGAATTTAATATTAAACTTTTTGTGACCCGGTTTATCGTAGGTTCTGTTAAACATGGAGATAAAACAGTAACATTACGACAAGACCTTTTTAAATTCTTTAATCTTAAAACTTGAGTTCATTTAAACCCTTAAATAAATCAAGTTATGGAAGTAAAACTCCCGAAGGGACCATCGAGTCGTCTTTTCTTAGGTGGACAGTTACGTCTTCTGAGCCCAAACCAGAGATCCAACCCTTCTAGGGAAAATCTTCCTTTACCGTTGGGTGAGGTCATAAGAACGGACCCTCTAGGGTACCTGTCTCCTTAGGCCACCCGATGTCAGGTACTCCAGCGTTCTCAGTCTGTACTGTATCACTGATTTCTTGTTGTTGTTGTACAAGTAAAACTTCTACAATATTAATTCTCTGTAGGAACGGTTCAAGGGTCTTCCACATAACGATTTGACCCAAAGAAGTCTTGTGGTCAACTAACTTAGTCCTTACCGAGGGACCATATTGACCTGAAACTGCCACTGATACGGGCAAATAGATGTCTTTGACGGATTTAAACAAAGGGATCCTGGTACAAATCTAATACAACTCCAGAAGTTTTGTCTCCCATTCAGACTCTTTAGACTAATCTAGTCCCCATAGGGTTGGACTTACAAAGAAGGCTCCAAGACTGAAACAAATCCCCAATCCCCAATCGAGAGATCTAACTTGACCTTACTTCTGATTAGAACTCTGAAATAATAGGTTTAATGTGAGATATGTATAAACTAAGGAATTGTTTCCGGTAATAACTTTAGTAATAAAACTCAATTCCCGTCACCAATAAAATAAGGTTTTAATATATACACACACACACACACACACACACACACACACACACTTCAACGAAGTCAGCATAGACTGAGAAACGTTGAAATACTTGATATCGGGCGGTCCGAGGAGACAGGTGTCCTAAGAGGTCCGTACTTATGACCTCACCTAACGGTACGGGAGGAGGTTCCGCCCCTAGAAGGACTGGGTCCCTACCTTAGACACAGAGAATACAGAGGACGTGACCGTCCGTGATCACGGTGGACCCTTCGGATATATATATATATTTAGATTTTCCCTTTACATGGAATTTATATATATATGTGTGTATATATCCGAAATATATATATACATACATATATATAAAATATATATAAATATATATATATTTACACATATATATTATATATATATAGTCCATGTAAAGGGAAAATTTAAAAGAGTTATACTGTAATGAAGGACCCCTTCTTGTTTTAGACTGTGTATTTCTTTCATGGACACTTTTAAAGTCAAGACTCCACGATTTCGTTTTTTGTTTTCCGTCAGTACAACCACCTAAAGGATATTAGAACAGACCACGAACTCTATCCACACGTTGGATGTATGGTGAACATTTGCTACGTACACACTCCAGGAGGAAGATTAAATTTTACGAAATTTGACCTTCAATTTTTTAATCCAAAGATTAGAGACAGGGTTGGACATGGACATCACTCCGGGATCCGTTTAGTTAATTGAATACAGTCAAATAAATATGTATTTTAGTTATACGATTTTGAACGAGAGACGATCGAATTCATTGGGACACTATTGTTTTTATCTGTAAAATTTCTCTAAACTTCTGATATCGGTTTTTTCTATAATGAAACCTCTTTATCTTGTACATTTCTTCAAGTACTAATGACCGTTCTTTACCACTTAAAGTAAACAGTACTGACGTCCATTCGTCGAAGATAAAAATAAAAAACCTCCTGTACTATTTTACATTGTTATTTGTACCTTGTCTTACCGGGGTCCCTCTTTTAACGTAAAACTTGTCGCGTAAGACCTGAGCAATTATTATTCGTTTATAATAAAGTCACCTCTGACTTTTGAATGTCTCCCTTAACTTTACAAAATTAAAGTTCTTCCTATTTAAACAATGTAAAGACTTTCAAGATCCTTTAAAACACTAGTGTTATCACTCCCCTATATACATGTATATATAATGGAAGTACCTACACAACACCGTGTAAAGAACATCGTTTCCCCGAGCACATTGAGTTACTTCGATACTCGGTACGTTACGTACCGATGAGTTCTGTCCGGTATCACTTCTCAAGACTGTTTAGTACTATGTTTCCTCATCATTTACCGTTGGGTGAGGTCGTAAGAAAGACACTCTTCGGGATTTGTCATACTTTTACGTCTTTCTATACTGTGACCTTCAACCCAGGAGGTCCAGTCTTCCACAGGTTATTCGACGACCTCTTCTCACCTACCGTTAATGATTATCGAGGTCTGTCTTACTTCACCGACCCGGTTTCACTTTTACTACCAACCAACATCTACACAGAGTCCTTTGACCCTTTCCATATACTGATCCGACATATAATAGTGAGATGAATAAAGTGAGTATACGTCCCAGTAGTACACTTTATGGTCAGACCTACTTAGTGTTCGACCTTAGTTCGAACGGTCCTCTTTATAGTTGTTGGAGTCAATACATCTACTAGACAATTACCGTTTTTCACTTCTTCCGAATTTCTCGGAGAATTACTTTCACTTTCTCCTCTCACTTTTTCAACCGAATTTCGAGTTGTAAGTCTTTTGATTCTAGTACCGTCGACCAGGGTAGTGAAGTACCGTTTATCTACCCCTTTGTTACCTTTGTCACCGACTCACCTAAGAACTCTCAGGGAACCTGACGTTCCTCTAGGTTCGTCAGTTAGGATTCTCTCTAGTCAGGACTTATAAGTAACCTTCCTGACTACGATATTGACTTCGAGGTAATGAAACCGGTGGACTACGGTTCTTGAATGAGTAACCTTTTTTCTGAGACTACGACCCTTTCTAACTTCCGTCCTCCTCTTCCCCTACTGTCTCCTACTCTACCAACCTACCGTAGTGGTTGAGTCACCTGTACTCAAACTCGTTTGAGGTCTACTAAAACCTACTAATACCTTCGGACCGCACGACGTCAGGTACTCCAGCGTCTCTCAGTGCGTGTTCACTCACTGACTTGACTTACTCAGTAATTGAGACTCGTATTTCTTTCAATCGGAATTTCTGACAACAGTATCGTTGAGTCTCAAATTCTTTTTTTAAAGAAGACATTGATTCTGTTTTATTACATCTTTTTTTTGAAGTAACAAAAGAGGACTAACTCTCGGAGACTGAGGAAAGAGGAAGAACTACTGGGGTCTGAAGAATAATTGGATGGACTCTTAATTAAGAGTGTCCGTTGTTGATATATTCCTCCAATAAGTTCCGTAGGTCACCTGTCCAGGTACTTCAGAAGGATGTTTGTCGATCGTGGTTGATTGGAAATTCTCCGTCTATAGAATCTGACTTGAGAAGGAACGGGTCAATTCATTAGTCTAATTGTGTCAGGTTCCGTAATGGAATTGACTTCGGAACACTCTTTCTGGGGGGTAGGGGACGTTTGTCTTAGTAGATAGATTCGACGAAGGTTTAAGGACTGGGTGTTTTTGACAATCTCTTCTTTACAAAATTCAGTAATCTAATACTCCACTTAAAAATATGTTGTGGTCTATTAATTGTGTCGAATGAAATAGTGTACTCTTTTTGGTTTGTATAATTTATACAAACTTACTGTTGTACATAATATACAAAACTTACTGTTGTTTCTTTTTATATATCATCTTCCTTGAATCGTATACACAAATACGTAAATACAGACCTTTTTCGATCTAAAAGTTTGAAATGTCGTAAAAGTAACCTTTTAGTATCTCAAAACAAATCAATGACATTTGTTACTAGCTTTAACTCAAGTTGAAAACAAAGCGATAATAATATTAAACGAAACTTGTTATAATATGTCTGAAATTTGTGGGACATAAAAAAGTTTTGTAACTTTGTCTAGAGAATCCATCAGATTGTTTCCTTACTTTGTTTTGAACGTCGTTATAATGAAAGACATTCTCGACGTTAACTAACGTCGGTCTGAGATACTCATCTTATAATTCTAGACTAAAGATGAGTCAATAAAAGTCACCCTCCCCTACATAATCGTCTTTTTGACTACACTTTTTTTCTTTCTCTGAAGGGATTGGTTTAGATAGGAACAATGAACAAGACATTCTGATATTTTTAGGGGTTTACCCCAGACTCAGAAGTATAGTCAGACTGAGTTTCTCAGTCTGAAACTCCTAACGAATAATTGACTTCAAGTTGTTTTAAAGACAGAGGAAGACCTCTGTCCGAACCATAGACGTTATCTTCTTTCATGTATTATAGATATATAAGAAAGGAAATTTTTTTAGAGTAAATTTTTAGTATAACCGATTAACAAATCACAAAAGTATTTACTCATTCTTCTCTGAGGAGGAGTCACAGAGTGTACTCATTATTTCAACAGTGTCTTGTAGGACGCGTTTCACCGTTTCCCAGTCTTGTGGGTGAATGTTACCGGTGGACAGATCGACAGTCTAGAGTCGATATAGTATCAGTCGGGGGAATCGTGTGTGTAAGTAGAGATATAGAGATGTACAGTCCGGGTAAATATTTTTTTTAAGGTGGAACATCCCTCCCCTCCGTCCCTCTTCGTGTAGACCATTCTTACCGATAACGACCAAAAGTAAATCAGTATTTAAGTCTCTCTTAGTTCTGGAAGGTTTGACCGGAGACATAATAACACAAGAAATTAAAGAAGCACTCACTTTATTTTTTATCATGAGAAAATGAGTCTCGACCGTTCTATGTGTTACCAAAGAGAACGAGGGAGAGTAAAAAAAAAAAAAAAAATAAGTCCATCGAACACACAAAAATCATTGGTCAGTCCCAAGGTTGGTCGTGGGAGACGANGACCAAAAGTAAATCAGTATTTAAGTCTCTCTTAGTTCTGGAAGGTTTGACCGGAGACATAATAACACAAGAAATTAAAGAAGCACTCACTTTATTTTTTATCATGAGAAAATGAGTCTCGACCGTTCTATGTGTTACCAAAGAGAACGAGGGAGAGTAAAAAAAAAAAAATAAGTCCATCGAACACACAAAAATCATTGGTCAGTCCCAAGATTGGTCGTGGGAGACGATACCTTCGGGTCAGAATTGACGACCTGACGGTCTCTTCAGGGATCCGAATAGAAATGTCTTGTTTATGAATAAATAAATCAGATGATATCAATGTAGATAATTATTATAAGAAAGTATATTTACCAATACTTATCTTTAAATTATATACAAGAGAAATGGTTAAATCATGTCCTCCCTATCTTCGAAACGGAGATCCCCTCTAAATCTTCGTTCACACCGTGGCACCCTCCTTTTCCGTCGTGTGTAACAGAGACACCTCGAAATCCTGTCGGTGTCTGGTACACTTCTATCACTTATAACCCCACGACCTCCATTCTCTGCTCTTCCTGGTTCCGACATCTTCTTCATTCTTTTCTTCAATCAATTCCTTTCCATTTAACGTGTTTGAACTTTTGACACGGGTTCTCAGTGCACCACCAACGGTATTTTTCCAAAATTTCCTACGCCGTCCGTAAGATTAACTGAGGACAGAAACCCAGGAGATCAGAGGTTGGAAAAACCGTGGTCCCTGTCAAAAGTACCTTCTGTTAAAAAGATACCTGACCACAAACACCCCCACCAAACCCCTACTAAGTTCACGTAACACAAATCGCACATGAAAGAAATACAATAGTAACGTAGTCAAGTGGAGTCTAATAGTTCGTAATCAAGGGTCGTCAACCTCTGTGGACAAGATCTCATGTTCTTTCCTTGAGATAAAGAAAGTCAAGGAGTAAGAGGACACTGGAGAGACATACCAGTCTTAAACCTATGAGTCTTTGGTTCCGTAAGATCGTGTTAGAAGACGAACAAGTCCGTTTTGACATACCTCAAAATTACTTTTGACTTTCAGAAAGAAACCTATGGATGACATCCTCACAGGAGTCCTTAGGTTCCTTATTTCTCTATTCTTTGGTCTCTTCTCTCCGAATTTCAACCTTTGACAGGGTTAGGTACGGTGGCAGACGTGATTGTCCGGGTAGTTTCGATTAAAAAGAGTGATTATACCAAAGTTTTGATCAGAAATTCCGGGAACAATTACTGGACCATTAACAAAACTATCAGGAGTCAGTTCCCACTTTACGGCAGGAACTGCATAGTCGTTACGTACTTCATTCCCCTTCCAAGTGAGGACCACATAGATCCCATAGTATTTCGTAAGGGCGAATGTAAAACCGAATGAATCGTCATTTTTAAATAAATTTAATTTAAATTTAAATTTTTAATTTTTTTTATATAAATTTATTGGTGTCTGAATCTCATTGGTATTTCGAACAGAGACCGACGGCTGAAGAACGGAGAACGACCTTCAGAGACGAGTCCAACCGAGACCCTCTCCTTACAACTTTTTTTATGAACCATTCGTCACGAAAAAGGAAAAGACCCCTTGAGGAAGTCACCTGTTACTTTAGTACACAAGTTTAAGAGAGACGAAGGAAGTGCACTTCTGTAGAAGGGTTTAGGGTCTCCCTTGTATTGGAAATATTTCATAAACAGGTCCAAATGTAAGTTAAGTGTAAGTATCTAAGTAACCAAGGTCTTTGTTAATACCTCCTGAAGGGACCACCAGGTAACCAACTCTGAAGTACGAAGGTTACGTCCCCCGTATCCAAGTCAGAGACCAACCCCTTCAAGGAGTATGGTGGATCATACCTTTTTTTTTTTTTCACTTTCTTTGTGAATACCTTATGGAGGATACATGGTCCATGGGAAGGTCCGTGACCGCTATATACAACTTGTTTTAGATACCGTAATTCCTCCTGTATAAGATTACTCTCTTTGACCCGTATACACACATTGTGTATACATGTGTGTTCATGTACATATCTTTTTATGTATATAAGGATTTATCATTCAAGATAACCTTTTTTTTCTTTTTTTCACTTTATTCTTCACGACTACCATACTACTCCTTCCTTAAAAGAGAACGAAATAAATCCCACCAGTTCCTTCCGATCGTAAACACGACTTTCTTCACATCCTTGTACAGTCCTTCCATAGCCTACCTTCTTTCAACGTCCACCTCCTTTCGTTTTGTTTCTGGGACTCTCTTTTCGTATGAACCATACAAAGTCGTTGTTGGTCCTTGGGTCACACCGACTCTCACGGAGTCCTTCTCTCTTCAATCGTCTCCTCTCTTCACCTTCCTTCGACTAGAGTATACTGTAATTTTCGGTAACACCATCCCCGAAAAGGAGACTGACTTAAGTCTCTCAAGAATCACCGTCTCAAGTACTAGACTTAATGAACTTTTCTATAGAAACCGATAACACCGCTAGTGTGAGACACACATGTAAAAACCGGTCTTTTTGTTTCTTTACTACTCGGGAAACGTCACGTAGTATAGTCTCCCATGTATTATAGTCTCCCATGTATTAGAATGATACAAAAATGATGGATTAAGGATTATATAGAATTACGTATAATATCACTGAAACTAGAGAATCGAGTACACCAGGGTCTTTACATGTTTGAAAGAAATACACTTTACTAATTTATAAATGTAACAAATTCGGGGACGATTAACTATAATAAAATAAACATTAACCTTTGTAGGATTTTTTATGTGTTTAGGAGGATGAATAGAAGGATAAGGTTTCCCATTAAAATAGATGACTTACTGTTTTACTTATTGTTAATTCGTAGGAATTTGACATATCGACTTTGGACATGTCTCAGTCAAATATCTTTCAGTTTCACCATTTTTACGGAAAGAAACTTAAAACACTTTGATTTAACATTCACATACTAATTTCGTTCTAATGTAAATTACTACTTAGAAAAAAATTTTTTTTCTCTTTAATGTCGTACATAATTAGAGTCCAGTTAAGTCAACGAGTCAGCACAGGTTGAGAAACACTGGGATACCTGACGTCGTACGGAGTAAAGGGACAGGTAGTGGTTGAGGGTCTCGAATGAGTCTGAGCACAGGTAGTTTAGCCACTACGGTAGGTTGGTAGAGTAGGAGATAGCAGGGGAAGAGGAGGGCTGAAGTTACAATGGGTTGTAATCCAAGATAAGATTACTCAGTCAAAAAGCGCAGTCCACGGGTTTTATAATCTCAAGTCGAAGTCGTAGTCAGGAAGGTTACTTATAAGTCCTGACTAAAGGAAATCCTACCTGACCAACCTAGTGGAACGTCAGGTTCCCTAAGAGCTCAGAAGAGATTGTGGTGTCAAGTTTTCGTAGTTAAGAAGACGTGAGTCGAAAGAAATATTAGGTTGAGAGTGTAGGTATGTGCTGATGACCCTTTTGGTATCGAAACTGATCGACCTGGAAACAACCGTTTCATTACAGAGACGAAAAATTGTACGACAGATACAACCAGTATTGAAAAAAGGTTCCGGTGGTATTCCGTAAATTTTAACGATCAAAACAGAGAATTTTGATCAAGTCTAGTTCCTGTCTTCTTGGGACCCCATGAAACGGAGAAGGTGGATGTAACCGTAGTCAACTAATTGTTTAAGATTAACTCGTGTCAACAAGTAGAAATTTAGGTACATTCTATAAATATGTGTGAGTCAAGTCAAGTCAGCGAGTCAGTACAGACTGAGAAACACTGGGGTACTTGGTGTCATGTGGTCCGGAGGGACAGGTAGTGGTCGAGGGTCTCAGGTGGGTTTGGGTACAGGTAACTCAACCACTACGGTAGGTTGGTAGAGTAGGAGACAGCAGGGGAAGAGGAGGACGGGACTTAGAAAGGGTTGTAGTCCCAGAAAAGGTCACTTAGTCGAGAAGAGCAGTCCACCGGTTTCATAACCTCAAAGTCGAAGTTGTAGTCAGGAAGGTTACTTGTGGGTCCTGACTAGAGGAAATCCTACCTGACCAACCTAGAGGAACGTCAGGTTCCCTGAGAGTTCTCAGAAAAGGTTGTGGTATCAATTTTTCGTAGTTAAGAAACCGCGAGTCGAAAGAAATATCAGGTTGAGAGTGTAGGTATGTACTGGTGACCTTTTTGGTATCGAAAAATTATACGACAACCAGTATTGAAAGGAAGGTTCCTCGTTCACAGAAAATTAAAGTACCGACGTTAGTGGTAGACGTCACTAAAACCTCGGGAGTTTTTTATCGGATGACAAAGGTGACAAAGGGGTAGATAAACGGTACTTTACTACCCTGGTCTACGGTACTAGAATCAAAAGACTTATAACTCGAAATTCGGTTGAAAAAGTGAGAGGAGAAAGTGAAAGGAGTTATCCGAGAAATCAAGAAGAAGTGAAAGACGATATTCCCACCATAGTAGACGTATAGACGACGACGACGATTCAGCGAAGTTATGACAGGCTGAGACACTCTGAGGTATCTACCGTCGGGTAGTCCGAGGGGGCAGGGACCTAAGAGGTCCGTTCTTATGACCTCACCCAACGTTAAAGGAAGAGGTTACGTACTTTCACTTTTCACTTTCACTTCAGCGAATCAGTACAGGCTGAGAATCGCTGGAGTACCCGACGTCGGATGGTCCGAGGAGCCAGGTACCCTAAAGGGTCCGTTCTCATGACCACACCCCACGGTAACGGAAGAGGTGACGTATAGACTCCAATAAACTATACAGAGGATCGTTAGAACTAAGGTCGAACACGAAGTAGGTCGGGTCATGTAGAGTACTACATGAGACGTATTCAATTTACTCGTGCCACTGTTATGTGTCGGAACTGTACCAGGGAAAGGATAACCTTGGTCAGACAATAAGGTACAGGTCTAAATTGACAACGAAAGACCGGACGTATGTCTAAAGAGTTCTCCGTCCAGGCCACCAGACCATAAGGGTAGATCTTCCTGTAGAATTCTCATTCAATCTCTTTGTGGTTGTATTGTTTGAGGGGTCAAAGTCACTATGATATTCTCTTGAAGTAAAAAAATCATTTTTTTTTTAGATTTTAGTCATGAATACTATCCGTCCACTGAGATGAAGCATAGGTTAGGTCCCTGTGTTCTAGAAATGTAAAACACCGAGCCGGAAGACGATCCCAGACGACACATTTTACGTAACCTTCATCTGGACGAAGGATTTTTGGGAGAGGACCGTTACGATGTATATAAATCAGTGTAAAGTGACCGTTTTCGAACAGTGTACCGGTGTGGTCTTCTTTCTTCGTACTTTTCATATGAGCATTGTCTGTCCGTGGAGAGTCCCTATACAGTTCTTATATCCCTCTTTTACGAACACAAACAAGTTCACAATCGACGGAAAGTGTCCAACGAAACAATTTATAAAAGACTTCATGTCTATATGACACTGACTCCACAAAGAGACTGGATTATAAGATCGTGTCCCCAGAACTGTAAAAGACATTTCTCGGATTTCATTCATAAAATCCGAAACGTCCAGTACACTAGAGATGACGTTAATCAGTTGAAACAGTAGACTACCCTTTCAATGGAGAATCTGTATTACGTTTATTTATTTACACTGACACATAATAAAAGTAATAAAAACAAAAAATTCAAAATGTTGCAACACAACCAAAGACGGAATGTGTCTTAGTCGGTATTAATATGTATATAGGGGAGAAAGAACTCGGAGGGAGGTAAGAGGTGTAGGGCGGAGAGATCCAGTAGAGTCTTGTGGTTAGACCCGAGGGACACAATATCTCGTTGAAGAGTGGTTGATACAAAAGTGTGTATTATCACATATAGACAATTACGATGAAAAAGGTAAACCCGGCGAGGAAGAAAGGGTGTGACACAGGTGCTCAGGTAAAAGATGTAGACGTAGAGGTAAGGAAGGGACGTTTATTCGAGTAGTTATGAAAAGAGATCTAAGGTATATGTACGTTCTTATATGATATATATATTAAAAAAAGAGGAAGACTGAACGAAGTGTACCTGTAACTTTAAACTTAAAGTATATTAAAAGTGTCCCATACTTTATAGGAAAAAACTAAAAAAAGTTGATAAATTTTCACATTTTTGGAAGAACCAAGAGTCCCATATGTTGTCGTCCGGCGTCCGTACGGTCTAAACCGGGTATTCTAAATTCTACCGACTAGGGACTAGATCATAGTGGGAAATATTTCCTTCACTCTAATTATGTAGTACTGAACAGAAATCACTTATCAAAGATTCAGAATTAAGAGTGAATAAAAGGGGTTTCAAGACTATTTAGTAAATAACTAATCTCACATAAGACCTTTAGTGTAACATAGATTCAGTTAAATCGTTCAACTAAAGTATAACATAATCAGTATATCGATATTAAATGTTTCATTGGTACTTGATGTTAGTGAAGTGTATGTAATAAAAGTGAGAATCTTTATGAGGTACAGTATCGATAATGGTGACAGTGAAATAGTAACTTCTATAATTCTGAGTTTCGTCGATTCTTGATAAAACTAGTATAAAGTGTGTCGTTCTTTGCCTTTTCAGTCTAAAGTTTGGGTTCGACCTATTTATTGGATACGAGAATAGTGTGGTTTAAAAGAACCGGAATGTCCATAGTTACGTACATATACCTTAGATCTTTCTACCATGTCTACTATAATACTCACCCCGTCGTCTCCTCTGTGTCTACATTTCTCGTCCGAAAACCTGAGTCACCCTCCTCTCCCACCCTATTCAACTCTCTTATCTTAACTTCACATGTGTAATGGTATACATTTTGTTTATGGTAGCCCTCAAACTACGTACTACGTCCCATCGATTTCGACCACAAGACACTGTTAGACCTCTCTACCCCACCCTTCCCTCTACCCTTCCGTCAAGTCCTACATCACCTGTGTGCATACGAGACCGGTTAAGTATGACTATATACCGTTTTTACTAGTGTTAGAGTATTTCATTAATAGGAGGTTAATTTTATTTATTTTTTTAAAATTTGTCGACTATCGATAACAAAATAAAAGAGAGAAGTGGACACAGACCCGAGATGACATGGAAAAGTTCATAGAAAATAGAAAAGTTGAACTTTTATTAAAAGGAGGTCACCTCAGTTTGTCGTGTCGATTACGGTTTACTGTGATTCACATCATTCATCAAGACATACTTCTTTGTCAAGAATAACACTTTTCCCTGAGACTCGAGTATTATGGGTAATAACTGTCTTACTTGTCCTCTTTTTAGAGGTTCTTTCTTGTGTGAGACTTCTGTCTACTTTCGTCCATCCTGAAGTCTTCAAAAGGGAACTCAAGACGTCTTCACATTCGGAACGAGATACTACTTGATCATACTGGAACCCATTATATGAATTGAAGAGACAAAAGATTAGAGTTCTAACGAATAACTTAAAATATGAGACTGGAAAAATGTCTCCCTGAACTCCATTGTAACCACTTAGTTTAAATTGCTGATGAAACTTTTTGAGTGTTCCAACGATTAGCCGTATTTAACGTTCACTCCCAAACACTTTCACGAAAAACTTGACGTCTATGGAACGTTTATTTTCGACAACAATACTGATAAGATCTAAAGTAGGGACTAATATAAGTTAATTCCAGTGTTGTACGACTACGAGTAAAATAGTTTATATCTTGGAAGTTATTCTTATTACGATAAACGGGGAAGGGAGTCATATATCTAAAATTTGATTACTTAGGTAAGTAGAGACAAATATAAACGGACAACCTACTTTAAAAAAGAAATTATTTTCATATACGGAACGGATTCACGTTTCTAATGTAAAGTATTATTTAGAGACAGGAACTTTATAACATACTTAAAGGTTCATATCTGTAATCACTTTATAATAAAAACTCCTACTTTCATTGGTAAAATGTCGAGTAACTGGGGAGTTATCACAAAAGTACCCCTACAATATCCGTTCTACTCTACCACGGCGTAGTCGTCTTCTCCACTTTAGTTATAGACAGATGGTACCGGAGCGGGGGTAGCGTGGGTCCTTTTAAGTCTTTTTTCTTTTAACTATACGTGTTATCATTTATTGCAGTGTTGTTTCTCGATCTCTTTAAGAAACATCGCTATGTAGGACTTCATGTCCTCAAAGAAGAACCGTTTGACAAAGGAAAATTGGTAAACTCCGAAGAATGTAAAGGCGACGTCGACCTCGTGTAGGGTTCCGTGAAGGACTGAGTCCTAAAAACCGTGTCCCGGGGTGAACACAAGGTGAACCGAGAGGAGTTTCGTAGACTGAACAACGATACTTCTAGTCGAGACAGAAATAACAGAAGTAGTTTTTACTTTCTACAGATTAGATGAAAAGTGTCTGTCGAAATGGTAGAAACTACACTCACCCCCTGCGTTTCGTTCGTCACCTACGATAAGAAACGAGAAACTGTGATTTGTCAAATTTAAACGTGAATCCCTCTTATATTGGTTTGGTTTAAGAAATAATGTATTTATACGGTGTAACATAAATCCCTCTAGCGTGGTTCTAGATTGGTCTAGATGTACAGTGGGTCTCAATCTCCTTTCGGAAATCGTAATGAGAAAATCGCAATTTTCTCATTATTACTAACTGAAGACGAATCTACAATAGTTAGTCTTAGGTTTGACACGTAAATAAAACTGGGTCGTCATATTGAAGATCCTTAAATAGGATGTCTGACTGTTTACACGTGGTTCTTTATGCATATTTCTAAGTGTCGTGAGCCAGTGTTACCGAGGTACAGTCGTGATCGGACTTCGATTCCTTGTGAATCGGTGAAGTCTATCTCTTGTGCAAAAGAACAAGTGAAAGCAGAGTCAAGGAGTGAGAAATAAGTGACGACTATGAAAGAACAAGGAACGCACATGAATACACACATTGTGTGTGTTTACAAAAAGTTTCCCGTTACAAAGAAGTTGATATCCTCGTGTACTTTTACTTCCGCTTACGACGAATTCTTCCGTTCTTTGAGATGGTTCTAATAAAACACAGTAACTAGACAAACTAAAATTATTCCCATCATTTACTTATATACATCTTAATGTTTCTCTCTTATTTATATCTCTTCTTATTTTAATCTTTAGAACATAGAAACGGAATTTAAGAGGTAGGGATGTAAAGGGTCGACATAAGCAAAATATCTATAGAAAGGGCATGTGTAAAGATTCACACACACATTCTTGTACACGTACTTATGTTTTAAGGGTATTTACCGTGGTTTTATGTATAGAACAAGATACTAATTAAAAAACTGTATTTTTATGTCGAGAGAAGTGTATTTATAACTATGTATCTAGACGGGGTATTGAATGTAAGGAAGTATTATAAATCTTATGTTTAATGTAAGTAAATAAGTTAGAAAGGTAGTAACCACGTGTAAATCCGACAAACTCCTTATTTTTTGATCTTTGTTACGGTTACTAATTGTGTCTGTTAGAATTGAAATACTTCACACATAATATTTTTGTTAACCATATGACTTTTATAAAAAGTTAAGTGGGTGTAAAGAGGGAGAGAGTGAACGGGAGAGGGATTCTGAATTTTAACGGTAATATTTTCTCTTATGAACCAAGGTGACTTTTACGAGAGTTAATTTTACTTGTTTGTTGTTAAAAGTCATCGGCTTTTGCGGAAGTAGTTATTCGTTCATTTCTCCGAATAAAAAAAGGACGAGACTGACAGTTCTGCGGGTCTAGAACGAAAGGGGAGGGGTAGGGACATTAGAGAGAAGGAGTGTAGAAAGTCAATACAAAAAGACAAATATAATCGGAGTAAGAGAATTTTTCTAACGACTGTTTTCCAAAAGTCCGAATGTAACAGAGGGACACTATTAGGTGTGGTTTTTTTTTTTTTTTTCCTCTTTTGAAGAGATGATCAAAAGTATACGTTTTAGGGATTCCTCAGACTAACCGATTATTGGTTTTCCAACTTATAACAACAACCAGTAGGGTGACATAATCTACCACCGATTATTTGTGGTAGGGTGACCCAATCCACCACCGAGGGTTCTTAAGTACAGAAGGATTTTAAAGTCTTACACTGGAATAAATTTTTACCATAGTAAGATCTAAATTAATTCATTCTACTCTGACATAACTTCTTCGACACACGACACGAGTCAACGAGTCAGTACAGGCTGAGAAACACTAGGAAACATTTGACATCGGATGGTACGAAGAGACAGGTACCTTAAAAAGTCCGTTCTTATCTCCTCGTCCAACGGAAAAGGATGAGACCCCTTAGAAGGGTTGAGTCCCTAGCTTGGGTGAAGACACAGAGGACGTGACTGTCCTCCTAAGAAATGGTGCCACGGTTGACCCTTCGGGACATAACTTCATCTTGTACGGGAATTATGTTATACTGATTATAAGAATCGTCTTCTCTGTGTCTCTGTCTGTACGCGTTTCCGTCACACTTCTGTGTATTCCTCCCGCGGTACACTGCTGCCTCCGTCTCTGACACTACGTAGGTGCAGTTCCTAACGGTCGTTGATGACCTGAAATATTCTTTCCGACAAAGAGACTCGGGGCCCCTTATTTGGTTTTGGGGACTGTGGAATTAATGCTGAATACCGACGGACTTGTCTTAAAAAAAAAATTTTAAAACTCCGGTGGAGTAAATACCATGAAACAATTCTATCGGGATCCTTTGATTCTGTGAATGGTTTTAGTGCATTCAGCCTCTTCACGTCAAGAAGTTTATTACGTTTACAAAATGTTTTAATGACTCTTCTTTATAACTTATTTGGTTACCTTTGTTTGTTTACTTGTTGTTATTGTTATTTTAATCTTCATGGATCACCATGTTGGAACTTTATGGTGGTTTCGTGAAAAGTTTGGGGTATATTATGCAAATAAAAAACGAAAAAGGAGTACCTGAAGATGTTTATTAAACTCCTTTGAATGTATTGTTTATTATTGTATTATTTTGGTGTGTAAACGTATTTTTCCGTTCTCGATTTTTCATCACCTCCCATCCTCTCCACCTTACCAATGTCATCTTGTATCGCAAATTTCGATATTAAGGACCATAAAAAGTACTTTGTGTTTTGACTTAGGTGTGTCAAAAACAATGAGTTACTTCTCTCGTATGGACCGTCAAATATTTCTTTGTTAGAAAAAAAGAATGGGTGATCTTATTCCCATATAAAGTCATTTAGTTACACCTATTCTTTTTTAAGTTAGAGTTTAATTTAAGGGTTTCACTTTCTTTTAACTTAGACCTTCTTACAATATGGACGGTTTCGAAGTCTAGTAAAGTTAAAAGGTATATATTATAAACTGTGTGTTTTATAATAGTTGGTATGATCCTGAATTGTAGTTTACTGGTTTCATTTTTTTTCGTTCGTCTGTTATCTTTGTCTGGGTACCTTCTTGATCTATAACATCAATAGTTCATCTCTAGGTTTTTATTGACACGAATTATCCAAATTTCTATGTCTACTGTTCTCAAACCCCATTTTTGTTCTCGGTCTAAAATTCTTAAAAAAAAAAAAATCTACCCGTTTAGTTCCTTCACTAATATGGAAAAGTCTTCCTCCTACCTCAAATCCATCCTAATAGTCCCCTCGAAGTCTTTATCGCCATAACAAGTTAAAGGACTCAACCAACTACTAAAGTAAGGAGATACTTTTAATTATCTTACCATATATACAATATGAAGTTAATCCTAAAATTTTTGTATATGTCTGAACACTCCCAGACTTTATTTTCGTATAGGATTACAACTGACTTTCTCAATTTGGATATCGACAGTCACTAGAGATCTACACTTACTACTTACTAAATTCCTCTCTCCGAATTACAAAACGAATACCAATTTACGTATTAACCATCTTTTCGACTCTAATCTCATCATTAAGTTATTTATAAATAATTTTCTTGTTTACTTGACCGAGAAATAAGGAGGATGACTATTTATTTCAAAGTCTATGTCCTGACTTATTTCTTTGTATTTGTAAATAAAAAGTCTAGAGAAATCCCACGGCTAACAAAATGTATATCTCTACTTTTTGATACGACATAAATTTGATCTCCTTTTCTTTATTATAATCCGGGATGGAAACTAAATGATTCATAAAAATCTCTTTTTAAAAAAGGACGAAGAGACTTTTCTCGTAATATGTATAAAGGACCGAATATCGATGTGTCTCGAGTCAATTACCCTTATGAGATAAATCCTAGTACTTCTACCACTTAGATACTCTTACGACCCGTAACAACAGTTGTAAGGTACAGTCACCGGTTTGATCAGTTGTGACACTAAATCGTCTAAAATTTTCATTTGTCCGAGATAAAGATAATAAAGAATTCCGTTCGGTCTCGTCAAAGAATAAAACTACCTCATTACATTCATAAATGTCTTCCTTTCGGATTACCAAAGAAACTCTTGGTATGTCAACCACTTTAAAGGGAAGAGTGGTAAAATTTATCTAAGGGAAATCCCAAGTTACGTATAAAGGTCACATTAATTTCATTTATGAATTTATTTTAAATTTTTACTTTTTAGTCGTGAGACGATAAGGTGAAGTATTTCTTAAGTGTTTCCCTAGTCGAATCTCTTTTATTTCTAATTTATTAACACCGACCCAACGTACGGTCCTTTTACCGAGTGACTACGGATGTACATGTTCTTAAGGAAAGTGTCTATGTCCCTCGGGACGACAAATATACCGAGGGAGTTGACGATATCCATTCACCCTACCCTCCTATGGTGTGTCGTGATTCGATCGTTGTCATCTCTACTCACACATTTTATGATTCTCCTTTACTACTTCACATATAAATTTTGACTGTTGACCTTAACTCGCCCATTCAAATACCTCTTCCTTTAGTGGTTAATTTCAGTCAGAACCTTCTGGTGTTCCTCAATCTTTCTCGTTTCCGGAAACTAATAAGAAAGGAAAGGAATCCATTCTTCTATTCGAAACCCCCTCTTAGTTTTCTTACAGTAGACCTCACCACTGATATTGTTCTCTCAGTTCCTTCTGTTTCGACCTTCTATTTAAAAACTCCTTTTTGGTAAATACGTTTCGTTCGTCAAACCTAAAATCTAACTTGTCGTACTACTTCCGTTGAACCTCGTTTTCTTCTTAGTATTCGATACCTCATTCTCTCCGAACATAAATAGAGAACGAGAGGATTTATACAAACTCAGAGAAAAAGGAGAAATATCTTTCTTTTATAATGACGTATACAAATAATACTCGGTTGTTATTATTATACATATTTCACTACTCAGTATATTTGGGAATTATGTGTAATTTTGTATTAAGTCGAGATAAAATATAGGACACATCAACTCACGATTTGTAAAAACTCAACCGATTACTGAACTATTTCGGTCACAAACACCGTGATCACCATTTCTTGGACGGACACTTACGTCCTCTATATTCTCTAATCCCAAACTAGGGACCCAACTCTTCTAGGGGACTTCCTCCCATACCATTGGGTGAGGTCATAGGAACGGACCCCGTTAGGGTACCTGTCTCCTCGGACCACCCGATGTCAGGTGTCCTAGCGTTTCTCATCCCGTGTCTGTTTCACTAAAGTGAAGTAAGTAAAATGAGTGAAGTATGAAATAGTGATCTCTTCCTTTACCGTTGGGTGAGGTCATAAGGACGGACCTCTTACGGTACCTGTCCCCTCGGACCGCCTAGCACCAGGTACCCCAGTGTGTCTCAGTCTGTCCTAACTTCACTGACTCGTTCTCGTTCGTGTCGTGTTGTGTGTCGTGTTCTTTCCATTCCACTCCACTCCACTTCAGCGAGTCAGCACAGGCTGAGAAACGATGGGGCACCTGACATTGGATGATCCGAAGAGACAGGTACCCTAAGAGGTCCGTTCTTATGACCTCACCTAACGGTAAAGGAAGAGGTCCCCTAGAAGGGCTGGGTCCCTAGCTTGGGTCCAGAGGGCGTAACCTCCGTCTGCGAAATTGGAGACTCGGTGGTCCCTTCTAAGTTTAGCCTGTCGTTAAACGGTCTTCAGAACATCCTTTCCTTTGATCGACCATTCGGTAAATTAACCCCACCTTCGAACTTTGGTGATTTTTAACATATATAGTGTACCTAGGAGAACCCCTTCCCATGTCCCCGAAGACTATGTCAGGTACTAAGGGGGTTTCCAATTTTCTAGAAACATACATAATATCTTCTACAATCTGATACTGCCTTATGTCTTCCCTTGACCTGACGTTATTTATTCTAAATCAATAACGTCTACTTTTAAATTTCCTCCTTAACTTTTATTGTGACCTTAGAATCAGAACACAGTGATTTTCGTAGTACTGTCGTAAAGGTCTCTCAGTCCTCACTCAAATCTTCTTTTCCACTATACAAACCTAAATTTGTACAACGTACAGTCCATAAACGGTTTTAACGATTCATTTTAGGACTGACCTGTCTCAAAACCGACCTAAACACTACATCCAGTCCCGACCTCTATTTCTAGTAAAGTCTGTTTCGAAAAATCCAACATACAGACAAGATACTCGGGTACCGTTTTCCGGTCCCTCATGTATTTCGGTGTTCTATATTACTCTGACAAGACCCCTCGTATAAGGTTTTAACCACTTTTACAAAATCAAGTCAAGTCAAGTCAGCGAGTCAGCACAGACTGAGACGTTAGGGTACTTAGCGTCGTGTGGTCCGGAGGGACAGGTAGTGGTTGAGGGCCTCAAGTGAGTCTGAGTGCAGGTAACTCAGGTACTACGGTAGGTTGGTAGAGTAGGAACCAGCAGGGGAAGAGGAGGACGGGGGTTAGGGAGGGTCGTAGTCTCAGAAAAGGTTACTCCGTTGAGAAGTGTACTCCACCGGTTTCATGACCTCAAAGTCGAAATCGTAGTAAGGGAGGTTTCTTTAGGGTCCCGACTAGAGGAAGTCTTACCTGACCAACCTAGAGGAACGTCAGGTTCCCTGAGAGTTCTCGGAAGAGGTTGTGGTGTCAAGTTTTCGTAGTTAAGAAGTTACGAGTCGGAAGAAGTGTCAGGTTTAGAGTGTAGGTATGTACTGGTGACCTTTTTGGTATCGGAACTGATCCGCCTGGAATCAGCCGTTTCACTACAGTGACGAAAACTTATATGATAGATCCAACCAGTATTGAAAAGAAGGTTCCTCATTCACAGAAATTTAAAGTACCGACGTTAGTGGTAGACGTCACTAAAACCTCGGGGGGTTTTATTTCAGACTGTGACAAAGGTGACAAAGAGGTAGATAAAGGGTACTTCACTACCCTGGCCTACGGTACTAGATTTACAAAATTTTATAAACATTAAGGTTTTTTTTAACATTACGTGTAAAAGTTATTTTACAATACTTTGTTTTTTTCTATTGTAAATTTCCATTTTGTACCCTATCTTTATTCGACGTAATTAAGTGACAAGGAAGGTCCTCATTAAATCTCTTTTTTCACTCTTTTGACGATCTATCTCCTTCAATTAAAAGACTCTCATACTTTTATTTTACTTGGCTCCCCCGTTTCTGATTCAAAACTATAGGTCTCAATCTTTCATCTTCCTTTTTCCGGGTTAATTCTTCTTGAACAGTTTTTCCGTTCACCTACATGGTCTTTTTATCACAATCCTTGGACCTTTTCTCTCTGAAACTTCTTGTCCAACAGTTGTCACAGTTCACGTCGTCTCTTCAGTAGATTTTACTCCTTCTCAGTGGGCCATAATGTCGGGAGAAGGATTGTCAGAAATTTTATTACAATGTTACAATTCCAACATATATTTCTACGAATCTGACAAGATCTTATTCCAATGTCTTAGAAAAGATGAAATCTTTCGGGAAGTTCTCTAGGTATTAGTTAGTATTTACACTTAAGGAATCCGTATAGTAAATAAAATACACGAAACGTGAGAGGAGTAGTCTTGTCGGACACTAAGTTTAGAGTCTTATACTGTCGGAGTGGGTCAAGTCTGAACTAATCCCCAACTTGTGACGACTCTTACCTTGACATATATTAGAGTTTTGAAACGTGAAGTCCTGATCATTCTGTTTAGTTAAAAACAATAATGTCTTTATCGAATTTACGGGTCTCGAGATAGTAGATCGAAAATTACAATCAGTTTTACTTTGGTGTTGTTTTGTTTTGGTTTTTATGATGTCTTTTTAGATAATAATAATAATAACGATAGTGCCGACCTGACTCTTCTGTTATGTATAGTGAGATTAAAAAAAATTCGACGTTTTAAAGAAATACGAAATCTTATACATGTACCATTTCGGTGACGAAAAAAAAACCACAGTTGTGGTTTTAGTCTAACTAATATAAGAAACGTCGGTTTCTACCTCTCCGAGATATCAGTTGTTTTTTTTCTGGTCCTCGACTGACACCGAGTCTAGTACTTGAGGAATAATGGTTTAAGTCTGAGTTTAGCTTCTTTCATCCCTTTTGGCGATCTGGTAAGTCCATACTGGAGTTGGTTTAAGGAATACTAATATGTCACCTTCACTCTTTATCTAAATTCCCGGATCTAGACTATCTATCTCACGGACTACTTGATACCTTACTCCAAGCACTGTCTTCCGTCCCTAGTTCTGGTAGGGGTACCTTTTCTTTACGTTTTGTCGTTTTACCGACAGACCCCTTCGGAATGTTTATCGACACTTTTCTTCTCTTCGCTTTTCGTTGCCTCTTTTCCTTTCTATATTCGTAGACTTACGTCTCAAGGTTTATTATGTTCTTCTCTATTCTTTCGGAAGAAGTCACTAGTCACGTTTCTTTATCCCCTTTTCTTGTCTTACCCTTTCTGATCTCTAGAGAAGTTCTTTTAATCTCTATGGTTCCCTTGTAAAGTACGTTTCTACCCGAGCTATTTCCTGTCTTTACCATACCTGGATTGTCTTCGTCTTCTATAATTCTTCTCCACCGTTCTAATGTACCTTCTTGACATGTTTTTTCTAGAAGTGCTGGGTCTATTAGTACTACCACACTAGTGATTAGATCTCGGTCTGTAGGACCTTACACTTCAGTTCACCCGGAACCTTTCGTAGCGTTGCTTGTTTCGATCATCTCTTCTACCTTAAGGTCACCTCGAGAAAGTTTAGGACTTTCTACTACGACACTCTCACGACGTGAGTTATACGGTCGTTTAAACCTTTGGAGTCGTCATCGGTGTCCTGACCTTTTCCAGTCAAAAGTAAGGTTAGGGTTTCTTTCTGTTACGGTTTCTTACGATTTTGATGGCTTGTTAACGTGAGTAGAGTGTACGAATATTTCATTACGAGTTTTAAGAGGTTCGGTCCGAAGTCGTGATGTACTTGGCACTTGAAGGACTACAAGTTCGACCCAAATCTTTTCCGTCTCTTTGGTCTCTAGTTTAACGGTTGTAGACGACCTAGTACCTTTTTCGTTCTCTCAAGGTCTTTTTGTAGATAAAGACGAAATAACTGATACGGTTTCGGAAACTGACACACCTAGTTTTATTTGCCCTTTTAAGACTTTCTCTACCCTTATGGTCTGGTGGACTGGACGGAGAACTCTTTAGACATACGTCCAGTCCTTCGTCGTCAGTCTTGACATGTACCTTGTTGTCTGACCAAGGTTTATCCTTTTCCTCATGCAGTTCCGATATATAACAGTGGGACGAATCAATTGAATATACGTCTCATGTAGTACTCTTTGCGACCTGACCTTCTTTGTGTTCGACCTTAGTCCTAACGGCCCTCTTTTTAGTTATTGGAGTCTATACGACTACTGTAGTGGGAATACCGTCTTTCACTTCTCCTTGATTTTTCGGAGAACTACTTTCACTTTCTCCTCTCACTTTTTCAACCGGATTTCGAGTTGTAAGTCTTTTGCTTCTAGTACCGTACACCAGGGTAGTGAAGTACCCTTTATCTACCCCTTTGTCACCTTTGTCACAGTCTGAAATAGAAAAACACGAGGTTCTAGTGACGTCTACCACTAACGTCGGTACTTTAATTTTCTGTGAATGAGGAACCATCTTTTCAATACTGGTTGGATCTATCATATAAGTTTTCGTCACTGTAGTGAAACGGTTGATTCCAGGTGGATCAGTTCCGGTACCAAAAAGGTCACCAGTACATACCTACACTCTCAAGCTGACACTTTTTCCGACTCGCAACTTCTTAACTACGAAAACTTGACACCACAACCTCTTCTGAGAACTCTCAGGGAACCTGACGTTCCTCTAGGTTGGTCAAGTAAGACTTCCTCTGGTCGGGACCCTAAAGAAACCTCCCTTGCTACGATTTCGACTTTGAGGTCATGAAACCGTGAAGTACCCTTCTCAACGGAGTAACCTTTTCTGAGACATCGACTCTCCCTAACTCCCGTCCTCCTCTTCCCCTGCTGGCTCCTACTCTACCGACCTACTGTAGTGACTGAGCTACCTGTACTCAGACTCACTTGAGGCCCTCAACNCTTAACTACGAAAACTTGACACCACAACCTCTTCTGAGAACTCTCAGGGAACCTGACGTTCCTCTAGGTTGGTCAGGTAAGACTTCCTCTAGTCGGGACCCTAAAGAAACCTCCCTTGCTACGATTTCGACTTTGAGGTCATGAAACCGTGAAGTACCCTTCTCAACTGAGTAACCTTTTCTGAGACATCGACTCTCCCTAACTCCCGTCCTCCTCTTCCCCTGCTGGCTCCTACTCTACCGACCTACTGTAGTGCCTGAGCTACCTGTACTCAGACTCACTTGAGGCCCTCAACCACTACCTGTTCCTCCGAACCGCACGACGCTAAGTACCCCAACGCCTCTCAGCCTGTGTTGACTCGCTGACTTGACTTGACTTGACTTTCGGTGACGTAATAATCTTCCTTTAAGAACATTATGTCAGTGAGACGGTCTGAGTACTGTAAAGAAGTTTTGACATGTTTGTCATATATCTGTGGGGAGATTCCGTTACCGCTGGGTGAGGTCGGTCATGAGAACGGACCTTTTAGGGTACCTACCTCCTCGGACCATCCGACGTCAGGTACCCCAGCAATTCTCAGTCTATACTGACTTCCAGAAGTGAAAGTGAAAAGTGAAAGTACGTAACCTCTTCCTTTACCGTTGGGTAAGGTCACAAGAACGGAACTCTTAGGGTCCCTGCACCCTCGGAACACCCGACGGTAGATACCTCAGCGTGTCTCAGTCTGTGTTGACTTCGTTGAATCGTCGTCGTCGTCAGGTCTCCTTCTCTCGTTCGTGATTTGATCTTAAGTACAAACGAAAATGACGAAAAGAGAACCCTGAACACGTTCACTCGAAACAAGATACGTAGAGTCAACCAAACACACATTCTCCACTCCTGTCATAGACGGGTTGGGTCAAACGATGGGACCCACAGTCACACTACTGAATACTATCAGTCCGTTAATATAGAAAGAAGCGTTTGGATAAAACTCCTAATATGGGGTGCCGCAGACATGTACACGAATCGTATACCATCCGTCAGTTTCCTTAGTCAACCTCAAGAAGGGTAGTAAGAGAAGGTGGAATCCCTAGAAAACCTTGTCAGTTTACCGTATTCGACAGTACATCGTAAAATGCGAAAACCTACGTTATTTACCCTCCCTCTCTCGACTCCCACCCATCTGTGACTCTAACTCTTTCTCTACGGAGAATAATTATCCAATATAACTTTCTGATGTCTCTTCAGACCCGATCTTCTCTCGAATTATCGTCTATGACTTATCTCTTTTTTTTTACGGTTAAGAAGTGGAGGTCTTTGTCGTAATACCCCTCCTTAAAGTGTACACTTTCCTAGAGTGTTATAAACTCTGATTCTATCGGTGTCGACCCTATATGTACAGAACACGTTTTGATAGAAACCTGTGTTGATGGTTTTTACTCTTATTGTTTTATGGTTTTTGAAACCTGTTTTGATAGTTTTTGTCCTTATTTTCACTTTAAATTGAGAAATTATATAGGTATTGAGACTAAAAGACTATTCACACCGATTTAAAAGGGAAGTCTATTCTAATGTTCCCCTGTATAGGTAGTCTATTATGAAAAACCGGTTCGTGAGATCACGTTACCGTAAGTTTATAAAAACTGAGACTGAGTACAAAAATTGCCGCTTCCGTTACCGTGGGGTGAGGTCGTGAGAACGGACCTTTTAGGGTACCTGCCTCCTCGGACCACCCGACGTCAGGTCAAGTCAAGTCAAGTCAAGTCAGCGAATCAGCACAGGCTGAGAAACGTTGGGGTACTTAGAGTCGTGCGGTCCGAAGGGACAGGTAGTGGTAGAGGACCTCAAGTGAGTCTGAGTCCAGGTAGCTCAGGCACTACGGTAGGTCGGTAGAGTAGGAGACAGCAGGGGAGGAGGAGGACGGGGGTTAGGGAGGGTCGTAGTCTCAGAAAAGGTTACTCAGTTGAGAAGCGTACTCCACCGGTTTCATGACCTCGAAGTCGAAATCGTAGTAAGGAAGGTTTTTTTAGGGTCCCAACTAGAGGAAGTCTTACCTGACCAACCTAGAGGAACGTCAGGTTCCCTGAGAGTACCCCAGCGATTCTCAGCCTGTGTTGACTCGCTGAAGTGAAAGTGAAAAGTGAAAGTACGTAACCTCTTCCTTTATCGTTGAGTGAGGTCACAAGAACGGACCTCTTAGAGTCCCTGCCCCCTCGGAGTACCCGACGGCAGATACCCCAGCGTGTCTCAGCCTGTGCTGACTTCGCTGAATCGTCGTCGTCGTCGTCGTCGTCGTCGTACATAAATTTCTCGTATTTTATTATAAATCGGTAAAATACATGTCATGAACGACTATAAAAGATAAGATTTACCGAAAGATTTGGACGATTACTTAGTACTAGACATGATAATTTTTTTTTGTTGTTGTTTTTGAGTAAGGGAAATCATCAATGAAAATATTTAGTTGTGATTTATGTAATCACAGTCTTTACTTGGAATCGAAATTTTTTTTTTTTAGACAATTATTTACTCACTATCAGTAAGTCGACAGACTGAGAAACGTTGGGGTCCCTGACGGTCTAAGGAAACAGGTACCTTAAGAGGTCCGTTCTTATGACCTCACCCAACGGTAAAGAAAGAGGTCCCATAGAAGGGTAATTATTTACCTGTAAATATTTAGTCCTAGGTAAAATCTATCAGGAAACAATAGATAAAATAAGTTCAGTATATTGATCCATTTGTAAAGAATAACTTTGAGTTAACAAGGTTAGTCATACTAGTAGAAAGGACGTCTTTGGGTCTAAGTTGAAGGGTGGTTCTATCTAGTAAACAATACTTTTCATAGTCTACTCTCTCACTACCCATATGTATTTTGTAATGGAGACGAGTCCTTTTTGTTTATTCGTTTGAGGTTTTGGAGTTTTACATACATAAGTCCAAACCAAATAAATGTGTTTTTCCTTAGTAGTATACTTCGAGATCAAGTCTCAAGGGAACTTGAGATCACGAGATACTTTTAAAAAACTAAATCAAACATTATTGGTTGCCTTTATAACTTTACTTAATTTCAACCTCCACGAAATGATATTAGTCCCTAAGTGTCTATAAAACATTTTGAGAGCAAACTTTCGAAAACTAGATTAGTTACCTAGAACTATGACTACCTACCTTCTACGTTTGGTAATTTGTATTTATTTATTATTGTCACTCATTATAATTATATTCCTTTCATGTCAGTAGGAAGTCATAAGTACCTAAAACCATGGGTGACCCCAAGTCAAGGAATATTTTTTACCGTCCTATGTTGTTTATCAGTCGGTACCTACACTCTGGGTACCTATACCGTCCGACTGACGTCGTGGTATGTTGGTTTACTCTCTTACGTAACATAACACACGAGTGTACCCTAGCGTTTCTCAGCCTGTGTTGACTCGCTGACTTGACTTGACTTTCATTAACCTTAATACCCGACTTACTGGTGATAATAGTTATAAAATAGGTAAATAGTCTAATAAAAGTTTGACACATAGGACTTAAAACTAAGTTCTTCTAACCGTATTACAAAGGATTTCCTTTAGTCAGGACTTATAAGTAACCTTCCTGACTACGATTTCGACTTTGAGGTTATGAAACCGGTGAACTACACTTCTTGACTGAGTAAACTTTTCTGGCACTACGACCCTTTCTAACTTCCATTCTCCTCTTCCCCTGCTGTCTCCTACTCTACCAACCTACTGTAGTAGATGAGTTACCTGTACTCAAACTCATTTGAGGTCCTTAACCACTACCTATCCCTCCGGACCACACGACGTCAGGTACCCAAGTGTTTCTCAACCTGAGCTGACTCACTGACTTGAACACCCAAATGTCCCCTTCCTTGTAGACGGATAAGAAAAGGTAAATTAATTCGAACATCTCATCAATCCCGTTTTTCGCGATGATCTAAATTCTTTTCTCTTTCGAACATCACGTCAAAATCTCGGGATTAGTTTTACTACTCGATCCCCTTAAAAGACATGGGGTACGATATGAATACCCAAAAGGTCCACCACTATCACCATTTTCCTGGGTAGTTTTCGGTTACATCCTCTATATTCTCTACACCCAAACTAGGGACCCAACCCTTCTAGGGAATCTCCTCCCGTACCGTTAGGAGAGGTCACAAGAACAGACCCTTTAGTGTACCTGTCTCCTCGGACCACCCGATGTCGGGTATCCCAGTGTTTCTCACCCTGTACTAACTTCTCTGAATGGTGTGTCGTACGTACAAGTTAAATATCCCTTCAGATTTGAGGTGGTAGTTAAAAAGATTTAAAACATTCAAAAGTAACTTTTCCTTATATCCATATATGTATGTGTATTGTATATACGTATAAATAATACGTACTTTAGAGACTCACATCAAAAAGGTCTAAAATATCTATATACACATTATATAATTATATCATACATATTTAATATATATTAGAAGATATAACTATCTGTTCATTATAATGGTCCATATATATCTATATCTCAACGGTCTACTTTATGTCATGTGGGTATATAATTATAAAACATGTTCATACAGAATTAACAACGTACCCTGTATGTATAAGATTTGTTAATAAGTAGTAAATTGATCCGTTTAAATTGATCCGTAGCACATAAAAGCAAACGATTTTGACTGTCGTGGAGTGGATCGTACTAAGTATGGTAGAGTCTCCTCGACATTTAATAGAGGTCTCTGTCTTTAAACACCGTCTTCTTCTTTTCTGAAAAAGTCTATTTAGACCCAAGTTGAAGACGAAGATGGTCCTAAAATAAAACCTTTCTGAAAGTATTCTAGAATCAGACTGGAAGGGTTCCGTCACAGTACACGAGACTTAGAGATGTAAGAGAAGTGGTCGTAATAATGAGACCAGAATTTACCAGAACGAAACTTTTACTTACAAGTAGATCAGTTCCAATACCAAAAAGGTCACCAGTACATACCTACACTCTCAACCTGATATTTCTTTCGACTCACGGCTTATTAACTACGAAAACTTGACACCACAACCTCTTCTGAGAACTCTCAGAGAACCCGACGTTCCTCTAGGTTGGTCAGGTAGGATTTCCTCTAGTCAGGACCCACAAGTAACCTTCTTGACTACAACTCCGACTTTGAGGTTATGAAACCGGTGGACTACGCTTCTCGACTGAGTAAACTTTTCTGGGACTACGACTCTTTCTAACCCCCGTCCTTCCCTTCCCCTGCTGTCTCCTACTCTACCAACCTACCGTAGTGGCTGAGTTACCTGTACCCAAACCCACGTGAGGCCCTCAACCACTACCTGTCCCTCCGGACCGTACGACGTCAAATACCCCAGTGTTTCTCAGTCTGTACTGACTCGCCGACCTGTCTTGACTTAACTTGGAATATTGTTCTCTACGATTCTAAGGACATAAATTTGAGAAACTTTCCTTTCCGAAAATTGAGAGTAGAAAAAAACTATCGAATACTTGTTATTACTGTTTAACAGATGAAGTGTATAACGGGGACTATTTATGTGGACCCTCTTCCGAGTAGAGGTGTTGTCGACGTAAAAAAATTGTACACCCGTTCCCTTTTAGGGGACCTTATAATGATTACCACTACCGTTTTAGGACTATTTGATGATAATCTTGTTTGTACGGATGATACATATAATATGACCCGACCCATCGTCTTTAGACTTGTACTTCCTCTAAATGTATTATTGTGAATAAATACTAAACCAGTTATTAAAACGTGTCGTACAAGGAATCCGTCAGGTATAATCGTTACGTATCTAGATGTGCGACACACTTTGAAGTCGTTTCGATGTAGAAAATGTGTCGTAAAGGTTGAAGTTCTATTATCAGATACCGTGAGACACTATGTAATATCGAGTCTAAATAAGATTTATTTATGAATGGAAATCATATGGGGTCTTTTTTATGGGTTCCTCCAATGTTTAGAACACTCACACATTACCCAAGGTGTACCGGTGTACTCGTTACGTCCAAACCTTTAGGAGTGGGTGAATCAGGGAGTGGTGAAACTGTATTACTCCACTGCGTCGTAGGATACCTTTGAGAAGATTCACAGGAAGGGAACCGAACGGTTCGGATCGTATTTAAGTGACTAACTAGTGAATTACACAACTAAAACATATCATTTGTAAATAAATACAAAGGTTTGAAATACTAGTTCAACATCGACTGTAGACAATGATTATATATATCATGTACGAAACAATAAATTCGAAATTGTCAGGGTGTTCTAAAGTGATGATAGAGGTAAAATGTCTACTCTTTTGTTTTTATCTCTACAATATATTGGGTTAGTCTTAACGTGTCAATCATTACCTACCTGGGTCTTAAAGTTGAGTCCGTTTGACTTAAATCTCAGGTATAAGAATTGAGGATTCGTTACGATGATTAAAATATCATTATGAATCATCATTACATCGGTAAAGGACCACGTTCATAGTGAAGACCTTACTTCAGTAATATATGTCTCACCATAGAAATAAACATTCCCCTAGATTCAGTCTATTAAAGTAAAAATATTTATGATAAGAAGTGGAGTCTGATTCTCAATCGACCGACAGAAAAGGTTTACGGTCGTTAAGTTAATATAAGGTTGAATCTAAAATAAGTCACTAATAAAACCTGAACATAAGTTTCGATATGAAGATGAACGTCTATGAATAAACAACGACAATGTTTCCCTCGTTATGTCACCTATGAAGTTACAATTTTAGAATAAATTCTGATTTGTGTCTTTGAAATAAACCTTCCGACTCTATTTTACAGTAGTCTTTCGAAAGTAATAAATATCTAAATTTGGGAGTTTAAGAGTGAAATTAAAGATTTTCTCTTTAACAACTGATTCTTCCAAATTCACTAAAAATTGATACAAAATTTTTTATGATACAATGACTTTTCTTTTTCTTAACAAGAAAGATAATATGGAATGTACCGGTTTCCCGGTTGAGGGAATTGACTGACCTCCTTCAATCGACAACCAAAGTTTTAATGAGAAAGGTCTTTTCGTCCCATACACTGAGTCTAAAGGTGTGGTTCCACCAGAAACTCTCTTTTGAAATCTACATCTTTTCCAATACATTTTAAGAAACCATAGTGAATAATAAAGGGAATCCATTCGGTGTGTTGTCTCTTGGAGTTAGATTTTTACTGTGTTCAATGTACACGAAGAAGGAGATTAAAAATCTTCCAAAATTACAGAAAGTCAAAAGTACACACGAAAACTAACCATAGAAAGATATTTATTTACATGAATCTTACTTTTGCAGTAGGGTCAGGAGTCAACTCTCTAGAAAAGATAGGTAGAGGACCTTTCTACTGTATTTTACACTATACTTTGACTTGTATGTGTTTAACCGTATATCTAAAGGTGTGAAAAGTTTCCAGAATTTACCAACTTTACTACTCTTTTTACTCCCGTTCTCAATAGTAACAAATTCTTGAGTCATATGGGAAGTATGATACCATCTATAAAAAGTGTGTCATAAGTTAAATCGGAATGAGGTGAAATAACTACTCCGTACACTTCGCACCTCTATTTTTCTATTGATTTAATACACATACTATATTCATGTCATTGGTCTCAAGTTTTAATTTTGATTCTTGAGTCCTAGACACTACAAAGGTACTAAAGTGAGAATCCCTAAATCTGAATCACAACTTAAGATTTATGAGACTTCTACCGATTGTTTCATCTCTAAGGGGTGGGGTTTTCGATTTTTTAAATTTAATTTTTTTAGAATTAAAGATTTTTATAAAAGGTTCAATTACAAGGTTATCATCAAACCCTAAGTATTTTCTGTTTAAATAAGTTATTCATCACGACCTTTTTTACCTGTCGATGTATATTTTCTCACTTTAATCTTGTGAGGGATTGTGGTATGTGGTTTTGTTTGAGTTTTACCAAATTTCTATGATGCACATTCGGACCTATGAAATTGTGAGGACCTCTTTTTGTGTCCGTCTTTTGAGAAACTACTTTAGTATCATTATAGAAAGACCTAGAGAAAGGATCTCGTTACCTTTATTTTTGTTTTTATTTGTTTACCCTGGATTAATTTGTTTTTGAATACGTGTCATTTCCTTTGGTATTTGTTTTATGTTTCTGTTGGAAGTCTTGACATCTTATATAAACTTTTACTTCGTGGACTGTTCCCTAATTAGAGGTTTTATATTTTTATCGAGTACGTCGAATTATAATTTTTTTGTTTGTTAGGTTAGTTTTTTACTCACCTTCTAGATTATCTCTCAAGAAAGTTTTTCTGTATGTCTATCGGTTTTTTGTGTACTTTTCTACAAGTTGTAGTGATAATCTGTTTACGTTTAGTTTTGATGTTACTCCATAGTAATATACTGTCACTCTTACGGGTAGTAGTTTTTTAGATGGTTTTTATTTACGACCTCTCCCATACCTCGTTTTCCTTGGAAGAACGTGATAATCACCCTTACATTTAGCTATGCCGACGATATCTTTTGTTATACCTCCAAGGAATTTTTTGATTTTTGTCTTGATATTGTACTGGGTCATTAAGATGAGGACCCGTATATAGACCCCTTTTAGTATTAAGTTTTGCTGTGCACGTAGAGTTACAAGTAGAGTCGTGATGAATGTTGTCGGTCCTGTACCTTCGTTGGATTACAGGTAGGTGTCTCCTGACCTATCTCTTCACGACGTATATACGTCACTTTATAATAAGTTGGTGTTTTTCTTGTTTTGTTAAGGTAAACATCGTTGTACCGACATGGGTTTCTAAAAGTATGACTCATATCAGTCTGTCTCTTTCTACTTATAATATACTATAACAAATATATACCTTAGATTTTTCTTCCCATCTTTACTTGAATAAATGTTTTCTCTTTGTCAGTGTCTACATCTTTTGTTTAAATACCAAAAGTCCCCCATTCAACCCTCCCTCTAACCCTCACTGTATATGTATGATAATATATATTTTGACTATTGATTAGTATTCCTGGATGACACCCAAAGGGTCCACCGTGTCACCATTTCTCGGGTGGACGGTTACGTCCTCTACGTCTCCTGTGTCCACGATAGGGACCCAGTCCTTATAGAGGAGCTCCTCCTTCACCGTTGGGTAAGGTCATAAGAATGGACCTCTTAGGGTGTCCGCCTCCTCCCGACCTCGTCATGTCAGGTATCGTAACGTTTCTCGACCTGTACCGACTTCACTGTCGTGCGTGCGTACGTTCCTGAATCACATATCGTCTCCCTTAGGATGAGTTGTGAGATCTTACCGGATAGACCCTTTTATTGAGAATTTACACACCGATATACATATGCATATTGACTAGGTGAAACGACACTTTTAATTGTATTGTAACATTTAGTTGGTATGAAGTTATTTTTCGAAAAACTTTTCTGTTTAATTAACCCTTTCATGTATCAACTGGAAACTATGTACTCTAAGGACTCGTTAAAGTGTGCATAAATCCCAATTCACAATTCATGAAAAAAAAAAAAAAAAGTTTATATTCTACATACAAATCTTTAATCAAACCGGTCGGAACCTTAAATCTAATATAATAGAGTCTCAGAAAACCGGAACCATAAATTTAATATAATGAAGTCTCAGAAAACCTAACATTGGGTAAACCGTAAAACGGTAGAAAGTACTAACACAAAAAAAGGAAGTGTTCTTGGTGTCAAAGGATAATTCGTCCTTTACTCTCTAATGACGTTAGGTACGTCATCGACGGACAGACATACTATGAAAAAGTAATTGTAAATATCTTTGAATCCACACGAGATTAACACCCTAAAGAAAAATTACGAAGTATATACATGTCTAACTCGGAAAACTAAGTAACTAAGTAAGTTAATTATAAATGATATGACTCACGAAATATCTCTGGATCAGAACATGTTCCGTGGTTCCTATGTTACCGTTTGTTTGTGCCAGATCACCTCCCCAATAATTAGTTCATCAGTCATCGTCGACATTTTCACGTTAACACTATATACGATCCTAGATACGACGAGACTCTATCTCATCAGTCCTTCAATTGGATACGTCTTTCTCAAACTTTGTAAAGGGATCCCCTCACTGTCAATTGGACTTTGGACTTCCCGTTTATCTTCGTTTAATCCTGACTCTTCTCCTTTCTTCTTAGGATACATAGGACTAACCTCCACCCCACCATAACTCACTCTTTGGATTTCCCGTGCGTCCTGACCCCGAGTCATTCATTCCCTTCCGTTACGTCTTTTTATCCCTCCCTCTCACTCCCGATAGGACTTCTGACTCACCCTCTACTTTCCTAATTTCCGACTCTTCTCTCCCCTAAGTCCTTCCTCACTTGTTGAGTCTAAACACAACTTTACTAACGTGTCCAGAGAAATCTACGTTACCCCTTTACGTACTTTCCCCATTCTTACCTACAGTCATCTGATAGTCTACAAACGTCGTTAGTACAGACCTCCACACCGTCACTCTTACCTCTATATCTATCTCTTGTCTACACAGATCTAATAGATACTTGTCTGAGACCACTACTTAATCCATATCTTAGTATCCACCACTTTTTCTTCTGAACAAAATTTACTGAACCCAAGACATACGAGGGGTAAGTAAGTTTTACCTAGTTTGACCCTACTCTTATTCCTTTCCACGACTTGTGTCAAAAATTCTAACTGTAATCCTATAAAATGTCCAAACACGTTCGACAAAGAAACATTAACTTAAACATACAATAGTTTATGAAATATACGATATATATATGATATATTAATATAAGGATTAATTGAATCGTTTTATCGATATGGAAATCAAACCCACCGAATTTGGAATATGAAGAAGTTACTTCCGTAATGAAGAATTTACGAATGGGGTTTTGTTAAATTGAATTCTTTTACTCATTTAACTTAATAATTCTTTATGTCTAGTGTCCACTGTCTCTCTTTTGACAAGTCTCAAGAGTTTCGATACTTTGAAGCCTTACAATTAATCTCTCGTTTAGTGTCTAAGAGAAATTAATCCTACACAGACATAACACTACTCCCCTTCAGTGGTGTCTAAGTGCATAGACAAAGGGAACACATAAAGAGGAGATACAATAAAATACCCCCCCCCCGTGCTATTGTGTTAAGACATCGTGAAAGTGAAAACATCCGAAACGAAGTGTTTCGGTCTACTCAAAACAGAGACACTTGAGATAAGTTACTCGTCAGTGAACGGTAACCCATATCACCTCCGTCTCTCTGAATTGTTAGAGAGGAAAACGGAACCTATCAATTTTCTTCGAAGTAGAAAAGGTTCGGAATCACGGACCTACGTAGAAGGAGGGGACTAAAATTCCAAGTCTCAACCACAAAGAAGGGATACATAGATCTTCATATAGTGACTTGATTGAACCAGGAAGATGAATACTTGGTACCATCTTTTTATGTTTTTATTCTTTTTAATTATTAAATCGACCTCGTTGATAACACCCTTTAGAGTTCATTAGTGTTGACGGTATGGGGGGGGGGGTTTTTTACATATAAACAAATCTACTTAGGTCCTCATAGATTGACGTAAATCCGTTAAGATGTCTATGATGATAAGATGAAACGTCTTTCTTTCGTTTTTAAGTCCTTACTCCTTATAAATCCGACGTTTACCTTCCTTCATCATTTTAAAAATAAATGGTCTTCTAATTTTCTTTTATTGTTTTTATCTGAAAGTACTAGTCCTCCTTTCAAACTTCGTACCATATCTAGTTTAAACTCTAAACACTTGTGTAGAACAATCTATAGTACAAACTTAAAGGAACTTTAGATAATTATGTTTACATCAGTTTAGACATAAAGAAATATTATACAAGTTTATATGAGTTGAAAATTTGTCACGGAGTAATTATTACGTTACTTATTGTGAAAGTCGGAGTTTTACCATAACAGTTATTCCAATTTTTAGATATTTCAATTCTACTATTGTACTTTCTACCTAAAAAAAGTGTAAATTTCTTTACGGTTACTGACGGTTCCCGGGGTAAGGGTCACTAAACCAAACCAATAAATCCCTACCCCGGACCATTAGTCATAAAAATTACGAGAGTCCACTAACACTATACATCAGATCGAACTCTTAGTGGTTACACTATCAATATCATCAATATTTGACATTTTACTTAGTTTATAAGGTCATACCGGTATTTAGACAACGATTTCGAAGGACCTATACCACATGTCGATATGTCTAAGAAAAAACTACTTTTACCTATCGTATAAACTTTTACCTAAACTGTTTTTTCAAAAAAAACAAAATTTAAAGTTGATAATATTATTGTAATTTTTATTTGGACACTGTGACTATCATAATAGGGATGAGATCTCTATTGTCCGTTTCCTATTTTTTATCTCTATCCCGTTTTCTCGGATAGACTAATGGTCTCAGTGTATGGAGAATCACCCAAACCTTGATTTAGGTTAAGAGACACCGACTTCTGGTCTGTACGTACGAAAGACTATTCCAATGTAACAGACGAGAGAAGAGTTTTATTGTCACGAGAAGATCTCTGTTTTCTTTAGGTTTAGTTCTTTTTTCGTTTCTAACCCTTCCAAGTCTATGACTATATAAAAAGATCCCAAAGTGTAAAGAAAACATTAACGATACTCTCTTCCCTTTAACTCTAACGTTTTAAGTCTGTTTAACTTCTTGTATCCCTTTTGGTGATCTGGTGAGTCAAGTGGGTCACAGATGACAAACACTGGGGCACCTGACGTCGTACGGTCCGAAGGAAGAGGTAAGTCCATACTAAATTTAGTTTAGGGAATACTAATATGTCACCTTCACTTTTTATCTAAGTTTCCTAATCTAGACTATCTCACGGACTCCTTGATACCTACCTCCAAGTATTGTAACATGTCCTCCGTCACTAGTTTTGTTAGAGGGGTTTTTTTCTACACGTTTTTCCGTTTTACCAACAGACTCCTCCGGAATGTTTATCAACTCTCTCCTTCTCTTCGTTTTCCGTTTCCTCTTTTCCTTTCTATATACGTAGACTTACGTCACAAGGTTTCTTATCGTCCCCCTCTATTCTTTCGGAAAGATTCACTAGACACGTTTCTTTATCTACTTTTATTATCTTACTCTTTCTGATCTCTAGAGAAGTTCTTTTAATCTCTATGGTTCCCTTGTAAAGTACGTTTCTACCCGTGCTATTTCCTGTCTTCACCATACCTGGATTGTCTTCGTCTTTTACAATTCTTCTCCACCGTTCTTATGTGTTTTCTTGACATGTTTTTAGTAGAAGTACTGGGTCTACTGGTGTTACCACACTAGTGAGTGGATCTCGGTCTGTAGAACCTTACTCTTCAGTTCACCGGGAATCCTTCGTAGTGATGTTTGTTTCGATCACCTCCACTACTACCTTAAGGTCAACTCGATAAAGTTTAGGACTTTCTACTACGACATTTTCACGACCTGAGTTATACGGTGGTTTAAACCTTTTGAGTCGTCTCCGGTGTCCTGACCTTTTCAGTCAGAAGTAAGGTTAGGGTTTCTTTCCGTTACGGTTTGTTACGAGTTTGGTGATGTTTTAACGTGAGTAAAGTGTACAATCGATTCGTTACGAGTTTTAGGAGGTTCGACCCGAAGCTGTCATACCCTTAACACTTGAAGGTCTACAAGTTCGTCCTAAACCTTTTCCGTCACCTTAGTCTCTAGTTTAACGGTTGTAGACGACCTAGTAGTTTTTTCATCCTTTTAAGGTCTTTTTGTAGATGAAGACGAAATAACTGATGCAGTTTAGGAAACTGATATACATAAGGTTGTTTGACGTCTTTTAAGGATTTTTCTACCCTTATGATCTGGTGGAATGGACGGAGGACTCTTTAGACATACGTTCAATTCTCCGTTGTCTTGGTCTGTACCTTGTTACCTGACCAAGGTTTAACCATTTCCTCATTCATTTCCGACATGTAACAGTGGGACGAATAAATTGAATTTACGTCTTATGTAGTACGTTTCACGGTCCGACCTACTTCATGTTCGACCTTAGTTCTAACAACCCTCTTTATAGTTATTGGAGTCTGGACGTCTACTGTGGTGGGTATACCGTCTTTCACTTCTTTTTGATTTCTGGGAGAACTACTTCCACTTTCTCCTCTCACTTTTTCCACCGAATTTCGAGTTGTAAGTTTTTTGCTTCTAGTACCGTAGGCCAGGGGAGTAAAGAACCTTTTATCTACCTCTTTGTTCCCTTTGTCACTCTCTGAAATAAAAGAACCAGAGATTTTAGAGACGTTTACACTGACGTCGGTACTTTAATTTTCCACGAACGAGAAACCTTCTTTGTGATACTGGTTGGATCTGTCGTATAATTTTTCGTCTCTGTAATTAAACGGTTGTTTCCATTTAGATCAGTTTTGATACTAAAATGGTCATCAGTCATACTTACACTCTAAACCTGGTATTTCTTTCGACTACCGGTTTCTTAACTACGAAAACTAGACACCACCTTTTCGGAGAACTCTCAGGGAATCTGACGTCCTTTTAGTTTGGTCAGTTAGGATTTCCTTTAATCAGAACTTATAAGTGACCTTCCTGACTACGACTTCGATTACATTTCGAGATTATGAAACCAGTGGACTACTCTTCTTGACTGAGTAACCTTTTCTGAGACTACGACCCTTTCTAACTTCCGTCGTCCTATTCCCCTGCTGTCTCCTACTCTACCGACTTACCGTAGTGGTTGAGTTACTTGTACTCAAACTCGTTCGAGATCCTAAACAACTACCTGGACCTTCGGACCGAAGACGTTAGGTACCCCAACGTGTCTCAACCTGTGTTGACTCGTTGACTTGACTTCTCTCTCCCGTTGATGATAAATGAAGATATTTCAGGTTCCTATCAGAAACCTATTCTTGTAATACACTTTGACATTCTTCTATATCTAAACTTCCGGAGAAGGTACACCAAAGAAAATAAGTTGTACATTTGAAAAGTTGTATTTATCTTTCGTGTATTTTATAGACTATAAGAGTGAATTCCTGATCTTAGACCTGAACCTAAAGCCATAATCCTCTTAAGTCGACGGAAGACCGAACATTAGGATAGGCAATTTTGATTCGGAGTTCAGGGAGGATATTATTCTAAGTTTCTGACTCTACTTAATCAAGTGTTGATGTAAATTTTGGAACTTTTTACGACGAATACCTAATATAGTAGTAATTAACAACATAATATCATGGGTCGTGTCACTGTACAGGTGTATCCATTAGTATTTACAATCATCTTTCAAACACTGAAATATGTTTTTAACCAAAAATAACGGACCTTTAATACCCCTTATATTCTAAGACGTTTATTTTCCGTGTAGAAGAATGAGAAGATTTCACAAAATTGAAAGTATCTTGTACCAAACAAAGGAAAAATTGGAAAAGTTTAATACGTCTTAGATTTTTGTCCGATTTTAATATCAGTATAAGTTAAGGTTCACCTTATTTTTTGTTATGAGTCTCGTAGTGTTAACGACTTTGAATAAGTATTGTATTTTACGGTATCCTACATCAAGTAGATTAATACACCCAAAAGAATTTCCAGTACTAATGAGTACTCCATCCATGTTGATAGTGACTGTGTATAGGTAACTCCTTTACCTTCGAATCTCTCTGTACAAGTCTCAGTCCCAGTGTGGAGATCAATTTACCGTCCTAATCTTAAGTTTATATTCTGATAGATTTAGACTTAAAGACCTCCGGATTTCAATCCCCTCAATCGTAACTTGGTTGGATCCTTTAAACGTCATAAAAACGATCCAGTATGTGACGGACATCGAAGATATCCGATAAACCTTTATGTACATTTATGTGTACCAAAGAATACAGATAAGAAACCAATTAATCTCCAAAACCATCGAGAATTGACGAATGTGTCTTCTACCTCTCTCTCTTAATGTCCCTCCCAAAGTTTATTGAGGTCCAAAAAGGATGAGTAACTGGTACGTCTTAGGTTTAGGAATGACACGTATTACCTCGAAAATAAAAAGAGTCGAAATAGTAAAGAGGATTTTACGTGTGTTTATTTGATAATCGAATAAGTTGATAATCGAAACCTATCTTTATCGTTGACTTCATATTTAGAATGTTGGTTCGGACTTTTAATAGACATAATCTCCGAAATGACGGAATAACGATAGAATAAAACTAACATAGTCGGTCAACCTTGGTTATCCAGTTCCTTCTGGACACTTAATTACATATGAACATGTGTACGAAAGATCGACTTTCACCGTTACACTAACAATCTTCACTATGACACTAATTCACTATTTTCTTGGATTTTACAAAACTTATGAGGGATTCATGACTCGTGGTCAAATCCACGAGGCACACCTAAAAGAGTGTCGTTGGGAAACCCTTCCCCGTCCATGACTGGAAAGAAATGTCCACTTTATTATATTGAACGGGTCGTCACGTGTCGATTGTTGTCCGTAAGAATAAAGTCTCGAGTAAGACTTGAAGATTTACTAGAACCATACTTAAAAAAAAAATAATAATCTTCAGTTTATCTCACTAATGGAATGTTCGTTATACTAAATTGATTAAATTTTGATCCTTCAGGACTCAAGATGAGAGAACGGTGGTAAATAGATAACCACAGGAATCCGGTCAATTAATGGAGTAAACAATTGATTTCTATTATCTAACGATAATAGAATGGAGTGTCTAACAATACTCCAAAGTCAAGTCATTCCAAGTCAAGTCAACGAGTCAGTACAGGCTGAGAAACGCTGGGGTACTTGGCGTCGTGTGGTCCGGAGGGACAGGTAGTGGTTGAAGACCTCGGGTGGGTTTGGGTACAGGTAACTCAACCACTATGGTAGGTTGGTAGAGTAGGAGACAGTAGGGGACGAGAAGGACGGAAGTTAGAAAGGATCGTAGTCCCAGAAAAGTTTACTCAGTCGAGAAACGTAGTCCACCGGTTTCATAACCTCAAAGCCGAAGTTGTAGTCAGGAAGGTTACTTGTGGGTCGTGACCAGAGGAGATCCTACCTGACCAACCTAGAGGAACGTCAAGTTCCCTGAGAGTTCTTAGAAGAGGTTGTGGTGTCAAGTTTTCGTAGTTAAGAAACCACGAATCGAAAGAAGTGTCAGGTTGAAAGTATAGGTATATACTGGTGACCTTTTTGGTATGGGAACTGATCTACTTGGAAACAACTGTTTCATTACAGAGACGAAAAATTATACGACAGATCCAACCAGTATTGAAAAGAAGGTTCCTCATTCGCAGAAAATTAAAGTACCGACGTTAGTGGTAGACGTCACTAAAATTTCGGGTCTTTTTACTTTAGTCAGTGACAAAGGTAACAAAGGGGTAGATAAACGGTACTTCACTACTTCAATACTCCAAATCTATTTGATTATGTATATTGAGTGAATGGTGTCACTGACCTTTTATCATTCCTTAATAATAAAAAATTGAATAGACTGAAGACCAAGGTACTCAACTAAGTTCGAGACTTTTATATGTTGTTTACGGAACCCGTAAAACTGACGAAAGAAATTGAGAACAGAACCTTCGAAATATAATAAGTTGTTAAATCACGTTAAACCGTAAACGTCTTAAGAAATGGGTGTTCCTTTTGACTAGAATGATTAATAATTAGTTGAACATTAGAACGTGTCGTAATCTTTTTGATGTCAAAAGTGTCCTCCTTTATCCGTCCCTTCACTCTTCAGAACGACATCCTGTGTGATTTAAGTTCTTTCCAACTTTTAATCGTGACTCCGTATAGTGGAGTAAGATGGTCTCCATGATGAGACTCTCAAGGACTGTTGCACTACTGAGTTCCTTCGTTTCTTTTCTGGAGACTCTTTCCTTTGTACCGATCAGTATCTCGGACTGTGTCTGTGAACAAGTCACAAGCCATGAAGGATTGGTGTAATTTCACGAGATGTGACCTAAACGAGTCAACAGAACCGTTTGAGACGGAACCTATTCTATTTGACACGGGTACTTTTTCCTTTTGTCGTTCTAGTGACATCGATTAACATATAATAGTTGGGACTTTGAGATATATCTTTTAATCAAAAATAACCGAACACACCTCTAGATTGTTTAAAATCTTCCCTGAGAAAAAAGTGACTGAAAAAAAAAAAAAAAATGGTTCATAATATCATACAAGACCATCGATATAAATGCATTTTTATTTGGGTACATACGTATAGAAACCTCGTCTCCGGAGTGAAGTTCTACGAAACAAACCAATGATTTTCACGTAGTTTAACCCCACACCGGAGGTGGGTGGAGGACAAAGATGGGAAAGGGAGTGTGAGATTTTTATGAACAAGTATAGTGAAGTGACCCTTAATTTTGTCTTACTAAAGGTAAAGTTTTCCATTAACTCTATTTCACTTTAAGAAAAATATATTAAGTTTATATATATATACATATATACATGTGTGTACTTTCATATATAAGAAAGTATATAAAACCTCCTTTAATCTTTCATCCTCCAGTATTTATATATTTGAACCATCAAACTAAAGTGACTTTTTTTCCTTTTTTCTGACTTTCGGTTAACGTCATTAAGTTCTCTAAGTAACTCCAATCCAGGACCCGTATCTATGTGATGCACATAGTGACCCTAAAGTCTCTGTGATCAAGTTGATATTCCAAACAATTAGAAACTCCATCTCACAAGAAAGGTTTCCTGTACATCATCTATTTGAGAATCATTTTTGTAAGATAATTTTAATATTTACCTATACAAAACCTGACTTTCAAACACAGGGAGGTTTTACGTATAAAACTACGGTATTTGGGATTCCACTATCATAACCTGAACCCCGTAAACTTTATATTAATCCTAATCTAATTCAGAACACCCGCCTCAGGAGTAATACTCTAATCACAGTAATTCTTTTCTTGTTCTCAGTCCTTTAGAGAGACAGAGAGTTCACTTGTACTCCTGTATCACTTTTCTACCGGTAGACGTTTGTTTAGACCGTCAAGGAACTAGGACCTGAATGGAAAGTCTTGACACTCTTTGTTTGTAAACAACAAATTCGGGGGATCAGATAAAATTCGGTGGGTCAGATACCATAAAACAATATCGTCAAACTTGTCAGATTCCGTTGTATTATTCACTCCGTTTCAAGGAAAAACGGTCCATGGGTATATGAAAACAGTCCTGTCGACAAGGGGAAACTATAAAGGAGACGGAAGGATGGTAGGATGTAAGAACAGTTTCCTATTAATTCTCTATTTTACAATTCGTCCTGTTTAAATTCCGGAAACAGAAAGTTTCCTCTGAAGAAGTGTAAATATTTTATTTTTCTAAAAGTCCCCCTTGGTAATTCTATACTTTTATGTATTTGAGTCCCCAGACATCAAATCCAAAATTACATTTTAGTACAAATTTAGGGTCAAAACTATGAAGTATCAAAATACTTGTACCCATCTACTGAAATTGGAGAAAACACAAATTAAAGGAGTGACGGGGGGTGGGGTGGGGCTATCGTTATCACCAATGGACTTCAACCTTTAATTCACTCTTATGGTCCTTCGTGACTCCGTATTACAGATCGAGTATTGTTCTTCAATTGTCAGTTGTTCAAACTATAAAACGTCTTTTCCTTAGATTGATCATAGGGAAACTTATTATTATGAATACTGAATCTTTGTTCTGAATGACCACCCAGTCCAACGGTAATGATCAGTGTCTAAAAGTCTTGAACTACCTTTGAGTCTATAACAGGTGCAGTTCGGTGCACTTCTTTCTTCAAGTCTTCCTACAGAGTGAAACGGAACCAATACATGCTCCATTCTCTGGCCTAGTCCAGAGGAGTCCCCGAAAAATGACGTCAAGATCAAGACAGGGGGAATGTCATCAAAATTAGAGTGACTCTTAAGAATTCGAGGTCCCTCGACTTCTATTTTTAAAAGTAAAACTTCATTTTATACACACTAGTAATTTATACAAAAAAAAAACAGATTCTAACTTTTAACTAAATTTTAAAGGTAAAGGAAAGTCGTAAATAAATATATTATAAGTAATTGTTATAGAACCGATTATTGTTTTATAATTGTAGGTACCATTTATTTTACTCAAATACTTTCCTAAGAGACGGAAGAAATTCGGACTTTAGACCACTTCTTACTTTTACTCTAATATAAAATATCTGTGTACGTACATATGTATGAGTATGATATTGTGTGTTTATAGGGTTACGGTTTTTCGTACGGTTCAAAATGACTTCAAGTCCTTTTCTCTCTCATTATATTCAAAAACACAAATAATGACAAAAATTTGTAAGACTTCACGCAAGACTTAAGGTTTCTCTTTTGGAGTAAACTCACTTAGGTTAGAGTTTTCCGACCGTTTGAAAAAGATATTTCCTTGTATATATTGGTTCGGAAGTTAAAGTAGGGAAAAGAAAATCTTATATGTCAGTAATAATAGGTTTGGAAACGGAAGTTAGGTCCTTATTTTTCCTGAAGAGTTGATTTTTTGTATTATTTCAAAGAACTTCACTTACGACGTTTCAGTTCGACCTTTTTCTTGTAGTAGACTCAGATTATAAATCCCTACCTCATCTAAACATTCTTTTATAATGACATAAACTTGAAATACACCTTTAAATCCATACTTCCCCTGAACTTATACGATAGGATTTTCTACGTTAAAATAGTATTCCTAATAAGACTCGATTTCTGTTAACTCTTGTCTGTGCCCTTCTCTAGAGACAGGAGGGGTAGACGGATTTTCGTCTATGATTTAAGGTGAACACTTCCACACTTTTCTTTGACGTGTTTTTATCCTTTTCTTGTGTAGTAGTCTTCACCTCTACTTTGGTTCTACTCATACTTATTTTTTGAAATGATTCATTGGCATTAGATGGTAATCGAAAGGGGTATATAAATGAAAGAATGGTAAATGGTCAAAATCTTCGGGTTTTGGAAAAAGGGAAACTAGTGAAAGGTGTTAAATAACAGGAAACAATTTATTTTATCATACATTCAAGGGTTTAGATTGGCGTAAAACCCTGAAAGTAAAAAAAAAAGGACACGTCAAGGACATGTATATTGTAAATTTTATTTCATACAAAGAAAGTAAGACAATTTGATAGTAAACAGTCGAATGAAACCAAGTCTTGAATTCTCTCTCTTCTCCATTTCTAAAAGAAAGTCATTTATATGATCATTCATTATGCGTTTATATCGTCTTAGTTTCTATTACGTATACTTTTTGGAGAAAGTGATAACCTTACACTCTCGACTCCCGTTCCCCCCTATTTCAGTAATAGAGATCTTTTCATACTTTGTGGAACTAAAAAGGTTTATTACTTTGAAGATCGGAAAAAGGATCGAAATAAAAGATAGATGACAAAAAACGAGTAAATTCATTGATTTTATAAAAAACACTGAGGGATAGGATTTTTAAACCCGAAGGGGTCACGGAGTCACCATTTCTTAGGTACACGTTACGTCTTAAACGTCTTCTACGTTAAAACTTGGGACCCGACCCTTGTCGGGAACCTCTTCCTTTACCGTTAGGTGAGGTCATAAGAACGAACCCTTTAGGGTACCTGTCTCCTGGGACCACCCATTTTCAGGCACTCCACCAGTTCTCAACCTGTGTTGACTCATACATCGTGTGTATGTGATTTTAAAATTCGTTTAAGAAACGTTGGTATCAGAGTAATTCTATTTACAAAGAGTTTGTATATATGTAGTATAAAAAGTGAAAATTTTGAATAACATTTGTCACTCAAAATGAAGAAGAAAAGGTTAGACCTAAGGAAAATAAAGAAAAAGAAGAGACTAACGATTCCGGTTTTGAAAGTCTTGATACAACTTATCATCACCACTTTCACCCGTGGGAACAGAACAAGGACTGAAATCCTCTTTACGAAAGTTAAAAAGTGGTAACTCCTATTACAAACGACAACGAAACAGTTTATATCGAAACTAATACAACTCCATACAAGGAAGATAAGGACGAAAGACCTCTTAAAAATAGTATTTACCTACAACTTAAAACAGTTTCTTAAAGAGACGTAGACAACTCTATTAGTGTACCGAAAATAAAAAGTTCAACAATTACACCACTTAATGTAACTAACTAAACGACTATAACTTCTTAGGAACGTAGGGACCCTATTTCGTGTGAACCAGTACTACATACTAGAAAAATTACACAACAACCTAAGACTAACGATCCTAAAACAATTCCTAAAAACGTAGATACAAGTAGTCACTATAACCGGACCTCAAAAGAAAAAAACACCGTAGAAACAGTCCAAACCATAATTCCACTACCACCGGAGTATCTTACTCAAACCTTCAAATGGAAGGAGACGTTAAAAGACCTTCTCAAACTCATCCTATCCACAATCGAGAAGAGCTTTAAAAACCATCTTAAGTAGACACTTTGGTAGACCTGGACCCGAAAACAAACGACCTTCTAAAGACTAATGTCAAAGTTAAAGGCACGAACACTACCCAGACAATTCTAAAAGATAAAGAAGGACCAAGTCAAAACCTTTCAATATGAAAAGATTCTTAAACAGGTATAGAAGGTGCAACAGGTAAAATAACCGTATATTAACGACTATCATCAGAGAATACTAGGAAACATAAAGACACAACAGACAACACTAGTAAGGTAAAAGTAAAGACTAAAATATCTAAACTAAAAAGAGGGAAACAAAGAACTATTCTGACCGATTACCAAACAGTTAAAATAATTAGGAAAGTTTCTTGGTCGAAAACCGAAACAACTAAAAACGATACCAGAGAAAACAAGAAAACGTAAATAAAAACGGAATTAAATATTCTAAAGAAAGGAAGATTAAGAGATGTATCTTTTGGGATTTCTAAGGTGGTCTTTTAATGATCTCGATTAGTTACTTATATCATTTCAACGTCCTATATTTTAGTTGTGTGTCTTTAGGGAACGTAAGGATATGTGATTATTACTCTTTCATCTTTCTCTTTAATTCCTTTGTTAAGGTAAGTGGTAACGTTGTTTTTCTTATTTTATGAATCCTTATATAGATGGATTTCTTTGATTTCTGGAGATATATCTTTTGATATTTTGTGACCACTTTCTTTAGTTTCTCCTGTGAATATCTACCTCTTTATATGGTACAAGTACCTAGTCTTCTTAGTTATATCACTTGTGCTCATATGATGGGTTTCGTTAGATGTCTAAGTTACGTTAGGGATAGTTCGATGGTCGCCATAAAAAGTGTCTCGATCTTGTTTATTAAAGTGTTAAACATATCTTTAGTTTTTTTGGAGCTTATCGGTTTCGTTAGAACTCTTTCTTCTTACCTTGACCTCCTTAGTTGAACGGACTGAAGTCCGAGATGATGTTTCGGTGTCAGTAGTTCTGTCATACCATGACCGTGTTTCTGTCTTTATATCTAGTTACTTTGTTTTATCTTTCGGGTCTCTATTTAGGTGTGTGGATACCTGTGGAATAGAAACTGTTTCCTCCGTTCTTATATGTCACCTCATTTCTGTTAGAGAAATTGTTCACCACGACCCTTTTGACCAGTTGGTGAACATTTTCTTACTTTGATCTAGTGAAAGATTGTGGTGTGTGTTTGTATTTGAGTTTTACCTAATTTCTAGATTTACATTCTGGTCTTTTATATTTTAAGGATCTCCTCTTGTATCCGTTTTGTGAGAGACTGTATTTAGTGTCGTCCAAGGAGATACTTCGTAGTGGGTCTTATGACCTTTATTTTCATTTTTATTTGTTTACCCTGGATTAATTTTAATTTTAGAAGACGTGTTGTTGCCTCTGATATTCGTTCCACTTTTCTGTCGCAAGTCTTACCCTCTTTTATTATCGTTTACTTCTTTGACTGTTTGTTGATTAGAGTTTTTATATGTTCGTTGAATACGTCGAGTTAAGGTCTTTTTATTTGCTGGGTTAGTTTTTTACCCGGTTTCTTGATTTATCTGTAAAGAGGTTTCTTCTGTATGCCTACCGATTGTTTGTGTACTTTCTACGAGTTGTAGTGAGTAATAGTCTCTTTACTTTTAGTTCTGGTGTTACTCCATGGTAAAGTGCGGTCAGCATAACCGACACTAGGTTTTCAGATGTTCGTTATTTAAGACCTCTCACACACCTCTTTTCCCTTAGGAGAATGTGACAACCTCCCTTATATTTGATCATGTCGGTGATACCTCTTGTCACACCTCTAAGGAATTTTTTGACCTTTCTCTTGACGGAATACTGGGTCGTTAGGGTGACGACCCGTATGTGTGGCTCCTTTGGTCTTAACTTTCTCTGTGCACATAGAGTTACAAGTAACGTCGTGACAAATATTATCGATCCTGAACCTTCATTGGATATACAGGTAGTTCTCTGCTTACCGATTCTTTCGACACCATGTATATGTGTTACCTCATAGTGAGTCGGTAATTTTTCTTATATAAACTTAGTCAAGATTACTCCACCTACTTTACTTGGAGAATATGTCGCACTTCAGTCGGTGTTTCTTTTTGTGGTTATGTCATAGTCAAGTCAAGGCAAGTCAGTGAGTCAGTACAGACTGAGAAACGTTGGGGTACTTAACGTCGTGCGGTCCGGAGGGACATGTAGTGGTTGAGGGCCTCAAGTGAGTCTGAGTGCAGGTAGTTCAGGCGCTACGGTAGGTCGGTAGAGTAAGAGACAGCAGGGGAAGAGGAGGACGGGAGTTAGGGAGGGTCGAAGTCTCAGAAAAGGTTACTCAGTTGAGAAGTGTACTCCACCGGTTTCATGACCTCAAAGTCGAAATCATAGTAAGGGTGGTTTCTTTAGGGTCCCGACTAGAGGAAGTCTTACCTGACCAACCGAGAGGAACGTGAGGTTCCCTGAGAGTTCTCAGAAGAGGTTGTGGTGTGAAGTTTTCGTAGTTAAGAAGCCGTGAGTCGGAAGAAGTGTCTGGTTGAGAGTGTAGGTATATACTGGTGTCCTTTTTGGTATCGGAGCTGATCTGCCTAGAATCAGCCGTTTCATTACAGGGACGAAAACTTATATGATAGATCTAACCAGTATTGAAAAGAAGGTTCCTCATTCACAGAAAATTAAAGGACCGACGTCAGTGGTAGACGTCACTAAAACCTCGGGTTTTTTTACTTCAGACTGTGACAAAGGTGACAAAAGGGTAGATAAAGGGTACTTCACTACCCTGACCTACGGTACTAGAAGCAAAAGACTTACAACTCGAAATTCGGTTGAAAAAGTGAGAGGAGAAAGTGAAAGTAGTTCTCCGAAAAATAAAGGAGAAGTGAAAGACGGTATTCCTACCACAGTAGACGTATAGACTCCACTGACTATAAAGAGGGTCGTTAGAACTAAGGTCGAACACAAAGAAGGTCAGGTCACACAGAGTACTACATGAGACATATCTTCAATTTATTCGTCCCACTGTTATATGTCGGAACTACGTGAGGAAAAGGACAAACCTAGGTCAGACAACAAGGTACAGGTCAAGATTGACAACGAAGGACTGGACGTATGTCTAAAGAGTTCTCCGTCCAGTCCACGAGACCATAAGGGTAGAGAAAGTCTTAAAAGGTGTCAAATAACACTAGGTGTGTCAGTTTCCGAAACGGTATCAGTTATTTCGTCTTTATTTATAAAAAGACCTTAAGAGAACGAAAAAGGTACAAGGTCGCCTACAACCGTTAAACTAGAGACCAAGGAGACGGAAAAGATTTTGGTCGAACTTGTAGTCCTTAAAGTACCAAGTGTATAACAACTTCGGACTGAACCTCTTAAAACTCGCAATGAAATGATCGCACACTCTACTCACGCTAACAAGTCATCAAACTCGTAAGAAATCGTAACAGAAAGAAACTCTAACTTCATTTTTGACTGGAAAAGGTCAGGACACCGGTGACGACTCAAAAGGTTTAAACTACCTTATAACTCACGTCGTGAAAGTGTCGTAGTAGAAAGTCCTAAACTTTATCGAATTGACCTTAAGGTAGTGGAGGTGATCGAAACAAACATCACTACGAAAGATTCCGGGTGAACTGAAGTGTAAGGTCCTACAGACCGAGATCTACTCACTAGTGTGGTAGTACTAATAGGCCCAACACTTCTAGAAAAAACATGTCAAGAAGGTACATAAGAACGGTGGAGAAGAATTATAGAAGACGGAGACAATCCAGGTATGGTAAAGACAGGAAATAGCTCGGGTAGAAACGTACTTTATAAGGGAACCATAGAGATTGTAAGAACTTCTCTAGAGATCAGAAAGGGTAAGACGACAAAAGGAGATAAAGAAACGTAACTAGTGACTTCTTCCGAAAGAATAGAGAAGAACATAATAAACCTTGAGACGTAAGTTTACGAATATAGAAAGGAAAAGAGCAAACGGAAAACGAAGAGAAGAAAAGTGTCGATAAACATTCCAAAGGGGTCTGTCGGTAAAACGAAAAAACGTAAAGAAAAGGTACCCCTACCAGAACTAGGGACAGAGGACATGTTACAGTGCTTCGAGTAAGGTATCAAGTAGTCCGTGAGATAGATAGTCTAGATCCGGGAATTTATATAAAGAGTGAAGGTGACGTATTAGTATTCCCTAAACTAAATCCAGTATGGACTTACCAAATCACCAAAAGGGATGAAAGAAGTTAAATTCAGACTTAAACCGTTATTCCTCAAGTACTAGACTCGGTGTCAGTCGAAAACCAGAACAAAAACGACTGACTTATCTCGAAGAGGTAGAAACCGACGTTTCTTATATTAGTTAGACTTATGATTACTTATATATACCTTAAATCTTTCTACCATTACTATTGGGACATACTCTCTGTCGTTTTCTCCGTGTCTACATATCTTGTCAGAAAACCTGAGACACCCTCTTCCCTCTCCCTCTTCCTCTCCCACCCTACTAAACCCTCTTACCGTAACTTTGTACATATTATAGTATATACTTTGTTTAACGGTCAGATCCAAGCTACGTTCTATGTCCTACGAACCCCGAGTATGTGACCCTATTGGGTCTCCCTACCATACCGCTCCCTCTACCCTACCCCCAAGTCCTAACCCTTGTGCACATGTCGGCACCGTCTAAGTACAACTACATACCCTTTTGGTTATGTTATAACATTTCATTTTTTTTTTTTTTTTGAATAACATTACATTACTTTTCCTAAATCTAGAAAAAGGTTCATTTCGACCAACACTTAAAACCTAGGTAGTGATTTGAAAACTCAAAGGAAGTTGTTCAAATAGGTAAAGAAAGACTAATTTTTTTGTTTGTTTGTTTGTTTGATTACAGTCCAGAATTGAGAATCCCAATAATATTAAGTTTTTCTAATTACACACGTTGTATACTATTTTAGTTTAAACATTCCGTTAATTCTACTTTTACATTTGAAAGTAGAAGATTTTACGTAATAAAATGTATTTAATATTATAAAAATTTTTTGTGTATGTTTTTAGTTTATAATTTTTGATCTCAGGAATACTATCTCCTATTGTCCTCAGTAAACGAGTTCTAATAGGATCCACAATTAAATAAAAAGGTAACTCAGACGATGTATCCTTTACGACTGTTCAGGTTCTCTGAGAGAAATTTGGTTAGATAATAAAGGATTTCTTTTTTAACGAATATAATCTACCGGACATATAACGAATATAATTTCCCTTTTCGGTATTTCACTTTATATAAGAGTGATTAAGATGATAAATTAATTAACGTGTTACGTTAATATATTAATACTCTATCTTTTGTTTCGGCCTCCATAGTGGGAGTGATTGAAGTTTAATATAATGTTTCGATATCATTAGTTTTGTCATAAACTGTATTTTTGTATGTTGTTCTAGTTCCTTTGTCTTGTGTCCAGGGTCTTTATTTGGGTACGTATGTATCAGTTGATTAAATACTGTTCCCTCGGTTCTTATATGTAACTCTTTTCCTATCAGAGAAGTCATTTACCACCACCTTTTTGACCTTTCGGTGTACGTTTCTTACTATGACCTGGAGATAAAATGTGGCATGTGTTTTTAGTTGAGTTTTTCTGGACTTCTGAACTTATTATTCCGGATTTGTTATTTTGAGGATCTTATTTTGTCTCCCATTTGAGGAACCGTTACTAAAAAAAAACCGTAAACTAAGGTTTCCATTCTGTTATTTTCATTTTATTTGTTCACCATGATGTAACTAGACTTTTCGAAGACGTGTCGTCTTCTTTGATGATTATTTTCCTTTTCCACTGGATGTCTTTACCCTTGTATAGATGTTTAATATATAAACTATTCCCCATTGTAGGTTTTATATATGTCTTGAGTATGTTAGGTTGTTTTTCATGGGTTCTTGTTAGACTGGATTTCTACCCGTCTTCTTGATTTGTCTGTAAAGAGGTTCTTCTGTATGTTTACCGGTTGTCTATGATCTTTTCTACGAGTTGTAGTGATTAGTAGTCCCTTTACGTTTATTTTTAATGTTACTCTATGATGAAGTATAGACAATTCACTAGCGGTAGTTTTTCTATTGTCTATTATACACAACCGTTTCTACATCCTTTTGCCTTTGGGAACACGTGGCAACCACCCTTGGATTTAACTACGTCGGTCATACCTTCAAGGAATTTTATAATTTTTATCTTGATGGTATTCTAAGACGTTAAAGTGAAGAGTCAAACACACACACACACACACACACACACACACACACACATAATTCCTTTGTTTTAGTGATAGAATTTATAGACGTGAGGGTACAAATAGTGTCGCAATACATGTTATCCGTTCCATATCTTTATATGTTACAATAGACAGGTTATTAACTACTTACTTCTTCCTTTTACGTCTTATATACATATTACCTTATAATCGGTCGGTATGTTTTTCTACCTTTAGGACGGTAAACACAGTTTTACTTACTTAAAACTCCCATAATACGATTCAATTTATTCAGATTTTCTTTTCTGTTAATGACACAGTGATTTAATTTATGTCTTAGAATTTCAGTATCTTTACCTCTTACTTAACATCCAACGGTCCACCCCCTACCCCCTCACCCCCTTTACTCACATTCCACCAGTTTACCATCTTAGGAGGTCAATATTCTACTTATTAAAGACCCTTACTTCTCGTACCAGTGAGATCAATTGTTACACACGACACACGAGTCAACGAGTAAGTGCAGGTTAAGAAACGTGAGGTGTCAAAGATTGACGACATGGAAACTTTCAACGATTCTCTTATATAAAAATTTTAAAAGTAGTGTATTTTTTTAACATTATTACACGTCACTTCCTATCATAGGTTTGAATACACCATCAGTAAAGGGTTATATATGTATATAGTTTATTTATATGACACGTGATGTCATGAGAACGGACCTTTTAGGGTACCTGCTTCCTCGGACCATCCCACGTCAGGTACCCCAGCGATTCTCATCCTGTACTGACTCGCTGAAGTGAAAGTGAAAAGTGAAAGTACGTAACCTCTTCCTTTACCGTTGGGTGAGGTTACAAGAACGGACTTCTTAGGGTCCCTGTCCCTTCGGACCACCCGACGGTACATACCACAGTGTGTCTCAGCCTGTGTTGACTTCGCTGAATCGTCGTCGTCGTGGAGTTTGATTGTGTTACAATATGTAATTAACGTAGAATTGTTTTGACCTTTCTACGTTATATTAATCACTTCTTCCTTCTTGTAGAAAGTCCACTAATAAGAATTTGATAATTAGATTAAGCCATATAACCATGACTAAATTTTACACCCTCACCCTTGTTTTATTTATATTCCTTTAAACACCATTTAAACTTATAGGTTAAGACAAAAGGTAAAAGTACAGTGTTAATTTAACTCTTTTATAACTGGTATAAGATTGTAGAGATCTTCAAAACACCCGATCTAGTCTCTATAATAATTATATATCTAAGGTACGTAGTTGTAATATTTTCTATCTTAAGAGAAGAGAAGGTAAGTTGGTAGGTAAATTTTTATAATTTTCGGAAAGAATGGAACGATTGATGGTTCAAGTAAAGTTCAATAAATCGTCAAATATAATACGTGATAAAGAAATGAACCATAAAAGAGAATAAAGTTGTATTGTTTCAAAATAGAGGAGGTCCGTGATAATTTTAAAACGGGTCAAAGAGTCTAAAAAAAAAGACGTTTGGAAACTTAAGTAGATCCACCCCACTAGAAAAATACTCGAAATCATTTTTTTTTGTTTTTTGTTTTGTGTGTGTGTGTGTGTGTGGTTTTTTGGAATGGGATTTATAGATCGTCACAATCGTCCCTAACCATTTTGATTTCCTCTTTTAACTGACATCACAAAAGTCAATGGCACTTTCATCCATGTGTTCTAGTTCTCTTCACACGTGACTTCCCCAGGACCGACACCACCTAAACCCCCGTCACTAGTTCTTTATTTGAAAAAATTCTAATTTTTAAAAAGTCTATATTTAGTTTCTTTAAAAAAGTGCAATTTTTTAATTAAAATGACTTTATATCAACTAAATGTTACAGTTGAAAATGACATGTCTTTTCACTAAGTCAATATGTATATATACGTAAGTATAAGAAAAGGTAATACCAAATGGTGTCTTATAACTGATATCAGAGGATATACCCGTCCATAAAAATTCTTATTAAAAATAACATTATATTAACTAAATTTACACAATCAAAGTCCACATGTCATTTCACCTAGTCAATATGTATATATATACGGGTGAGAAAAATCTAAGAAAAGGGTATATACGATAATCTCTTATAACTCAACTCAAGGGACACAATATGTCGTCCAGGAATAATCAATGGATAAAATATATGTCATCACACATATACAATTTCCTAAAAAATTCCGTCTTAATAGACATGTAAAATCCAAGTTTAGTTACATAAAAAGAGACACACAACGGACTCAGGGACTTTTATTGAACTTCAATTCTATTATACTTTCCATATTATATCATCACTCCCTTCAAGAATAGGAATCACTTATCTGATACATCAAAATTTTATAATCTCAAGGAAAATGAGATCTGAAACGAGTGTACCAGAAAAGACTAGTCTTGTAAAGTGGAGTGGAAAGAGAGTTGTAACGAATATATCTTGTTCATTTTCCGATTAGTCCGTTTTAAGACCTTTCGAAAGAGTCCGACGACGAAGATAGTCATGTAGATTGGAAATAGAGATAAAGACAGAACGGAAATACTTATGGAAGAGATAAAGACGTCCACAGACACATTAACTGACGAAGTATATTCGAGTATCTTAGTCTGTAAAGAAGTAATTTTTTATCAACAATTTACGAGAGATCTTGTTTATCAGTCGTCTTGGACCCATAAGGTTGTTATAATTTATACACAAAGGAATCCTTGTTTTCCGATAACCGGTGAGAGATACCGTGGGCGTGAACCCCAACAGTAGTACCCACACTAACTCTAAACACACCCTGGTAGTCTATGAAAACGGGGTGGTAAAGTACGAACATTCTACTGTACAACCTCAATCTCCTTCAAGACACTTTGCAGAAAATAGGTAACACGTTTTGAATCACTAGGTACGTTTATCAATTAGTCTTTGGAAGTTACGTAATGGTCCCCCTAGATTAGTTAACTAAGTTGTCCGTGTCTATCAAAATATAATAATTAGATAGTGAGATTTCGTGAGTCGAAGTAAATCTGGTAGATAGTAGATAAGAGAATGAGGAGACGGATAGGCGAAGAAGTTTATACGGATGCACTTTTCCCCAAATATCAGGAACCCTACACCGAAACCAGGACTGTCTTAAAGAGGGGGCACTCGGTTATTAAGAGTGTATCACTCGACTATATTAAAGTTCCTGTGACAGATATTGTTATCTTTAAGAAGTTGATACCTTTATTACTAAATTCAATTACGAGACCTCTTAAGTTCTAAAACCTAATTGTTTATCCCTTCAGTAAGGTAGTGATGGTTTTTAGGTCCCGTATTTCATCTTCGTTGTTCTCAAAATTGTTATATTATGATTGTCTAGTTCCTTAAATACTCACCTTTTTGACGAAATATTAGTGGGTTTAAGAAAAAAATTTTTTCTTTGGTACCCACTCTCTTAGGAGGTTTTACTCATTTTTTAACGAGTTTATAAAATTTTAAAGTATCTGTAAAAACGTGAAGTCTCCGATTCGAATTGTCTTATTAACACTATACGTAATATTAGACAATAGTATTAAAGTAAGTCAAGAAAAGTACTCCTTTTTACACTTGACGATTTTCGGTCGAAGTCATTGATTGTACGTACAAAGACGACTTAATGGTGTGAATTCGTGTAAAATAACCCACGTGAATAAGGGGTTGATAACATTGTCCTTTCGATTTTTAAATGGTCTTTCTTTTGTCCTTTTCTTTACTATAAAATGTATAGGGTGACCTTGTTCCTTGTTAAATTTACATGTTTACATTTCGTAACGAAGTGTCGATCGATAGTCATTAACGAGGACAGAAATTCGTTACCTGATAAATTTCACGTCGTCAGTATGTGAGTGGCCAGATTAAACACGACGTTCTATAATATTCATGTAATCAAAGGACCTCATATTTTAAGTGTTTGTCGTACGAGACTTCAAGATTACCTCTTTCTCTCTTCTCTTCAATATCACTGTCAACGGGTGCCACCTCCACGTGTGAGTAGAGGGTGTCAACGAAAGTACCTAACTCCAAGTTCCGTCATTATTTTACTTTCTCCCAGCCTTTGTACAAACGATTCTCAAATCCTCTTTAAATGTCTGTAGTATGTAGGTGTTGGAGTTGGTGTTCGTGTCTGTTCCCTCATCTGTTCTTGGACTCTTTAATTAAACTTTTTGATTTTAAGCGAAACTATCTTCCTGATGTCTTTAGGAAACCACCCTGACCCCCCTTTGTGGAGAATCTATGGGGGTCGTATCTTTTTCGTTCACCTACAAATGTTCAATCTGACTGAAAGTACGACGACTTTTACATATATGAGGTTTAGACAAAACTCGAAAAATTCAATTTCTTTTTCATTATTAATTTCTTTTTCACTATTAACTTATTTCTTGGGTCCGTTAATTCCTTTCGTTTTCTTGACGAAACAACAATCACTAAGAGAAGTAAACGTTCCACATCTGTCGAAGTCGATGGAATCTTTTGTCAAAATACCGTTTTTGGTCTTCTTTATCTCCTTTGTTTAGACAGTCTTCAACCCCTCTAAACCTGTGACAAGTACGGACCACCGAGTCTATCATTTTCTTAGACGGACATTATACCTTCTGGGTCCAAACTAGGGACCCAGTCCTTCTAGGGGACCTCTTCCCTTGCCGATAAGTGAGGTCATAAGAACTGACCTCTCAAGGTACCTATCTCCTCGGATCACCCGATATGTCAGGTACCCCAACGTTTCTCAACCTGTACTGACTCGCTGATTGTGAAAGCGAAAGTACGAGAGAATCGATGAGATGATATTCGTTGAACCCTCAAGTCGTAGAAGATCAAAGTCTAAAGATAACAGAGACGAAGAGGGGCGAGACGAGTAAAAAGTTGAAAAACGAGAAGGTGTCGAACCGAAGATGAAATTGTGATCACGACGAAGGAGGACCGGAGACGCCCGAGGGAGAGTTGGTGGGTTGAGAAATTAGTCAGAAACACACACGGTACCGGTCTGAGAGGGAATCTTCTAGACTAACCCATTCAGGGTAGGATCATACCTTGTGGAGGTAAGTAGTCTTAATAGGGTGTTTCTGTGCCACCAAAGAAACCGAGTCTGTCGTTAAGGACTCGGGTAGTAAAACTGCCTCTACCGTCACACCGTGCCATGTTTCGTGGTAATGGAGTTACATCCCGGAGGAACGTAGTACTCAGTGAAACGAATCTCTCGAAAGGTTCTATGTGTATACCGAGTAAGGGAGTGGAGGAAATGTAGATACAAGTTTATAGGAAAAGAGTCTCTCTAGAAGAGATGAGTGACTTAAATTTTAAATAGACCGATGGAAAGATTGTGAAGGACTACGCGTCCATTAGGAATAGGAAGAATAGGAAGATGAAGAAATAAAAGGAATTTTTATAGATAGTTGTAGTCTGTTCGATAAATCAGAAGAGTAAATGAAAATATAAAAAGTAGAGGGAGATTTTCTTACATTCAAGATGTTCGTGTCCTTAGAAATGAAAGTAAAAGGTGATGACCTATGGTTCTCGAATCCTGTCATGGACCAGTGTACCATCGTTGGTTTTTTATGAATATCTGACTTCTATAGATCTAACTTCTCCCTAACATCGTTTTCAATTTCTACCTTAACTGTATCTTTTTATCACTTGTGTTCGGATCAAACGACGTCGTTCGGATCACTAACGGATCAGGTTTATCCTCGTCCTTCATCTCCAGGGCTCCTTCTAGAGACTTTAGTTTTGGGGGTTATTTTAAACTAACCTGTAGTGTAAAACCCCTCTTCTTATTTATATTATGTGTGTTTTCCTCTTTTCTTACTATTTGAAACCTTTTTTAATATTTTGTTTTCCTGTATTAGTTCAATCATCTACGACGTCTCTTGTTTTAATATATAGTATCGAACACCACCTTTTTGAACCTCTCTGAGGTTTTAATAGGAACGGAAGACCATGAGTGTCAGAACATATTTTGATAGGGGAACTTAGTTCATGACACTGAACGAAGATTGATTATTGTTTCCCCGTTTTCATTGTCCTACAGTAAGGGTACCAACGTAATATCTTGTAACATTCCATACAGACATTCCGATTGGAGGAGAGAGAGTAGGACCGAAACTACTACATTCGACGAGATGTCTCTCCGGAGATGGTACTCGTTGATTCCCATCAGAAACCAGTTTGGGATCGTTCTTTGACTCTGAGAGTCGGGATTTTGGACGTTCCTTCTCTTAAGATGGTTGTTGACACATTTGAACCTTCGACCTAGAGGTCTTAGAACCGATTATTGAACTGATCGGTACACTCTCTGACGTAAGATCTTGGGTCTATTAGACACGGGTTTGAGGACTGGGTGTCTTTGACACTCTGTTATGACACAATAAAATCAGTAATCCAAACACTATTAAACAATGTGTCGTTATCTATTGATTATGTATCGAAATTCTTGAAACTGTAAAAAGTAAACAAAGACATAAACTTAGTCGGATATCTGTTTCGTAATCTGAAGGGACCACCGACTCTACCATTTCGTAGACGGATGTTACACTCTCTGGGCCCAAGTCAGGGATCCAACCCTTCTAGAGGACCTCTTCCTTTACCGCTGGGTGAGATCATAAGAACGGACTTCTTAGGGTACCTGCCTCCTAGGACCACCCGATGTCAAATACCCCAATGTTTCTCAGTCTGTACTGACTCGCTGAAGTAAAAGTGAAAGAAAGTATCTGTTTCGTATTCTTTCTTAGCTACACTAAATGTTACTTAAATTTAGAAAACTTTGAACTGTAACATTTTAATTCTCTAACCCTCTACCTCATCTACACCCTTTATCTTGTTTCCTATCCATTGTCATAATTATTAAAGTAGGATATTACACTCTGTGGGACAAATACATTGTTCCTTTTTTCCAAATTTGTTCAATGAACTTAGATTTTTTTTTTTTTTGTGTATTCCATTTACTTTTTATCATATTATTATGACCGGTCTACTCTTTCTCTTACACCCTACGAAACTGTCTTAGTTTAAGGTCGAATAGTACCCTACTACAGGTGTACTATGTAGTCAAGTCAAGTCAAGTCAGCGAGTCATCACAGGCTGAGAAACACTTTGGTACTTAACGTCGTGTGGTCCGGAGGGAGACGTAGTGGTTGAGGACCTCAAGTGAGTCTGAGTGCAGGTAGCTCAGCCACTACGGTAGGTCGGTAGAGTAGGAGGCAGCAGGGGAAGAGGAGGACGGGGGTTAGGGAGGGTCGTAGTCTCAGAAAAGGTTATTCAGTTGAGAAACGTACTCCACCGGTTTCATGACCTCAAAGTCGAAATCGTAGTAAGGAAGGTTTCTTTAGGGTCCCGACTAGAGGAAGTCTTACTTAACCAACCTAGAGGAACGTCAGGTTCCCTGAGAGTTCTCAGAAGAGGTTGTGGTGTCAAGTTTTCGTAGTTAAGAAGCCGTGAGTCGGAAGAAGTGTCAGGTTGAGAATGTAGGTATGTACTGGTGTCCTTTTTGGTATCGGAACTGATCTACCTGGAATCAGCCGTTTCATTGCAGAGACTTATTATTTTTGTATGATAAATCTCTGGACTTCCATTGTTTGTCATCTTTGTACATTTTCTCATATTTCATCAACGGAGAACAGTACTCTCACTTCGTTATATTACAACTAAAAATAAAAGGAAGGTTTGATAAAGTAAAATACAAAATGAAACTTTTTTATATACTATTTTCTTTTATGTATACTCACTGAAAGAAATTTTTTGTTTTTACTCATAAACTAATAATTAAAGATTTATAGTCGAGAACGAGTGATTTGTGAAATATTTAGATATCACTTTCACTTTCACTTCAACGAGTCAGCACAGGCTGAGAAACACTGGGGTACCTGACATCGGATGGTCCGAGGAGACAGGCACCCTAAAAGGTCCGTTATCAGGACCTTACCGAACGGTAAAGGAAGAGGTCCCCTAGAAGGGTTGGGTCCCTAACTTGGGTCCAGAGGACGTAACATCTGTCTGCGAAATGGTAGACTCGGTGGTCCCTTCAGGTATCAAGAAAGATTTTAAAACAAAACGAAAGAGTAGGTCAAAACGACTAGAATTTATTTAATGGGTAGAATTTATTTGACTTATTCATATTTTCATAATTGTAATATTGTTTACCTCTTAGACTTTAAGATGGTGGGACTCTATTGATGGTAACCATAAAACTACTTAACAAAGAATGGAGAAAGACGTGATAGTTTTGTGTGTATGGATGGATGGATGGAGGGGGTTGGGTATTGGAATTGTAAAGTATTTACCCTAATATAGTATTTGAACGAAAATGATAACCTATCCTATAAGAAGGTACGAGGTGTAAAAAAGTAGAGATTAACGTAAAAATAAAACAAAACAACTCTTTTGATCCGTATCTATATTACATACACACAAAAAGACAATTTGCAAAGTACATAAGAACTTAAACTTGACTCTATTATATACTTCTATCAAATCGGATTATCTACACTTTTTTCGTATAATTTCGTCACTTAATTTAATTTATATATTGTATATATAGGTGTATATTAAAGTTCATTTCTCTTAAACATTAATTCTTTTTACTAAGTTATATACATACACTTAATTGTATGTCCAAGTGGGTACATTTATATGGTAGGTCGTTAGAGTCGTTAGACTTTCTATCTTTTGTTAGTCCTTCCTTCGTTAACACTAAGCAGTAGATAGGTTTATTTACAGTATTTTAGGTACGTGAAAAAGATCTCAGGTAATTCAACATGAAATAGATGTAAAAAAATCAGTTATTAAGATTATTTGAACCAATAGACTAAAATTCGTCTAATTTTCTTTTTATAATCCTCACCAGTTCTGTCTTGTGATTCCGACGATTCTATACATTTAATCATATCTTTAAACCAAGATTTATCATATCACGAGTCAGTGAGTCAGGACAGGTTGAGACACCGGGGTACTCATCCAGACGGCCAAAGAGACAGGTACTTTAAAAGGTCCGTTCTTATGACCTCACCCAACGGTAAAGGATAAGGTCCCCTAGAAGGGTTGGGTCCCTAACTTGGGTGTAAAGAATGTAGAGACGTAACCGTCTACCCAAGAAATAGTGATAATAGTGGATTAATCATAATCCCGAATTTATAAAATGGAAACTTTTATGCTATCGGGTAATTTTTCTTTATCGTTAGTTCACCACTAGAACTCAGTAGTTACTCTTCAATTTATTAAAAGTCAAAAGAAACACATTTTTGTAAAGTACTTGACAGATTTTTCAAAAGTCTTTCTAAAATTGAGTTTCCTAATCGTGAAATTGGTTTTTCAAGAACAACGAAAATACGTATTGATAGACCAGTCATCTTTATATCAGTCGTGACGGTGGTAGTTAACGGTAGTTGTTGTATGAGTAAGATGGTAACTAATTTGAAAATAAATGTTCGGTGTACCTACGATGAAGTAGTCAACTCAAGTCAACGAGTCAGCACAGACTGAGAAACGCTGGGGTACTTGACGTCGTGTGGTCCGGAGGGACAGGTAGTGGTTGAGGACCTCAGGAGGGTTTGGGTACAGGTAACTCAGTCACTACAGTAGGTTGGTAGAGTAGGAGACAGTAGGGGAAGAGGAGGACGGGAGTTCGAAAGGACCGTAGTCCCAGAAAAGCTTACTCAGTCGAGAAACGTAGTCCACCGGTTTCATAACCTGAAAGTCGAAGTTGTAATCAGGAAGGTTACTTCCTGACTAGACGAAATCCTACCTAACCAACCTAGAGGAACGTCAGGTTCCCTGAGAGTTCTCAGAAGAGGCTGTGGTGTCAAATTTTCGTAGTTAAGAAGTCACGAGTCGAGAGAAATATCAGGTTGAGAGTGTAGGTATGTACTGGTGTCCTCTTTGGTATCGGAACTGATCTGCCTGGAAACAACTGTTTCATTACAGAGACGAAAAATTATACGACAGAGTCAACCAATATTGAAAAGAAGGTTCCTCATTCGTAGAAAATTAAAGTACCGACGTTAGTGGTAGACGTCACTAAAACCTTTTGATTCTAGTACCGTAGACCAGGGTAGTGAAGTACGATGAAGTATACGACTGAATTAATTAGATTTTTGTTAGAATCTTTCTATGAGTAAAAGTCCATTCCTTTTATTTCAAGTTTTTTCTTATCTTTCTTTTTTCTTTCTTTCTTCACTAAACGGGTTCATAGATACCATTCAAAACTTCCATATGAATGAAGATACGGACAGAAACGAGGAGAAGAGTAAGAGATTCATTTAAAGAGAACGTTGAGACCCAAGTCACTTGTAAAATACGTCTATTGATATAAATATAAAGATATTTTTGTGTAAATATAAAGATATTTTTAGATAAGGAGATTTGAGATCTCAGTATATGGATTACGAATAACTCTAGAGAACTCACAAGGAAATTACGTAGAGTTTTAGTTACATAGGGTTTGGTTTTAATGGATGAATAGGGACTAGGAGAAGATCATAAGGAAAGGAGTCACTAACCGAAGTGGTAGGTGGGAAAAGGTCTTCGGTCTTCTGAGTCTCAGTCAGACTGTCAGGACTGTCCACGGACAGGGAGTTCAAAGAGTAAGTTGGGTAGTGGTTCAATGTAGTTGTATAAGAGAGGCAAAGATGGTGGTGGTCAGTAAATTACATGACATTACTTAAGGAACGAGTTAATTTTAGTGGTAAATTGATCATATGGAAAATGATAAGATCTATGAGATATTAAATGAGTTGCTAAAATGGTCTAAAAAAATTTTTCGTGCAAATTATGGTGTAGAGACTTTTTTGTTTGGAAAGGTAACGAGAATGACGACGACGATTCAGCGAAGTCAGTACAGGCTGAGACACGCTGCGGTATGTGTCGTCGGGTGGTCCGAGGGGGTAGGGACCCTAAGAGGTCCGTTCTTGTGACCTCATCCAACGGTAGCGGAAGAGGTTACGTACTTTCACTTTCACTTCAGCGAGTCGGTACAGGCTGAGAAACACTGGGGTACCTCACATCGAATGGTCCGAGGAGGTAGGTACCCTAAAAGGTCCGTTCTCATGACCTCACGCAACGGTAACGGAAGAGGTTCAAGGTAACGAGAATCCTATTTCAGTTTTGAAGAGTGTCGGGTGGTCCGGGACGTACCATAACCGGACGGATGGGAGAGATCAGAAATAGAGTGTGGTGTCAGACGGAGATAGAAACAAGAGGTCCGTACACCCTGAAAGACGGGGAAGAGAAATAGAACAAGAGACAGTGGTGTCCTAAAAAAAAAAGAAGTGACATCGTTCCTAGACAGAAGGGAGAAATAGATAAATTGGGAAGAGGTAAAAGTTAAAGAAGTCGTGTTATTAGAAAAGAAGTACCTTCGGAAGGGACTAGAAAGATTTTTCCGGTTTAATGAGAAAATATCTTTAAAGGTGTATTGTGAAGAAAAAAGTGAACGAGATAAATGTACAAATGTAAGTGAATCCAACAATAACATAATCAAGTAGTAAGGGAGATACAACATTTTAGATATTTTCTCCTTATAAGACCAAAACCAGTGGTAAACGATACCCTACTTATAAATATATACAATCTTATGAACTTATAAATATACAACTTTAAAATTACATGACACACTTTCATAACCCTTGATCTCGGAAACTCTCCACTAATCCCATCTCAGAAGTACTTAAATTATTTACTGTAAAATGTTTTCGAGGTCTCTAGATCGAGTAGGAAAGTGTCTCTTCCGTGTCTCTCTTCAGTCGTCAGATATTGAACTTTTACCAGAAGTGGTCTGTGACTTAGGAGGTCATTGTATTAGAACCTCAAAGGTCAAAAGTTCTGATACTCTTTATTTAAACACAACAAATATTCGGTGGTTCAGACATCCCAAAATAATATTCGTCGAATTTATGTGATCATTCTGTGGCAGTATAAGGGTCACAGAAAAACTGTCAGGTAACGTGTTTGTTCCACGAGTTATTACTAAATTTACAACTTTCTTAGTTTGAAACTGTTACAATGTGACGAATAAAATTGAAATAAGAACTTTATGAGTACCTTGTTTATATCTGATTTACTTACACATGTGGACTCATATTAAAGTCCACTATACCTACTTAATAAGTGTTCCTAATAAGTACAGTTTCTCTATGACTTTTTTTAATCGGTTTTTCTTCCGTTCTATTACTCTTAGAGTAGAAAATCCTAATATGTACAGGGTGAAAACAAGGAGAAAATGGTTTAAGAATCAGATAAGAATTCTAGTAAAAGATTCAGTCGATGGGTCTTCTTGTACACGGAATAAACCGACGAAGGAGTTTTGTAGTACAAAGTCAACCCTTAGTCTTCCTTTAATTTCAGTAGACTTTGAAGTAGAGACCAAAACTAAATTAATAAGGTTTGACAAGATATTTATCAACACATTTTAGTATTGTTCGTTTGTAATTTACTTATTTTTAATTTTTATTTGGAAATCTTTGTTACGAACTAATAGGTTTGATTCAACCAATTTCTTTTTTTTAACGGTGATGTTATAACATTTCATTAATCGGAGGTTAATTTTATTTATTTAATTAAATTATTTTTTATTTTATTTTATTGGGAATTTTTTTTATTGTTCTTAAACTGAGTTGGAGATGTATCAAGAATGTTCTCGTACACTCTCAATAAATAAATAAATAAAAAAACAGGTTCCTGTATTTTGATAGATGAGACTAAATTTTACTTCAAGTACTGGTCAGACAGAAAAGAATATAAACGAGAGTTTACGATGTTTATAACAGTTAAGTACTCGAGACTGAACTCACTTACCATTCCCTCCGGTACAGTTTACCTGACCGGACAAATTATATCAATTTCACCTTTTTTTTAGTCTCGTCAAATTAAACGGAATTAAATGATTTTGTTTTAACGGAATTAAGTGATTTTTGTTTTTGTTTGGAGAAAAAAACTCTTCTGTAGCATAACAACACGTGTGAGGAAATCTGTTACCGATCCGTCTAGGGACCTTGTTGACTTAGAGGTTGAACACTTGACCTTTTCACTCCTTTTCTCATGTAAATAATATCGCACTTATTCGTCAATTCATCATTTAATGAAACTCTTTTATAAACCGTACATAATCGTTAAGTTACTTTTAAAGAAAGAAAAAAATAATCAGAATCAGAGTCTACTAACATAAGCTTGTTCCCAACCTATTATCGAAGAAAGCACATACTAATACTCAGTCTTAATTTTCGTTGTGAAGTATCCTCAGTTGGTTTTCTGTAAAAGGTTTATTTATATATGTTTGTTAACAATAGTCACATTAGTTAAGGACAATGTGTTTCCTTTTACGATAATTAACAATTTCGTATTATTTCTCAATTTAATCTTGTTAGTAGAGATAGACCTAAGTAAAAAGAATGTCGTTTTGGTCACCAAGAGGGTCTCTAATTCTTTTTTTTTTAATATAATCATCCGTATTTCCTTCCTTCCTTCTTTCCTTCCTTTCTCTATACTTCACAATTCGCTAAAATAAGGACCGAGTAGGTGAGGAAAAGAATCACTGGAGTGTCGTGAGTAAAGACTTAAAACTGTCACTGTAGGACATAAAGTGTTGTACACACTCCATTTTTTCCTTTGTATTTTAATAAAGATGTCATAATTTCTACAAACTTTTACTTTTCTGGTAGTGATGTAAGAGGAAAGACGAATAATATAAAGTTTCGTTTCGTTAGTAACAGTAGACCAAAAGACACTGGGAAACGAAATTCAGGAGTTCAACTTATATGTACATGTACACTCTTATCCAAGGTTTGAAGAGAGAGTCATATTCAATCACAGTTACGATAATGAAAGATGATACACCTACAGTTTCAGTTCTTCATTTGTATTGCAAGACAAATCATAAAGAGAGATTAAGACTTAAAATGGACGAAAAAAAAAAAATTTTTTTTTTCCTGTTGTTTCTCTATTTCTACTCCCCCTTCCTCTTTTTTTAAATTTTTATGTAATTTGGTCTCCAACTCTATAAATAATCTTAGACTAATAGTTATTACTCTCACTTTCTTGGAATTTATGTCTTTCTCTTTTAGAGTTCTCTGTACTTCTGTCTTTAGTTTTGGGGACGTGGTTTTAATCGTGTAATTGATGTGGACATATGACTCTTTTACCGAAGGAACCACCGAGTCACCATTTCTTGGTCGGACGGTTACGTCGTCAACACACAAACTAGGGACCCAACCCTTCTAGGAAATCTCTTCGTTTACCGTTGGGTGAGGTTATAAGAAAGGACCCTTTAGGGTACCTGTCTTCTCGGACCTCCCCATATTACGTACCCAACGTTCTCTCAGCCTGTAATGAATCGTTGATTTGTTGTTGTTTTATGACTCCTTTCTTGTAAATAGTTTTTTGTTTTCAAATCCTCGTATGTAAACATGTATCGATCTCTGTCATACACCGAGAAGGGACCATCGAGACTCACATTTCTTAGACGGACGGTACGTCCTCTGGTCCGAGTCAGGGACCCAATCCTTCTAGGGGACCTCTTCCTTTACCGTTGGGTAAGGTCCGAAGAACGGACCTCTTAAGGACCGCCCGATGTCAGGCACCCGAGTGTCTCAACCTATACTGACTCACTGGTTGTGAAAATTGAAAGTCCCTATTATACTACAATACTTGAAAATCTTGTGTTGAGTATAGAATTTTAACGTTAAGATGTTTATCTCCGTATGGAAGAAATCATGAAAAAACAAAATTACAGTTTTCTTAAATTAGCTCCCAGTTTAGATGGAACATTCAGGGTTGTAAAGGTTGAGTTCAGATGTTCATTCACGTCAGAATATAGATTTATAGTCATAATTTTTACCTGAAAACAACTTAAAATCGTATCCTTACGTAAAAAATTTTTATTTTACTTTAGTATATATGAGTACACAAAGAAGTAGTATAATCCCTTCAATGTACCGAATAAAAGACTGGTAATCATAGGGAATAATCAACATATAGAGATGTCAATTTAATTGACTTACGAGAACCTAAAGTTCTTTATCGAAGAAGGATTCCACTACTATACTTAACCAAATAGTCAATGAGTCCCTGTAAAGAATAGAGTCGTGAATTCAGTAGGTCAAGGTCTCTTTTTACATTAGAATAAGACCTGTGTTATTATTGGGATGACTAGGTTATCAGAGACATCTTAAAACGGTAAGACCTGTGAAACGAAGAGACAGAAACGAAGAGAGACAAACATAGATAAAACGAAGGTATGACACCACGGACAAAGTAGTACCGCAAATGAGGAAACAACGTAGACGAATGACAGGGACAGAATTCATAAAAAGTCAAAGATACTATAGGTACCCCGAGACACACACACACACGTGTACACACACACGTATTAAATGTTTTAATATTCCATTTTTTATTTAAAAAATTTTAGTTAATTAGTAATAGAAATATCCTGAAGGTGGTCGTGGATTTTTATCGACGGACATCAGTCCGTGACAAAAGTTAAGGTAAATTAACTCTGGTACCACTGACATAATGTACCATATTCCGTACCTCTGGATACACTTTTGTTACCGGACGTTGACAAAATCGTCTTACTTTGATTTTCATACCAATTACGAGTACGATACCGGACAAATTATACCATCATAAATACATAAAGTACTCAAGATTTGTAAAACATTCGACTACACTGGTACGATACACTTACTATATAAAATACTTTTTAAGACGAAATAGAAGATTTACAGGAACTTCAATTTTCGTGAATCCTTTTTTGACATCACTCACGTAACATATCGTAATGGGATTCTCCATTCGATAATGTATAGATGACTAGGGTAAATATACTCAAGTACGACGAAAGTGACCTTCGACTCAAGGACTAACTCAAGTAACGTGAACTGTAGTATGATGTGACGAAAACTAACAAAATAAATTCATACCTTAATTATTCGACTCTGGTGAACACCAAATACCTTCTTTACTATTATTTAATGTAACACCAATCAAGTAAATATATAACTCCCCCTTTTCAATTTGTTCGATAGTAAATTTGTTTTGTGTTAATACTTCGAAATCACTCGGGTATGAACATTGAGATATAAATAAACACTGATGTTTAGATGTTTTTACTAAATTTCCAAAGTCTTTTCAGGTCATCGTTTCTTTTGTTTGAAGATGTCCTCTTTATGACTTACGTAAACAAACAGGACCTTTTCTTTTCCAATTCAAGTATTCTTATTTCGTCCCGTTTGTATTACTTATACCTGAATAAACTGTTTAATGTCGTTATCTTGAACAAGTTTACTACGATGAAATTCTCTATGTCTATACATTTGTTTTACAAGTCTCTACTACAATCTACTAGATTCACGATCTACTACAAATATATATACTTTATGTAATGATTAAAACTAACTTCCCAAAAAAGGGATTGATATTTTTATCATGTAATGTAACGTTCTTTACGTCCTTTACTTATCTTTTCTTTCTTTTCACTTTTGTTAGATGAAAGTATGTGTGGTGTGTGTGTGCGTTATACGTACACATAAGGTTACTGGTTACGAATCCGTTCCCCTTTTTAGCTGAAGAACCGGAGTGACGACCGGAGTCAGACAAGACGTCAGTAGTTTTGGAAATCACAGTTAAAGGAGGGTCCAGTAAAATCGTCTACGACAACCACGGAAAAGGCATAAAGGTATAAAGAGACCTCGGCGATAGGTGACACCGAAAAATACAGAGAGAGAAACACTCCCGAAAGAGGGAGAGGACTCGGACGAATCAGTCATACTTCGTCACACCGGGGTCTAGGTAATCACCGAGTACTCGTTGGGAGTCGGTTGTTCTCTGTTCTCGAACGCACATCAAAGTCAAAGGGAATCACTCTGTTAAGAAAAAAACGAAATACATAAGAGAGTCTTCTAAGGGGATACCCCTAGGTGTACATCTGGTGCTTATTAGGGTAAGGAATTACGAGAGAAATAACCAGGAGAAGAAAAGAGACGAGTAACGACATGGAAGAGTGACATCCTCAGACAAAAATGTTTTTGGTTTAATAATACCAGTATCGTTTTCCATCTGGCACCCAAAAATCTAATCCAGAAGTATCTCTTATCCTTCAAAATCTGATGGTTTAAATTACGTTTTTGGGGGGTTTTTTGATATACATTGAAATAATAATAAACCAGTGTTGACAAAAATGAAAAAAAAAAGAAAAAACGACAAGTAGAGAGGAAACCAAGATTACATCACTCCGTCGGACCATAAGACCTTTCTCGGAGTCTTCTCTTTATATGTCTATTTATGAGCACGGACCCAGTGGTAATCAGTCAGTAGATTGGAGAGTCTCTGAGGCAAAGAAGTAGATATTTTATCGTCATTTTATGGACGTACAGGTTGGAATGTCCAAAAAAATATTCGGAATCTACTCTTTGAACCACCGTCATAAAAGATACGTTATCAAATCCTCTATTGTCCTTGACCATAGTTTAAATATGGTCCCGAAACTAGAGGTGGAGAGTGAAGGAAACACAATATACAAATACAGAAACCATTGAAACGGATTGAAAGAAATCTCGAGGTACACGACCGAAGTGCTGAACTTGAAGTACAATAAGTAAGTAGATACTTATGTGTTTCTGACTGTCAATTGTTAGTAAACACCACGACTCTCTTTTTTATGTATCATAAAAAGAGTACCTCCAAAAACGTAGTCGTTCTCGGGTTGATGTCACGAGGGTGTTTCCTTAGATGGATTGTGGTCTTCAAAAGAACTAGTTAGTTCTTCAAATTTCGTATACCAAGAGGGTGAATTCTCGTCGACCCCCCTCCAAAGACAATGGTGTAGTAAAACCTCAGTCTTTAAGAACGAAGGAGATCTTCGTCGGTAGACCTTAGTGATAATCATTTTGTCTCTCTAGGTTAATGTTCGTAGATAAACATCACCTTCGAGGAAAATCGAAAATTTCCTTTTAGAATATGCCTCGGTTACGGACCGACCAAATGGATACCCTTTATTTGAGTCCACGTTTCTACCTGAGATAGTCTCTTTTTATACTTTTCCTTCTATACTTTTATACTTATCTTTGTTTAATCTGGAATGAAAAAAAAGTACTAAGTTCAGTGAATTTTATTCTAAACTAAAATTTGAAAAAAAAAAAAAAAAAAATTCTAAAGTCTATACCAAAAGACGGTGTCATCTCTCCCTCGTTAGTTCGAGGCCAATGTCTCGATCCTTTTTCTACTTTCAAATCTTTCGGAATCTTGAAACGACTGAATGTTCGTCTTCCTGCCCCTTTCCGACTTTCCGTCCTTTATTACTAATGATAAATACGAGGTGAAGTATCAAAGGTGAAACCAATTTGATTGACCTTCCTTTGTTTACTAATCCAATGAACACAGTAGTGAATGTAGTCATCAAAATAAAAACTTTCTTTTGTAGTAATGGGAAAGAATAAGTTCCTCTTACTTTTATTAACGGGTTAGAATAAGATTACATAGTTAGATTTACAAAAATAACGTTTCTATTCCTTTATCACTTTAGACGTAACCACATATGTCACCGAACTAGTGTGTCCATCGACTTTTAAATCATAATCTCTGGTCTCTAATGTCTAGTGTCATTTGTTTTACAGTGGACACCTCGAGACAGAAGTACGACCCCAAATAAGTGGAGACAAGAGGATGTACTTAAAAGTGTCATAGTCTCTTCTTATAGAAACGTTTACGTTTTAGAAAGTATATCTTAAAAGGAAGAAACGAATATACTTAAATAAAGGAGGAAATTTTTTAAGGGACTAGTCCAAAGAAAAAATTTTGTTATTTTATTTTTATCATCACTCGTGGATGACATACGATTGTAACCTGTCCTCCAGTATATACGTGTAAGTACACTTCATCTCCGTAATGGACCAATACGTCTATTTCTTACAAAGGCGGACTTAAGGAGGTGGTGAATCTCAGCCGTCATTTTTTCAACAGTGAATGGGCACCGGAGAATAACAAAGGTTACCTAAATAAAATTGGGGTTTGTCCCAAAAGTGTAGAACACTTCTGACTCTTAACATCTTATAATTCATCTACGAATTATTTACGAAGAACTACCAACGTAATATCCAAATAATGGATTAAATTATACTGAAGACAGATGAGAATTATAGGTTCTTCAAACTAAAATTCACTGGTCCTTTACTTTTTTCGTGTCCGATTATATTTTGGAGTAACAATCGACATACTGAAGTCACATTTTATACTAGATGACTGGACAAGTCATAATCTGGTTGTCTTCCCTTTCCAACACCATAGGTTTTCTTTCTTTAAGACGTAGTATCAGTATCAACATTTCTACTTTCTAGACCTTAGTGAGATTTCTATAGATACATTCCATATTCGGTCACAGAGAGTCTGGTAGACCTCATTTTCTGATCAAAGTTGGAGAAGGGGATAAATAGACAAGACCTAATTATTAATACATTTTATGTTTTAATTTAATGATTTTGCTTAATGACTTTTTTTCTTTATGTTTTATTACGAGGCCAAAATTGAGAGTCTAAGTCTTCTGTCTTTAATGGTACGGTTTAACGGTACTTATAAATGACATTTAAAGATTTACTAAAACAGTGACTAGTCAGTATGTATCAAATACTTGGTTGGTGTCAGACGTCTAGGTACGAACCTCTTCCTAACCACATTTAACATTAGGATAGATTTCTAGTTCAACGAATTATTTACGTTTCTTAATTTTTTTAGAGTTTTGTTGTTTCGTTGTTCTTGATGTAATCAAAAATCAACCCTTTGAAAGGATGACCGGTCTCTTTATCTGAAACTCATCGTACGGTCACGTTTCTGAACTCGTCGACAATGAGAGACGAGAAGGAAAAACAAAAAAGAACTGAAAATAAAACACATTATATTTATTAGGAGAAAAGGAATATAAGGTGAAAAAGTTACTATAAGATATGTAATTATATTTATAGTGTCCCTTAAAAGGAACAAAGGGATAAATACTATAAGAATTCGTTAGAGATTTATCGTGGATACCAAACTAAAATAATTTATAATATTTTGACATCCATTTAGGATAAAATATAAGTCGTAAAGTATTACGAAAGTTCTCAATCAAATTTTCTGCGAAAAGACTGATAGTCATTGTTACTTTAATTCACTAAAGGAATCATACTGTCGTTAGTGACAGAAACTTCAATTACAGTTTGAATAAAAATTTTACTACATTTACACACTTAAGTTGTCTGCCACCTAACCTTAATTAAAATAATTCTTTATAAGTTCAAATAAGTCTTTAGTAAAAGGGATATTTATGTATAGATATTAACCAGTTCAATGTTGAATTTATAAAAATTGTTTGACCTCCCCCCCGTGTAGTGTGTCATACATTCTAGAATTGTGCGACTGATCTCTAGTTTGGACGTGGGGGACCTCACCTTCTTGTCTCGAAATTGGGACTTGGAGGTCCCTTCAGGGACAAGATTGGTGAATTTAGGATTGTAAAGGTAGACCACCCTTACGGTTACGTTACTCACTATGCATGTACGATCTCCATTATTTCTTCTTACACAAAATGTATTAACAAAAAGTGATATATTAAGGATCAAGTCAGTTGAGTAAAGAGAAAGTTTATTTAGACTTGATTTCCTCTTCTTTTTATTCTTTTTAAATAAGTTAATAAAAATCCATAACTTCTGTAAATATATATCAGTGAGGTGGAACCGAAGTAAGAAACTCTGACTATGTCTTAAACAGAAGTACGTAATAAATTGTCCCTGATTCAAGTCTATCCAATGGAATCATAGAATCCACGATATCCTCCTACGCTTGTCACCTTTTTTATCGGTTCTAAACAGGAACATGTACGAACATGATCAAATAATGATGAGTATATAATTTTCAATTCTTAAATACTAAAACTGAAATTATAAAGGACAGGTCACAATCGACGGATTCATCTTACATCTTGCATATTAAACCTTGTTATTCGTTAATCTTAACATTTCCATCAACAAAGTGATCAAAATCTATTATTCTTTTCAGTATGAAAACTTAAAATAACATAAACTTTTGTAAGTTATAAAGTCATCGGTAATTCGTTTAATAACTTTATTCGTGTATTACTTACTTAACATAATTCTGTCTAAAGTCTCTAGTAACTTTTCTAAATATATACTTTGTCTCTTTGACCCCTATACCGTTTAGATTGTTGTAATTATTATAAGGACTCAAGTACAGGAATCTTAATTTACACTTGTAAGTTGAGAAATAGGATGACTCATAATTGGGAATGTATTTAGGACAATATGTCACTAGTTTTGGTGTACGGTAAATCAATCTTTCAATTGTTCGTCCTTGTTCTAGAGATCTTTCTTCACTTATACAAGACAACCCATCTTTCCGTTCTTCTTAACGATAAATAAAAGAAGAGTACAAAACTCACACTCCTCCTTGTTTCGGAAAGTTACTGACTATTTATAGTCAACCAGTTATCCCCTACTTATCTTTGTTCTTGTGTTTTCATTTAATATTGTTTGTTGTACTTAAAGTGTATTCAGAGACCACTCTTTTAATTTGTATAACGTTTATATAACCCCTAAAGGTTAAACGATTATAAAAGGGATCAAATTGGTAAAAAAAGATATCATGGTGTAGTTATCCTTAAAGTCACAACTAATTGTTTCCCTCGGTTTTATATGTTAAGTCCCCATTCATGTTGACTGTAAATGGAAGAGTACTCTCTATACTACTCTTAAAAGAACACTATTTTTCTCAGTAGAAACACGAGAAATATAATTCTAATTCTTATGTAGTCTCCCACCTTTAATCCATAAAAGGAAAGATGATTATAAAAAACATCAGAAGATGACTTTCTATAAAAAAACCTTTTATCCGATGACAACAATGACCAATGTCTAGAAGTCAAGACTTCTGGTAGAATAGTGGTGAAACCTTGTGTTGTCAACAAAGTCATCTTGAAAAGTCCTAAAAAGATTGAAACTAAGATTTGTATTACCGATATTTAATCGAAAAAATTTTGTTTGTGAGTTTGTTTATATTTATGTTTAGTGTTAGGTTTACGAAATAAGCTAGAGGTTTTTACTGAGTAATGTTATAGATCAACGACTTCCATAAACGTATTAGTTTATAAGATTTTTTATTTCTTTGAAAAAATGTTTCCTTTTTGTTACATCTGCAGACGAAATATATCCATTTACCAATTGTTAACAAAACGAAACTCACTTTACACGATAAATATTACTATTTAAATGATAAAGGATGTACTATATACTGTAAGATTGATCATAGTATATTTATATTTCAACACCCCTCCTTTTCTTTTTTTATTATATATATAAAAATAGATAGTTTTAACTATGATCTCCCATCCACTTATATCTACTATTTCAGTGTACACCCAAAAATTGACGCACTCCAACAATGGGGATCGGGGGAGTACCAAGTTTCCAGTTAACATAACAAAGAGATTGATTTTACGAGAGAAAAAAACTCGATCATAAACCCTAAACAACAACAATAAGTCAGCAATTCAAAACATACTGAGAAACACTGGGGTACCCGACGTCGTACGGTCCGAAAGGAAAGGAAGTAGTAGAGGACCTCAAACGAGTTTTAACACAGGTAACTCAACCACTCCGGTAGGTTGGTAGAGTAGGAGGAGAACGGGAGTTAGAAAGGAACGTAGTCTCAGAAGAGGTCACTCAGTCAAGAACCGTAGTCCACCGGTTTCATAGTCTCGAAGTCGAAGTCCTAGAGAGGAAGGTTACTTATGAGTCCCAACTAAAGGAAATCCTAACTGACCAAACTAGAGGAACGACAGGTTCCCTGAGATTTCTCAGGAGAGGTTGTGGTGTCAATCTTTCGTGGTCAAAAAGTTGTAAATCGGAAGAAATACCAGATTGAGAGTGTAGGTATGTACTGATGACTTTTTTGGTATCAAAATTGATGTATCCGGAAACACCCGTTTCATTACAGAGACGAAAAATTATACGACAGATCTAAATAATACCGAAAAGAAGATTCCTCGTTCCAGAAAACTAAAGTACGGATGTCAGTGACAGGTGTCACTAAAACCTCGGGTTCTTTTATTTTAGACTTTGATAAAGGTAAAAGGGAGTAGATAAACGGTACTTCACTACCCTAATCTACGGTACTAGAAGAGAAGAACTTACAACTCACAATTCGGTCGAAAACGTGAGTAAGTGAAAGTAGTTCTCTGAGAATCAAGGAGAAACGAAAGACGGTAATCTCAACGTAGTAATCGTGTAGACTCCAATAACTATAAAGAGGGTCGTTAGAACTAAGGTCGAACACTGTAAAACGTATCACATGAAAGGTATATTCAATTTATTCGTCTCACTGTTATCCATAAACCCTATGTATATGTAAAAGTGAAGGTAGAATGGACAGAGGACGTTTAGGACATACGTCCAGTTCTTCGTTGTCAATCTTGACCTGTACTTTGTTACCTGACCAAGTTTTAACCCTTTCCTTATTCGGTTCCGAAATATAACATTGGGACGAATAAATTGAATATACATCTTATGTAGTACGTTTTACGGTCCGACCTACTTCGTGTTCGACCTTAGTTCTGAGAGCCCTCTTTATAGTTATTGGAGTCTATACGACTACTGTGGTGGTAATACCGTCTTTCGCTTCTTGATTTCTCGGAGAACTACTTTCACTTTCTCCTCTCACTTTTCGATTGAATTTTGAGTTATAATTTTTTTTTGATTCTAGTACCGTAGACCAGGGTAGTGTAGAACCGTTTGTCTACCCCTTTGTTACCTTTATCACTGTCTGAAATGAAAGAAGCCGAGGTTTTAGTGACACCCACCATTAACGTCGGTACTTCAATTTTCTACGGACGAGGAACCTTCTTTCGGTACTCTTTACGTCTGTCGTAAAATTTTTCGTCTGTGTAATGAAACGACTGTTTCCAGGTAAATAAGTTTGATACCAAAAAGGTCATCAGTACATACCTACACTCTTAACGTGGTATTTCTTCCGACTCGTCACTTTTTAACTAAGAAAACTTGACACCACAAACTTTTTTGAGAACCTGACGTTCCTCTAGTTAGGGTAGTTAGGATTTATCAGTGACTTTCCTGACAACAACTTTGACTTCTAGATTATGAAACCGGTAGACTACACTTGTCGGTAGAGTAACCTTTTGTGGACTACGAACCCTTTCTAATTTCCGTCCTCCTCTTCCCCTACCGTCTCCTTCTCTCCCAACTTACCGTAGTCATTGAGTTACCTGTACTCAAACTCGTTTGAGACCCCCTGTCACTTCCTGTCCCTTCGGACCGTGTGAGGACAGGTACACCAACGTTTCTCAGTCTGTACTGACTCACTGACTTATTGTTGTTTATGGAGTGAGTCTCAATTACGGACTATAGACAGAAAGTAAGGACACAGATAAGATCTCCCATATCGTAGTAACTAAGTTACCTGTAATTAGACTCGTTTAAGGTCCTCTATCACTTCCCGTCCCTTCGGACCACACGAGATCATGTACCCCAACGTTTCTCATCTTTCCTGAATCACTGACTTGTTGTTATTCTTATAATTTGAATTCATCTTCTTTATAAAGTATAGGAGAAGTGGTTTTACCTTGACGGATATATATATATTTTCTAGATAATTGGTGACGAAATATATAGAGAATTCTTAATCCTGATCATCATTATTTAGGTTAATAAAAAAGGATCTACTTCTTCTTTTCTTTCTTGGTTTGTATCATCATTTTATTCTCTACTTCTTTATCTTGACTTCATGTTAAAGGAGTAAGGGGACAGATCCTCTTTCGGAAGATCTTGAGTGTCTTTATAGAGGGAAACAACTCTTTGGTTTCCCTAAAAAAAACGTTAAATACTCGGTTAGCTGAAATTCATATGAATTATCGGGGAACATGTTAGATTCGTCAAATTTGTCGTCCGGGACATGACTACACTACCAAAAGACTCAGTAACGAAGAAATTTTCCAACTTAACTAGAAAAGATAGAACTGAGACCATCTTTAGACTCCCCAAAAACCAGTTTATTGTTCATGAGACGGATAATTTGATAAAAGAAACTAAAAACTCCTGTCTCACCCAAAAGGGAGACAGAAAATCTTTCTTCAGACTTTTTATTTAACTTTATAAAAAAGTTCTTACTGAGTATGGTTTTGGAAATTTTCCATAGGTAATTTAAAATAACATGATCATCAGGACTGTATTTTACTTAAACTTAAACTAAGAAGAAATGGAAGTACAATTATGTGTCATAATTCGGACTCCGTGAGTCTTTTTCTTAAATATTCACTCTAGTACTTTGACGAACTGGTTAAAAGTTGAAATTTCAAATGAATAAAGATCACCTAAAATATAAAAATTACCTACTAACCGACCTACTCCTTCACAAAGACGTATTCTTCATATATTATAAACCCTGAGTTTCCCTTTATTGTCGTTATCAAACAAAATACAAAAAGAGTGATGGTTTCATTACTAGGATTATTTCTCTCAAAGGATCATCATACATGATAACGAGAGTTTGATGAAGATACTTGTTTTATAAATCAAAGACTAAATAAAGAACGGACAAATTCCCTTCCGAAAGTGTCTCGTTTATTGTTTTATTATAAATAATTTGAGATTTGTTTCAGTCGTTAAATCAACCCCTTCCACGACCCCTCCCAATTCTTCTTCTATTTCTACCAAAATGTAAATTATATATGAGTCTTGTCGTTACGATAAGTAATTACGATTAGATTTTAGACGTTCCCGAAATAAACATCTAAAGGGTTAATATATTATTTTCGACTCTTGTGTACGGTAACGATACCGATTATACGGACGAGAGAACAAAATACGAATAAAAATCGTTAACAGGGCCCCTACGTACTTCTATCACTAACGTGAAAAATTTAACGTGAATGTCAACAACCACCGTATCATTGAAATTCCACTTAAGATTGGTCTATACACACGTACACGGTCACAGAAGAAAAAAAATTTTTTTTTTTTAGAGGAGACGAAACAGGAAGTTAAATTACTTTAAAATTAATATCAGTGATACAGACCTTCTTACCTTACATCGTTCGGAAGTGTTTTTCTTCCAACCTTCTCAAAGTTCATCCCACTCCTTAATTTTACAAATAATGACGTCTTTTTACGTCGGAAGTATAAACAAACAGAAGTAGCAATCACTTCGTCTCCAGAAGAGCTATTTTTCTATTATTCTAATATGATACTCTCCACAATTTGACTACCTTGTTCCTCCGGTAATCTGATTCCCCTGAGATTATGGTTCTGCCAGATACATTCGTTTAACTTTAAGTTCTGACATCCGTAAAATTCAAATGTTTTAGTTTTGGTGATTCCTTTTGGTTAGTGTTTGTCGGTTGATCCGAAATTTGATATTGGTTTATTAAAGGGAAAAAACGAAACCTGAAAAAGGTAGAAAAGGGACCGAAGAGTACTGAAATGTAAAACAAAAAGAGTAAAAGTTACCTTCCGAAAGGTCTACCGGGTCACCATTTCTTAGGTAGATGGTTACGTCCTCTACACTCAAACTAGGGACCCAACTCTAGGAGACCTCTTCCTATACTGTTGAGTGGGATCATAAGAACGAACCCTTTAGGATACCTGTCTCCTCGGAACTACCCGATGTCAGGTACCCCAACGTTTTCTCAACCTGTACTGACTGACCACCGGATTTGTCACCCAGTTATTGGTTAGAGGACCATCTAGTCACCATTTCTTAGACAGACGACTACGTCCTCTAAGTCCTCTGTGCCCAAACTGGGGACAGGTCCTTCTAGGGGACCTCTTGCTTTACCGTTGGGTGACGTCACAAGAACGGACCTTTTTAGGGTACCCGTTTCTTTGGACCACCCGATGTATATCGGGTGCCCCAGTGTTTTCTCAGTATGTACTGAATCATGAGTTTTTATTGTTGTTAAAGTTACCTATTTACGAGTTTATTTCAGAATTTCTTAAAATATACAGTTAAATAGAAAATTACTTCCGTTAGTTAAAATCTTTGTAACTCAAAATAGAATATACACGAGTTGTAACTTCTTACCACGGGAAGATTTTATCTGACTCTCAAACTACCAGAGTTCTGAGTACGTTTATACAAATTCCCTAAGGTGTCGTACCTTATAATCTCCGACTTGGTTCTGTTTCACACCTTCGACGGGTCTTTCATCCATCTCACCCTTCCTCCCTCCCTTGTGTTTATTCTTTCTCGAAGACCAAAAGGTAAGTTCTCTTATGACTTATCTGTCTTTTAGTTACGTTTCTTTTTCATTTTTTGTTTGTTTGTTTTTTTGTCTTTTGGGTTGAGTAAGAGACCTAAGAGACTTAGGTCAGAAACCTAAGATTCACGTAAGCACTGGTGGTTAGTGATGGGAACTTACAAGACGTCTTAAAAGTAAAACATTCATGATAAAAAGTAACTATAATACACGTCGGAAGACATGATTCCGGGTCTTAAACTGGATAGTACTCCGTTTATATGTTATTTGAGTTACTGATCGTCAAACATAAACATTCGATACCGGACTCGCCTTGAAACAACTAGAGACACAAAAGAAAAAAAAGATAACCTGAACACGACATAAGAGAATACAAGACTAAGAGGCTACAGGGTAGACGAGGTCGTGTAGAAATGGACCATGTGTCCATTCGAGAAAGGAACCGGTAGATCCGAGTTAGGGTACCAAGTCTCAAACATAGAAGGAACGACCATCTCGTAAACGATGGGACTTTAGAAACCAAAGAGAAGTCCCTAGTACAAACACCTGGTGGGGACACCACTACTGGGTCCAGGACAACACGGGTACAGAGTCTCTTTTCCAAGAAACTTCGGTATACTGATTTTGCTAACAATTACTCCTTCCATAGACTTATTGTTGTTCGACCTATTTAGTTTTTTCCTCTAATATATTTTCGAGATAGTAAGTCGGAGAAAGTTGAACAGGTCTCTTCCCCTTATGGGTTACTTAAGTTATTCAACCTAAGACTAGAGAGTCTTAGTCGTAACTATTCAACCAAGGGTTCTTTTCGTGTTAAAGATTTGGAGAGTAGAATGACTCAGACTCAGCATTTTGAAAGTATCCGTTTAAGAAAGTTTAGGAGTTTCTAGGTTATAATCGACACAAAGATCTTGTGACTCTTGTTTTATTTCTAGACTGAATAAAAGTACTGATACCTTAACAGGACGTAGGACTTAGGAACTCTTTAATATCTTTTTATTTAATATCTTATTTCCACACATCCTTGATTTTTTGTTTAAAGGTTTGAATTAGAATGTCTTATAACTATCTTATTATCATTTATCCTAAATAAACCTTTACATCTGTTCCTATTCGTTTGTTAGTTGATTTTATTATATTGTTTCATTAAAAGTGGTTTTCTTCTTTTAGTTTCCTAAAATGTTATTGACGGTATTTCGTGACCTATTTTAAGTTATACGTAAAAAGATCAAAATATTAGAATCATTTTGTCTCCTTTTCTCGTAGGAAATTGTTCTGTTTATGTGTAAAATTTAATCGTCAGTACTATTTTTTAGAAAGGTAGTCAGGTCTTTTAGGGGGGTCAGGAAAAATATTTGATTATATTTAGGTAAAGATCGAGGGTCGTTACTTACTAGATAAAAAGACACTTATCTTAAGTACGTTTACCTTAGTATGTTACAATGGGAAAACACAGACAGAACAAAATAAATCATATTACGGAAACTCTAAACGATTAAACAAGGTACATAGTTAATAATTATAAAAAAAAACGATTGACCAGTATAATGTAACTTACCTACATAAGAAATAAGAAACATAAACAAAAAGTAACGTCTACCTATAAACAAAAAAAAAAAAGGTTAAACCCCGATAAAATACATGTTGACGAATACTTGTAAATACATTTCAAAATACACCTATACAAAAGTTAATAGAACTCGTATCATGTTAAAACTACGAATCACATGTCTTAGTCCATCATTCGAAGTATTCCAATTTCCATGTCAGAAGTGTTCTGACGGGAGTCGGTCGTCATTTAACTCCCAAGGGTACGGTGTTTGTGAAAACTTGTTAACGGGTGTTTGAATCCCAAGGGTGACAAGATCTCTCATTAAAAGATCTTGTGGAGTATCTTTAGTCCTTTTACGATATTTACGTTAATGTCAAAATACCGTCGTTTTCCTATGTTCAGTTGTAATCGGTTTTCTTCTCCGTACGTCCCTCTCCCCACCCTCTTAGAGTTACGAAAGTACAGGAACTCTACACAGTCGAAAGGTCATATACCTATATAAAATGATTACTCTCTTTGAATGGACTCAAAGTCCATGAGTTTCAACCACGACCTCAAAGTAATACATTCTTACTAACAACTTAGTGACAAATGTACTAATTCGAATTAGAAGTAGAAGAGAGGTGAGGGACCTCCGACTCCCAAATCCGACTATAGTGCACCGAGATCTTTGGAGTTAGGAGTTTAGTGTTCCAACCGTTTTAATCGGAGGTAGGACTTTAGCAGGTCCTCGGGTGTCACTCAGTAAAATAATTGTATTGGAGTCTTCAATACTAGTCTCGGGTAGTGCCTATTGTTTCTGTGATGATTGGTCCCTTTAGGTTATAAATCTCTTAGACAGGGACTTTATTTCCTGTATTATTATTAAAGAAATAATACGATTTTTAAAGAAATAATACGTAGTAATCTACTATTTATTTTCTTGACTTAAAAGACGAAATGTACTTTGACTATTTATAAAAAGGTTTTCACCGAGATTTTAAAAAGAAGACTATTCGTCATGTACTTTGAAGAGTAACGAGAAATAAAAAACGATAATGAATCATATCGGTCAGAAAATGTAATTTTTTAAATCAACCACATGACATCATAGTGTATTACTGAAATTGAATTTAAAGGAATTGCTAATTACTGCAAAGTCAAGTCAAATCAGTGAGTCAGTATAGTCTGAGAAACACTGGGTTACCTGGTGTCTGTGGTCCGAAGGGATGGGTAGTGGTTGAGGGTCTTGAAAGAGTTTGAGTACAGGTAACTCAGCCACTACGGTAGGTTGGTAGAGTAGGAAACAGTAGGGGGAAGAGGGTGGAAGTTAGAAAGGGTCGTAGTCCCAGAAAAGTTTACTCAGTCGAGAAGTGTAGTCAACCGGTTTCATTACCTCAAAGTCGAAGTCATAGTTAGGAAGGCTACTTATAAGTTCTGACTAAAGGGAATCTTAACTGACCAAACTAGAACGTCAGGTTCCCTGAGAGTTCTCAGAAGAGGTTGTGGTGTCAATTTTCAGTAGTTAAGAAACCGTGAGTCGAAAGAGATATCAGGTTGAGAGTGTAGGCATGTACTGATGACTTTTTTTGGCATCGAAACTGATCTACCTGGAAACAACCGTTTCATTACAGAGACGAAAAATTATATGAAAGATACAACTAGTTTCGAAAAGAAGACTCCTCGTTCGTAAGAAAATAAATTACCGACGTCAGTGGTAGACGTCAATAAAACCTCGGGTTCTTGTATTTCAGAGTGTCACATACTCCCAGGGTGAAAAAGTGTAGGAGTGGTTGTGGACGATAATAGACATGAAACTAATATCAATAGGATAACCTACACTTTATTATAGGGAAACATTGAACGTAACGGGACTCCGGATAATTACAACTGACGGTGAAGTACATAAATAACCCGTAAATATTTGACAATAACTTCTCTACAGATAACATGTCATTTAACGGAAAAATAGAGACGACTTTTTAACCACCGTTGCATATTCATCCCAATAAAGACTTGACAGAAAATAAGGTGATTGTATAAACACATAGAGTTACGTTATTGATGTGACGGAAAGTAAAACAGACTTTTGTTTCAAAAGATATTATATCATATTTAATTCGTTTTAGGTTTCATGTATATATCATACTGTACATATCATGTCATACTGTATGTTACACACAACAAGTCAGCAAGCCGACTCAGACTGAGAAACGTCGGGGTACCTGACGTCGTGCGGTCCGGAGAGACAGAGAGTAGTAAAGGGGCTCAAACGGGTTCAAGTGTAAGTAACGTAGTCACTACGACAGGTCGGTAGAGTAGGAGACTACTGGAGAAGAGGAAGACGGGAATTAGAAGGGGTCGTATACCCTGAAAAGGTTACTCAATAGACAAGTGTAGTCTACTGGTTTTATGACCTCAAAGTCGAAGTCGTAGTCTAGCAGGTCACTTATAAGTCCCGACTAAAGGGAATTCTAACCGACCAAACTAGAACGACAGGTTCCCTGAAAATTCTCAGAAGAGGTCGTGGTTACACATGTACATCTCTTTTTTCGAATTTTCTGCTCGTGGTTTTATAAATACTATACATAAAAGTTCATAAATATAACAGCTTAAAAAAAGAAAAGATTTGAAAAGGTGTCTCTGCTACATGACTAAGATATTATTTTTAGATGGTAGCTACGAGATTGTTATCATTTTGTCATGATTTAATCCCCGGATTTTTACTTATGTTGAAGTTTACACTTTAAAAGTCACTCCTTATGACATCGAGGGGAGGGGACAAATAAGTAGTATAAAGATACTTACGTTCGGACTCTAGTGTAAACAAAAAAGTATTGTTATAGAGTAATAACTGAATGAAACTCAAACATCAGTTGTTTTTGAGGGTCTAGAAAAGATTCCTTAACGAAAGTTCGGTTTAAAAGAAAAATAAAAACCTCTTTTTAAATTTGTGGAAGACATACACGTACGTACACACGATTCAGTGAAGTCAACACAGGTTGAAAAACACTGGGGTATTAATAGACCTCTTCTGAGAACTCTCACGTTCTTCTAGTTTGGTCACTTAGGATTTCCTTTAGTTAAGACTTATAAATGACCTTCCTTCCTACGACTTCGACTTCGAGGCTATGAAACCGGTGTACTACACTTCTGGACTGAGTTATCTTCTCTGGGACTTCGACCCTTTCTAACTTCTGTCCTGCTCTTCCCCTGTTGTCTCCTGTTCTACCAACCTACCGTAGTGGTTGAGTTACCTGTATTCAAATTTGTTCCAGACCCTCTATCACTTCCTGTCCCTCCGGACCGCACGACGTCAGGTACCCCAGTGTTTCTCAGTATGTACTGACTCTCTTACTTTTTGTTTAATAGACAATTTTTATTTTAGGTTAATTTTATTTATTACAATACGGAGGTGTATCATTTTCTCAATTGATGTTTTATTTAATGGGTGTGGGGTACACGATGAGATATCACCATACGGTACGACACGACGATTCGAGTCAGCGAGTCAACACAGACTGGGAAACGTTGAGGTACCTGACGTCAGGTGGTCCGAAGAGACAGAGGACTCAAAAAGTCAGTTCTTATGACCACACACAACGGTAAAGAATGAGGTCCCCTAAAAGGTCTGGGTCCCTAACTTGGGTATAGAGAACGTAGAGGATGTTAAATTAGTAAATATATACAAAATCGACTAAGAAATCTAAGACAGAGGTATAATTTTGTGTGTGAGTGTGTAAGTGTGTGAATATGACGATAAAGAACTAAAAAATCAAAATCCCGAATAGATGTTACTTTCCATTCTAAGATTATACCATTGGTACTAAAGACAGAGAACTGTAAGTGTGGAAACACTCTAGGTGTAGTCAAGGAGAACTCAAATTCTCCCGACATGTTGAACGAGATTGGTTATCTTATACCGTTTCGAATTTCTTATAGTGAGAACGTTAATACAATGTAATATACCGTTCTTATATCCTTAAAAACACACCGACATACATTGATTCTGGGAATTAGTCGACTCAATAATTTTTTCCTTTAATAAGACACATTCGGACTAGATTAGTCCTTTCGGAAAATTTTCTACCAGATTTCCATACACTAACCTTCACAAAGAGGAGGGTGGTGAGGGTCAACATACACACACACGTACACACAACCATCTAAACTTCTTACTTCGACGGTACTTAAGTCGTCATGTTCTTACTTAAGACCATTCTATAACTCCCTTAATTCTACACTGAGAAAACTATCAACTCGGAGATCCACTCTTATGTCGTATCGGTTGTTGAACTGAAGTCGAAGCCCTCTGGGACTCGTCTCCTGGGTCGGTTCCCCATGGAACCGAACACTGGGAGTCTTCGATATATTATTATTTGTTCCTGACACCGTTAAACCCCACGTCTTTAATTCATTCAATACGTCTTAACCATTCAAACCTTTAAAGTATGTGTCATTGTCTTTACTTATATAGATGAAGGACAATCCTTTACCGATAGAAAGTCGTAAGTAAAAGGGTTGGTGGTCAGAAACGAGGGTGGTGGTGAATGTACGTGTATAGATTAGAAACATAGGAGACTTATATTTACGTATTTTGTAAAACCTTTTCCAGTAATATATCACAAATATATTATATCTAATATGATACGTGTTGACTCGGCACTTTGTATGATACATAGAAAATTGACAACAGTGTAAAAAAAAAACAACAACAAGAAAACACCAGAAGTTTTGAAACTTATAACGAAATTTTTTTTTACACAAGTATCCGACTAAAACGACTTCAAATTTTTTGGGTTGGTACATAGGGACTTTCTAATTAATAGAATGAGATAGGTAAGGGACATAAATCCTACTCTTGTAGTAACCATAAGATTATGTTACTCCTATTAGTCGTTTGGACGACCGTGACTCCCCTTGGTTTCGAATTAAGAAATGAAAGTACTGAACGAATGTCCTATCTACTGGATCATGTTTAATAAAAGTTTTATCCTTTTAGATAAGATGATAAGGTTGATTAAAAAGGACTCTCATGTGGGGAGGGGGGTCAATCACTTAGAAACAAATAAAGATCCAAATTAGGAGAAGTTACCTGTTACAAGGACCGTCACGGTCGTACAGAACACAGATTCAGACCAAAACATTTCTGATCACAGTTTTAACCTAAAGACATCTTGTAAGTTACTGAAAAGAAATTTTTCTCTTAAAAGTAACGAAGTCTGAAAAAACCTATACCGACACAGTCACACAAGTGAACTTTAGAACTATTAAAATTCTCCAGATTTTAATTTTAGTGTCACTTGACTTTTTCCCCGTCTATTAACAGTTTAACATAAGAGAGTGAGTAAGTAAACCTTTTCCGAAGAATTCCGTCTGGTGGAGACTCCTCGGTGCGTAAACACTAAGGAAACAAAGAAAAGGAAGACCGATCAATTCAATCATACGGATGAATGTGTGTACGTGTGTCAGAGACCTAGGGAAAACATACGTTCCGTACTTTAATAGGATTTTTATTTGAATCTTCCTAACTCTAAACCTTATCTCTCGGTTCTACTTCACGGTCCTATCTTTTAGTATATAAGTGGGTACGACTTCCAGTCTACAACTTCATCTATTTTTTAATTTACCCACGTCTCAAGTACATATATTCTATCTAACATAACGTCAACTTTCAATACCATTAATATCACGCTCTTCTGATCTTGACCATCCTGCCTAAACCCCATATAAAACGTAAGGTCTTAGAATTTCATAGAAACACTTTCGGAAAAAGACTCAGTCCGAACCTGACTTAGTAACGATTAGTTACCCAAAAATACGATTGTTCGATCGACTAATAGTGTCTCAGGTGTCTATGTTACATTTCAATCATAGTCATGTACCAATGGACGTGACCATCGTTTGTCAACTTTTAGGTTGGGTTGAAATAGTAGAGTGTGAAAAAGAAAACTAATTGACTCTCACACGAGAAATAATTATCGAATTTGATAGGTGTCAGAGGGACTTCTCTTTAGATTAGAGATGTTTTAATAAATTGATAATCAAAATTTCGTTTCAAAGATAACGGATTTGTACTCTAGAGTCGATCTTGAAATAAAGTATTTATATATAAATACGATTAATTCTTAGGATTTTACATGATTATCCATGACGTAAGTATATTTATGTTGTTGACGAGAATGATAGTGATAAAGACCGATTGTATATAACTCAAAAATACACGATAAATGATAATAGTAAAATATTTAGTAGAGGAAAAAATAAGAGTTGTTTGGAGAGACCATAGGAATGGGTGTGTAAAGTGTCTTTCTTCTTTCTTCGATTACCTCCACCGAATTGTAGTTACTAGTTTACTGTCTCGACTTTAAAACTAAGTCAAAACTAATACGAGAAGGTCGGAAATATGGTCCTTTGTCCTTTAGAAAGATTGAAAGTAGGGGTTAAGTACGATAGACCGGTCGACCGTCTCACTATATCTCTTCATTCTAGAAGTTGTTTTAACTCTTCTAACTCTCGTCTACACATGTCCTCAAAATATAATATCCTGATTCAGGACCCCGTATGAATAGTCACTATCCCCTCTGATCTACTCTTAGTGGAAATTTACTCCGTCTGTACCCGTATACGGACGGGTATACGTATGTGACAGTACTTTTTATACCATTCTTCTGTATATATATCGTCTTCCTTTCTGTAATCGTTTAATTACTTTACCTCGAATCGAGAGTAAGATAACCCTTCTTGTTAGTATACAATGGATCAGAGCACTAGTTCCAGTGAGTTAAGACAGAGGAGTGCTCTAGGGTAAAGGAGAGTCTACTTGCTGTGGACCAATAATAGTCACAATTTTAAAGTCACCCATAGGGAGATGATTTTAAGAAGGAGTAAAAAGTGGGAAAGTAGACTTAATAAAAGGATCAGAAAATCTTTTTGTGGGTTGGAGGAAATCTTTGAAGAGTAGAAAAAAAAGAGTAATGTTTAGAAACGGAAGTGAGTTGTAATATAGACATAAAGGTCCCGAGTCTCCCCGTTGACACCATTAATATTCTTGAATCTAAGTTCAGGAACAGATGTCTCAATTTTTAACAGAGGGATCGTCGTCGTCGTCGTCGTCGTCGTCATCGTCGTCTCCCACAATAGTCGAATCGAGACCTAAACACATAAAGGACCCAATACTGCTATTGAAATCTAAAGGCTTTATGACGCTTACCGAAGTGATGTGTCTTACTACCCCTCTAAAAGTAATTATAATTACTTGTTTATGTCTCGTTACTTCCTTAATTAATATATCTCTTGTACGTTAGAATAATCTGACTTCTTGTCTTTTCAAGTTATTTAAATAACATTTACGATTCTAATTTTTTTCGTTAAAAGTTCCAGTTCTTAATTTTCTTTATTTTTTTTTAATTATTATTTTCTTTTTTTTGATTATTTAAAGGACTATATTACGGGAAAATCGGTATCTATGAAATCGTATATAAAGAAGTTTTGGTTATAGAAAAGGTGTTTTTTTCGTGTTGATAATCTTAGTACTTCTACTATGACTATTTTTAATAATACTAAATCAATGGAATAAGTCTGTAGTACTTAACAAGATAATTACAAGATATCTCGTTTTCTTCTTTTTAAAAAGACCAAACAACAGTAGAAAAAGCAAATGAATATAATAGGGAAATTAGATGAAATTAGGGTCGGACATAAGGTACTAAAATTGTAAACTTCTTATATTCGGACAATAAAAGGTCTTATAGGAGTAGGGGAGAATTTGGGTAGGATAAACGAAAACGGAGGTGGTGAGGTGGACGAGAAGAGTTCACGTGTTTACTGGGGGTACGATATAGAATACCAGACAAGAAACGAGAGTAGAACACATTGGATTAAGTTGTAACCTGAATCATCTAGTGAGTGACGACGACGACGACGACGACGACGATTCAACGAAGTCAACACAGACTGAGACAGACTGGGGTATCTACCGTCCGGTGATCCGAGAGGACAGGAACCCTAAGAGGTCCGTTCTTGTGACCTCACCCAACGGTAAAGGAAGAGGTTACGTACTTTCACTTTTCACTTTTCACTTTCACCACACAGGCTGAGTCGCTGGGGTACCTGACGTCGGATGGTCCGAGGAGGGTACCCTCAAAGGAACTTTAAAAGAAGAGGACTGAAGTTACTGTAGTGTAAGGGGACCTAAAGGAAGAGGTAGTGTCCAGTAAAGAAGAATCGAAGTAAAAGACGAAGAAGGATGTAGGGACTGGAACCTACGAGGAGTCTGGATGAGAAAAGAGATTGAGATGGATAAGAGAACCAAAATTTGTCAGACATATTAAACGTTGTTGGTTTAAAAATAGAAGGTGAACCTGGACAGTAGACTTAGGGTCTTGACTTACAAGGGTAGACACCGGTTAACAGTAAAATCTGAATTTTGTAAATTTAGTTGAAACACTACAACGGGTGGGAGGGAACATTTGGACGAAAGAAGTCAGAAGGGTCAGAGATATTTATCGGGAATTAAAAAGGTCATTTGTCTGATCTGTGAACTCAGTGAAAAGATTAATTAGTTTAGTTTTTTGGACTCAGTATGAAAGAATGAGAGTATGACATGGGGTTTTGACAGTTTATAGAATGGACGAACTGGTAATTTTATATACGTCCTGGAGTGGACTCCAACAATGGAGTCAAGGTTCATATTGCAAGAGAATAACCTCTTCTAGGACTATGACCCTTTCGGAGTTCTGTTTTCCTCTTCCCCCGTTGTCTCCTACTCTACTAATCTATCGTAGTGACTGAGTTACCTGTACTAAAACTCGTTTGAGGTTCTCTATCACTTCTGTCTCTTCGGTGAACACGACTTCAGGTACCTCAGATTTCTTCAACTTACTGAATCTCTTACTTGTTATTATTGTTGTCAGACCTATTGACATCGTTAAAGACTTGGAAAGAGGCACAAAGATGGTGACGGGGGATAAGATAAAAGTTGTTCCGTTGTTCTAAATCTGAGTTATTCCGTTGTTCTCACGAGGGAAATTTCCCATTTCGTCTAGTACAATAAAGATTAGTTTAGGGAGGTTTTAAAGGAGAAGAGGAAATCTCATTTTCGGTTTCTTCAGTACTCACGAGATAATTCTGAGTCAAATGAAGGAAGGGGAGTGAAAAAACAGACAGGAGCGGAAGATGAGAAAAACAGGAAGACGGGACACCTGTGACCGAAGAAAGAAACAACGAGGAATCGTATGGTCAGTGAGATAATACTTGTCAGAATCGTTGACGACACAGGTAGATGGACCATCCAAGGAGTCGTCTATAGATGTGTCACATGGTAAAGTAGAGGAAGTCCGGAAATAAATTTATGGTTATCCTTTACCGTTAAGTGAGGTCACAAGAACGGACCTCTTAGGGTCCCTGTCCCCTCGGACCACCCGACGGCAGATACCGCAGCGTGTCTCAGCCTGTACTGACTTCGTTGAATCGTCATCGTCGTCGTCGCTCCGTAGTTTTAATCGTTATTTCGACGGGTAAGTTAAATTTTGACGTATAATCTATAGACATGGAGGAGAAGTAAAATAAGATGACCTAAATAACGATGGATTGCATGATATACAATATGAAAACAGAAAATGACAACCAAAGAAAGGTGATCCTAAAGGTAATCCTACATCCGAGGTTAAAAATTAGAAAATAAATGACGACATTAGGACCTAGACTACTTTTAATCCATCAGATATTTATAAACTCCTTTCTTTCCTATCTATTTTATAGAGACAAAGAAGACCAGAGGACCTAAGAAGGGAGTGGTCACCTTAAATCAAAATGGAAGTAAAACGTCGGTCGTATCACTGAATTTCAAGCAAATTTGACTTCTAGTCTAGTAATTTTTCGTTTAGTCTAGTTAAAGTCAAAAGAGAGGTTTTAAAAAGGAAACCGAAGAATCGTTTAAAGATTCAATAGTTCTATATATTCCGAGTCGTCTTAGACGAGAAAGTAGGATGAGGAGGACCGTGTGAGAACGATAAGGACCACTTGTGACGACGATACGACGATTCAGTGAAGTCAGTACAGGCTGAGACACACTGGGGTATCTACCTTCGGGTGGTCCGAGGGGGTAGGAACCCTAAGAGGTCTGTTCTTGTGACCTCACCCAACGGTAAAGGAAGAGGTTACGTACTGTCACTTTTCACTTTCACTTCAGTGAGTCAACATAGGTTGAGAATCCCTGGAGTACCTGACGTCGGATGGTCTGAAGAGACAGGTACCCTAAAAGGTCCGTTCTTATGACCTCACCCCACGGTAGCAGAAGATTCGTTTATTTTACTCTCTTCTTTTTCATTCACTTCTTTCCTCTCTTTTTTCCTTCTTCCCTCCCTTCCTCTTTCCTTTCTTCTCTGAAAAGTTACGAACGTGGAGGGGTGACAATGAGACAGAATAAAACCAAGATAAAAGTGAATAGTAGTGAATCGAGATAGAGAAAAAATAACAACAAATCAACAGGTCAGTACAGACTAATAAACATTGGGGTGCCCGACGTCCTACGATCCGGAGGGACAGGGAGTGGTATAGGACCTCAAACACGATCAAGTACAGGTAACGTAACCACTACGGCAGGTCGGTAGAATAGGAGACAACGGGGGAAGGGGACGGGATTTAGAAAGGATCGTAGTCCCTGAAAAGGTTACTCAGTCGACCACTGGTTTTATGACCTCGAAGTCGAAGTCGTAGTCAGGAAGGTCACTAATAAGTCCCAACTGAAGGAAATCCTAACTGACGTAACTAGAGGAACGTAAGGTTTCCTGAGAGTCCTCGGAAAAGGTCGTGATGTCGTAGTTAAAGGAAGAAAGTAGATAGAGAGATAAGCATTGGAAATATTAGAAGTAAATAAACAGATTGATAGTAAATGACGGACAAAAGACGTTTTTTACACTTGAAAGCACTCCAATTTTTGTAAGATCCTTCTCAAGGTCCATGTATGTTCTGTGAGTAATTGTTATTGACGAATTTAAAAGTATTTTCGGTAAATACAAAGAAATTATTATTAAATTTTAGGTAATTGATAAGAAAAAATATTAATCGTTGTTAGAAATTTTTAAAAATATATTCATATTAAATAAATGTGACAACAAAAACAAAGTCCAAACGTCTTTCACTAAGTCAGTGTATGTAACTATATATATAAGAAAAAGTCAAAAAAAAATGGGGAAAATTTAATAATGTTTTAAACTCATATCAAAGAACACGATATCTCATCCAAAAACAACCAATATATACAATATATATATATTTTAGTCAGTCAAGTCAACGAGTCAGTACAGACTGAGAAACACCGGGGTGCTTAACGTCGTGTGGTCCGGAGGGACAGGTAGTGGTTGAGGGCCTTAAGTGGGTTTGAGTACACGTAACTCAGACACTACGGTAGGTCGGTAGAGTAGGAGACAGCAGGGGAAGAGGAGGACGGGAGTTAGGGAGGGTCGTAGTCTCAGAAAAGGTTACTCAGTTGAGAAATGTACTTCACCGGTTTTATACCCTCTAAGTCGTAGTTGTAGTCAGGAAGGTTACTTGTGGGTCGGGATTCTACCGTCTCCTTATCCTACCCCTCTGGTGAAAGAGGGAGTGTTAAGTAGTTTTCTTGTAAAGTTGCGACTCATTTAAAGTGTTTTGTTGAAGACTTACGACCGTCTCCTGTAGTCCGGGGGTATTTTCGTCTAGTAACAGAAGTTTTTGTCCATCCTTTTTTATATTTTCTGTTTTTTTCTCTGTTTCCTCCATCCCTCCCTCGAGGTAGGGTCTTTCCCTCAGGGCAGGGTCCTTCCCTCAGAATTCTTCTCTCTTCAAAGGTTTGTGGTCCTTTGTGAGAACGACGACTCAGACGCCGCTCGGAACCTTCGTGTCTCCCGTTGTATTGTCCCTCCTTTTTATTTATTTATTAATTTTGATTGTCTAATGCTCGGGTTGCCATTGAGGGGGTCACCTCTTCGTCACGTCTACGGACGTAGGTGGTGATCGTTCGTCCCCGACCCGTCCCTCCGTACCCTCCGTCACGAAAAATTCTTAGTCCGGTCTTACGGGGCTCGCATTGGTCTCGCTTGATTGAACCCGATCGTTTGGTATGACACCCTATCGATGATGTGCTTTTCGAGATTGTATTTTGTGGTGGTTCTGGTACGTGTCTTGTTTCTTACCTTGTCTTTATCGTTGACGTCTGGTAGGGGGAGGTCACTGTCCGTCGGTCTCGTCATTCCCGACCTTCCCCCGTTAGCGTCGGGTTCTCTCTGTAATGGATGGTTTGACTTTCGTCCGAAGAAACGATTGATTTTGAAGAACTCCAAGACCTGTTAGTAGTAGGTGGACTCTTCCCTGCGGTCACCATGTGGGTCTTTTGACTCGTCATCGATGCCCTTTCCGCTATTCGGCGTCACTGACGCGAACGGTTTGTGGACGTGATGAGCCTGAACCCTTCCCGTGTTTTGCGTCCGGGTTGGCTTAGACGTGGGGACTCCCTATGGACTCACGGCTCGGACTCACCGAATCTGGCCCCTCCACGTCCGTCGGATCTCGGTCGGAGTCTACCAAGGGTCACCTTATTACATCTCAGACTCATCCCACGCGGCACTCGTCCCCGTCCGGGTCGTATCGACTCTGTGACTCTCGTGTGAGGTCACAATAAATAAACGTCGTAGGAGGGAGGGGTGTCGGGCTAACTTGTTCACTCAGATTTTTTATTTTCACAGGTGGCGACGGGGGGCACAGTCCTGCCTTTAGTCTGTGACTTCTCTAGTCGTTTGTCTTCTTCAATTTGTCTCCCTTGGTGGAACCTTCACTAGGGTGTGACGGGTGTTGTGGTCTCTTTCAGGGTCTATATAGAAATGATGAAATGCTAGTAAAAAAAAAACTTCAAAAATGCACTAACAAAAAAAAAAGAAAAGAAAAAGAAGAAAAAAAATTGAATTTTTTTAAAAATTCTGGAGATAATGAGGAAATTAAAAATAAAAATATTGGATGATAATGAAATTTTTTTTTCTGGGATAAAAATTTCGTTTACGGCATATATATAAAAAACACCAACAACAACAACAAAAAATTATTAAGAACTCCGAAACAAAAAGAAAGGAAGAAGGAGAAGAAAAGAAATTATAACATAAAAACTTTTAGGTTGGAGATAAGATCTAAAAATTAGAAACGAAAAACCATCAACAACAGTTAAAATATGTAAATTTTTGGGTTAGAAGTCATGTGTTTAAATGGACTCTTGCTCTAATGACCGAACTGGTGAGAGAGGAGGAAACCTGAGAGGAAAAAGAGGTGGTCCACCGGAGACAGAGAAGGGAGGGGGAAGAGAAGAGATGGGTTGAGGCACTTAGAGACACATAAGGTCTGCCAACTCTTGTGTATCCCTTGACCAATGACCGACCTAGACAGAGAGAGGAAAAGTAAAGGGAGAAAATAGGAGGACCGGTGAGACAGATGAAGGAGGGAGAGGAGAAGGGACATATTGAGGCACTTGTAGAGACTCACCAGGTCTGACACCTCACGTGTATTCCTTCACTTCACTGATGACTGATCGAACAAGAGAGGAGAAGACTAGGGTGGAGTAGAGTAAGGTCAGTGAAGATTGATGGGGGAGGGAGAAGAGAAGAGGTACATTGAGTCACTTGGAGAGACCCACAGGGAGTTACACTTCTTTGAAAAGTGGAAATTGGATGTACAAAATAGTAGTCACGACATATCTACCTCTTCAGAACTCCGATGACATTTTTATTTTGACTTTTGGTCTTCGTCCTTCGAATTCAGGTTTAGGATTCTTGTAGTCTCTTGAGGACTTAGGTCCCTTGTAATTAGATATCCTCGAGTAGTTTGCGGAGGTATGGATGTGACTTTGGTTCGTGGTGGGTTCCCGGTTGTTCAAGGTCTCATTCTGTATGGTACGTTTAAGAGGTCGTTGTGTCCTTATGTGGGGACTCGAAGTCATATGTCCGTCGAGTTTCAATGAGGTTTTGGTAACTGAAGAGTATTGAGTAATGACCTGTGAAGTAACGTGAGGTCTCTCTTCTTTAGGTCGAGGTGGGTGGTCTTGAGGCTGTGTTCGAAGGGAGAGGTTCTTTGGAACTGTTCGGTGACTATGTTAGGGTGGGTGTCCTTCCTTTGAGGTGTTATTTCTCTTGGGACGTTTAAGGGTCTTATGTCTTTCCGGTGGGGTTTGCGTCGTTATATTGGTTCTACTTCTCTGTCTCCTTATGGGTTGTCCATTTCCTTGTCCTCTTTACGGGTGGTTTGGTTTGTTTTGTCCCTCTCTATCCCTTAGATGGACTATTTCTTAAGACTTATAACTATCACTTTTACTAGGTTTTAGAACTTTAGTTTTACCTTAGTGTCAATTTATCGGACCTCTGTTCCTGACTCTTCTACGTTCTTCCCAAATTGTTCCTGTATCTTCTTTAATTTTTCTCCGTTATATATTACTTATTACGTTATTTACTCTAGTTTTTGTGAGACCTCCGTTGTTTATCATCTTATTGTCTCCGTCTTCTATCCTAATCACTTTATCTTCTATCCTACCATCTTTATTTACCTAGTCTCTCCTTTTTTCTTTTTGCTTAATTTTCCTTACTCCTGTTAGAGTCTCTGGAGGTCCTGTTATACTTTGGGAGGTCGTAAGTTTAATATCCTCAGGGTCTTCTTCTTCTGTTTTTCTTTCTGGTACTCTTTTATGAACTCCTCTATTATCAACTTTTGAAGGGATTTTGCCTCTTCCTTTATTAGTGGGTTCAGGTTCTTTGGGTCTCTCAACGTTTGTCCTATTTGGGTTCCGTTTTGTGGGGTTCTGTGTATAATTAGATTAATTGTTTCTAGTTTGTGTTTCTTGTTTATAATTTTCGTCGTTCCCTTTTTGTTGTTGATTGTGTGTTCCCCTAAGGGTATTCCTATTGACGTCTAGAAAGTTATCTTTGAGAAGTCCGGTCCTCCCTTACCGTTCTGTATGAATTTCACTACTTTCTTTTATTGGATGTCAAGTCTAATGACATGGGTCGTTCCTAGAGTAAGTTTATACGTCCTCTTTAGATTTCGAAATGTCTGTTCGTTTTCGACTCTCTTAAGTCGTGGTGGTTTGGTCGAGAGGTTGTTTACGATTTCCTATAACGGATCTGTCCTTTGTGTTTTTCCCGCATATTTGGACTTGGGTTTTGTTATTTCATTTACCGTTGTCCTAGTATGAATAGTTATTAATGGAATTTATATTTACCCAACTTACGGGGTTGGTTTTCCGTTTCTGACCGACTTACCTATGTTTTTGTTCTAGGGATATATACGACGGATGTTCTCTGGGTGGAGTTTTGTTCCCTGTGTATGTCTGACTTTCACTTCTCCACCTTTTTATATAAGGTACGTTTATCTCTGGTTTTCTTTCGTTCTCATCGTTATGAGTATAGACTATTTTATCTGAAATTTTGTTTCCGACACTTTTCTCTGTTTCCGGAAATGTATTACTAGTTTCCTAGTTAGATTCTTCTTCTATATTGTTAATATTTATATATACGTGGGTTGTATCCTCGTGACGTTATACATTCTGTTTACGATTGTTCATACTTTCCCCTTTAATTGTTATTGTGTTATTATCACCCTCTGAAGTTATGGGGTGAGTGTTGATACCTGTCTAGTTGATTTGTCTTTTAACTGTTTCTTTGTGTTTGAAATTTACTATGTTATCTGGTCAATCTGGATTAACTAAAGATATCCTGTAAAGTGGGGTTTTGTTACTTAAAGTGGAAAAAGAGTTCACGAGTACCTTGGAAGAGGTCCTATCTAGTGTAGGACCCGGTATTTAGATCGGAACTATTTAAGTTTTTTTAGCTTTAGTAAGGTTCGTAGAAAAGACTGGCATTACGTAATTCTAATCTAGAGTTAATGTCCTCTTTTTGATAATTTTTAAGGTTGTATACCTTCGACTTGTTGTGTGGAGACTTATTGGTTGTTTAGTGTCTTATTTAGTTTTTTCTTTAGTTTTATACGTATCTTTGCTTACTTTTACCTTTGTGTTGTTGGGTTTTGGACACCCTGTGACATTTTCGCCCACGATTCTTCTTTCAAGTATCGTTATGTCCGTATGGAGTTGTTTGTTCTTTTTCAGTTTATTTATTGAATTGAGATGTGGATTTCGTTGATCTTTTCCTTCTTTAACTCTTGGGGTCTCCAAATCTTCATTTCTTTAGAATTTGGAATCACGTCTTTATTTACGTTTTCTTTGTTTTCTCTGGTATCGTTTTTAGTTGTTTCGGTTTTCGACCAAGAAACTTTCCTATTTATTTTAACTGTTTGGTAATCGATCTGAGTTGTTCTTTGTTTCCCTCTTTTTAGTTTAGATATTTTAATCTTTTCTTTTACCTCTCTAGTGTTGTCTGTTGTGTCTTTATGTTTCCTAGTATTCTCTGATGATAGTCGTTAATATACGGTTATTTTACCTGTTGCACCTTCTTTACCTGTTTAAGAATCTTTTCATGTTAAAAGGTTTTGACTTGGTCCTTCTTTATCTTTTAGAATTGTGTGGGTAGTGTTCGTACCTTTAACTTTGACATTAGTCTTTAGAAGGTCGTTTGTTCTCGGGTCCAGGTCTGCCGAAGTGTCGACTTAAGATGGTTTTTAAAGCTCTTCTCGATTGTGGATAGGAGGAGTTTGAGAAAGTCTTTTAACGTCTCCTTCCAGTTGAAGGTTTGAGTAAGATACTCCGATGGTAGTGGGATTATGGTTTTGGACTGTTTCTACGGTGTTTTTTTCTTTTGATGTCCGGTTATAGTGACTACTTGTATCTACGTTTTTAGGAGTTGTTTTAAGATCGTTAGTCTTAGGTTGTTGTGTAATTTTTCTAGTATGTGGTACTGGTTCACCCGAAATAGGGTCCCTACGTTCCTAAGAAGTTATAGGCGTTTAGTTAGTTACATTAAGTGGTGTAATTGTTTAACTTTTTATTTTCGGTACACTAATAGAGTTATCTACGTCTCTTCCGGAAACTGTTTTAAGTTGTAGGTAAACACTATTTTTGAGAGGTCTTTCGTCCTTATCCTCCTTGTATGGAGTTGTATTATTTTCGATAGATACTGTTTGGGTGTCGTTTGTAATAGGAGTTACCACTTTTTAACTTTCGTAAAGGGGATTTCAGTCCTTGTTCTGTTCCCACGGGTGAAAGTGGCGATGATAAGTTGTATCATGACCTTCAAAACCGGTGTCGTTAGTCTCTTCTTTTTCTTTATTTTCCTTAGGTTTAACCATTTCTTCTTCATTTTGAGAGCGACAAACGTCTACTGTACTAGGAGATGTATCTTTTGTGATTTCTGAGGTGGTCTTTGAATGATCTCGATTAGTTACTTATATCATTTCAACGTCCTATATTTTAGTTGTGTGTCTTTAGGGAACGTAAGAATATGTGATTATTACTCTTTCATCTTTTCCTTTAATTCCTCTGTTAAGGTAAGTGGTAACGTTACTTTTCTTATTTTATGAATCCTTATATAGATGGATTTCTTTGATTTCTGTATATCTTTTGATATTTTGTGACTACTTTCTTTAGTTCCTCCTGTGATTATCTACCTCTTTATATGGTACAAGTACCTAACCTTCTTAGTTATCTCACTTTTACTCATATGATGGGTTTCGTTAGTTATCTAAGTTACGTTACGGATAGTTCCATGATCACCATAAAAAGTGTCTCGATCTTGTTTATTAAAGTGTTAAACATACCTTTATGTATTTTGGAGCTTATCGGTTTCGTTAGAACTCTTTCTTCTTACCTTGACCTCCTTAGTTGGACGGACTGAAGTCCGAGATGATGTTTCGGTGTCAATAGTTCTGTCATACCATGACCGTGTCTGTGTCTTTATATCTATTTACCTTGTTTTATCTTTCAGGTCTCTATTTGGGTGTGTGGATACCTGTGGAGTAGAAGCTGTTTCCTCCATTCTTATATGTCACCTTATTTCTGTTAGAGAAATTGTTCACCACGACCCTTTTGACCAGTTGGTGAACGTTTTCTTACTTTTATCTAGTGAAAGATTGTGACATGTATTTTTATTTGAGTTTTACCTAATTTCTAGATTTACATTCTGGTCTTTCATATTTTGAGGATCTCCTCTTATATCCGTTTTGTGAGGCTGTATTTAGTGTCGTCCTACGAGATACTAGGTGGAGGGTCTTATGACCTTTATTTTCGTTTTTATTTGTTTATCCTAGATTAATTTTAATTTTCGAAGACGTGTTGTTTCCTTTGATATTCGTTCCACTTTTCTGTCGGAAGACTTACCCTCTTTTATTATCGTTTACTTCGTTGACTGTTTGTTGATTAGAGTTTTTATATGTTCGTTGAGGATATCGAGTTAAGGTCTTTTTATTTGCTGGGTTAGTTTTTTACTCGGTTTCTTGATTTATCTGTAAAGAGGTTTCTTCTGTATGCCTACCGATTGTTTGTGTACTTTTCTACGAGTTGTAGTGAGTAATAGTCTCTTTACGTTTAGTTCTGGTGTTACTCCATGGTAAAGTGTGCAGTCTTACCGACGCTAGGTTTTCAGATGTTCATTATTTACGACCTCTCCCACACCTCTTTTCCCTTGGGAGAATGTGACAACCACCCTTACATTTGATCATGTCGGTGATACCTCTTGTCACACCTCTCAGGAATTTTTTGACCTCTATCTTGACGGAATACTGGGTCGTTAGGATGACGAACCGTATGTGTGACTCCTTTGGTTTTAACTTTCTCCGTACACTTGGGGTTACAAGTAACATCGTGACAAATATTATGGGTCATGTACCTTTGTTGGATGTACAGGTAGTCGTCTACTTATCTATTCTTTCGACACCATGTATATGTGTTACCTCATAATGAGTCGGTAATTTTTCTTATGTAAACTTAGTCAAGATTACTACACCTACTTTGACCTCGACTAATATGTCTCACTTCATTCAGTCTTTCTTTTTGTGGTTATATCATATGATTACGTATATATACCCAAATATTTCTACCATTACTATTGGGTCATACACCCTGTCGTTTTCTCTGTGTCTACATATTTTGTCTGAAAACCTGAGACTGCCTCTCCCTCTCCCACCCAACGAAACCCTCTTACCGTAACTTTGTACATATGATAGTACATTCTTTACTTAGCGGTCAGATACAAGATATGTCCTATGTCCTACGAATCCCGACCACGTGCCCCTACTAGGTCTCTCTACTATACCCCACTCTCCACCCTCCCCCCAAGTCTTTCCCTTGAGTACATGTGGGTGCCACCTAAGTACAGTTACATACCGTTTTGGTTATGTCATAACGTTCATTTCATTTTTTTTTTTTTTTTTTTTCTTGTAGGTCCTGACCACAGGAGATCTTACCTGACCAATCTAGAGGAACGTCAGGTTCCCTGAGAGTTCTCAGGAGAGGTTGTGGTGTCAAGTTTTCGTAGTTAAGAAGCCGTGAGTCGGAAGAAGTGTCAGGTTGAGAGTGTAGGTATGTACTGATGACCTTTTTGATATCGGAACTGATCTGTCTGGAAACAACCGTTTCATTATAGAGACGAAAAATTATACGATACATCCAACCAGTATTGAAAAGAAGGTTCCTCATTCACAGAAAATTAAAGTACCGACGTCAGTGGTAGACGTCACTAAAACCTCGGGGGGTTTTATTTCAGACTGTGATAAAGGTGACAAAGGGGTAGATAAAGGGTACTTCTCTACCCTGGTCTACGGTACTAGAATCAAAAGACTTACAACTCGAAATTTATTTGAAAAGTGAGAGGAGAAAATAGTTCTCCGAAAAATCAAGAAGAGGTGAAAGACGGTATGTCCACCACAGTAGACGTATAGACTCCAATAACTATAAAGAGGGCCGTTAGAACTGAGGTCGAACACAAAGAAGGTCAGGTCGCAAAGAGTACTACATGAGACGTATCTTCAATTTGTTCGTCCCACTCTTATATGTCGGAACTACATGAGGAAAAAGATAAACCTTGATCAGACAACAAGGTATAGGTCAGGATTGACAACAATCCACAGAGTTCTCCGTACAGTCCACTAGACCATAAGGGTAGAGAAAGTCTTAAAAGGTATCCAATAACACTAGGTGTGTCAGTTTCCGAAACCGTATCAGTTATTTCGTCTTTATCTACAAAAAGATCTTGAGGGAACGAAAAAAGTACTAGGTTGCCTACAACCGTTAAAAAGACACCAAGAGACGAAAAAGATCTTAGTCGAACTTGTAGACCTTCAAGTGCCAAGTGCATAACGACTTCGGACCGAACCTCTTAAAACTCGTAATGAAATGATCGTACACTCTACTCACGTTAACACACCATTAAACTCGTAAGAAACCGTTACGGAAAGAAACCTTAACCTTACTTTTGACTGGAAATCGTCAGGACACTGGTGACGACTCAAAAGGTTTGAACGACCGTATAACTCACGTCGTGCAAGTGTCGTAGTAGAAAGTCCTAAACTTTCTCGAGGTGACCTTAAGGTAGTGGAGGTGATCGAAACAAACATCACTACGAAAGATTCCGGGTGAACTGAAGTGTAAGATTCTACAGACCGAGATCCACTCACTAGTGTGGTAGCACTCGTAGACACAGCACCTCTAGAAAAAACATGTCAAGAGGACACATAAGAACGGTGGAGAAGAATTATAGAACACGAAGAAAATCCAGGTATAGTAAAAACAAAATAGCTCGGGTAGGAACGTACTTTACAAGGGAAAATAGAGATTAAAAGAACTTCTCTTTAAATCAGAAAGGGCAAGACAACAAAAGGAGACAAAGAAACGCAACTAGAGACTCCTTCCGAAAGAATAGAGAGGAAGGATAAGAAACCTTCAGACGTAAGTTTATCCTTATCGAAGGGAAAAGAGGAAACGAAAAACGAAGAGAAGAAAAGTGTCGATAAACATTCCGGAGAAGTCTGTCGGTAAAACGTAAAAAACGTAAAGAAAAGGGACCCCTACCAGAACTAGTGACAGAGGACATGTTACAGTACTTGGAGACAGGTATCAAAAGTACGTGAGACAGATAGTCTAGATCAGGGAGTTTAGATAAAAAGTGAAGGTGACATATTAGTATTCCATAAACTAAATCCAGTATGGACTTACCAGATCACTAAAAGGGATGAAAGAAGTTAAATTCAGACTTAAACCGTTATTCCTCAAGTACTAGACTCGGTGTCAGTCGAGGACCAGAACGAAAACGACTGATATATCTCAAAGAGGTAGAAACCGACGTTTTTTATATGAGTCAGACTAAAACCACAACTGGTAGACCACTACAGGTGTATATAATCACGTAAATATAATTAGGGTTTGGGGATTAAGTAGGGACGAGGTAAGTAAAGGGAAAACTATTGAGATTCACAGATACATGTTCATACAATTCAGTGAAGTCAATAAAGGATGAGAAATACTGGGATGTCTGGTATCGGACGGTCCGAGAAGACAGGTACTCTAAGAGGTCCGTCCTTATCACCTAATCCAACGGAAAGGGAGGAGGTCCTCTAGAAGGAAAGATACAGTTACTCAGATAAATTTAAACGACGTCCTTGAAGGAAGTAACAGGTCACCAATTCTCAAACAGACGGTTGCACCCCCTGTCCCCAAACTGAAGACCAGACCCTTCTAGGGTGTAAGGAACCCCGTTGTTTCGAACTCACGGTGTTGTACGGATCTGGACACGAGACGTCGTACTCTCCGGTGACGTTACTCTTCGGACGTGTGGTGTCGATCTTCCACCGGGGATGAGTGTTGATCTCTTTCGGACGTTCGTCGGTGTTTCTGGGTCGTGTCGGTTATTTATTTATTCTAATTTTTTTAATTTAAACGACGTAAACATGTGTGATTGTTCTCTTGTCTTTCTCTTTAATTCCTTCGTTGAGGTAAATGGTAGTGTAATTTTTATTTTATTTTATGGATCCTTATATGGAAATATTACTACGTTTTCTGACCATGAGGGTTTTGATATGGTACGACTGTTTTATTGGACATTCACTGTGTTTGTCTACCTTTCGATATGACACTAGAACCTAACCTTCTTAGCTATACCACTTTTACTGATACGATGGTTCCATTGGATGTCTAAATTACTTTCTTTCTTTTCTTTCACTTCAGTGTGTCAACACAGGTTGAGAAATGTTGGGGTACCTGACATCGGATGGTACGAGCAGGTAGGTATCCTAAAAGGTCCGTTCTCATGACCTCACCCAACGGTAAAGGAAGAGGTCCCCTAGAAGGTCTACGTCCCTGGTCTGGTCGCAGAGGGTGTAACATCCGTCTATGAAATGGTAGACTCGGTGGTCCCTTCAGTGTCTAAATTACTTTAAGGATAGTTTCATGTTTACCGTAAAAAAGTTTCTTGATCTTGTTAAAAAAAAATTTAAACATATCTTTGAGTTTTCTGATACTAATCGGTTTCGTTAGAACTCTTTCTTTTTTACCCAGACCACCTCAGTCCGAGGAACTGAAGTCTAATGTGATATTTCGATGTCATTAGTTTTGTCATACCGTGACCGTGTTTTTGTCTTTATATTTAGTTACCTTGTACTGTCTTTCAGGTCTTCATTTAGGTGTTAGGATACCAGTTAATTAGGTGCCCTTTTCTTCTTTTTATTTGTTACCTCTTCCGTTAGTGAAGTTATTTACCACGACCCTTTTAACCTGTCGAGGTACAATTTTTTTTTATCTTATATGAGATTGTGGTATATGTTTTTATTTGATTTTCACCTGATTTGTGGATTTACGTTCTCATCTATGATATTTTGAGGTCCCCCTTTGTATCCGTTTTGTGAGAAACTATATTTAGTATCATTATAGAAAAACCTAGACAGAAGATCCGATTACATTTATTTTTGTTTGTTTTTTTTACCCTAGATTAATTTGAATTTTCGAAGACGTGTCATTACCTTTGGTTTTTTGTTTTGTTTTGTTGTTGTTGTTGTTGTTTTGTTTGTTTTTATTTTGGATGTCGTAGTCTGTTTTATAAACGTTTATACTGGTTGTCCTCTGTCGAGTTATGAGGGGGTCGTCTTTTTTGTTGTTTTTGTTTTGGGTTTGTTGGGTTATTTTTTGTTCGTCTTCTAAATTTATTTGTAAAGAGGTTTTTTCTGTATGTCTACCCATTTTGTCGGGTACTTTTCTACGAATTGTAGTGATTAATAATCTCTTTACGTTTCGTTTTGAAGTTACTTCATAGTGGAGTGTGATAAGTCTCCCTGGTAGTAGTTTTTTAGATGTTTATTATTTACCCTCTTCGACATTTCTTTTGTCTTGGGAGAGTGTGACAAACACCCCTACGTTTAACCCTGTCGGTGATACCTCTCGTCATACCTCCAAAGAATTTATTTTGATCTCGATGGTATACTACGACGTTAGGGTGAGGACCCGAATATAGATTTCTTTTCGTATAATTTCATATTATGTAAGTATAAGAGTAATCAGTTCTGTACCTTTGTTACATTTATAGGTACCCGTCTACTTACCTATTTCTCTCTCTAGATAGATAGATAGATGTATATATATATATATCTCTCTCTCTCTCTCTCTCTCTTATCTTATAATCGGTGTTATTTTGTAATTGATAAGAAAAGGTTGAATTAAAATTTCAAGCATAACAGGAAGTAAAGATCCTGTTTAGACAATGAGTTCGTTCAACGATCAGAACCTGTAATCAAAGGAGAAGGAGGAGTTTAAAGTTCATAATTTTGTTACCGTATTTACATTTATCAGTTAAGAAACACGTATAGACACAATTAAGGAATCCTGTTTAGGAGTATTATTATGTTAATAATCCGGTTATAAAAACACATAAATTTTAAATCTTTCGAAATTTTTGAAAGGATTATCAACTCTATGAACCAAAAAAGTCATCATACATACCTACTCTCTCAACCTGATATTTCTTTCGACTCGTGGCTTCTTAACTACGAAAACTTAACATTATAACCTCTTCTGCGAACTCTCAGGTAACCTGAAGTTCCTCTAGGTTGGACATGTAAGATTTCCTTTAGTCAGGACTTATAAGTAATCTTCCTGACTACAACTTCAACTTTGAGGTTATGAAACCGGTGGACTACACTTCTTGACTGAGTAACCTTTTCTAGGACTACGACCCTTTCTAGCGTCCGTCCTCTTCCCCGACTGTCTTCCACTCTACCAATCTACCGTAGTGACTGAGTTACCTGTACTCAAACTCATTTGAGGTCCTCAACCACTACCTGTCCCTCCGGACCGTACGACGTGAGGTACCCCATTGTTTCTCAACCTGTGCGGACTCGTTGACTTGACTTGACTTGACTTGAATTGACTTATGAACTCTTTAACTAGATTTTTTAATGTAAAGATATTCGTCCCAACTATTACTAGGAACACGGTGTAGGAGTGTTCATAACATTATAGTGAATTTTTTTTTTGGAAAAATAAAAATTTCATAAACAGAATAATTATAATCACAACAAAAGGACACAAAGGACTAATAACAACATATACTCACATTAAAACACTTACTGGACAAAGACGAGAAGGGTACAAAAATTCGTCCTACATACTAAAAAAAAAATAACAAAATTAAAAAAAATTAAAAAATAAAAAAAATTTAAAATTTTAGAAATTAAGAATGTACGCAAGGGTTTGTACTTGGGGGGAGGGTGGAGGGAGGGGTGTTGTAGAGAGACCCAGTAGGGGTACGTGGTCGGGGTTCGTTCGACGTGGGATGCAGTCTGTACCTGACCGCTAAGTTAAGAATGTACTGTCATATGTACAATCTTAAGGGTAAGAGGGTTTAGTAGGGTGGGAGAGGGAGAGGGAGACTCAGGTTTTCAGGCAATATGTGTAGACACAGAAAAAAGGACAGAACGTATGTCCCAGCAGTAACGGTAGAAGGATTTAAGGTATATATACACAATCATATGACATAACCACAAAAAGAAAGACCGAATGAAGTGAGACATATTAACCGAGGTCAAAGTAGGTAGAGTAGTCTTGACTAAGTTTACTTAAGAAAAATTGCCGACTCATTATGAGGTAACACATATACATGGTTTCGAAAGAATAGGTAAGTAGACGACTACCTGTAGATCCAACAAAGGTACTAAAAAGAATAATTGAAAGGTTGTTACATGTAAAATTCTTGTTATTGTTAATGTAAATGTATAAATAGAAAAAGATGTCAATCAACGTACGTAAATTTATAATAATAAACTTCAATTTTAAAATAACAATATAAATACATCAGTTTAATTATAAAGGAAAACAAAATTACAGTACATATCTTTTATAAAAAGAAGGTGTTATTGTATATTTGGCTCCATAAAAATAAGTAAAAAGATGTTACTATGAAATTTACGGTATAACATAAGACAGTATAAAAACCCGGTACCTTAACGTAGTGTCAGTCAAGTAAGTGAGTCAGGCTGAGAAACTCTGGGGTACCTGATGGACCCGGAGGGACAGGAAGTAGTCGAGGACTTCAAATGAGTTGGAGTACAGGTGACTCAGTCACTACGGTAGGTTGGTAGAGTAGGAGACAGTAGGGGAAGAGAAGGGTGGAAGTTAGAAAAGGTCAAAGTCCCGGAAATGTTTACTCAGTCAAGAAGTGTAGTCAACCGGTTTCATTACCTCAAAGTCGAAGTCGTAGTCAGGAAGGTTACTTATAACTCCTGACTAAAGGAAATCCTAACTGACCAACCTAAATGAACGACAGTTTGTCTGAGAGTTCTCAGAAGAGGTTGTAGTGTCAAGTTTTCGTATTTAAGAAACCACGAGTCGAAAGAAGTATCAGGTCGAGAGTGTAGGTTTGCACTGATGACCTTTCTGGTATCGAAACTGATCTACCTAGAAAAATCCGATTCATTACAGAGAAGAAAAATTATACGACAGATCCAACCAGTATTGAAAAGAAGGTTCCTCGTTCGCAGAAAATTAAAGTACCGACGTCAGTGGTAGACGTCACTAAAACCTCAGGGGGTTTTATTTCAGACAGTGACAAAGGTGGCAAAGGGGTAGACAAACGGTGTTTCACTGTCCTGGTCTACGGTACTGGAATCAAAAGACTTACAACACAAAATTCGGTTGAAAAAGTGAAAGTAGTTCTCCGAAAAATCAAGAAGCGTAATACGGCATTCCCACCACAGTAAACGTAATAGACTCCAATAACTATAAAGAGGGTCGTTAGAACTAAGGTCGAACACGAAGTAGGTCGGGTCACAAAGAGTACTACATGAGTCGTATATCCAATTTATTCTTCCCACTGTTATATGTCGGAACTGCATGAGGAAAAGGATAAACCTGGGTCAGACAACAAGGTACAGGTCAAGATTGACAACGAAGGACTGGACGTATGTCTAAACAGCCTTCCGTCCAGTCCACCAGACCATAAGGGTAGAGAAAGTCTTAAAAGGTCAAACAACACCAAGTGTGTCAGTTTCTGAAACCGTATCAGTTATTTCGTCTTTATCTATAAAAAGACCTTGAGAACGAAAAAGCTACTAGGTCACTTACAACCGTTAAACTAGAGACCAAGGAGACGGAAAAGATTTTGGTCGAACTTGTAGACTTTCAAGTGTCAAGTGTATCACAACGTCGGACCGAACCTCTTAAAACTCGTAATGAAATGAGAGTACACTCTACTCACGTTAACACGCCATCAAACTCGTAGAAACCGTAATGGAAAGAAACCCTAACCTCTCAAATTAAGTATTTTAGTTGTTAAATCTTTCATTCATTTTTTAATGGTTCCCAATTTAAATGAGAACTAGGTATAAAGAAACTTACTTATTATTTACTAAATCAACTCGATTTAAGTCTTCAAAGTATTTGGTGTAAGTGATGTTTTCTACTGGGGTGGTTCACCAGTTCATATCCCTACCCCCCGTCTGAAAAGGGAGTTTATGAAGAGATCCTGTATATGAAGACACAACCGATACGTGACTCGACATACCTGTAGTGACGAATTTATTAAAGAGAAAGACAGAATTTTATTTTTAACTGAATTCAGATTTATCCACACGTATCTTACCATAAACTTTGATTCTAATAGATAAAAGTACATAAATTTAATAACAGTCAAAAAGTGACAACATTTATTATAACACTGAATATTCAAAAATGTGTAAAAAGAAATATATAAATGGTAAGGACTTTCATCCAGTTTTAAAACGTTATAAGAAATTCTAGACTTTATATATACAACCGGTTATCTAAAGATCTTTCTAATGTTGTTAAATGTAAATATACTTTACAAACTGTTAAAAAGAATTCTGTCCTTCCTAAATCTGGTAATATTTACTTTCTTTTTTATGACATACGAATTACTCATCATACTTGTTTCTACGACCTTTTACTGTTACAATCTTATAAGTCACTTTCCGATCGATAGACTGGCTACCTTTCCGGAAAATTAACCGGAAAGGTGTACTTAGACCTAAATACACTTTTTAACTATCGATAAAAAACCAATTATGAGACACTGATCTAACCAATGAACGATGTCAATATCATCAAGAGTACAATACAACATTTTTAGTGTATCTCTTTAATTATCTAACGTTTAAGGAACGTCCGTCGGTTAGAACATAATTATCAACAGAGATTTAATGGATCATACACGGACCGTGTATCACCACGAGCTTTTATAAACGACTTACTTACCGAATTAAAACATATTTTTATCCCCTTTTAATTTACAATTGAGACAGAAAACCAAAACGAAAACTTAAGAACAGTCTAACCAACAAACATATTAATTAAGTCATTAATTACTATTTGGACTACAGAAAACCGTAAAATTTTACAAAACTTATCAAAGATATTTTAATAAATTAAAAATTTCATTATAAAAACAAAGGTACAGAATTAAGATTTATAAAACTCTACTTTTTACTACACACAAAAGAAAGTCGTAGTAACTAATATTAATTATTTAACTGACTGACTATTAAAATTATATAAGGATTGTACATATTTCTCTTATAAGGTTACCTTCCGTTCTCTAGTGTACTTTTATGTACTCCTATGATTACACAAACGTAAAAAAAAGATGTAAATCTTGGTGTTTTTTTTTTTTCAAGACAGTATCTTGAATGACCGATGTTACTATCCACTGAGACACTGAAACCTAGACAAAGAAATATAGAAAACGACATTTACTTTTTTAATCTTATCATTACAGATAAAAATATCGATAACATTTATAATTTACTTTATAATTTGTCACTATTATTACCATTATCATCATTACGTACGATTCAGTGAAGTCAACACAGACTAAGACACTAGTACACCTGGTAACGGACGGTTCGAGGTGACAGGTACCCCAAAAGGTCTGTTTTAATGACCTCAACCATCGGTACGGGAGGAGGTCCTCTAGAAAGGGTGGGTCCCTAGCTTGAGTACAGAGAATTTAGAGGACGTAATCGTCCGTCCATGAAATGGTAATCGCGGTAGACTCTTTGGGTTATTTCCATTATTGTTTTTAGATAATTTTCGAACTTTTATTCTTTCTTTGAATCGAAACATAGGGTAGATGTGTAAACCTCATGGGTCTCAAGGATTGTACCTGAGTAAGACTGGACGTCTAGAACTCAGATATTCTTATAAAGGAAGTCTGACTGAATGTGGTCATCTCGACATCATGGAAAATAAATCTTTGTGTAAACTTAAAGGATATTAAGACAGATAAAGTACCACCGTCGTTAGATTTTTCCCGTCACCAAGGAGAAAACGTCCGACAAGACTTTCTTTTGCTTACGTAAAACAAAAAAACTTATTAATATACCATACGTACACACACATACACGGGGTATGTCATGACTCCTGGTGTTGTATTTTATGGTTCTCCCTGAATCTACTGGAACTCCGTGTCATGTTAAGAAACCTGAGATTAAAGGAGGTAAGACATTAATTTACACCGATCAAGCATTCAGACGCCTTGTCAATCAAATTCATGTCACCAACGTATTTAGAATCACCCTACTGTTTTTACCTTGACGTCCCCGAACCTAAGTGTTCTCTCAATTGTACGTCCAATTAAAAACTCTTTCTACTCCTGTCTAAAAATGTTACTCCTATACCCGTCATCTGTTTCACCTGTTTTTCAAAGAGAGATACCGAAAATTTTAACGAAAATGAGTTTAGAAATTCGTTTATGGAGGTCTTTGTCCATAACTAGGAACGAATGACTTGTCTCGTGTTCTACAAGTAGTTTCTCTGTGCGTCTTCTGATTAAGAATAACAATGTATTTGTGTCTCTTAATCCCCACCTTCCGAATAAAGGTACAATCACAAGTGGATGCACAACTCTAATTCTTTTATCTTTTCATAAAGGTGAAAAGAAACATATATTTTACTATATAAGAATGAGAATTGTTGGGTAAAAAAAGTAATAACTCCTTATATGTGTGTTACACGTATATCTGTACTAATGTACACCCGTTTATACACTCATACATATATATATGATACAAATAATACAATTATGATATATAAAATGATTATCTTTTTATGTCCTTTCCTAATGAATTTATAAAAAGTCGAGAGAAAGACCCAGTCTATAACAAGACAATAAAGAAAAAAAAAAGAAATTGATAAACTCCAACCCTAAGACTTTCACTTTCGTCATTTTCAATCAGTGAGTCAACACAGACTGAGAAACCATGGGCTACCTATAATCGGACGGTCGGAGGAGACAGGTACTTTAAGAGGTCCGTTCTGATGACCTCGCCCAACGGTACAGGAAGAGGTCCCCTAGAAGGGTTGGGTCCCTAACTTTGTTCCAAAGGACGTAACGTCCACTAAGAAATGGAAGACTCGGTGGTCCCTTTCAACAACCCTAAGATTGGTCTTATTCAGTCTTATCAAATTCTTTACGGACGAAGTGTAGAAATAGGTTTTTCGGTCCTCAGAACACTCAAAGGAAAGAGGTCCAATAGTAACAGGACCCTTGACTCTAGAGAACACGTTGATTGAGACAACGGGATAGATCACAGTTGAGTTCTGACGGAGTCTTCCAAATTTTTTTTTCACATCTTCATTTGACGTCTAAAGGTCGACGTCTCAATATACGGACTACTACGGTCGTTCTATGTTCTTAATCGTTATTTAGATGTTGTTCACGTGATTCATGGGTCTGTTTACGAAAACGTAAATCTGCAACAGTGTGTGAAAAGGTTTTGAGGAGTAATTTCTTCGTCGTTCTTTCCATTTTCTTTGTTCAGTGTCATCCCCTAGTGAATTTTTCTTTTAAAGTGTGGTCCTTTTCACAAATTTAAGTGTCGTGAACGTGTGATAAATACGACGTGAATTTAACGGTAAAAGATTTAAATAGTACTAAAGATAGAATATAGGAATAAATTTGATAAGCCTAATTGGTCCTGGGAAGGGAAAACCCTGAATTCCTTAGAGATGGGTAGAGTGTAGAATGTCCAAAACACGGGAAGAGATAAAGAGACTCGAAAATCTAAGAAGTTGTTTCGTCAGACGTCAATTTAGTATTATGTATTATTTTCTGTAGTGTCTTTATACTTAACCATTACTCCTACAGGAAATTAGAGGTATAGAAGGTATCAACGGTACTATAGTACTGAGAATCTAATAAGCAGACTCTTTTAGAAACAGATTCAAAATTAATACTGGGATGGTTCTGAGGAGGGTTTATACACTCCCTTCCTTCTTGACCGTTTCCATTCCTAAGAAAAAAAAAAATTATCTTTTTTTCGAATAATAAATGAGACAGTATTTTCATAATGTATGAATCATACCTTTTGTAATAGTTTTTCCTTTTTTTCAGTGTATCTCATATCATGAGTAAAAATTACGAAAAAAAACCAGAAAAAGGGTAAAAATTTTAAGTGATTAAAAATCTATATTACTGTTAAAAAAAGTAATTGAAATATATTATCACGAAGAAGACAATACTATTCAAGAGGTATTCATAATAAACTCAGTGACTACATCTTATCTATATAATACATAAAAAAATAATTTGTTTAACAAAAGTTGGAAAACGAGACTATTCATGACGGTCTCTATTTGTAAAATCTCAGTGTTCTGTGGACGACAAACAGGGTTTGTCACGAGTGGAAATCCTTCAGTAGAAGGACAAGGATAGGGGTCTGAGCCGACCCGTTTATATTTGTCTGTAGAAAACTGTGAAGAGAGAAGAGACGAGTAGCCCTAATAAAGTCTACCCCTTAGATACGGATCCACCCGGTACCTATCTAACCGGGTCTCTACCCGTGGGCTCATTTGGACCCGATAACTCTTGACAAGAACTCCTACAAAATCCTTAAAATTTTCTCTCGTTAAGACAATGGGAGACCATCTCCTGGACCCTCCGAAAGTCCAACGGTAGTCACTGCAAAGTAGGAACCTCATAGGAGGTACCTCCTAGTCTAGACATCTCTGTCTTTAAATCTCTGTCCGTACTCTGGTTCGATCAAGACCGTCGTATAGTCAAAACGAGAATAGAAGTGACTTCGGATCGGTACCAATATACAGAAGATTGTTTACAACGAAGGTCGGATATCATTAAATTCACCTTAAAAACAGTGAACGTTGGTTTGGTAACGACTACTTATATTATATATATCGAGAATTAAATAGGTCCTTACAATTTTATACCATAAAATTAATATTGATTACGTAAACTATAGAAGTAAGTCTAAAGAAAATATAAAAATAAATGAATTTGTCAAACGCATCAAACCATGTACTGAGATCACACTAGACGTAGGAAATTGTAAGAAATGTCTTGGTAATAACAAAAAATTTAAATAATAATAAAAAACGAATTAAAGTTTGGACAGTCTTTACGTCTGTTATTGAAGACGAAAGAGAAAAACAGACTATTTTAATACTAAGAGAAAATAAAAGTCAGTCCAATAAACCTTCAAAGAATACATCATAAATCTCGACCTAAAACGAAACTCTAGTTTAGATTCCAATAAATAAACTTATATCGTAAAATCGAGTAGAAGACAATAACCATACTATCTTTACAAACGAGAGTCAAGATAGTATAATAAAAAACACGGAAAGGAAAAATTCAGGTGTTTTGAGTGGACGCCAGATAAACAAAAAGAAGTACATGTGCACGTTCTTGTGTAAACGTACTTACAGTTTGTAAGTACCTGTAAAAATTATTTCTTCTAATTGTAAAAGATAATATCACCAATAGAAAAATTTTTGTGAAACTCCAGGAGGAAAAAACTCCTAGATAAATAATTAAGAGGATATGTCCGTTTTACTTTTAATCGTATTAAGGAAAAAAAGAGAAAAGGATGAGAAAGGAGATGGAAAACCAAAATCAGTAACGTAATGAAAAGAATTATAAACAAATTGAAACATGTGAAATTATATAAATATAGAGATAATTAAATAAACACAGAGATTTATTATATAACCATTGAGGAGATTGAGAATGTAAATCTGTCGAAAATTCGATAAAAACCAATTGTAAAATCCAAAACACTTTCCCAAAACGAAAACTTATATTAAGTTTAGGTACTTCATAATCTTAATTTGCATTCTAGTCAGATGACCATAAGTTTAGGACAAAAGAGAATTTTATCTCATTGTCTTTTTTTTTCATTTGTTAATATTTTTAAGGGAAATTACCACTCTAACTATTAATTGTAGAGATTCTCTTACATTAACTATTCATGGAATTTTACAAAAGTATCTATTTACTTTTAATTAGTTTTATATAATTGTTTATACAGAGATGTAATCAACTTTCATAATTCATCTTCTTTATGATCTTCGTTTTATTAACAGAACCTGGAGACTCAGTACTTCTTATCCAGATTTAAAAAAATTCTTTTTTAAAATTTCTTTCAGATTTATGTTACGAGATAATAAAGAAAGAGTTAAAAGAGAAGTGGTTTTTCTTTTATTATGATGGAAATGGTATATCTGATAATGTTCCGGATTTACTTTATTACCACTAACGTCGATACTTTAAATTTCTGTGAATGAGGAACCTTTCTTTCAATACTGGTTGGATCTATCGTATAATTTTTCGTCTCTATAATGAAACGGTTGTTTCTAGGTAGGTTAGTTCCGATACCAAAAAGGTCACCAGTATATACCTACACTCTCAACCTGACACTTCTTTCGACTCACTGTTTCTCAACTACGAAAACTTGACGTCACAGCCTCTTCTGAGAACGTTCAGTGAACCTGACGTTCCTCTAGGTTGGTCAGGTAAGATTTCCTCTAGTCAGGACCCACAACTAACCTCCCTGACTACAACTTCGACTTTACGATTATGAAACCGGTGAACTACACTTCTCGACTGAGTAAACTTTTCTGGGACTACGACCCTTTCTAACTCCCGTCCTCCTCTTCCTCTGTTGTCTCCTACTCTATCGACCTACCGAAGTGACTGTGTTACTTGTACCCAAACCCACCTGAGGTCCTCAACCACTACCTGTCCCTCCGGACCGCATGACGCCAAGACTCGCTGACTTGACTTGACTTGACTTTACTTTACTTTATTAAGTTCATTTCGTCAACCATTTTAAAGTCTCTGTATCATTTGTGAAGTCAAGTCAAGTCAAGTCAGCGAGTCAGCACAGGCTGAGAAACTCTGGGGTACTTAGTATCGTACGGTCCGGAAGGACAGGTAGTGGTTGAGGACCTCAAGTGAGTCTGAGTACAGGTAGCTCAGGTACTACGGTAGGTCGGTAGAGTAGGAACCAGCAGGGGAAGAGGAGGACGGGGGCTAGGGAGGGTCGAAGTCTCAGAAAAGGTTACTCAGTTGAGAAGCGTACTCCACCGGTTTCATGACCTGAAAGTCGAAATCGTAGTAAGGAAGGTTTCTTGTGGGTCCCGACTAGAGGAAGTCTTACCTGACCAACCTAGAGGAACGTCAGGTTCCCTGAGAGTTCTCAGAAGAGGTTGTGGTGTCCAGTTTTCGTAGTTAAGAAGCCGTGAGTCGGAAGAAGTGTCAGGTTAAGAGTGTAAGTATGTACTGATGACCTTCTTGGTATCGGATAACAACAAATGTAAAATTAAAATGGAATAAATATAATAATTTTAATTATTAAATTAATCGGAAAATAATTTTTTTTACCGTATAGTTTCCCAACCTCTTCATCACTCTAATCATAAAATGGTTCGTTTACAGGTATTGTTCGATGAGGGATCTGTAACGCCAGAAGTTGGTTTCGGAGTACAATCAGTCTACAAGAGTAACAAAAATCTTAAATTTAAAAGAAAAAAGTGACAAGTATAAAAAGAATCATAAGAAGTTCCAAAAGATAAGGGAACTTAAAATAAAGAATCTCAGAGATTCGTACTGATAGTACAAACAACAACAATGACAAAGTCAGTGATTCAGGACAGGTTTAGAAGCACCGGGATAATTAGCGTCGTAGGACCGAAGGGACAGGAAATGACAGAGGATCTCAAAAGAGTCTAAGTTCAGGTAACTCAACCACTACGATAGATTGTGGAGTAGGAGACGTGAGGGAAGAGGAAATCGAAAGTTAGAAAGGGTCTTGGTCCCAGAAAAGGTCACTCAGTTGAGAAACGTAGTCCACCGGTTTCATGACCTCGAAGTTGAAGTCATAGTCAGGAAGGTTACCTATAAGTCCCAACTAAAGGAAATCCTACCTGACCAACCTAGAGGAATATCAGGTTCCCTGAGAGTTCTCAGAAGAGGTCGTCGTGTTGACCTTTCTTAGTTAAGAAGACTCGAGTCGGAAGAAATATCAGATTGAGAGTGTAGCTTTGTACCGATGACCTTTTTAGTATCGAAACTGATATACCTGGAAACAACCGTTTCACTACAGACATGAAAAATTGTACGACAGATCTAAACAGTATCGAAAGGAAGGTTCCCCGTTCAGAAAATTAAAGTACCGACGTCAGTGGTAGGTGTTACTTAAGTCGGGTTCTTTCATTTTAGGTAGTGACAAAGGTGATAAAGACGTAGATAAACAATACTTCACGACCCTGGTCTACGGTACTAGAATCAAAAAACTTACAACTCAAAATTCGGTTGAAAAAGTGAGAAGAGAAAGTGGGAGTAGTTCTCCGAGAAATCAAGGAGAAGTGAAAGACGGTAACCATAGTAGATGTATCGATTTCAACAACTATAAATAGGGTCGTCAGAACCAGGTCGAACACCAAGTAAGTCGGACCGTAAAGTAAACAACAAGAGACGTATTTTGAATTACGTCTACATGAGCGAAAGGTTAAAATTGGTCAGTCAACAGGGTGTAGGTCAAGATTGTCAACGAAAAACTGGAAATCCGTCCAAAGAGTCCTCTGACAATTCCACTAGTCAGACCATAAAGGTGGAAAAGTCTCAAAAGGTGTCAAACGACACTGAGTGTGACAGTTTACGAAAACGTATCATTTACTTCGTCTACAAAAAGACCTTAAGAGTACGAAAAAGATACTAGGTTACTGACAACTGTTAAACTAGAGATCAAGAAGACGGAAAAGACTTAGGCCAAACATGTAAACCTCAAAAAGTCAAGTACATGACGACTTCGTATCGAACTTCCTAAGACTCGTATTGGAATGATCGTACGCTTTACTCACGGTAACATGACATCAAATTTCTAAGAAACCGAGAAGGGAAGAAACCCTATCCTTACCTTAGACTATAAAAGGTCAGGACACCGGTGACGACTCTGAAGGTTTAAACGACCGTATAACTCACGTCGTGAAATTATCGTAGTAGAAAATCTTAAACTTTATCGAGTGGACCTTAGGGTAGTGGAAGTGATCGAAACAAACGTCATTACAAAGGATTCCGACTGAACTGAAGTATGAGGTCCTACAGACCGAGATCCACCCACTGTTGTGGTAGCACCAATAGGGTCAGTAATTCTGGAGAAGACGTATAAGAAACATAAGAGTGGCGGAAAATTAGAGAAGACGAAGACAATCCAGGTTTGACAAGGACAGGAAATAACATGGGTAGAAACGTACTTTATAAGGGAACTATACAGGTTAAAAGGACTTCTCTAAAGATCAGAAGGAGTAAGATAACAAAAGGAGATGAGAAACGTGACAAGTAAATTCTTCCGGAAGAATAGAGGACAACCATAAGAGATCAAGAGACGTAAGTTAACCCACATAGAAAAGGAAAGAGGGAACGAAAAACGAGGGGAAGAAAGAGTCGATACACATTTCGGAGGAGTCCGTTGGTGAAACGAAAGAGTTTAAAGAAAAAGAAACCCTAACAAAACCAGTGACGGATGACATGGCGTAATACTTGGAGACAGGTATCGAAAAGTAAACATCATAATATTATTTCTCATCCGAACCTAACCCAATAAAGAAAACGGTAGTTTTTGTGTCTATGTTACCGCACCAGAAAACCTTAGTTACGGGATTACGTTAAGAAATCTTAGGAGACCATATGTTTTCAAAGGTGACCCGTCAACCCCACATCATCTTCATACCTACTAGACGTTTATTCGTATTCTTTATTACCCAGACTCGAATATGAGGAGTTAAATTATACAAAGTACATAATATCAAGTGTGGTATAGTACTGGGATGGATTTTCGTTATTTGATTTATGACCGTAAATTTCACTATCGTTCAATCCTAAACAAAAAGACCTCCGACTCCAACAACTCCAGAGAACTTTGTTTTATGTAACCTATAGTATATAAGACGATCTGAATTCCTAGTAAATAATATCAGTAGTCACAAATATTATAAATAAGATCCAGTAACTCTAATGAAGTAGAAGAGTTAAAAAGTTAAAACAGATAAGACACTCTAAGAGATCATAAATTCATGAAGAGTCGTTTTTAAATCGGTTATATAAGTTAATAAGTATAAAACTGAAACCCCGTCGGGTTTCCCATAGTTATCTGACCTTAGTACAAAAATTGGATGAAAAAGAGGTCTGAAAAGTATTCATAGATTTACATATTATATCTATATGTATTTCCGACACTTCAGTAAGTATCTGAACTGTATTGACTTACTATGGTTTGTAGTACTGCTTATATTTTAGACGAAGAATTTCCTCAGTTTGTACAGAAGATAACGTCTATAAGATTTATAGACGTATATATAGAGATATTGAAGTCAGTAAAATTCAAATTTTGATCCAAAGTCAGTTTCAATCTTAACTTTTACTTTACTTAATCATTCGGTAGGATTGGTATTGACCATGAGTATACCGGAATCTGGTAAAGATTATTCAGACAATACTTATATCTTACTGTATTTTGACTTACACCTCTCTTCATCGTAAAGGTATTTAGACAAAATTGACTGTAGCAAATACCACGTCTACGGTCTTTGTCAATACCTCGTAAAATTCGACGTTCGTGTAAAGGGTCTATGTCCACGAACAGGTTAGTAAAAGTAGAGTTGATTGAAGTTAAGGTCTAGTTCCTATAAAACAAACGGATACGATATTTTATAGTAAAAAAAAATTGAAGTGTGGATTCTTTTCGTTATACATTTTGACTTCGTATTTTCGTATATTTTTTCATATGTGTAGACATAACCGTGTAGTTTATTTTTTCTTTCTTAGTTCTATTCTCAAGAAAGTTTAAAATTTTGATATGTATCTTGTCATGTTTTCTTAATAACATTTTAGACCAACCTTATGAATATTTGGACTCTCCATTATAAAAAGTCTGGAGATACGGACTAAGAATAGAAAGAGAGATTCCAAATACTGTATCTCTAAGATTCTTATTAAATTTTCATATGATCTTCCTATATTTCTTTGTCTTTCCGTTTATTGTCTTCTTTTATGAAAAAATTGATCAATCTTTCATTAATATATAAAAGTATTAAAAGATGTTTGAACTATTCAAACATTAGGTTGTGTATTTCCTTTCGAAAGTTTAATATATTACTATACACATATGGGTACACACAACTCCCATGTGTGTGCACGTCACTAGAGTCGAACAGATATCTAACTTGATTAATGGTATTAACTTCGAGATCCCTTCGACCTCAGACACTAAAGGTAGTTATCCGTACCTATATTAATTGGTTATTGATACCTCCTACACCAAGATGTTTCATTGTCTGAAAAAAAATCGTAGACGGTCTTCGTGTAGACAACACAGTATAAAATAACCGTGTGATACTAATTGTCAGGTCATGTGAAATTTTATAAACATACTCTAAACTGAAGTTATACAAATGTATGAATATTTTAGTGGTACTAAAAGGTAAGGAACGAAACCTTTCATAAAGGAAACGAGATCAGATAGGTTAACGAATATAGCGGAATAGATGTGAGTGGGTATGAGGTGAGGGGCGGGGGTAGTAGAAAGAAGAAATAATGTTATGTATTCTTTTGTTCGTGTTATTCCTGAGGAGTTTCCTTACGTTCACATGTAAACAATCCACCCCCCTAAGATAAAGTGATGTTTAGTGGTTGATATTAACTATTTGTGGTCCGATCTAAAATGTATAAAACCTTAGAGAGTTTAAACGTTCCCGAGTATATGTGTACGTTTTGAAAAAAAAAATAATTTAAGAATAAAAATGAAACAAAATGAAATGTTATGACATAACCAAAACGGTATGTAACTGTACTTAGGTGGTGCCCACATGTACGCAAGGGTTTGTACTTGGGGGGAGAGCGGAGGGAGGGGTATTGTAGAGAGACCCAGTAATAAATATCAGTTATATGGACAGTAAGATTTGTTTTTGAAAGTAATCCTCAGATTAAAAGGCGTCAACCAGACAGAAGAGGGAGAAAGAAGGGAAGGGTCTGGACTTTATATGACGACTACGATGAGGATGATGTTGATGATCATGATGATGTTGATTCGACCTCTTTGACCCTTTAAGACGGGAAAGGGTCACAACGACACACACGATTCAGCGAAGCCAGTGTAGGCTGAGAAACGCTGGTATAACTGATGTCGGGTGGTCCGAGGAGACAGGTACTCCTAAGAGGTCCACTCTTATGACCTCACCCAACAGTACGGGAGGAGGTCCCCTAGAAGGACTGGATTCCTAACTTGAACCAGAGGACGTCACCATCCGCCCTAGAAATGGTGATCGCAGTGGACGTGGTCAAAGTAAACATCCTGTCCGTCGTTTGGTTTCCGACTCTGTGGTTCAAAGGAGGGTCTCTTTTCCAAACCAATGAGTACTCCGTCGGTTAGCTCTTCTACCCTCTTGTTTAAAGTTTACATGAAGGGATTCTCCGAGGTCTATAAACACTCTATTCCGACTCCTTACCCCTTGAAGTTAAATTCAGACTTAAACTGTTATTCCTCAAGTCATAGACTCGGTGTCAGTCGAGGGACAGAACAAAAAAAAAGACTGACATATCTCGAAGAGGTAGAAACCGACGTTTCTTATATTAGTTGTACTAAAGTGACAACTGGTAGATCACTAAAGGTACGTATCTCAGAAGAGAACACAACAACCTTCTTCCACGAACGATACTGGTCACGTAAGAGAACCGTTTTGAGATAATCGGAAACGGGACGAAGTAAGAAATGAGTTTCCGGTTCAAACGGAAAATGAGGTCCACAGAGAACTGAAGGATGAAAACGTAAGGTCAGGGGATAGTACTTTTCCTCTTGAAAAAGTCCGCAATCCAGGTCTTCCAGAACATCCAGAAGTATCTTGGTCACAATAACCAGTCCCGTATATGAACCTAATGACAATATGACTTACCAAACGGAACCTTTGCTTGTCTCTAGTAAGACGGAGAAAACTCTAACGTAGGTTCCTGACGTAAAACCTAAGAAAACGAATGATAGTACCGATGAAGTAAAGAAGACTCCCTAAGAACGGGTGTCACATCTATATTACCAGTAGACTCAACTTAAGTAGGTAAGGTCAGGTAAAATCAAGCGACTGAGGATTTTGCACTTAAAAGTGAGAACGGTAGGGGACAAACTGGTGAAAGTTAAACGGAACTAAGTACCTGGATTGTAAGGTCTAAGGATACGTTGTGACAAGAAATGTCGTAACCCGAAATGACGGTAATGGTCAGTATAGTCGTTTACCCACAACAAAAACGGAACTGAGACAGAGAAGTAAGAAAGACCTCAATCAAGAGGCGACTAGAGGTCATCGCATAGCCCGTGGATGGCTGGACCCCTCAAGTAGAAAGTCACAGAATAGAAAAACGGAAAAGTATGACAAGTACCCCAAGAGTTCCGTTCTTATGACTTCACCAAACAGTAAGGGAAGAGGTCACCTGGTGCAAAACAGTCTTGAGAGGTGGTACTGGGTAGACAGAACCCACCGGGATGTGTCGTACCGAGTATCAAGGTGACAATCTGTTCCGACACCAGGTACACTTGTCGAACCAATCAAAAGACACTAACACCGAAAGTTGGACAGACGGGAGACTACCTCTTCCTGTTCTTTGAATACCTTCGAAGGACTACCCTCTCCGACTGGCTCCCCATTTGTCCCGGAATAAAACTACCCGTCCCGGTACCAGTCAAGTCAAGTCAACGAGTCAGTACAAGTTGAAAAACGCTGAGGTACCTGACGTACGGTCCGGAGGGACAGGTAGTAGTTGAGGACCTCAAATGAGTTTGAGTACACGTAACTCAGTCACTACGGTAGGTTGGTAGAGTAGACAGTCGGGGAAGAGGAGGACGGAAGTTAGAAAGGGTCGTAGTCCCAGAAAAGGTTACTCAGACAAGAAGTGTAGTCCAACGGTTTCATAACCTCAAAGTCGAAGTTGTAGTCAGGAAGGTTGCTTATAAGTCCTCACTAAAGGAAATCCTACCTGACCAACCTAGAGGAAAGTCAGGTACCCTGAGAGTTCTCAGAAGAAGTTACGGTGTCAAGTTTTCATAGTCAAGAAACCATGAGTCGAAAGAAATATCAGGTTGAGAATGTAGGTATGTACTGATGTCCTTTTTGGTATCGAAACTGATCTACCTGTAAACAACCGTTTCATTACAGAGGCTAAAAATCATACGACAGATCTGACCAGTATTGAAAAGAAGGTTTCTCGTTCACAGAAAATTAAAGTACCGATGTCAGTGGTAAACGTCCCTAAAACCTTGGGTTCTTTTATTCAGACAGTGACAAAGGTAACAAAGGAGTAGATAAACGACACTTCACTACCCTGGTCTACGGTACTAGAATCAAAAGACTTACAACTCAAAATTCGGTTTAAAAAGTGAGAGGAGAAAGTGAAAGTGGTACTCCGAGAAATCAAAAAGAAAAAGATGGTATTCCCACCACAGTAGACGTATAGACTTCAATAACTATAAAGAGGGTCGTTAAAACTAAAGTCGAACACGGAGTAGGTCAGGTCGTAAAACGTACTACATGAAACGCACATTCAATTTATTCGTCCCACTGTTATCTGTCGGAAATGTGTGAGGAAAGGACCAAATCTTGGTCAGACAACAAGGTACACGTCTAGATTGACAACGAAGAACTGGACGTATGTCTAAAGAGTCCTCCGTCCATTCCACCAGACCAAAAGGGTCGAGAACTTCTTAAAGGGTCTCAAACAACAACAGATGTGTCAGTTTCCGAAACCGTATCAGTTATTTCGTCTTCATCCACAAAAAGACCTTGAGAGAACGAAAAGGTTACTAGGTTGTCTACAACTGTTAATCTAGAGACCAGGGACACGGAAAAATTTAGGTCGAACTTGTAGACCTTCAAGTGCTAAGTGTATGACAACTGTCGACTGAACCTCTTAAAACTCGAAATGAAACGATCGCACACTGTACTCACGTTAACACGTCATCAAACTTGTAAGAAACCGAAACGTAAAGAAACCCTAACTTTACTTTTGACTGGAAAAGGTCAGGGTACCAGTGTCCAGTCCCCACTGATTTGAAGAAGGACCTCCCTTACAAACCTTTACCGTAGTAATTACATGACTCCCACCTCAAAAAAGAGGAAACTACAAATTTCCAGTGGTCAATCTGTGAACATACACGTGTCAAGCTCCCAGTCAACAGGGTTGGTCAGTAATGAACGAACTCGAATTTTCCTATGTTGACTGAAGTTGAAGGACTCGTTTTGTAAAATAGTAAATCCGATGCACTGTGAATCTCCTGTTCGTTTGAAAACATTTTTGGTTTGTTTGGTTTTTTGTTTCGTTAATTTCCCTCGAACTCATTACTTCCGTCAAATGTCTAATAATATTAATTCTTTCGATATTAAATTATTCAGATTGACCACTAATCGGAGCTAAAGTGGTCCTTACTTTTTAATAAAATTACGAAAAATTTAAATTTATAAAATTGTAAAAATAAAGAATTTAAGGTTTAATAAGACTTGTACTTACTAAAGGAACTGGGTTTAGAGAAATCTGTTGATATAAAGGAAAAGTTTAACTTCGATTTCTTGACTGATCTTTTATTCTCCGTTTTCCATATTGAAATACACATTTGTCAGTTTAAAACCTATGGATCTATACTAATTCCGATGTAAGTATTTAAAAACTAATCTACCTCCGATACTATTATATTATTAATAGTCATCGAGTTCCACAATGTTAAAACGTGGGTCATTATTTTAGTAGTTATACCTATTCCTCTAGTTTTCTTATAAGAAGAACTTAATTACTATTTTAGTACAATTCTTCTCAAATCTTGGAAAACAGATACCTTTACACCAGTGTTTAATGAATCACTACGAAGGGACAACCGAGTCTACCATTTCTTAGACAGACGTTACGTCCTCTGGGTACAAACTAGGGACCAAACTCTTGTAGGGGACCTCTTCATTTACCGTTGGGTGAGGTTATAAGAACGGACCTCTTGGGGTACCTGTCTCCTCGGACCACCCAATGTCAGGTACCCCATCGTTTCTCAACCTGTTCTCACCCACTCATTTTGTGTGTGTGTGTGTGTTTATCTGTCTGTCTATCTATATTTATTTACTGTCATAACAAACATAAAATAATCAACTCCCTTTTGTACAAATATCTGGTAGGTGTACCCAGATAAAACCTTACACTTAATATTATTTCATCACTTTAGTGACTTATTTTATATTAATGTCATTTGGGATAGAAAAAGTGGTCCCTCCCTTCATCTATACTTTTCAGAACGTGTCCTTTTTAAGATCCTTACACCTTTACAGTTTTACAATCAATCCTTAATATTATGTCAGGTATAAAGAAAGGTTCCTGTCACTTAAATAAAAGTCGAGTTTAAGTAATATTTTCAATTATGGAAGGACCTCTTTCGATATTAAACACCGTCCTATCAAAAAACTTTATAATAAAATAAAATACGAGAGAAAAAGAAGGTGTAGAGTAAACTTCTTTAACTGATCTTGGATGAAACGGAGAAATGAGTCCCTAACGAATATCCGTATTCGTTTTCGATGATTTTCTTTTTCAGTCGGAACAACGGTATAATTTCGGACTTGTTTTCCTTCTTATTTAACCTCCGGACCTCTTTACTCGTGACCTCCTATCTTAGGTCCCGGGGTCTTTTGTCGACTTTAGTAGTTGGTAGTTAACCACTATAAAACACTGTTACAGGACTCCTCCATTGGTCTGGAGTCTCTTTTGACGGCACACCATACGTGTACACGTGGAGTAAGTACTCCGTAAGGGTAGGGTCGTTCCTATGAACACGTTTCTCTTTAACTTGATCTTCTCCAGAGACACTTTAGTCTGTTACTCGTATTGTAACAGTGATAATCATCTACTTTTTGACCTTAGGTATAAAAAGAGAAACAAGAGAAAAGAAAAAACTCCCTCTTCTCTATTCCATCCTCTCATTTTCCCTTTCCCTATTCCATCCTCCTTTCTTCAGAGATCATTCCTTTTCCAGGGAAAATCCTGACTTTAACTTACGGGAGGATCAAGTGATTCTACCTTCGAACCTTAATTTAAATTCGTCTAAATTACCTGAAATTTTTACATAAAAAAAATGTAAAGAACGTACTGACTTAAACTCTGATTGTAATTAAAATTATAATTAAATAATTTGATCGATGTTACTCGTCTAGTGTAGGACGTCTTCTATCACTTATATCGGTACGTACTTCTCTAAGGTTTTAGATGACCCATTTTTGGTTGAAAATTTTATAGTAAAGATGTCTAGGATAAGTATTTCACTTTAAAGGATTAGTCTACTCCTGATTATTCGTGTCTCACTCCTTGGACACTGGTTTGATTCTTAAGAAAGTCTTTTTTTTTTTCAGATAATAACAATTTTACTTTATGTATCTTAGTTGACTTAGACTCTAAAGTTCTTATTTCTGTAATGTCTAGTATAGTATAATATATTTCTTAAAGAGAATGGCACAGAGAAATTCCTAAAGAAGTAACTAAAGAATCACTCCAGATGAACTCTTTTGACAGTGTGAAATAATATAAATTTAATTATATTATATTTATGGTAATACAAAGATGTGACACCATACTTTAAAATCACTAAGATTAATGACAACAACAATAAGTCGGACAGTTAACACAGACTGTGAACGTTAGGATACCTGGCGTCGTACGGTGTGAAGGGATAAGAAGTAATAGTTGGTCTCAAACGAGTTTGAGTACAAGTAACTCAGTTACTACGGTAGGTTCGTAGGGTAGGAGACAGTGAGGGAAGAGGAGGACGGAAGTTAGAAAGGGTCGTAGTCCTAGAAAAGGTTACTCAGTCAAGAAGTGTAGTCCACCGGTTTCATAACCTCGAAGTCGAAGTCGTAGTCAGTTAAGGTTACTTATAAGTTCCAACTAAAGGAAATTCTAACCAACCAAACTAGAGGACAGTCAGGTTTCCTGAGAGTTCTCAAAAGAAGACAGTATTCGTTTCAATAAAAATAAGTCGACCTATTATAAGATACAAGAATAGATTTCGGTTAGAGAAGTAAATCCCCAATTTAGGTTAAGAAATGGGTTTTTTGTAACGAGGTTGTTAAGAAGGAAAGAGAGAATGTAGTAATTAAAAGAGGGAGGAGGTTCCCTAATAAGGAACTCAATTCTTTGTTCGAATTTTTTAGTTTACCGGTTTGTTTTGTTTTACTTTATTTTTTAAGAGAACACGAATGTGAGGGGGTAGGTGGGGGTTCACGACATAATTAAGAGTGAAATATGAACTTTTTTTTTAGGAACTTAAATAACGGAGAGGACGAAAATTAATGAAAAGAGGGTAAGAGAGAATTTAGGTAAGGATAAACGAAAAACGGAGGTATTGAGAAACGAGAACATTCTTGTGGTTCTTGAATACATTACGATTTAAATAATCAGATGAGTCAGGAATAAATTGAACCGTCCGTCATCTTAAACTGTGTCGACTAGTTAAGAGAAAGATAGACTACGAAAAAAGAGAACCGAAGGTCCTGTGGTGGGAGAGTCAGACAAAAAGGATCCTATAAGAAAGAGTGAGAAGAAACGAAAAGAAATCGTACGGTTCGTAACAGAGTGAGAGCCTGAAAAAGTCACAGAAAGGTGGATTGGTCTAACGAAAGGAGTCTATAAGTGTGATTACGGGAGTTGAAGAACCTGATCATCAAATTAAGAATACAGTCACTTCTATTTTATGTAAAAAAATTTTTTAACACAAAGGAATATGACTTAAGAGTCAGTTAGATTGGAGGAAATAAAAGGCAAGCACTTTGAACAATGGTAGATTGATTACGAGTTTGATGGCGTGCTAATGTGAGTAGAGTGTGCGATCATTTCATTGCGAGTTTTAAGAGGTTCGGTCCGAAGTCGTTATGTACTTGGCACTTGAAGGACTACAAGTTCGACCAAAATCTTTTCCGTCTCCTTGGTCTCTAGTTTAACAGTTGTAGGCGACCTAGTACCTTTTTTGTTTTCTCAAGGTCTTTTTGTAGATAAAGACGAAATAACTGATACGGTTTCGGAAACTGAACACACCTAGTGTTCTTTGACACCTTTTAAGACTTTCTCTACCCTTATGGTCTGGTGGACTGGACGGAGGACTCTTTAGACATACGTCCAGTCCTTCGTTGTCAATCTTGACCTGTACCTTGTTGTCTGACCAAGGTTTATCCCTTTCCTCATTCAGTTCTGACATATAACAGTGGGAAGAATAAATTGAACATACGTCACATGTAGTACTCTTTGCGACCCGACCTTCTTCGTGTTCGACCTTAGTTCTAACGGTCCTCTTTATCGTTATGGGACACTATACGTCTACTGTGGTGGGAATACCGTCTTTCACTTCTCCTTGATTTTTCGGAGAATTACTTTCATTTTCACCTCGCACTTTTTCAACCGAATTTCGAGTTGTAAGTCTTTTACTTCTAGCACCGTAGACCAGGGTAGTGAAGTACCCTTTATCTACCCCTTTGTCACCTTTGTCACAGTCTGAAATAAAACCCCCCGAGGTTTTAGTGACGTCTACCACTGACGTCGGTACTTTAATTTACTGCGAATGAGGAACCCTCTTTTCAATACTAGTTGGATCTATCTTATAAGTTTTCGTCTCTGTGATGAAACGGTTGATTCCAGGCAGATCAGTTCCGATACCAAAAAGGACATCAGTACATACCTACACCCTCAACCAGACACTTCTTCCGACTCGCGACTTCTTAACTACGAAAACTTGACACCACAACCTCTTCTGAGAACTCTCAGGGAACCTGACGTTCCCCTAGGTTGGTCAAGTAAGACTTCCTCTAGTCGGGATCCTAAAGAAACCTTCCTTACTACGATTTCGACTTTGAGGTCATGAAACCGGTGGAGTACACTTCTCAACTGAGTAACCTTTTCTGAAACTACGACCCTCCCTAACCCCCGTCCTTCTCTTCCCCTACTGTCTCCTACTCTACCGACCTACCGTAGTGCCTGAGCTACCTGCACTCAGACTCACTTAAGGCCCTCTACCACTACCTGTCCCTCCGGACCGCACGACGCTAAGTACACCAGCGTTTCTCAGCCTGTGCTGATTCGCTGACTTGACTTAACTTGACTTGATATTTCAAATGGACTAACCGTAAAAATAAAAGAGTACAGACGGAAGGAAGTAATCTAACATTTTAGATACTCCCGTTTTAGGTTACTGAACGTGAGAAGACCAGGACTACCAAGTCAAGTCAGTGAGTCATCACAGGCTGAGAAACACTGGGGTACCTAACTCTGTATGGTCCGAAGGGACAGGTAGTGGTTGAGGACCTCGAACGAGTTCCTCGAATACAGGTAGCACAGCTACTACGGTAGGTTCGTAGAGTGGGATACAGTAGGGGTAGAGGAGGGTGGAAGTTATAAAGGGTCGTAGTCCCAGAAATGTTTACTCAGTCAAGAAGAGTAGTCCACCGCATTCATAACCTCAAAGTCATACTTAGGAAGGTCACTCGTAAGTCCTGACTCAAGGAAATCCTAACTGACTAAACTAGAAGAACGTCAGGTTCCCTGAGAGTTGTCCGAAGGGGTTGTGGTGTCGAGTTTTCGTAGTTAAGAAGTCACGAGTCGAAAGAAACATCAGGTTGAGAGTGTAGGTATGTACTGATGACCTTTTTGGTATCGAAACTGATTCACCTGGAAACATCCAACTTAATTACAGAGACGGAAATTTATACGACAAATCTAACCATTCTCGAAAAGAAGGTTCCTCGTTCGAAGAAAATTAAAGTACCGACGTCAGTGATAGACGTCACTAAAACCTCGGATTCTTTTATTTCGGACAGTGACAAAGGTGTAGATAAACAGTACTTCCCTACCTTGGTCTACGGTACTAGAAGTAAAAAACTTACAACTCAAAATTCGGTTGAAAAAGTAAGAGGAGAAAGTGCAAGTAGTTCTCCGAGAAATCAAGAAGAAGTGAAAGACGGTATTCCCACCATAGTAGACGTATAGATTCCGATAACTATAAAGAGGGACGTCAGAACGTAGGTCGAACACGAAGTAGGTCGGGTTTCATGAGACATACTACATGAGACGTATATTCAATTTATTCGTCTTACTGTTATATATCGAAACTGTATGAGGAAAGGACTAAACCTTGATCAGACAAGGTACACGTCATGAATGACAACGAAGGACTGGACGTAAGTCTAAAGAGTCCTCCGTTTAGTCCACCAGACCAAAAGGGTAGAGAACTTATTAAAAGGTGTCATCAACACCAGGTGTGTCAGTTTCCGAAACCGTATTAGTTATTTCGTCTTCATCTATAAAAGGACCTTAAGAGAACGAAAAAACTACTAGGTTACCTACGTCCGTTAAACTAGAGACCAAGGAGACGGAAAAGATTTAGGTCGATCTTGTGGACCTTCAAGTACCAAGTGTATGACGACTTCGGACCGAACCTCTTAAAACTCGTAAAGATCAAACACTCTACTCACGTTAACACGTCATCAAACTTGTAAGAAACCGAATGGGAAAGAAACCCTAACCTTACTTTTGACTGACAAAGGTCAGGACACCGGGGACGACTCAAAAGGTTTAAACGACTGTATAACTCACGTAGTCAAAGTGTCACAGTAGAAAGTCCTAAACTTTATCGAGTTGACCTTAAGGTAGTGGAAGTGATCAAAACAAGTATCACTACGAAAGATTCCGGTTGAACTGAAGTGTAAGATCCTACAGACCGTGATCCACTCACTAGTATGGTAGCACCAATAGTCCCAGTATTTCTAGAAAAAAACATGTCAAGAAGACACATAAGAACGGTGTAGAAAACTATAGAAGTCGAAGACAATCCAGGTATGGCAAAGACAGGAAATAGCTCTGGTAGAAACGTACTTTACAAGGGAACCATAGAGATTAAAAGAATTTCTCTCGAGTAAACCTAAATATGAAGGAAGAGATGGTATAACGTGACGTAATTAGTCCCAAAAGGTCTCTTTCTCTTGTTTATATGTAACCAAATATACACGTAATATATGTTAATATATATATACATATGTGTGTGTAATATATATATATATATTTTGTACAAATTATTTATATATAATATGGATATCCCCGAAGGGACCACCGAGTATACCATTTCTTAAGTGAACATTACGTCCTCTGGGTCCAAGTTAGGAGACCAGTCCTTCTAAGGGACCTCTTCCCTTACTGATGGGTAAGATCATAAGGACGGATCTCTTAGGGTACCTATCTCATCGGACCGTACGACGTCATGTATCTCAACGTTTGTTAGTCTGTACTGAACTCACTGATTATGTTAATATGGAAATCCGTTCATATCCAGTTATTTGTATATCTATATATGTACAATATTTAAAATTCCGTAACTTAGTACACTAATACCTTCAACTTTTCGGGATGTTAGACATTGGTCCTTTCGGACACAACAGAAAGGTAGATTCAGACTTCCGGACTCTTGGTCCTATTGACTATTACATTCAGGGTCAGACTCCTGTCTTCTGACTATAGGGTCGAGTTTGTTAGTCCGTCTTTCTCTCTCACTTAAGAGGAAAAGAAACGGAAAAACAAACAGGTCTGTGAGTCATCTGACAGACCACAGGTAGGTACAAACTTTCTCGTTAGACGAAACGAGTCAGATGACTAAGTCTACGATTATAGTAGAACTTTATTACGAATCGGTTTACAGACCCGTTTACGAACTGGACACTAGGTCCGTTCAACTGTACATTTTAATTGGTAATGTATCTGGTTGTGAAGAGATCAACACAATACGACCGGATATACCGTTCCCACCTCCCGTGTAAAATTTCACCCGATCGACAAACACAGAACGTTCCTTTTGACTCCAAAGGTCTAAACGTCTATGTGGTTTGGTCCATATGGACGAGGTACACAGTTTAAAGGTGTGAAAATTGGTGATAACGTCTCAACGAAACCGGTGTTCATACTGAACGAAACCTCAAGACCATAAAAATACAAATCCGAGAACCCGAGTAGGGTCGATAGAGATGGGAGGTCAATCTCGTATACTCTTGGAAAATCATACAGTGTATCCTCTGTAACATCAAAAAAGTGTGAATTGAGAGTCGGAAAAAAGATAGAAAGGGTTTCCAATTAACTAGACTCACTGTCAGTGAGCTAAACTATCGGGAATATCAAAGATAAAAGAGGTATAAAGTTTATAAAATTATAATATGATCGACCACTTAATAATAGGTGACTAAATAGTAAGGTAAAATGGGGATTATTTTTTAAAATTATTACTATAACAATGGTCACAATTCCCGACAGACTCGAGGTGAAGGGTCACTACCTTAGGAGTAATGACCATTCTACCATTTACTAAACCAATGTTTTAGGGCGGTAGTAGAGACAAAAGAACTTGGCACAAGTTATGGTTGACAATGACCCACCCCTAATACCCTACCCCAGGAAACCTTCGTCTAACTCAACGTTTACTCGTACATTTCGTAATAATACCTCACGAAAACCTTAGTGGTAGATATTTTCTCTTCTCTTTCTTCGTCCGAACTTGATTCCCTCTTCAATCAGACGTACGTCAGAGTCTCCTGGTACCCCTCAAAACTTAGATCTTGTCGTGACACTCATAGTGTTCGATCCTACTCCTTCGGTCCGAAATAAGGGTGTACCATCAGTTAGTAACCTGAAGGGGACTTCTCTTGTACTAGAACCCTCTGAGATTGATTTCGTTGACTCTACAACTACAAACCCTCGAGAAACGAGTGAAGTGAAATTCGTTCACCTTCTTACTTAGGAAACTAGAACTTGTCCCTAGACATTATGGAAGACAAACTCAAAGAGACTCTTAATCATCTTTGTCAGGTTTATTATGACGTCCCATACCGACCATATAACTTAAAAGAGTTACTGAAAAACAACTTATACACATGTTGACTATACATACGAAATCCTTAAGTTAAAAACCGATATGGGTCAGTCGTACGACTAGGGTCTATCTAATCCTATATGAGATATATTTACTATCAAACGTTAATTACGTATCGAACTCTTGTCACAGATTCATATCCTTGTACTAGTCACAAGTTAAAATGGTTCTTTTAGACTTTGTATAAGGTCTCCGCATCCCTCTAATGTATGATTGATATTTAACTTGGCATCTTAATCACAGTTAAAGTTCCGTCGTTAGTCGATTTTAACTTAAACTCAAAAATTTACTATGGATCTTTGACGAATTATTAAGATAATCTTGATTCAAGGTGTTTGTCGTCCCACACCTCATACCTGGACTTTATATTAACTTCTCAAGGTAGTTCTTTAATTCCTCTGTTTTCCATCCTTCTATTTCAACTAATGTAAGGTCTTTTAACTCTTCCAATTTATTTAATCTTACTACTTGAATTATACAAGATGATCAAGACACTATACCGTTAACAGGACATTCTTTTCCTGTCCTTTTAAAATTTATTTGACTAAATTTATTTTAATTTCATTAAAAAAAAACGGACATTTCTAAAGAGTCTGAATTTCTAAAATTACGTAACATAATCAAACTCCAAAAACCCTTCATCTATGGTTTTTCCTTAGTTTACATGTTTTGTCTATTAAAACCAATTTTTTATCTTTATTTTTCTACATTTCCGATTTTTCACTATCTCATCTTACTTTCACCCTCCTAGGAAGTTTAGTGGATACTTTCTACTCTCCCTTCCGAAGTCTGTCATCGTGTCAACTCTCTTCCAGAACTAGTTTGTCTTAGGATGTGACCCAGTGTTGCCGGGTAGAGATCTTGAGAACGGTACGAATCAGTGACGCACCCGGGGTCGGGACACCGTCCAAAAGGAGTTTCACTTACGACGTTACCTAGACTTGCAACCATCGACCCCCGACAGTCAGGTAATAGAGACGATAACGACCAAGAAAAGTTTCCTCTAGACTCACCGGTGTGAAGGTACTGGTGGTGTATACGATTATTACACACTTATACAATACTAAAATTCTCTCTGTATATCTTTCAAGAAAGGTTTAAGAACAGACTTTTGTCTGGGAAAATTTTAGTCATAAGACACTGAACTCGTAGACCATATCTCTTCTCATTTAACAATAAAGATAAATCTTATAATTTTAAGTGACCAATCTAAAAGTGACTGTTATCTTTATATATTTTTATATAAAAGAGTGGTTTTATACCTAATCCTTATGGAAGACTATATTATATACCACTTTCTCTCTTTTCTAAATAGTTTGTGGAAAGTCTTAAAGTTTAGGACGTAATGTACTGATGTAGAAGGAGGGATTTAGGAAAAAAGAGAGGTCCATAAGTTTACATAGTGAAAAAAGGACTGAGATTAGAATTGACACTGAAAAAAGAAGATTCTCAGAAATTAGGGGACCAAATAATAACACCATTGGTATTTTTACGTAAATAGTCTAAGGGACGACACTCCACCTAAAAACCGACTTTTCGGGGTCCACGTCGGAGACGTGTGAGAAACGGGTGAGGGTGGGGGAAGAGACTACCTGACTCAGGGAGGAGGGTGACGGAACGATTTTTACTGGGTAATAAGATCTACCTACAAAACAGAGTCCTTGAAAGATAGTAGACCTGTTTGAAAGAGACCTGTTTGTTTTAAAGATCAGACTTTGATGGATAGGACAGGACGAAAGTGGAAAATAGAAGGTTTCCGTAAACGGAGTTATGTAAAGAACGCACAGAATAACGTATAGCCACAGACGAAAAGTCTCCTAGGTTTTATTTTCAGTGTATATAAGTATAAGAGACCGTAAAACAATACCTAAGAAATGTAAAGAGTGAGATAAGAAAGTAACACACACACACACACACACACACACACACACACACACGAGTCAGTACAGTCTGAGAAATCTTGGGGTACCTATCATCGAGACCTTAAAAGGTCGGTTCTGATGACCTCACCTAACAGTAAAGGATGAATTGATAAGAAAGTAATAAAATGATAATTAAATATAATTTCTTAGGGGGGGGGTTTCACTTTCACTTTCACAATCAGAGAGTCAACACAGGTTGAGAAACCCTAGGGTACCTGACATCGGATGGTCCCAGGAGACAGGTACCTTTTGAAGTCCGTTCTTATGACCTCACCCATCGGTAAGGGAAAAGGTCCCATAGAAGGGTTGGGTTCCTGACTTGTACCCAGAGCAGAGGACGTGACGTCTGTCTAAGAAATTGAAAACTCGGTGGTCCCTTCAGTTCTTTCTTATGGTTTGGATGACAAATTCTAAGATCCCTCGATTAGGAAGGAAACGGAGACAAAGGTAGACGACGACGACGATGTAGCGAAGTCAGCACAGGCTGAGACACGCTGGGGTCTCTGTCGTCAGGTGGTCCGAGACGGCAGGGACCCTAAGAGGTCCGTTCTTGTGACCTCACCCAACGGTAAAGGAAGAGGTTACGGACTTTCACTTTTGACTTTCACTTCAGCGAGTTAGCACAGGTTGAGGATCGTTGGGGTACCTGACGTCGAATGGTCCGAGGAGGTAGGTACCCTAAAAGGTCCGTTCTCATGACCTCACCCCACGGTAACGGAAAAGGTAGACGATTGAACCAAAATGTTATGGACCCCTTTATGAAACCACCGAGTCCCTTCGAGACACCGAACACGGAGGGTAGACTTAAGACGACGAAACCATACCACAGGAACATGAATCTAAGTCGAAGAGACAATCTGTGGAAATTTAATTACAAAACCAACTTGACATAATATAAAACTATTAAAATAGGAAAAAAAATTTAAGGATCTGTGTTAGGGATCTGTGTTAAGTTTCAGGACTCGAAGTATAAGGGTTTAGTCACCAGGTCAAAGAGAGTGATGTATGTATAGGACTTAGGGATTCTGGGTTCGGTCTTAACTCTCGAGTCTGTACAAGTACAGAGATTGTCTCACCTCTTTTACTGATTTACTGATTTTCTTAGAGATTTGAGATAGGACTTGACTTCGGGACATATATATTATTGGATAACCCAACAAGATGGATTTATAAGGTGACTTGGTTTGAGAGATCGAGATTTTTACTTGAACAGTAACGAGAACTGTGTTTAAACGAAGTGGAAACTGTAGTAATATAACTCGTTGGAATACTTACACTACAGTAATTGGTTTATTCTTTAGACCCTTAAAGATACTGAGGAAGATATTCACAGAGAGTAAAGGGTAGTGAGTGGTAAGGACAGTTACTGGAAACGTAAGTAATAAACCAAAATGAAATAAACAGGGACGTTGGTCGCGGAATCCAGGTCGGAAGTAGTAATGAGTGGACGTGGTAGGATTCTTGGAGAAACAAATTACTAGACATAAACAAAGGAAGATGGATAACAGGTATAAAATGTTTAAATTTGACAAATGAGAACCCAATTTTTAGTAAAATACCGAAAGGAAATGGATTACTGTACCAGGTTTGGGAAATAATGTCGTGGGTTTAAGGAACATTGGTTTGGTAATACTTAAAAAGACGAAGTAATAAATGGGAAAAAAAGTGAATTACAAACTCACCAGAACGACTTGATACAGGTCGAGAATTTATACTGTACAATACAATACGGTACCTTAAAGATACGTACTACAAGGAATTCAAACGGAAAGAGGAAGAATATGAGGACCTTTTGATAAATCTTAAGTCAAGTCAAGTCAAGTCAGTGAGTCAGCACAGACTGAGAAACACTGGGGTACTTGACGTCGTGCGGTCCGGAGGGACAGGTAGTGGTTGTGGGCCTCAAGTGAGTCTGTGTGTAGGAAACTCAGTCACTACTGTAGGTCGGTAGAGTAGGAGACAGCAGGGGAAGAGGAGGACGAGGGTTAGGGAGGGTCGTAGTCTCAGAAAAGGTTACTCAGTTGCGAAGCGTACTCCACCGGTTTCATGACCTCAAAGTCGTAATCGTAGCAAGGAAGGTTTCTTTAGGGTCCCGACTAGAAGAAGTCTTACCTGACTAACCTAGAGGAACGTCAGGTTCCCTGAGAGTTCTCAGAAGAGGTTGTGGTGTCAAGTTTTCGTAGTTAAGAAGCCACGAGTCGGAAGAAGTGTCAGGTTGAGAGTGTAGGTATGTATTGGTGTTCTTTTTGGTATCGGAACTGATCTTCCTGGAATCAGCCGTTTCATTACAGAGACGAAAACTTATACGGTAGATCCAACCAGTATTGAAAAGAAGGTCCCTCATTCACAGAAAATTAAAGTACCGACGTCAGTGGTAGACGTCACTAAAACCTCGGGGGGTTATATTTCAGACTATGACAAAGGTGACAAAGGGGTAGATAAAGGGTACTTCACTACCCTGGCCTACGGTACTAGAAGTAAAAGACTTACAACTCGAAATTCGGTTGTTCCGAGTTAATTTGTAATAGTGGAAAATCTTCGTGAAAACACGAGAGAGAAATTAGGTAGGCAGAATATTGGAAAAAAGAGAGAGAAACGAGTGAAGTACACTTCACTTCACTATCAGTGAGTCACTACGGGTTGAGAAACACTGGGGTACCTGGCATCGGGTGGTCCGAGGAGTCAGGTACCCTAAGAGGTCCGTTCTTATCACCTCACCCAACGGGAAAAGAAGAGGTACGATGGAAGTATCTCAATCCGTTAAGATAACGTGTGACAAAAACGGAGACAATCTTGGAGATATATATTTCGTGGGATATTACCTGTAAAGAAATAAGTAAACGAAGAAAATGATCCGATACTCAAAAAACTTCGGTTCTAGTTGTGTAAGTAAAACCATGGTTTTTACACTTCCCGACATGGACTGGGAATATTATACAAAGTTTTCATACAACTTTTCGATAGGAAAGATAGTATACTAATACGGTTTTCTTCTGTTACCGAAATTAAGTTCTTTAGACTCTCAGGTTGTACTCTTTTTCTCGTGTTCCGAATGACTACTTAGAATTACTTTTCCTTTCTTTTCCTTTTATAGATTGTTTTTTCTTATTTTTCAAGACTTTTTATCCTTTGACATCCGTAGTTGAAGAAAAAAAAAAATGATTACAAACTTAGTTTAATATTTTACGAAGGTTCCTTATTACGGATATTCCGAAAGTTACAGTAAAAGACATTTCAGTTTTGTAAGAACAAATAAGACTTAATTATTCCTTCGATTTCCTACACCGAAAAATTTTTATGTAAACGTAAGAAAACTACTTTCCAGATCAAAACCGTCCGATTGGATACATTATTTAAAGAGTGTTCATCAACACCTAGATGAGAGTCGTTGGGTTATTATTCATCGGTCCTTCTTACTCTAATATTACCCAAAAGTTTCCCTTTTTACTCTCATAATTAAAACGGAACCTTATCCGTAACTTAGTTTCAATCTTGGTTCTATATACTCTTTTATTTGAAGTCGTCTACACAAAGTCTTACACTTTCAGTTTTCACTTATTACATTTCCACTCACATTTACCCTGTCATTTATCCTATTTCCTTCCACTTCTGTTTACGTATTGTCGTCGCAATCGTAATTTCCCGTCCTACATTAGTGCCGCCCTCCAGGTACACATTGCGTCCCTCAATCCTAACTTAGTTCGTAAAGGAAGGTGAACAAATACTACCCGTCCTTCTCAAAGGTGTAAGGACGTTACTCTTAAGACAGAGAGACTCCAAGGTAAAAAGAAAATTGATTTATTTTAAGTGTATTGTATTTTAATTGGTAAAATGTCACCTGTTAAGTCATCGTAAATCATGTAAGTGTTACAAGGTGTTGAAATAGATCAAGATTTTGTAAAATAGTGAGAATTTTTTTTTTTGGGATACAGTAATCCGTCAAGAGGGTAAAAGGGGTAAAGGGTCGTGGACCTTTGTTAACTAAACCCACATAGTGATATCTAAAAGGATAAGACCTATAAACAATACTTACCAAAATACATTATATATTGAAAAACACAGACCAAAGAAAGTGAATCGTACAAAAGGTCTAAGTTGGTACAACATCGTCATGAAGTAAAGAAAAAATACCGACTTATAGTAAAAAACAATACATGTATGTCACGGTGTTAAACAAATAGGGAAGTAGTCAACTACCTATAAACCCACCGTTATCCCCAAGACTTCTATTCAAAATCAATCATACGGTTGTCCTTCGTCTTCCATGATAACTTCTATTAAATTAATTCTTTGATAAATATCTCTGCACTCGTGTTTATTCCATTAGTTTTTCCCTATATTCCATGGACGAAGTCAAGTCAAGTCAGTGAGTCAGTACAGGTTGAGAAACGCTGGGGTACCAGGTGTCGTGCGGTCCGGAGGGACAGGTAGTGGTTGAGGACCTCAAATGAGTCTGAGTACAGGTAACTCAACTACTACGGTAGGTTGGTAGAGTAGGAGACAGTAGGGGAAGAGGACAGAAGTTAGAAAGGGTCGGATCCAGAAAAGTTTACTTAATAGTCCACCGATTTCATAACCTCAAAGTCGAAGTCGTAGTCAGGAAGGTGACTTATAAGTTCTGACTAAAGGAAATCCTACCTGACCAACGTAGAGGAACGTCAGGTTCTCTGAGAGTCCTTGATCGTTTTGTTTTTTTTTTTGATTGGTGGACGTCTCCTTCGTCTCCTTTTCTTTAAAGGTCCTGGATCACCCTCAGTCTCTATACCCTCCTGTCGTAGGATTCCTCCCTCTCCCATATACATATGGATACTGACCAAGTACAACTCTCAACTGCCTTTTGTTGTCTTAATAGAATGTGTTAATAGGAAGTTAGTTTTTTTATTTAATCTTTATTTTTTCTCCGTCGGAGACAGACTTGGTGTCTCGACTAAGGAGATACAGAGTGGAAAACTTGAGCGGTCATGGATGATCACGTATGAGAACGAGTTGAGATTAGTCTTAGGTCTCCAGTTCCCTCGAACGTCATTTCGTCTCTCCCAATCTTTACCTACCTTCATCCCTCTCCCATCTTCTTGTCTTTATGTTACCATCCCTTATCACCTTCGATTAGGACAGTGATAAGTTTCGGTAGAGACCGGAACAACGGTTTTCTTTCTGTGTTCAGAAGTAAGTTCTGTGATCGGTTTAATCAAGGACTCCTTTTCTCTTATTTACATCTGAATTCCTCATTTCACTCCTATATTAGTGTCTTTGTTGTATATTTGTTGTTATTTCCGTTACCGTGTTCTTAAATCTGTTTTGACCTCATTAACGTTTCCTATACGCTCAGAGTGTCAAATCCTTGATCAGTCTTTAACCCTTATACGTACAGTGTTAGATACACTATACACCATACACCTCACACACAAGGTCTCACATACACCACCTTGTGTGTGTTTTTTTGTTGGAAGGGTAATTACGACGATTGTATCTCACCAGTCCTCTAGTTATTCTCGAAAGAACTTGGATGTGACCCCGTAGTGACCTACTTAGGAATGTGACTGATTTTCACTAGAGAGTCACATGTAGTCGTCGGGAGTGGAGACGTTCAGTGGGATTGACGAAACAGTCCGATTGACGAGTACTATAGACTCTTCTCCCATCTTCATCCCCTTAGTAAAGTCTCCTGTCCTAGTAGTTGTTCTATTGGGTTATGTTGACCAAACCCCTCCAGACATATCCTCAAATCTCGTCTTGGTCACGTTAAAAAATAAATAAATATTATATAATTACACACATACGTGATAAGATTATAATTATTTTTCTTTCATATCAATTGAAATTTAAGTTAAACACAAAAAGTCAAAAGGGTTGGGTTCAAGGAGAGAAGAGGTATTGAAAAGGAAGGAAAGAAGAAATGTTTGTTTGTTTAATCGTTACACCGAGATTAGTCCGAGAATAACGAACCGTAACCCTACGGGTCTTTCACCTATATTTCGGTATTTCTGTAACGTCTGTTCCCATAACTTCCCGTACATTAGATCAAGTGGTAGATTCCTTCCTTAAAGAAGATACAGGAGGAACAGGTGACCTATAAGTATAACAAATTTTTAAAGAATATGACCTTGTAAGTGGTAGATTACACCGTTTGAGAACTTATCAAAATTACAACAAATATATTAGGGAGTACAGAAAATTAAATCCGTATCAACTACATGTTAGTGAAGTACCCTTTATCTACCCCTTTGTCACCTTTGTCATAGTCTGAAGTAAAACCCCCAAGGTTTTAGTGACGTCTACCACTGACGTCGGTACTTTAATTTTCTGCGAACGAGGAACCTTCTTTTCAATTACTGGTTGGATCTATCATATAAGTTTTCGTCTCTGTAATGAAACGGCTGATTCCAGGCAGATCAGTTCCGATACCAAAAAGGTCACCAGTACATACCTACACTCTCAACCTGACACTTCTTCCGACTCGTGGCTTCTTAACTACGAAAACTTGACACCACAACCTCTTCTAAGAACTCTCAGGGAACCTGACGCTCCTCTAGGTTGGTCAGGTAAGACTTCCTCTAAATAAACCTTCCTTACTATGATTTCGACTTCGAGGTCATGAAACCGGTGGAGTACGCTTCGCAACTGAGTAACCTCTTCCGACTACGACCCTCCCTAACCCCCGTCCTCCTCTTCCCCTACTGGCTCCTACTCTACCGACCTACCGTAGTGCCTGAGTTACCTGCACTCAGACTCTCTTGAGGCCCTCAACCACTACCTGTCCCTCCGAACTGTACGACGCTAAGTACCCCAGCGTTTCTCAACCTGTGGTGACTCGCTGACTTGACTTGACTTAACTACATGTTATTAATATATTTAATACCCACATGATGTATCTCTAATCGTCAAAATTTCCAATATGAGGNCCGCATTATATCAGGTATCCCAGTGTTTCTTAACTTGTGTTGACTTCACTGAATCGTGTGTGTGTCAAAGACTATTAAGAAATATAAGGACACCACAGACAACATTGAAGAGAAAACAAAGACTAAAATAACAAAACTCGGGAGATGGAGAAAAAGAACTACTTAGACCGATTTCCAAATAGTTAAAACAAATATAAAAGTTTCTTGGTCGAAAATGAAAGTAACGAGCAAATAACAAAAGCAGTAGAGATAAAGTAAATAAAGTCGAACCTAGAAATGTTAAAGTAAGGAAGATGATTGAAACTCAAAACAAACAAGACGAAAGAAATCAACAAAATCAATATTTCAATATTTCTTTAAAAAGTACAAAAGACTCCATTTTGATATACCGATGTTTGAAGGGAGAATCTTGACAAAAACGACGTAGAGTATCCGAAACGTAGTAACACGAAGTAAAAGTAAACAGAGATCCATAAAAAAATAAAGAAGAAACTAAATAAGTCACTCGGTAACTAACAAATCATTGTATAGTAAATTAGAAGTGAAACAGAAGAAATATAAAATATCAACTAAGGATTAGAGTATCATGATGACAGTCATTTCTGCCAACTATAATAAAGGTAAAAGAATTTAAATAACTCTCAATAAAACTTCACGTCGTACACTAATTAGGATCTCTTACAAGGTACACGTAAAGTCTTCTTACATATAAGACGGGGAAAACCTACTTTACGAGATATTTATAGTTAATTTAAGTAGAACAGATTACACGGTAAATTCCGGACATAAAGAGTAACTAAAAAACAGACCTACTAGAAAGGTAACCACTTTTATGTCACAATTTCAGAGGGTAATAATGACACAATGACAACTAAAGAGGATAATTCAAAGAATCGTAACCGGAATATTTAACTCCACGAGGATATAACCCGCTAAATAAATGTTAAAAATATTGAAGAAGAATCTAACTAGGGAACTATAAATCCATCACAGGAAGAAACAGAGAACACTGTTAGAAATAAAATTTCAGAGAGAGAAAAAATAAAAATTTCAAAAAATTTTTAATAAATAAATAAAAAATGAAATCTTATAACATAACCAAACGGTATATAGTTATACTTAAGCGGTACCCACATGTGCGCAAGGGTTAGGACTTGGGGAGAGGGTGGAAGGCGGGACAGAGAATATGTGTAGATTGTAAATGAACGAAAAGTTTACGAGTACTTGTTAAGAGGTCCTATCTAATGTATTCGGAACCATTTAAATTTTTTGACTTTAGTATAGTTCACAGAAAGATTTGTGTTATAACACTCCGATCTTTAGTTGATGTTCATTTTTAATGTCTTTTTGGTTTTGTTTTATGTTCGTATAACTACGTCTTGTTATATAATGACTTGTTGGTTATCTAGAGACTTCTTTAGTTTCTTGAGTTTTCCATCGACCTCTCCGGTAGTAGTAATTTTTCAGATATTTATTGTTTACGACCTCTTCAAAACCTCTTTTCTCCTGGGAGGATGTAACGACCACCCTACATTTAAACACGTCGGTGATACCTTTTGTCATACTTCCGAGAAACTTTTCGGTTTCATCTGAACAGTATACTCGTTTAGGTGAGGGTCTGTATGTAGACCACTTTTTGATATTAAACTTTTTTGTACGTAGACTAGTAAGTATTGTTGTAATAATTATTATCGGTTCTGGACCTTCGTCGGATTTACAGAGAATTCCACTTACCTATTTCTTTTACAAATGTATATGTGTTACCTTATAATAATTATGAGTCGGTATTTTTTATTACTTTATTACGGTAAACGTAATAACAGTATGATTGATTTCATTCAGTCTTTCTGTTTCTATTTATAGTGAAATCTGAGTGTCTGTATCTTTTATTTAAATACTAATGGTTTCCCTTTTCCCTAACACTCTCCTTGGTTAGTCTTTAAATCTTAATCGTCTATTGTTTCATGATACATATTTTGTCCACTTGTTGTTTCAAGATACACATCGTGTCCTTTGATGTTATATAAGTCATAAGATATTATTAGGGATTACCTTTTCTTATACCTTTTGTGTTGACTTAATGATATGACATATGGTCTTTGATAATATTGAAACATTCTGTCTCTCCGGACCATACGAGACCAGGAACCCCAACGTTGCTCAGCCTGTGCTGACTCGATGACTTGACTTGACTTCAGTTATTTTTTTTAAAAGTATTTCATAGGTAACTTTCGGTGTTTTTGGTTGATAGGTTTTAGATACTCTACATCGTTTCGTCACGATTCTCCCTTCAAATGTCCTTTGTTTGTTTTAAGAGTTTGTTAGATTAGAATGTGTAGTTTCCAGTTTGTTCTAGGGAATCATATTCTTTTCTTTATTATTTCAAGTCTCGTCTTTATTTACTTTATCTCTAATTTCTAGTTATATTTTTTCGGTTTCTTTGATTACCAACTAAGAAACTTTTCCATTTTGACTATCCGACAATCGGTCTGAGTAGTTCCTTTTTTCTTTATACTACGTTTAGTTATTTTTGTCTTTAATTTTACCTCTGTAATATTGGATGTGGTACCTTTATACTTCCTAGTATTGTCTATTGATGTTTATCAACAAACATATGTCATTTCCCTGTTGATCTTATTTATCTGTTTAAGGATCTTTACATATTAGAGAGGTCTGATTTCGTCCCTCCGTCAGGATTCTACCGTCTCCTTATCCTACCCCTCTGGTGAAAGAGGGGGTGTTTAAGTAGCTTTCCTGTAAATTTGCGACTCATTTACGGTGTTTTGTTGAAGACTCACGACCGTCTCCTGTAGTCCGTGGGTCTTTTTGTCTAGTAACAGAAGTTTTTCTCCATCCTTTTTTATATTTTCTGTTTTTTTCTCTGTTTTCTCCATCCCTGTCTCGAGGTAGGACCCTTCCCTCAGAATTTTTCTCTCTTCAAAGGTTTGTGGTCCTTTGTGAGAGTGACGGCTCAGACACCACTCGGAACCTTTGCGTCTCCCGTTGTATTGTCCCTCCTTTTTATTTATTTATTTATTTTGGGTGTCTAATGTTCGGGTTACCATTGAGGGGGTCGCCTCTTCGTCGCGTCTGTGGACGCAGGTGGTGATCGTTCGCCCCCGACCCGTCCCTCCGCGCCCGACGTAACGAATCTCATTCCTAACCCGGGCTTACGGGACTCACATTAGTCTCGTTTGATTGAACCCGATCGTTTGGTCTGACACCCTATCGATGGTGCACTTTTCGAGATTGTATTCTGTGGTGATTCTGACACGTGTCTTGTTTCCTGTCTTGTCTTAATCGACCGACGTCTGATATAGGGAGGCCACTGTCTGTCGGTCTCGGTCTTCCCGACCTTCCCCCCTTAGTGTCGGGGTCTCTCTGTAATAGTTAGTTTGCAGTTCGTCCGAGAAAACGATTCTGAAGAACCCCAAGACCTGTCAGTAGTAGGTGGACTCTTCCACGCGGTCAACATGTGGTCTTTTGGCTCGTCGTCCCTGCGCTCTCCACTATTCAGCGTCGTTGGTACAAATGGTTTGTGGACTCGATGAGCCTGGACCCTTCCCGTGTCTTACGTCCGGGTTAGCTCAGACGTGGAGACTCCTGATGGACTCACGGATTCGGACTCGCTGAATCTGGACCCTCCACGTACGTCGGGTCCCGGCCGGAACCTGCCAAGGCCCGTCTCGTTGGATTTCGGATTCGACACACGCGGCACTCGCCCCCGTCGGGGTCACACCGACTCTGTGACGCTCGTGTGCGGTCGCAATAAACACACGTCGCAGGGAGGGAGGGGCGTCACGTTGACTTGTTCACTCGGATTTTTTTCACAGGTGGTGGCGGAGGCAACACAGTCCCACCTTCAGTCTGTGACTTCTCTGGTCGTTTGTCTTCTTCGATTTTGTCTTCTTTAGCGGAACCTTCACTGTCCATGTTATCTAATTTTGGAACAGTAATCATGGTTGATGTATCCTTCCCCGGATATCTAGAACTCTTTATTTTCGACCTGGTTCCTTGATAGGTTTTTACTTGACTGGGGTGTGACATGTGTTGTGGTGGTCTGTTTCAGAATCTATGTAGAAATGATAAAAATGTTAGTAAGAAAAAAAGAAGAAGAAGAAAAATTTGAAAAAAATTAAAAATTCAGGAGATAATGAGGAAATTAAAAGTAAAAATGTTGGATGATAATGAAAAGTTTTTTTCTGGGATAAAAATTTCGTTTGAAGTATAAATTTTTTTTTATTAAAAACACTGAAAAAAAAAAGGAAGAAGAAGAAAAGAAATTATAACATAAAAATTTTTAGGTTGGAGATGAGATCTAAAAATTAGAAACGAAAAACCATCAACAATAGTTAAAACATGGAAATTTTTGGGTTAGGAGTCATGGGTAAATATGAACTCTCGTTCTAATGATCGAACTAACGAGCGAGGAGGAAACCTGAGAAGAAAAAGAGGTGGTCCAACGGAGACAGAGTAGGGAGGGGGAAGAGAAGAGATAGGTTGAGACTTAGAGACACACAAGGTCTGTCACCTCTTACGAATCCCTTGTCTAATGACCGACCTAGACAGAGAAAAGTAAAGGGAGAAAATAGGAGGACCGGTGGAGACAGAGGAAGGAGGGAGAGGAGAAGAGACATATTGAGACACTTGGAGAGACTCACCAGGTCTGACACCTCGTGTGTATTCCTTTACTAATGACCGATCGAACGAGAGAGGAGAAAACTAAGGTAGAGTAGAGTAAGCCCAGTGGAGTAAGAGGGAGGAGGGAGAAAAGAAGAGGTACATTGAGACACTTGGAGAGACCCACAGGGAGTGACACCTCTTTGAAAAGTAGAAATTGGATCTACAAAATAGTAGTCACGACATATCTTCCTCTTCAGAACTCTGATGACATTTTTATTCTGACTTTTGGTCTTCGTCCTCCGAATTCAGGTTTAGGATTCTTGTAGTCTCTTGAGGACTTAGGTCCCTTGTAATTAGTTATCCTCGAGTAGTTCACGGAGGTATGGATGTGACTTTGGTTCATGGTGGGTTCCCGGTTGTTCAAGGTCTCGTTCCATATGGTGCGTTTAAGAGGTCGTTGTGTCCTTGTGTCTGGACCCGAAGTTATATGTCCGACGGGTTTCAATGGGGGGTTTGGTAACTGTAGAGTATTGAGTAATGACCTGTGAAGTGACCTGAGGTCTCTCTTCTTTAGGTCGAGGTGGGTGGTCTTGTGGCTGTGTTTGAAGGGAGAGGTTCTTTGGAACTGTTCGGTGACTATGTTGGGGTGGTGTCCCTCCTTTGAGGTGTTATTTCTCTTGAGGTGTTTGACGGTTTTATGTCTTTCCGGTGGGGTTACGTCGTTATATTGGTTCTACTTCTCTGTCTCCTTATGGGTTGTCCATTTCCTTGTACTATTTACGGGTGGTTTGGTTTGTTTTCTTCTTCTCTATCCCTTAGATGGACTATTTCTTAAGACTTATTACTATCACTTTTACTAGGTTTTAGAACTATAGTTTTACCTTAATATCTATTTATCGGACCTCTGTTCCTAACTCTTCTACGTTCTTCCCAAATTGTTTCTGGATCTTCTTTATTTTTTCTCAGTTATATATTACTCATTACGTTATTTACTCTAGTTTTTGTGAGACCTCCGTTGTTTATCATCTTATTGCCTCCGTCTTCTATCCTAATCACTTCATCTTCTATCTTACCATCTTTATTTACTTAGTCTCTCCTTTTTTCTTTTTGCTTAATTTTCTTTGTTAGAGTCTCTGGAGGTCCTGTTATACTTTGTGAGATTGTAAGCTTAGTATCCTCAGGGTCTTCTTCTTCTGTTTTTCTTTCTGATACTCTTTGATGAACTCCTCTATTATCAACTTTTGAAGGGATTTTGCCTCTTCCTTTATTAGTGGGTTCAGGTTCTTTGGGTCTCTCAGGGTTTGTCCTATTTGGGGTCCGTTTTGTGGGGTTCTGTGTATAATTAGTTTAATTGTTTCTATTTTGTATTTCTTGTTTATAATTTTCGTCGTTCCCTATTTGTTGTTTATTGTGTGTTCCCCTAAGGATATTCCTATTGTCGACTAGAAAGTTATCTTTGAGAAGTCCGATCCTCCCTTACCGTTCTATATGAATTTCACTACTTTCTTTTATTGGATGTTAGGTCTAATGACATGGGTCGTTCCTAGGGTAAGTTTATACTTTCTCTTTAATCTTCGGAATGTCTGTTCGTTTTCGACTCTCTTAAGTCGTGGTGGTTTGGTCGAGAGGTTGTTTACGATTTCCTATGAAAGATCTGTTCTTTGTCTTTTTCTCACATATTTGGGTTTGGGTTTTGTTATTTCATTTACCGTTGTCCTAGTATGAATAGTTATTAATGGAATTTGTATTTACCCAACTTACGGGGTTGGTTTTCCGTCTCTGACCGACTCACTTATGTTTTTGTTCTGGGGATATATACAACAGATGTTCTCTGGGTGGAGTTTTGTTCCCTGTGTATGTTTGACTTTTACTTCCCTACCTTTTTCTATAAGGTACGTTTATGTCTGGTTTTCTTTCATCCTCATCGTTATGAGTATAGTCTATTTTATCTGAAATTTTGTTTCCGACACTTTTCTCTGTTTCTTCCGGTGATGTATTACTAGTTTCCTAGTTAGGTTCTTCTTCTATATTGTTAATATTTATATATACGTGGGTTGTATCCTCGTGGCGTTATACATTCTGTTTACGATTATTCATACTTTCCCCTTTAATTGTTATTGTGTTATTATCACCCTCTGAAATTATGGGGTGAGTGTGGACACCTATCTAGTTGATTTGTCTTTTAATTGTTTCTTTGTATTTGAAATTTACTATGTTATCTGGTCAATCTGGATTAACTATAGATATCCTGTAAAGTGGGGTTTTGTTACTTAAAGTGGAAAAAAAGTTCACGTGTGCCTTGGAAGAGATCCTATCTAGTATAGGACCTGGTATTTAGATCGGAACCATTTAAGTTTTTTTGACTTTAGTAAGGTTTGTAGAAAAGACTGGTGTTACGTCATTCTAATCTAGAGTTAATGTCCTCTTTTTGATAATTTTTAAGGTTGTATACCTCCGACTTGTTGTGCGGAGACTTATTGGTTGTTTAGTGTCTTCTTTAGTTATTTCTTTAGTTTTATACGTATCTTTACTTACTTTTACTTTTGTGTTGTTGGGTTTTGGACACCCTGTGACATTTTTGTCACGATTCCCCTTTCAAGTATCGTCATGTCCGTATCGAGTTCTTTATTCTTTTTTCAGTTTATTTATTGGATTGAGATGTGTATTTCGTTGATCTTTTCCTTCTTTACTTCTTGGGGTAACAATCATCTTCCTTTCTTTAGAATTTATAATCCCGTCTTTATTTACGTTTTCTTTTTTTTCTCTGGTATTTTTTAGTTGTTTCGGTTTTAGACGAAGAAACTTTCCTATTTGTTTTGACTGTTTGGTAATCCATTATGTTTCCTAGTATTCTCTGATGATAGTCGTTAATATACGGTTATTTTACCGTACCTGTTACACCTTCTTTACCTGTTTAAGAATCTTTTCATGTTGAAAGGTTTTGACTTGGTCCTTCTTTATCTTTTAGAATTGTGTGGGTAGTGTTCGTGCCTTTAACTTTGACATTAGTCTTTAGAAGGTCGTTTTTTTTCGGGTCCAGGTCTGCCGAAGTGTCTACTTAAGATGGTTTTTAAAGCTCTTCTCGATTGTGGATAGGATGAGTTTGAGAAGGTCCTTTGACGTCTCCTTCCATTTGAAGGTTTGAGTAAGATACTTCGGTGGTAGTGGGATTATGGTTTTGGACTGTTTCTACGGTGTTTTTTCTTTTGATGTCCGGTTATAGTAACTACTTGTATCTACGTTTTTAGGAATTATTTTAAAATTGTTAGTCTTAGGTTGTTGTGTAATTTTTCTAGTATGTGGTACTGGTTCACCCGAAATAGGGTCCCTACGTTCATAGGAAGTGATAGACGTTTAGTTAGTTACATTAAGTGGTGTAATTGTTGAACTTTTTATTTTCGGTACACTAATAGAGTTATCTACGTCTCTTTCGGATACTGTTTTAAGTTGTAGGTAAATACTATTTTTGAGAGGTCTTTCGTCCTTATCTTCCTTGTATGGAGTTGTATTATTTTCGATATATACTGTTTGGTTGTCGTTTGTAATAGGAGTTACCACTTTTTACCTTTCGTAAAGGGGATTTCAGTCCTTGTTCTGATCCCGAGGGTGAAAGTGGTGATGATAAGTTGTATCAAGACCTTCAAAACCGGTGTCGTCAGTCTTGTCTTTTTCTTTACTTTCCTTAGGTTTAACCTTTTCTTCTTCATTTTGAGAGTGACAAACGTCTACTGTACTAGGAGATGTATCTTTTGGGATTTCTGAGGTGGTCTTTGAATGATCTCGATTAGTTACTTATATCATTTCAACGTCCTATATTTTAGTTGTGTGTCTTTAGGGATCGTAAGGATATGTGATTATTACTCTTTTATCTTTCTCTTTAATCCCTTTGTTAAGGTAAGTGGTAACGTTACTTTTCTTATTTTATGAATCCTTATATAGATGGATTTCTTTGATTTCCGGAGATATATCTTTTGATATTTTGTGACCACTTTCTTTAGTTTCTCCTGTGATTATCTAACTCTTTATGTCGTACAAGTACCTAGTCTTCTTAGTTATATCACTTTTACTCATATGATGTGTTTCGTTAGATATCTGAGTTACGTTAAGGATAGTTCGATGCTTACTATAAAAAGTGTCTCTATCTTGTTTATTAAAGTGTTAAACATACCTTTATGTTTTTTTGAGTTTATCGGTTTCTTAGAACTCTTTCTTCTAACCTTGACCTCCTTAGTTGGACGGACTGAAATCCGAGATGATGTTTCGGTGTCAGTAGTTCTGTCATACCATTACCGTATTTCTGTCTTTATATCTAGTTACCTTGTTTCATCTTTTGTGGATACCTGTGGAATAGAAACTGTTTCCTCCGTTCTTATATGTTACCTCTTTTCTGTTAGAGAAATTGTTCACCACGACCCTTTTGACCAGTTGGTGAACATTTACTTACTTTGATCTAGTGAAAGCTTGTGGTGTGTGTTTTTATTTGAGTTTTACCTAATTTCTAGATTTGTATTCTGGTCTTTGATATTTTGAGGATCTTCTCTTGTATCCGTTTTGTGAGAGGCTGTATTTAATGTCGTCCTAGGAGATACTGGGTGGAGGGTCTTATGACCTTTATTTTCGTTTTTATTTGTTTACCCTAGATTAATTTTAATTTTCGAAGACGTGTTGTTTCCTTTGATATTCGTTCCACTTTTCTGTCGGAAGACTTACCCTCTTTTATTATCGTTTACTTCGTTGACTGTGTGTTGATTAGAGTTTTTATATGTTTGTTGTGGACGTCGAGTTAAGGTCTTTTTATTTAGTGGGTTAGTTTTTTACCCGGTTTCTTGATTTATCTGTAAAGAGGTTTCTTCTGTATGTCTACCGATTGTTTGTGTACTTTTCTACGAGTTGTAGTGAGTAATAGTCTCTTTACGTTTAGTTTTGGTGTTACTCCATGGTAAAGTGCGGACAGTCTTACCGACGCTAGGTTTTCAGATGTTCGTTATTTACGACCTCTCCGACACCTCTTTTCCCTGGTGAGAATGTGACAACCACTCTTACGTTTGATCATGTCGGTGATACCTCTGGTCACACCTCTAAGGAATTTTTTTGACTTTTATCTTGACGGAATATTGGGTCGTTAGGGTGACGAACCGTATGTGTGACTCTATTGGTCTTAACTTTCTCTGTGCACATGGGGTCACAAGTAGCGTCGTGACAAATATTATGGGTCCTGTACCTTCGTTGTATCTACAGGTAGTCGTCTACGACGACGACGACGACGATTCAGTGAAGTCAGCACAGGCTGACACGCTGGGGTATCTACCGTCGGGTGGTCCGAGGGGACCCTTACCTATTCTTTCGGCACTATGTACATATGTTACCTCATAGTGGGTCGGTAATTTTTCTTATGTAAACTTAGTCAAGATTACTCTACCTAATTTGACCTCGGCTAATATGTCTCACTTCATTCGGTCTTTCTTTTTGTGGTTACGTCATGTGATTGCGTATATATACCTTAAATCTTTCTACCATTGGTCATACACTCTGTCGTTTTCTCTGTGTCTACATGTCTTGTCAGAAAACCTGAGACGTCCTCTCCCTCTCCCACCCTACTAAACCCTCTTACCGTAACTTTATACATATTATAGTATATTCTTTACTTAACGGTCAGATCCAAACTACGTTCCACGTCCTATAAACCCCGATCACGTGACCCGACTAGACCTCCCTACCACACCCTCCCCTACACCCTCCCCCCAAGCTCTAACCCTTGTGCACATGTTGGTATCGTCTAAGTACAACTACACACCGTTTTGGTTATGTTATAACATTTCATTTTTTTCTTTTATTATTATTATTTATTTTGTTTGTTTGTTTGTTTCTCTGATTTCGTCCTTCTTTATCTTCTATACTGATCTTGTTAACACACAACAAACGAGTCAACGTAGACTGAGAAACGATGGGGTACCTTACGTCGGTTGTCTGAGGAGACAGGTACCTTAAGAGGTCGGTTATTATAACATCACCTAACAGTAAAGGAGGAGGTCCTCTAGAAGGACCGGGTCTTTAACTTAGACCACAGGACTTAATGTCCGTCTAAGAAATGACAGACTCTGTGACCCTTTCGGACTCATATTGTTAATGTCATTACTTTAAGTTAATTATTAATTTTTTTTTTAGGGTTGTTTGTTTTAGGGTTTTGGTCTATTAAAGTCTCCACTTAAGATGGTTTGTATACTCCTTATTTTCGGTATCACGTATAGTTGTCAACGTATTTTTAGAAAACTGTTTTGAGATAGACAAATACTAATTTTAGAGAGGGACATATACATATGTCCCTTGTATGGGGTTGTATTATTCCCGGTATATACTATTCGGGTGTCAATTGTAGTTGTCACTTTTCAATTTTCGTAAAGGAGATTCTAACCCTTGTTCTATAGTCAAATAAGTTGTATCGTAACCTCCCGGATCTATGTCGTTAGTTTCTTCTTTTTATTTCCCTTAGGTTTAACTTTTCTTCCTCATTCTGACAGTGACAAACGTCTACCGTACTAAGAGATGTATAGGATTTTTACAGTGGTTTTTTATAATTAAGAGTAGTTACTTGAACCATTTCAACGTTCAATGTTTTAATTATATGTCTTTAGAAAACGTAAATGTATGTGATTGTTGTTTTATCGTCTTTCTGTTTCATTCTTTTGTTGGGGTAAATGATAACGTAATTTTTGTTATTTTATGAATCCTTATTTAGGTTGATTGCTTCATCTTCTGAACATGAGTTTTTAGATAATGTTACTAATTTCTTTGTTTTACTGAGTTTGTCTACTTTTCTATAAGATGTAAGGACCTAAACTTCTTTATTATAACAGTTTAACTGGTCTTATGGGTCCTATAACTGTCCAAGTTACGTTGGAAATAGGTTTATAAGTCTTGTAATAAGTGTCTTGATCTCGTTTTTTTTTAAAAAAATTAAACATACCTATTTGTTTTCTCTGGTTTTCAGTTTTGTTAGAACTGTTTCTTGGTTCGTCCTCATAGTACACGATACTGAAGTCAGATATGATAATTCGATGTTATTAACTTTGTCAAAGTAAGTCAAGTCAAATCAAGTCAAGTCAGTGAGTCAACACAGGCTGAGAAACGCTGGGGTACTAAGCGTCGTGCGGTCCGGAGGGACAGGTAGTGGTTGTGGGCCTCAAGTGAGTCTGAGTGCAGGTAGCTCAGTCACTACGGTAGGTCGGTAGAGTAGGAACCAGCAGGGGAAGAGGAGGACGGGGGTTAGGGAGGGTCGTAGTCTCAGAAGATGTTACTCAGTTGTGAAGCGTACTCCACCGGTTTCATGACCTCGAAGTCGAAATCGTAGTAAGGAAGGTTTCTTCAGGGTCCCGACTAGAGGAAGTCTTACCTGACCAACCTAGAGGAACGTCAGGTTCCCTGAGAGTTCTCAGAAGAGGTTGTGGTGTCAAGTTTTCGTAGTTAAGAAGACACGAGTCGTAAGAAGTGTCAGGTTGAGAGTGTAGGTATGTACTGGTGTCCTTTTTGGTATCGGAACTGATCTACCTGGAAACAACCGTTTCATTACAGAGACAAAAACTTATACGATAGATCCAACCAGTATTAAAAGAAGGTTTCTCATTCACAGAAAATTAAAGTACCGACGTCAGTGGTAAACGTCACTAAAACCTCGGGGGGTTTTATTTCAGACTGTGACAAAGGTCACAAAGGAGTAGATAAAGGGTACTTCAGTACCCTGACCTACGGTACTAGAAACAAAAGACTTACAACTCGAAGTTCGGTTGAAACAGTGAGAGGAGAAAGTGAAAGTAGTTCTCCGAAAAATCGAGGAGAAGTGTAAGACGGTATTCCCACCACAGTAGACGTATAGACTCCAATAACTATAAAGAGGGTCGTTAGAACTAAGGTCGGTCACGAAGAAGGTCGAGTCACAAAGAGTACTACATGAGACGTATATTCAATTTATTCGACCCCCTGTTATATGTCGGAACTGTATGAGGAAAAGGATAAACCTTGGTCAGACAACAAGGTACAGATCAAGATTGACGACGAAGGACTGGACGTATGTCTAAAGAGTTCTCCGTCCAGTCTACCAGACCATAAGGGTAGATAGAGTCTTAAAAGGTGTCAAATAACACTAGGTGTCAGTTTCCGAAACCGTGTCAGTTATTTCGTCTTTATCTACAAAAAGACCTTGAGAGAACGAAAAAGGTACTAGGTCGTCTACAACCGTTAAACTAGAGACCAAGGAGACGGAAAAGATTTTGGTCGAACTTACAGTCCTTCAAGTGCCAAGTACATAACGACTTCGGACGAACCTCTTAAAACTCGTAATGAAATGATCGTACACTCTACTAACGTTAACACGTCATCAAACTCGTAAGAAACCGTAACGGAAAGAAACCCTAACCTTACTTTTGACTGGAAAAGCAGACGCCGGTGACGACTCAAAAGGTTTAAACGACCGTATAACTCACGTCGTGAAAGTGTCATAGTAGAAAGTCCTAAACTTTATCGAATTGACCTTAAGGTAGTGGAGGTGATCGAAACAAACATCACTACGAAAAATTCCGGGTGAACTGAAGTGTAAGGTCCTACAGACCGAGATCCACTCACTAGTGTATGTGGTAGTACTAATAGACCCAGCACTTCTGGAAAAAACATTCAAGAAGGCACATAAGAACGGTGGAGAAGAATTATAGAAGACGAAGACAATCCAGGTATGGTAAAGACAGGAAATAGTTCGGGTAGAAACGTATTTTACAAGGGAAGCATACTATAACCGTGTTTTTATCTATTATCTAGTCACCTTGTTTTTTTCTCGTATCCTTTTTGGGTACGTAAATACAAGATAATTAGAAACGTTTCCTCCGTTCTTATATGTTACCTTTTTTCTGTTAGAGAAATTAATCACTACAACCCTTTTGACCTATTGATGTTAACGTGAGTAGAGTGTACGATCATTTCATTACGAGTTTTAAGAGGTTCGTCCGAAGTCGTTATGTACTTGGTACTTGAGGGACTACAAGTTAGACCAAAATCTTTTCCGTCTCCTTGGTCTCTAGTTTAACGGTTGTAGACGACCTAGTACCTTTTTCGTTCTCTCAAGGTCTTTTTGTAGATAAAGACGAGATAACTGACACGGTTTCGGAAACTGAACACACCTAGTGTTATTCGACACCTTTTAAGACTCTATCTACCCTTATGGTCTGGTAGACTGGACGGAGAACTCTTTAGACATACGTCCAGTCCTTCGTCGTCAATCTTGACCTGTACCTTGTTGTCTGACCAAGGTTTATCCTTTTCCTCATACAGTTCCGACATATAACAGGGGGTCGAATAAATTGAATATACGTCTCATGTAGTACTCTTTGTGACCCGACCTTCTTCGTGTTCGACCTTAGTTCTAACGACCCTCTTTATAGTTATTGGAGTCTATACGTTTATTGTAGTGGGAATACCGTCTTTCACTTCTCCTTGATTTTTCGGAGAACTACTTTCACTTTCTCCTCTCACTGTTTCAACCGACTTTCGAGTTGTAAGTCTTTTGATTGTAGTACCGTAGACCAGGGTAGTGAAGTACCCTTGATCTACCCCTTTGTCACCTTTGCCACAGTCTGAAATAAAAACCTCCGAGGTTTTAGTGACGTCTACCACTGACGTCGATACTTTAATTTTCTGCGAATGAGGAACCTTCTTTTCAATACTGGTTGGATCTATTATATAAGTTTTCGTCTCTGTAATGAAACGACTGATTACAGGCAGATCAGTTCCGATACCAAAAAGGACACCAGTACATACCTACACTCTCAACCAGACACTTCTTCCGACTCACGACTTCTTAACTACGAAAACTTGACACCACAACATCTTCTGAGAACTCTCAGGGAACCTGACGTTCCTCTAGGTTGGTCAGGTAAGACTTCCTCTAGTCGGGACCCCAAAGAAACCTTCATTACTACGATTTCGACTTCGAGGTCATGAAACCGGTGGAGTACGCTTCACAACTGAGTAACATCTTCTGAGACTACGACCCTCCCTAACCTCCGTCCTCCTCTTCCCCTACTGACTCCTACTCTACACCTACCGTAGTACCTGAGCTACCTGGACTCAGACTCACTTGAGGCCCACAACCACTACCTGTCCCTCTGGACCTCACGACACTAAGTACCCCAACGTTTCTCAGCCTGTGTTAACTCACTGACTTGACTTGACTTAACTTGTTCATTTTCTTACTTTAATCTTGTAAAGTGAAGTTTAAAGTGTGGTATGTATTTTTATTTGAGTTTTCTATAAAAATTCTGGGTTTAAATTTTGACATTTTGAGGATCGTCTTTTGTATTTGTCTTGTGGGAAACTGTATTTAATATCGTTATAACACAAACTAAACAGAGGATTCGTTCCCGATGGGGCCACCGAGTCCACCATTCCTTAAACGAACGTTACGTCCTCTGGACCCAAACTAGGGACTCAGTCCTTTTAGGAGACCTCCTCCTTTACTGTTGAGTAAGGTCATAAGAACGGACCTCTTAAGGTACCTGTCTCCTCGGACCACCCGATGTCAGGTACCCTAACGTTTCTCAACCTGTTCTGACTCGTTAATTGTGAAAGTGAAAGAATTCCGTTTCCTTTCTTTTCCTTTTTATTCGTTTACTCCGGATTAATTTAAATTTTCGAAAACGTATCGTATCCTCTGGTATATGTTTTGTTTTTCCGTAAGATGACTTCCCCCTTTATAAACGTTTATTATACTGGTTATCACCCAATTATAGAAGGAACGTTAACGAAGATTTTACTTGTTTATATGTTTTTGTTTTCTTTTGTTTGTTTTGTACCTGAGATTCCGGTGATTTTGGAATTTCCTTCTCTTTATGGTTCAAAAAAACGAGAAAACCTCAAGAAACATACCTCAACAACAACAAAAAGGATTTCGTAGATCATAAATGTATTATATAGGGGACGAACCTTTCATTCGTTTACTCTTGATTCGTCCAACCCCGTGCTCAACTTGACAAGGGATTACGACCCTAGCAATCCAACAGAACAAAAATGGTTGGTCACATATCATGGGTCTTCGTAAACGTTTACAAATATGGGAGAGTGAGTCTGTCTGATCAAGACTTATAGACCTGGTTTAGGTATAAGAAATTTAGACTTCTTAAACTTAGTAATTCGTTTCTAATTTCGTAATAGTCTAATCACTGTTTCATGTGATAAGTTTTTCTTAGAAGATATGTGTAGTGACCAAAGTAAATTAAACTTTTATTATAACCGGTTATTATCAAATTATGATTACGATTCTCTTCGTAATTATTTGATGTACTGTTTTACAAGAGTTCCATAAGTGTATCAAACTAAAGAGAGAGAGAAAAAGGGTGGAAAAAACTTGTTTAAATTGAGATTGTATAGAGATAAGTCCTGGATAGGATCGTTCCGTAAAGTATATTTTAGTTGTCCTATAAATGTTATAAAACCGTCAAAAGTTTTTCAAAGGTATTTATGTTTTTAGTATATATTAGTATATTATTATAATCAAGTCAAAATTAAATATATAAGTTACGTAACGTCTCTAAACTCTACCTTAAAAGATGAACCATTGTATGAACCTATGGTATATGTTTGATAAGTGTATGAATGTATTTAGATACCATACACCAAATTTTTTATATATGTCTTCGACTAGTGGTTGTAAACTTTTATAAACGAAGGATCTCGATATATANTATGTTTTTAGTATATATTAGTATATTATTATAATCAAGTCAAAATTAAATATATAAGTTACGTAACGTCTCTAAACTCTACTTTAAAAGATGAACCATTGTATGAACCTATGGTATATGTTTGATAAGTATATGAATGTATTTAGATACCATACACCAAATTTTTTATATATGTCTTCGACTAGTGGTTGTAAACTTTTATAAACGAAGGATCTCGATATATAATATTAGCGGTTCGAACAAGGTAGTGAATTTATTTTCATGGTTGATTTTAAATTTTACTTTAGGTCTGAAAACAAACAATGTTAAGAAATTTAGTGTCAAAGTTAAAGTGAAGAACATTAATCAGACAAGCACAAAGGATAAAGAAAGACCAAGTGAAAACTCTCCGACATGGAAAGATTCTTGAACAGGTAAAAAGGTTCAACAGGTAAAATAACCATATATCGACGACCATCATTAGAGAATGTCCTCGCAGGGGTCACCCATTCACATTTCTTAGGCGGACGTTACGTCCTCGGTGTTCTCTGCACCCAAGTTAGAGACCCAGACCTTCTAGGGGACCTCTTCCCGTACCGTTGGGTGAAGTCATAAGAACAGACCTCTTGGAGTCCCTATCTCCTCGGACCGCATTATATCAGGTATCCCAGTGTTTCTTAACTTGTGTTGACTTCACTGAATCGTGTGTGTGTCAAAGACTATTAGGAAATATAAGGACACCACAGACAACATTGAAGAGAAAACAAGGACTAAAATAACAAAACTCGGGAGATGGAGAAAAAGAACTACTTAGACCGATTTCCAAATAGTTAAAACAAATATAAAAGTTTCTTGGTCGAAAATGAAAGTAACGAGTAAATAACAAAAGCAGTAGAGATAAAGTAAATAAAGTCGAACCTAGAAATGTTAAAGTAAGGAAGATGATTGAAACTCAAAACAAACAAGACGAAAGAAATCAACAAAATCAATATTTCAATATTTCTTTAAAAAGTACAAAAGACTCCATTTTGATATAACGATGTTTGAAGGGAGAATCTTGACAAAAACGACGTAGAGTATCCGAAACGTAGTAACACGAAGTAAAAGTAAACAGAGATCCATAAAAAAATAAAGAAGAAACTAAATAAGTCACTCGGTAACTAACAAATCATTGTATAGTAAATTAGAAGTGAAACAGAAGAAATATAAAATATCAACTAAGGATTAGAGTATCATGATGACAGTCATTTCTGCCAACTATAATAAAGGTAAAAGAATTTAAATAACTCTCAATAAAACTTCACGTCGTACACTAATTAGGATCTCTTACAAGGTACACGTAAAGTCTTCTTACACATAAGACGGGGAAAACCTACTTTACGAGATATTTATAGTTAATTTAAGTAGAACAGATTACACGGTAAATTCCGGACATAAAGAGTAACTAAAAAACAGACCTACTAGAAAGGTAACCACTTTTATGTCACAATTTCAGAGGGTAATAATGACACAATGACAACTAAAGAGGATAATTCAAAGAATCGTAACCGGAATATTTAACTCCACGAGGATATAACCCGCTAAATAAATGTTAAAAATATTGAAGAAGAATCTAACTAGGGAACTATAAATCCATCACAGGAAGAAACAGAGCACTGTTAGAAATAAAATTTCAGAGAGAGAAAAAATAAAAATTTCAAAAAAAAATTAATAAATAAATAAAAAATGAAATCTTATAACATAACCAAAACGGTATATAGTTATACTTAAGCGGTACCCACATGTGCGCAAGGGTTAGGACTTGGGGAGAGGGTGGAAGGCGGGGTATTTTAGGGAGACCCAGTAGAGTCACGTGGTCGGGGTTCGTAGGACATAGGACGTAGTTTGGACCTGACCGCTAAGTAAAGAATATATTATAATATGTACAAAGTTACGGTAAGAGGGTTTAGTAGGGTGGGAGAGGGAGAGGGTGTCTCAGGTTTTCTGACAAGATATGTAGACACAGAGAAAACGACAGAGTGTATGTCCCAATAGTAATGGTAGAAGGATTTAAGGTATTATATGTAATCATATGACATAACTACAAAAAGAAAGACCGAATGAAGTGAGACATATTAGCCGAGGTCAAAGTAGACGGAGTAATCTTGACTAAGTTTACATAAGAAAAATTACCGACCCACTATGAGGTAACATATATACATGGTGTCGAAAGAATCGATAAGTAGACGACTACCTGTAGATCCAACGAAGGTACTGGACCCATAATATTTGTCACGACGCTACTTGTAACCCCATGTACACAGAGAAAGTTAAGACCAAAGGAGTCACACAGACGGGTCGTCACCCTGACGACCCAGTATTCCGTCAAGATAAACGTCAAAAAATTCCTTAGAGGTGTGATAAGAGGTATCACCGATATGATCAAACGTAAGAGTGGTTGTCACATTCTCACAAGGGAAAAGAGGTGTCGGAGAGGTCGTAAATAACAAACATCCGAAAACCTAGTGTCGGTAAGACTGTCCGCACTTTACCATGGAGCAACACCAAAACTAAACGTAAAGAGATTATTACTCACGACAACTCGTAGAAAAGTACACAAACAATCGGTAGACATACAGAAGAAACCTCTTTACAGATAAATCAAGAAACCGGGTAAAAAACTAACCCAGTAAATAAAAAGACCTTAACTCGACGTCCACAACAAACATATAAAAACTCTAATCAACGCACAGTCAACGAAGTAAACGATAATAAAAGAGGGTAAGTCTTCCGACAGAAAAGTGGAACGAATATCAAAGGAAACAACACGTCTTCGAAAATTATAATTAATCCAGGGTAAACAAATAAAAACGAAAATAAAGGTCATAAGACCCTCCACCCAGTATCTCCTAGGACGACACTAAATACAGTCTCTCACAAAACGGATACAAGAGAAGATCCTCAAAATATCAAAGACCAGAATACAAATCTAGAAATTAGGTAAAACTCAAATAAAAACATACACCACAATCTTTCACTAGATCAAAGTAAGTAAATGTTCACCAACTGGTCAAAAGGGTCGTGGTGAACAATTTCTCTAACAGAAATGAGGTAACATATAAGAACGGAGGAAACAGCTTCTATTCCACAGGTATCCACAAAAGATGAAACAAGGTAACTAGATATAAAGACAGAAACACAGTAATGGCATGACAGAACTACTGACACCGAAACATCATCTCGGATTTCAGTCCGTCCAACTAAGGAGGTCGAGGTAAGAAGAAAGAGTTCTAACGAAACCGATAAACTCCAAAAAACATAAAGGTATGTTTAACATTTTAATAAACAAAATCGAGACAGTTTTTAGTTTAGTTATTTTAATCTTTACTTTTACCTCTCTAGTGTTCTCTGTTGTGTCTTTATATTTCCTAGTATTCTTCTGATGATAGTCGTTAATATACGGTTATTTTACCTGTCACAACTTCTTTACCGTCTAAGAATCTTTTCATGTTGAAAGGTTTCGACTTGGTCCTTCTTTATCTTTTAGAATTGTCTGTGTAGTGTTTGTGTCTTTAACTTTGACATTAGTCTTTAGAAGGTCGTTTGTTTCGGGTCCAGGTCTGCCGAAGTGTCTACTTAAGATGGTTTTTAAATCTCTTCTCGATTGTGGATAGGATGAGTTTGAAAGGTCTTTTGACGTCTCCTTCCATTTGAAGGTTTGAGTAAGATACTTCGGTGGTATTGGAATTATAGTTTTGGACTGTTTCTACGGTGTTTTTTCTTTTGATGTCCGGTTATAGTAGCTACTTGTATCTACGTTTTTAGGAATTATTTTAAGATCGTTAGTCTTAGGTTGTTGTGTAATTTTTCTAATATGTGGTATTGGTTCACCCGAAATAGGGTCCCTAAGAAGTTATAGTCGTTTAGTTAGTTACATTAAGTGGTGTAATTATTTAACTTTTTATTTTCGGTACACTAATAGAGTTATCTACGTCTCTTTCGGATACTGTTTTAAGTTGTAGGTAAATACTAATTTTTTGAGAGGTCTTTCGTCCTTATCTTCCTTGTATGGAGTTGTATTATTTTCGATATATACTGTTTGGCTGTCGTTTGTAATAGGAGTTACCACTTTTTACCTTTCGTAAAGGGGATTTCAGTCCTTGTTCTGTTCTCACGGGTGAAAGTGACGATGATAAGTTGTACCAAGAACTTCAAAACCGGTGTCGTTAGTCTCTTCTTTTTCTTTACTTTCCTTAGGTTTAACCTTTTCTTCTTCATTTTGAGAGTGACAAACGTCTACTGTACTAGGAGATGTATCTTTTGGGATTTCTGAGGTGGTCTTTTAATGATCTCGAGTAGTTACTTATATCATTTCAACGTCCTATATTTTAGTTGTGTGTCTCTAGGGAACGTAAGGATATGTCATTATTACTCTTTCATCTTTTTCTTTAATTATTTCGTTAAGGTAAGTGGTAACGTTGCTTTTCTTATTTTATGAATCCTTATATAGATGGATACGGTCCTCTTTATAGTTATTGGAGTCTATACGTCTACTATGGTGGGAACATCGTCTTTCACTTCTCTTCGATTTTTCGGAGAACTACTTTCACTTTCTCCTCCCACTTTTTCAACCGAATTTAGAGTTGTAAGTCTTTTGCTTCTAGTACCGTAGGTCAGGGTAGTGAAGTACCCTTTATCTACCCCTTTGTCATCTTTTCACAGTCTGAAATAAAACCCCCCGAGGTTTTAGTGACGTCTACCACTGACGTCGGTACTTTAATTTTCTGCGAATGAGAAACCTTCTTTTCAATACTGATTGGATCTATCATATAAGTTTTCGTCTCTGTAATGAAACGACTGATTCATGGTGGATCAGTTCTGATACCAAAAAGGACACCAGTACATACCTACACTCTCAACCTGATACTTCTTCCGACTCACGGCTTCTTAACTACGAAAACTTGACACCACAACCTCTTCTGAGAACTCCCAGGGAACCTGACGTTCCTCTAGGTTGGTCAGGTAAGACTTCCTCTAGTTGGGACCCTAAAGAAACCTTCGTTACTACGATTTCGACTTCAAGGTCATGAAACCGGTGGAGTACGCTTCTCAACTGAGTAACCTTTTCTGAGACTACGACCCTCCCTAACCCCCGTCTCCTCTTCCCCTGCTGGCTCCTACTCTACCGACCTACCGTAGTGACTGAGCTACCTGCACTCAGACTCACTTGAGGCCCTCTACCACTACCTGTCCCTCCGGACCGCACGACACTAATTAACCCAACGTTTCTCAGTCTGTACTGACTCGCTGACTCGACTTGACTTGACTTTCTTTGATTTCTGGAGATATATCTTTTGATATTTTGTGACCACTTTCTTTAGTTTCTCCTGTGATTATCTACCTCTTTATGGTACAAGTACTTAGTCTTCTTAGTTATATCACTTTTACTCATATGATGGGTTTCGTTAGATATCTAAGTCACGTTAGGGATAGTTCGATTTCAGAGAAAACATACAATTCTTATAACGATAAGGTCGAAAGGAAACTAAAGGTAAAAGTATCTTATGTAAAAAAAAAATACACTGATTTTTTTAAGGTTTTTGTTTTCAGGTCCTATTCTACCGAAGTGTCCACTTAAGATAGTTTATAAATCTCTTCTCAATTGTAGGTCGGAAGACTTTGATATGGTTTTTCAGCGCCTTCTTACTTTTGAGAGTTTAAGTAAGATAAACCGGTTATAGCGGGACTATGGTTTCGTTTTTGACTGTGGTGTCTTTTCTTTCAATGTCTAGTAATAGCCACTACTTGTATGTTTTTTAAGAGTTGTTTTATAATAGTTTGATTTAGGTTTTTATGTGATTTTCCTAGTATGTTGTACTATTTTATCCTAAATACGTTCCTAGAAAGTTATAGACGTTTAGTAGTTAGTCACACTACGTGGTATAGTTGTTTAACTCCCTATCTTTGGTACACTAGTAGAGTTCTCTACGTCTTTTCCAAAACTGTTTTAATTCATAAGTAAGTACTATTGTGAGAGGTCTTTCACCCGTATCTCCCTTGTATGGAGTTGTATTATTTCCAGTATATACTGTTTGGATGTCGATTGTATTATGAGTTACCACTTTTCGACTTTATTAAAAGAGATTCTAGTCCTTGTTCTGTTCCTACAGGTGAGAAGGGTGAAAATAAGTTGTATCAAAAACATCAAGATCGGTACCTTTAGTCTCTTCTTTTTCTTAATTTCCCTTAGGTTTAATCTTTTATTCTTCGTTCTGATAGTGAGAAACGGTTACTGTGCTATGATATGTACCTTTTAGGATTGCAACGACGATCTTTTGATGATATCGAGTAATTACTTAAACTAATTCAACGTCCTATGTTTTAATTATGAGTCTTTAAAGTAAAGATATATAATTGTTATTTTTTATACTTTCTCTTTAATTCCTGTGTTACGGTAAATGGTAGTGTAGTTTTTCTTATTTTATGGATCCTTACTTAGATGGATTCCTCATTTTTCTGGAAAGGAGGGTTTTGTTATTTTGAGACTACTTTCTTTAGTTTCTACTGTGTTTGTTTACCTTTCTGTATGGTACAAGAACCTAACCTTTTTAGTTATAACAGTTTTATCGATGTGATGGATTTCGTTGATGTCTAAGTAACGTTAGGATAGTTTAATGGTTATCGTAAAAAGTATCTTCATCTTGTTCTTTACAACTTTAAAAATACCTCTGTGTTTTCTGGGGTTTATTGGTATAGTTAGAACTCTATCTTTTCACTTTGTCCTCCTTAGGTCAAAGGATTAAAGTCTGACAGAAAGTTTCAATGTCGGTAGTTTCGTGAAACCATAACCGTGTTTTTGTCTTTATTTCTAGTTACCTTGTCCTACATTTCGGGGTTTTATTTTGGTACATGGATACCAGATAATTAGGTACTGTTTCCTTCCTTCTGTTATATTACCTCTTTTCTGTTAGAGAAATTGTTTAACACGACGTTTTTGACATACCGATGTATAAATTTTTTTACTTTAATCCTGTAAGGAATTGTGGTATAAGTTTTTATTTGAGTTTTAGTCAATTTCTGGATTTACAGTATGGTCTATGATATTCTGAGAAACTCCTTTTCTATCCGTCTTCTGTGAAACTGTATTCGACGTCGTTATAGAAAAAAACTAAGTAAAGGATCTCATTCCCTTTATTTTTGTTTTTATTCGTTTACCCTGGATTAGTTGAGTTTTTCGTAAACGTGTCGATATCTTTGGTATTTCTTTAACTTTTTTGTTGGGTACATTACCTTTCTTTTAAAAACGTTTACTACGTTGACTACTCCGTAATTAGAGGATTTAAATTTTCGTCGAGTACGTCAGTTATAGGTTATCTTCTGTTTTAAGTTAGTTTTATACCCGTTTGTTAGACTTGTCTATAAAGAAATTTCTCCTGTATGTCTACCGGTCCTCCGTGTACCTTTCTACGGGTTGTATCGATTAATAATCTCTTTACGTTTAATTTTGATAATATATTCTTCTATGGACTAATCTGGTCATTCTTACCGACAGTAATTTTACAGATGTTTGTTTCAGGACCTTTCAAACACCTCTTTTCTCTTGGGAGGGAGGATGTGACAACCACCCTTACATTTAACCACATCGGTGACACCTCTTGTCAAACCTCCAAGAGATTCTTTAATTCTCTCGATGATATACTAGGTCATTAGGGTGAGAACCTGTATGTAGGTCTCTTTTTGTACCAAGTTTTCCTATGTACGTGGAGTTACAAGTTACTTCGTGACGAATGTTATCGGTTCTTCATCTTCGTTTGATTAACAGGTATTTGTTTCCTTATCTATTTCTTCTCAACCATGTATATACGTTACCTTATAATGAGTTAGTAATTTTTCTTACTTCATTACGGTAAAAGTCGTTGTACCTACCTAACCTCTAATAGTACCGTTTTATAGTTCTATTTATAGTACTATAACGAATGTACACTTTAGGTTTTTTACTAGGTTTGTTTACGTAAACAATTATGTTTTGTCTTTGTCTGAGTGTCTAAATTCCTTGCTTAAATCCCAATGGTCCTCCCTTCTCGTCCCCCTCCCTGTCTAAACCTCAAACCCTAACAGTACATGTGTGACGAAATAAATTTTGTCTATTGGTTATTCCAGGATGACGTATCGTGTCCCTTAAGATAAGTTATGAAACATTATTGGAGTTACCCTTCTCTTAAACTTTTTATTAACTATGTACATATACATATTGACTCCCCAAAGAGTCCACCGTGATCACCATTTCTTGGACGGACGGTTACGTTCTCTACATTCTCTGTCTCCAAATTAGGGACCCAGCCCTTCTAGAAGACCTCTTCCTTTACCTTTGAGTAAAGTCATAAGAACGGACCTTTTAGGGTACCTGTCTCCTCGGACCACCCGATGTCAGGTGTCCCAGTGTTTACCAGTCTCTACTGACTTCAGAAAATCGTACGTACGTACATATTGATTTAGTGTAACGATATATTGACTTTGATTATGTTATAACAGTTAGTTCAGATGACGTTATATTTTATTTTCAATTTTTATTTAATTATTTTACTTCGGGACCAATCAACCAAACCCTTAGTGAGGACCCAGGTCCTCGAAGGGACCACCGAGTGTTCCATTTCTTAGACGGACGTTACGCCCTATGGACCCAAACTAGGGACCCAGCCCTTCTAAGGGACCTCTACCCTTACCGATGGGGGAGGTCACAAGAATGGACATCTTAAAGTACCTTTCTCTTCGGACCATCCGATGTCCAGTTCCCCAGCCACCGTCCCCCTCCCCCACTCTGTACTGACTTGTCGATTATAAAAGTGACAAAAAACAATGGATCCAGGATTTTCCTAAGGGTCCACTTACGGATAATTGAAACCCGTATAGTGTGGTAACATTACTTTACAAGTTGATGAATGTCTTATCTAAGTGTACATTGTTAGAGGAATAGTCATTGGTGACGACGTGACTGGTGGAAAATTTTACTGAGGAGGGTTAGAAAACTTGAAAAAAAAAAAAAAAACTCAGACACTATCGTAGAGAGACTCCAGCGATCGGACCGTCAGTCGAGAAAACTAGACTCAAAGGACTAAGTAGATGGTCTGAAACCTTCTTTCGAAAACGATAGGACCGTTAGTAGTACTTGTTTATTAAAATCTGAATTAGGAGAATTTTATTTCAAGGAAGAATAGACACCGATATTCAATTCTAGAAGATACTTTTAGAAACGACTCTTATTGGGCGAGACACGTACTGAACCTGTAACCGAGAGACTTATGGACTTGAAAGATACTGGAAGAATTCATTACTGTCATAACCAAACCGACAACAAGACCAAAGGTCTACCCGTCCTTCGGGTAGAGGAAATATTCACGTATGAATTTTTTTATGTGTAATAAAATGATAATAAAATAGACCGTACTTAAAGATAAAATAATTGTCTTTGTAGGATGCATTATAGGAATTAATTATAAAACTCTTTTTTCAGTGTCACTTGAACTTAATCTAAGAAACTTACTTTTCGTTTATTTTTCGTTGTTTGTATATACCTAATAGGTGGATAAGACACGACCTGTGATACGATCCGTAACTATACGAGACATCGTTCTTTTTAGGATAATAAATCCGTTACCGTAAGATAACAAGGTAATATAAAAATCGGTATCTTTAAGTTTATCAATATCGGGTGTTGGGATCTTTATAAATTCTTATCGATTCACTACAACAATGACTACCTAAATAGATGGAATTTTTCTTTAACTCTAAGTCAAATTATCGGACGGTTTACTTAAGTAATAGTTTCGAACCTAGTGATATAACTCCTAAGACTTCCGTTTATACTCGAGTCGTACTTTTTCGAGACCCTAGTTAATTGTCGTAGGTGGTGAACATACTCTCCCATCATCATTGTACATACGATCCACCCTCTTTTTCAACATCTTTTTAGTCAGAAACGGAGAAATTTTTTTTTACACAGGATTTCAACAGGACCATGGGTTATCTTTGCATATGTATAATAATAAAGAGAAGAAGTGATAGGGGTCCTTCCTTTTAGATAAAGAATACTATTTACACAACGTATTCAAAGAAAAACTATGTGATATGTAGTGACTTCGAAAATATTTGATATTTTTGGAGTGATGGTGTATGTCGTAACATAGATATTTTTTTTCCTCAGAAGTAAGGTTTGATGGTTTATTTACGTAATAATTCCTGTACTAAATTAAAAAATTTTAAGGAAAAATTCTCTCAAGTGAATATGAAAGTCATTGGGTTACTTTAAGATGGTATTAGACTCCTGTCGTCTATGACTTTACCTACTGTAGTGACAAAATAAATGGTTACTTTGAAAAAGAGAGGGTGACTTTACCCTCTTTACTTTCATTACGTTTCTTGTTCCCCTTTTATAGGATCCCATCTCCTTTCTGTGTGAAACTTCCTATAGGATTGTCGTAGTTAAGAGTTTTACATGAGGATTTATACAATATTTGTAGTGGAGGTAAAAGTCGTAGATCTTTATTAGAAATAAACAATATATAGGGAATACATGAAGTACTAATTCCTGTGTTCAGACTCAGAGTCTCTCTTAAGTGAACACAGATTGCATGTCTCTCAAACTTAAAGAGGGGATCTTCGTTAGTATGTGTACTAAATGTCTTGTAGTTTCGGTTCTCTCATCATGGTATATTATTCGAAAGATAGTCTCGAGAGACATTCATAACTTCAGTCCAGTTTGTAGGTTTCACAGGTAATCACCATTATTCTTTCCTTGTGTTTTATTTTGAACGACGGTGAATTTCAACATGATCACACCTATCGGAGTGTTCCTTCAGTTTTGTAGTTTCCTAGATCGATTAGGTGATGTGGTGACCGATAAAAAATGGTGAATTATGATACCCTTCCTTATGAAAAATAAGACACTTAATAGTAAACCTTTGTTTAAAGGATCTCACATTCTTTTTTTCTCTTTCTCTTACCTGTAAATCCATTTATATCTCCCTGTTATTTGCTCTTATATATGAACAATCCTGTAAATGTGTTGTGTCAAAAAGTTCTACTCCCAGTGAAAACGAGATTCCCTACCGTTTAAAAGTCCTTTACTTGTTTATATTGTGTATAAATCATCGAACCTCCCGAAGGGAACACCGAGTCGACTATTTCTTAGACGGACGTTACTCCCTCCGGACCCAAGCTAGGGACCCAACCCTTCTAGGGGACCTCTTCCCTTTCTAATGGGTGACGTCATAAGACCGGACCTCTTAAGGTACCTGACATTTCAGGTACCCCACCGTTTCTCACCCTGTGTTGACTCGTTGAAAGTGAAAGTGATCATCGAACCTTGAAGTTGTGGAGAATATAGACTCTTTCCACCTCGTATTTATTCTGTAAAACCAAATCTCTCTTTTTAAGAGGAAATATGGTGGAATGGAATTAAACTCTTGAACAAGTCGTCTAGATTTTACCGGAGAGGTAATACTATTTCACTATACGATTAATAGAGACAATCAATTTAAAACCTCCAAAATTAACGTTTGCAATTCTAATCAAGTTTTTAATTCGATATTTTAGATGTCATTTACAATAACCTACCCCACAACACTTCCTAAGTCACCATCTTCTATTGTATAAACAGGAATTCCGTGACCGTGTAAACACCATCTCTTTTCTCTGTGGATACTACCTCGTCACATTTTGTTCTTTCGAGCTCCAGGTCACGATGTAATTTACTATGCTTAAGATTTTAATTGTTTAGTCGTGACTGATACCTTTCAAGTCCTCAAGAGTCTTTACCGTCGTTAAAATTAAAGATGATAATTTTCATTTATTTTATTGATTGTCAAAGTAAATATTTAATTAGTTAATCGTTCAGTAGATCAAGGATGACTTATTCGTACATGTCACTAATAATTAGTCGATTCGTACTAATCTCGAGTAAGTGAATTACCGAATAGGAAGTCGACTTGTGCGGTCGGTGAGACTACTAAAACTAACAATGTTTTGGATTTTAACGAAATCAGTAGTTACATACTGTATTTTAATATTACCTAGTACTCACGAAATTTCTCTTTCGTATTCCTTGCGATACAACTTTTTGTTCATTTAGAATTCACTGTTCACTTAAGTATACGTTCTTTGTAGTATTGGAGGTAAAAACAAACACACCCATTACCTAAACTACTGAGTTAGGACGGACCAGTCCCTTCTGAAATGGAACCAGTACTGACCCAAAGGGAACGAGTAGGGATGGTGAACGTCAGTCTCGAAGGTGCAAAATGTGTTTCGTATTACCCTAGAGAGATCAAAAGAGAAAAGAGACAAAAAAGACTCCTCAAATACAAGACTCGGAAGACCAATTAGACAATTATAGATGATGGAAACGAAGACGACAGTCCAACTCCCATGTCTGTGAGACTTCACAAAACTTTGGACCCCCGGACATGAGGTCCGACGTACAACGACGACGACGATTCAACGAAGTCAGCACAAGCTGAGACACGCTGGGGTATCTGCCGTCGGGTACTCCGAGGGGGTAGGGACCCTAAGAGGTTCGTTCTTGTGACCTCACCCAACGGTAAAGGAAGAGGTTACGTACTTTCACTTTTCACTTTTCACTTTCACTTAATCGAGTCAGCTGAGAATTGCTGAGGCACCTGACGTCGGGTGGTCCGAGGAGGCAGGTACCCTAAAAGGTCCGTTCTCACGACCTCACCCCACGGTAACGGAAGCGGGGTCCGACGTATCCACGTATTATTTTTATGGAGGGAGGGGAAGGGGGGTAGTGTAGTTCTTTGGGAAGAGGTTTCACTCGGTGACCCAACATCAGAACGGAAAGGGAGAGTCGACTACAGAGTTGAAACAGTCCGAGAGTTGCGGTGTCTCTTCTTTTTGGCATTCTGTAAAACGAAAATTTACGAAAACCAAAAGGAAATATTTAGAAGAAAACACTACTATTGTTCCGTCTAAGAAAAATCACATCTCAACTTATATGTGTTATTACTTATGACATGAAATAACATTTAATTTACCTAGAAAGTTCCTATTAAAATTGGTATAAAATAAAGATCGTATAAGTAACAGTCTTTAATTGGGTTCATTTTATACCTTATGTAACATACGATACATACAGAGGTACGAAATGTGAGCTAAGGGGTAGTCAGACACGATCACCACGAATAACCTCTAGGTTCTTTACACAAAAAGTAAGGATTTTTCTTAGACGGTCGTGTACTTTACACCGTATAGAAAGTTCCAACCCTCGTTTCTTTTTCTTTTATCATAAACCTTATGTGTAATCCATATTCCTCTATAAAGAGTATCGTACGTGATCTTAGTGTACTCTCCAACCCATTTCCATCTCTTATAACCCGAAATAAGTCAGAATAATTTACTCTAATAAACCTCCTCTTCTGGTCTCTAGACATTTATAGTGTACGATCAATCCACCAAAAGTACTTACGATTTACACTCTTGGTGATATCTTTAGTTCGCTCTCCTGACTAACATTGTACAGTAATAAAAGGTTCAGTGAAAAAATTTTTAAAGTTGAAGGAGAACACGTTTTATTTCCTTTTATAATAGACGTCATTGATGTGGTTTCTCAAATTTGCTTTCTAGTCCATACTTTAGAGATAGTTTGAACCTTCAGACTTTTTTATGTGTGTCGAGACACTCAGAGTAATGGTAGTATGAATTAAGGAAAGAGTTCGAGACATAAGGAAGATAAGAGACATGACGTGTGGGAGACCCTTGGGTCCGGGTCTTCGGTGATTTTAAATATTTTCTTCTCAGACACTAGGTCAGTTCCTTTCATAGTTTCGACCTCCCCAAAATTACATAAAAAACTACACAGATTAAGTTTCAAAATATACACTTTTATGACTTCGTAACTCTAAATTTCAATGAAACAGTTCAGGAAAAGTACAATCTTGTATTCCTCCTCTCCAAAATAAAAAAAAATTCAAATAGTGTATATCTATAAGTAAGTACTCAAACACCCAACATTTGAGACGAGAAAGAAAAGGTGAACACTTGTTTAAAGTTTTTTTTTTTATTATCATTATTATTATTATTATTATTATCATTATGGACTACCGGACTCAGTTTCAAGGTGTAACCACATTAACAAGGATAGTGTTCTTCTCATAGACGAGAGACCCACCTAAAAATCTCGAATTAGGATTTTGGGAGTAAATGCAAACAAACCCTATAGGGACTAGAAACATGAGGGACGTTTATGGAATCCGAAGTTATTTTCTATCCGTATGTGTTCAGTTCTTTAGACATGTTGTGACTATTTTATAAAACTAACTGTTAGATGTTAGTATCTACCATTTGTATCTGACAAAGATTTATGTTAGTTAGTGTCTTATTTCCTTTCTGAATTCTGAGTTCTTCTGGAATCTTATTGTATATGATACAAAAGGTAATATGTCTTTATGTTGACTCCGTTTCTTTATGATAACACATCTTGAAACTCTCATACCATCTTGTGATAGGACTAGATGAATGGATATTGCGTTTAGTCATAATTTTTGTTTGTGTTCAAAGGTACCTTACATGTTAGAGTATAAGTTACTGTACGTCTTTATGAATTGTCCGTCGATTATAAGGGAGGAGATCGAACATAAGTCAAGTCAGTGAGTCAACGCAGACTGAGAAACACTAGGGTACCTGACGTGGTACGGACCGAAGGGACAGGTAGTGGTCGAGGGTCTCGAACGAATTTGAGTATAGGTAGCTCAGCCACTACGGTAGGTTGGTAGAATAGGAGACAGTAGGGACAGAGGAGGACGGAAGTTAGGAAGGGTCGTAGTCCTAGAAAAGTTTACTCAGTTCGAGAAGTGTAGTCCACCGGTTTCATAATCTCAAAGTCGAAATCGTATTAAGTAAGGTTACTTATAAGTCCTGACTAAAGGAAATCCTAACTGACCAACCTAGAGGAATCTCAGGTTCCCTGAAAGTTCTCAGAAGAGGTTTAGGTGTCATGTTTTCGTAGTTAAGAAGACACGAGTCGAAAGAAATATCAGGTTGAGAGTGTAAGTATGTACTGATGACCTTTTTGGTATCGAAACTGATCGGTTTGGAAACAACTGTTCCATTACAGGGACGAAAAATTATACGACAGATCCAACCAGTATAGAAAAGAAGGTTCCTCGTTCATAGAAAATTAGAATCCCGACGTCAGTTTAAGACGTCACTAAAACTTCGGGTTCTTTTATTTCAGACAATGACAAAGGTGACAAAGGGGTAGATAAGGGGTACTTCACTACCCTGACCTACGGTACTAGAATCAAAAGACTTACAACTCAAAATTCGTTTGAAAAAGTGAAAGGAAAAAGTAAAAGTAGTTCTCCGAGAAATCAAGAAGAAACGAAAAACGGTATTCCCACGACAGTAGATGTATAAACTCCAATAACTATAAAGAGGGCCATTAGAACTAAGGTCGAACACGAAGTAGGTCGGGTCGTAAAGAGTATTACATGAGACGTATAGTCAATTTGTTCGTCCCACTGTTATATATCGGAACTACGTGAGGAAAAGACTAAACCTTGGTCAGACAACAAGGTACATGTCACGATTGACAACGAAGAACTGGACGTATGTCTAAAGAGTCCTCCGTCCACTCCACCAGACCATCAGGGTAGAGAAAGTCTTAAAAGGTGTCAAATAACACTAGGTGTGTCAGTTTCCGAAACCGTCTCAGTTTTTTCGACTTTATCTACAAAAAATCCTTGAGAGAAGGAAAAAACTACTAGGTTGTATACAACCGTTAAACTATAGACCAAGGAGACGGAAAAGATTTAGGTTGTACTCGTATACCTTCAAGTACCAGGTACATGACAACTTCGGATCGAACCACCTAAAACTCGTAAGAAACGATCTCATACTCTACTCACGTTAACACACCATCACACTTGTAAGAAACCGTAACAGAAAGAAACTCTAACTTCATTTTTGACTGGAAAAGGTCAGGACACCCACGACGACTCCAAAGGTTTACACGACCGTATAACTCACGTCGTGAAAGTACCGTAGTAGTTGGTCTTAAGGTAGTAGAGGTGATCCAAACAAGTATCACTACGAAGGATTCCGGGTGAACTGAAGCGTAAGATCCTACAGACCGAGATCCACTCACTAGTGTGGTATCACCAATAGACCCGGTACTGTTAGAAAAAACATATCAAGAAGACACATAAGAACACTAGAGTAGATTTATAGAAGACAAAGACAATCCAGGTATGGTAAAGACAGGATATAACTCGGGTAGAAACGTACTTTATAAGGGAACCATAAAGATTAAAAGAACTTCTCTAGAGATGAGAAAGGGTAAGATAACAAAAGGAGATAAGAAACGTGACTAGTGACTCCTTCCGAAAGAATAGAGAGGAACGACAAGAAATCTTGAGACGTAAGTTTACCCATATAGAAAGGAAAAGAGGAAACGGAAATCGAGAGAAGAAAGGAGTCGATAAACATTCGGGAGGAGTCTGTTGGTGAAACGGAAAAACGTAAAGAAAAAGAACACCTACCAGAACTAGTAACGGAGGACATGTTACAGTGTTTGGAGACAGACATCAAGAAGTCCGTGAGATAGTCTAGATTAGGGAACTTAGATAGACAGTGAAGGTAACATATCAAGATTCCCTAAAATAAATGTAGTATGGATTTACCAGACTTATCCAGTATTGACTTACCTACACTCTCAATCCGATATTTCTTTCGACTCGTGGCTTCTTAACTACGAAAAAATGATACCACAACCTCTTCTGAGGACTCTCAGGGAACCTGACGTTCCTCTAGGTTGGCCAGGTAGGACTTCCTTTAATCAGGACTTATACGTAACCTTCCTGACTACGACTTCAACTTTGAGGTTATGAAACCGGTGGACTACTCTTCTTGACTGATTAAACTTTTCTGGGACTACAATCCTTTGTAACTTCCACCTTCTACTTCCCCTACTGTCTCCTACTTTATTAATCCACCGAAGTGACTGAGTCACCGGTACTATGACTCATTTGAGACCCTGAGCCGCTACCTGTCCCTCCGAACCGTACGACGTCAGGTACCACAACGTCTCAACCTGTGTTGACTCTCTCACTTGTCTTGACTTGTCTTAACTTACCAGAGTACCAAAAGGGATGAAAGAAGTTAAATTCAGACTTAAACCGATAGTCCTCAAGTGCTGGACTCGGTGTCAGTCGTGCGTCAGAACAAAAACGACTGAGACATCTCGAAGAGTTAGAAACCAACGTTTCTTATATTAGTTAGACTAAAGTCATAATTGGTAGACCACTACAGGTGTACATCTAAGAAGAGAATACAACAACCTTCTCCTAAAACGATACTGGTTAGGTAAGAGAACCGTTTTGAGACAATCGGAAACGGGACAAAGTAAAACGTGAGGTTCCGGTTTAAACGGACAATAAGACACATACAGAACTGAAGGATGAAAACACAAGGTCAGGAGATATTACTTTTCCTGTAGAAAAAAAGTCACAATCAAGATCTTCCAGAACATCCAGAAATATCTTGGTAAGTTGCAGTCGAAGAAGTAGTAATGACCAACCCCGTATCTGAACCTAATAACACTATAACTTATAAAACGGTACCTTTACTTGTCTCTGGTAACACAGTAAAAACTCTAACATAGGTTCATGACGTAAAGTCTGAGAAAACAACTAATGCGTCCGATGAAGTAAAGAAGATTCCCGAAGAACCGGCGTCATCATCTATCATCACACGTAATAGTCTAACTATTTTACGGACTTCCGTACCTCGTGTTAGACTGTACACTCACAAGACTCCGTCTCTGAAAGTGAAATTAATATGAAGAAGGAGTTAGAATTGAAAAGAGAGTCTTTCAACCAGTTTGACGAAAATTTAGGTGTAGGAGTCCTAATACGAATAAATCCAAAAATAAAACACATATGATGGATAAAGAATTATAGTTTTTTATTTTCTTTCGAGTATAAAATGGTAGAACTGATAAAGTTATATTGTTCTAATAATATAGTTCAGTGAATTTAATGTACCTATTTTTATCCAAAAGGTCTCATAATAAAATATAATGAACGTCACCTTAAAAGACATAGTACTACGTACGGTGATTCTAGACGAGAATCATTCAAGTATTTGTTTTATATGTCAACCAATAATTTGTGAATTTCTTCCTTGTCATGTGTTTTCATGACACATACCCTTTGGTCGGTTGTTTATTTTACAGTCGAAACGGTCGTCGGGTGTGCAGTTATTTCTGTTCACAAGTGATCCTCCTTTTCATTAAGACATACTACTGTTAAGACGTTTTTACGTTGTTATGTTCTTGGAAAAAGGTTTATTCTTTATCAACACTAATAAGTACGAAAAGTCTAAATTTCTATAAAAATCGTGAGACAGTATTTCCTTCTATAAAGTTTTGATTTTCCCTAGTTGGCAGTACACATAAAAGACTGTACTTTAAATGTATTCTTGTAAAAGTATCACCTCCTATTCGTAATTCCAGGCCTAAAATGAAATACAGATTTCTTTGAGTAGCACGATTTAGTCGTCACTGACTACGAACTAAACGACGTTACAATGTAAAAAACCACCATCACCACCAAATCAGCGATTCAGTACAGGGTAAGAACACTGCAGTACCTGACATCGGACGGTCCGAGGAGACAGGTACCCTAAGAGGTCCATTCTTATCACTTCACCCAACGGTAAAGGAAGAGGTTAGTACAAAAATTTCATCTGAATCTATTTACGAGTATAATTATTTTATAAATATACTTTCCGAAACTCTATCATCTCGAATAAAACAATACTCTTTTTTCTGTATGTATTTTATTTTATTTTTATCAAGAATCACAAATATTATAACTCCATTGTAGTGTATAAAAAAAAATTAAGAAAATGAATTATGGAGTATGAGAACAACTATCCAAGAATACAGACGAGTAAAGTCTACAAAATATATTACGTGTTGATTATGAGTATAATAAAAGTTTTTAGTGTAAAACACGGGTCATTTCGGATTAATTATCCTTTTTATAAACTCTATCAAAAATAGTTGGTCTCTAATAAAAAGGTGTAAGAAGGATACATTATTTTATTTTGTTTAGAATATTTTAACATTTGTATGTACTTCCATGTATATTCGTCTTCGTATGAATTTGACGTGTTTCCGGTCTTATATCCGTATTACCTGAATCTGATGATCACTGGAATTAATCTCTCTTAATTCAACTCGTGGGTTTATATGTTGACTTCTTTTTTCTCCATTTTTACTTGTAAGGTTCTGAAAAGAGTGAAGACTTTGGTTAGTCTCGTTTCCAATAAAACTAAGGATAAACTTGGTCTCTCCAATTTAAAACAAGTAATTCGGTGTGACTTATTTCATAAGGTAATCGAGAGACTGTGGTTCCTCTAATGTTTACTCACCTAAATAATACTTTATATATGACCTTAATTTATGATGATTATTTTCACAACGTTGTTCATGATTTATGTCCAATGATTCAAGTATCATGTCCGATGAGAGAACCCATCGGGGAACATACTCTCAGACCCCCGTACCATCTGAATCGGTCCCTGAAGTTCCAACTTTTAAGACCTCATCTTTCTTTCCCATCCTCTCGAGTTTCTTTTGTGTGACCCGTTTGTCAACTTGAACTTCGTCGAAACTAAGATTGGTAGACCCCTGTCATTGATTTCTTGTTACTTACTCTGTACCAAATTTTCTAGAAACCCCGTTCTTACTCTAACTATTTAAGTTACGGATTAGTGATTCCTAAACTACTTTAACTAATAAAGTTGGATGTGAACTTAAAATATGTATTCATCTTTTACCTAGATCTCTAAGATTTGAAAAAAGCACAAAAAGAAAGAGTCACTCCAATTTAATAAATTACTGATTTCATATATCGTCAAGAGTCGATAGTATTGGTTCAAAGGAGGATCATTGTCACGTACAAGAACAGAAAGAGGAGGTGTTATGGTTCCCAAAGTTTAGGGTCGTGGTAGACGTGATCCACCTTACTCTAAAAGAAACATGTTCCACTGGTCCTATCGAAACAATTATGTTAAACAGTACGGAAAAGATGAAAGTCATGAACCAGGGGTGACGTGACTTCAGGGTCAAGGGACTCGAGTTTCAGAAAGACACTGTGTTTACTGTACAATTACTAATCATTTTTGTGTTTCGTCCCCCGATTACTGGTATCGACTTTAATACCTGAAGTAAAGGTAGTCGAGTCGTCTCAGACTTTGTAGGTTTCTTTCGAGTCCTTTCTCCGGACCGATTACGTCGACGACCATTCGTACTCCCGTCGAATTGTAATTGAAAGTCGGTTACTAGGCGTCAAGAGTACCCCTTTGAGTGGTAAGAGGTCGAGTGACCCGAACGACGAGGGACACCTGAAGTCTGTCAAGGGACAATGAGTCTATTGTCGACCCACGGACCTTTGGTCAATCAAAAGTAAATGCTCTACGAACCTTCTATTGTCACCTGTCTCGGGTCCTTTCTAAAAATAAACATAGACACTCCACTAATGTCGGATGAAGTCTTCTACTTATCACTAAACCCTCTACCGTGGAGAGATAACCGAGGGAAGAGATCTGGAGGAATCTTTATAAAATAAAGATTACCTTAGGACTAGTATGGTGACAGAAACTATTCTGATAAGTTACTGAGTGATAACGAGAATTCTGTTTCTGACTCAAAGAATTAGACCAACTCAGAGGACGGACCAGACCGGGGTCGACTGTAGAGGTAACAATTGAACTAACTCTAAGGGTAAAGACAAGAGAAATGAGGTCAGTGACACCAGAAGAAAGTCGTCGAGATCTCCTGGGACGACCCAGGACGGTGTCCCGAGAAGGGGAAAGGAGTCTATCGGATCGAGTGTAAACAGGAATTCTTTCGATAAGAGACTAGAGGGACCAATTTAGTTTAGTTTACAAAGGATCTCTACGTTAGTCTTGTAACGAGCTAATGTATGTAAACGTATTAATCAAAAATTACGGACAGAAGGAGAAATCTGACATTCGTGATACTTTAGTCCACTCGAGTGGAAACCTATTGGTTAGTGAGTCATGTGACCATTCGTTTCTCCTGTGTAATACTTTGCTACATTTCTACTTTTCTATATAGTCCTCTTTATTTTAGTATCGTTACCTTCACGGTATGTGTGTCTCTGTGTAAACAGACACATATATTTGTGTATATACATATCAAGATATTGATATCTTCAACATCTTGTGACACTTCTTATAATCTCGTGTTTTCACTCCATATTCTGATATTTTCCAGTTATCCAGAAAGTCTTTCCTGTCCAATTTTTTTTTTGTGACTTCTTAACTTATCTTTCTTTTTTTGTCGTTATTTTGGTCAGTAACATGTTTAAACAAATGTAGTTAGTATATCGGATGTTAAATTTTTTTTATTTTATTATTTGTTTCTAATAATTCAACGTGACACCGTTGATTTGGACACTTTATCATTATAGTAATATATTTCTAATTTACATGAGACACGAACTTCTAATACATTTTTTTTTATATACAATCGGAAGAAACTATCTTCATTTTAATACGAAAGAGGACTGAGATCTATTCACATTCTTAATATAGATGGATTTCAAACATTCATAAAAATGTCCATCTATTCGGTGGGCGTGGTTTCCACTACTATTGAGTTCCAATACTAGTATTAGAACCAGAAAAATGGTACCTTTTCTGAGTGCTGTCGACACACGATCGGGTCTCGTCCATACACGACGTAGGGTTTGTGGTGGTTAAACGAAAGAAGGATCACAGTTCCTGTTTAAATTAAACATCTGGGACGGGAGAAGTGTGATTCGACTGTCCCTATTTTCACGGTTAAAGTTTACCTAAAAGTCGAAAGTTTTTGTTTTCATATATTCTATATGACGTTTTACAAACTGAAGCCTCATAATAAAGTTTGTTTCTCATAAATTATAAAAATTTTCAGTTTAGTAAAAGACGAAAAGTGGATTGTATTTATCTGTCAATTGTCTTATCCCTTTAGTGTAATTCTACGCACGAGACATCATAGTTGTAAGTGTTGTATGACACTTACGTCCGTATCCTTTCTGATAAGTCAAAAACATTCCGCTTTAACTCAAAACGGTTTATTTTTGTTCGTAAAAGTAACTACTTAAATTATTCAGAATTAATGATGGACGTAGTACAATAACTCCTATGTACATATCAAAACTAAGTATACATTTTGTACTCCAAAACGGTATCTTTTTATTTGCTAATTAATACGGTAAAAGTTAAAACTCTTAATAAGACCGATGATCTTACCATTTAATCTTAAACCTTCGTAATAGAATTTTATGTGTGTGTGTGTGTGTGTATAGTTCTGACACCCTACGAGTTCACATCTATTCCGGAAAAATTTACAAACACAATGTAGAGACATGTTTTATTTACTACGATTGTCGACATTGTTTGTTGTCGTGTTAAAGTCTCCAAATTTTTTTACTCAAACTAAGAATGTTTTTAGGTTACGTCTACAACAACCCAAGCGTAACGTCCCACCCGAAGGAAAGTCACCACTGAATCCCTAAGTCAACAACTACAGTAGTGGAAATTCACTGGTGGTTCTAACGACGTTGTTTTCTTTCTCCTACTTCTCGACGATCAATGATCAAGAGACAGGGTGGGTAAGCGCTCGGGTTTCAATCCTCGTGATGGAAAATTTTAAGGATACGGTGCGTAGATTTGGTGACAAGGAGGGTAAAGGTTATTTTTGAAGAGAAAATTTTTATGTAGTAGTCCGATAAGGTGGAAGAAAGGACTCCAATTGTTGTAGAATCGGTGAAGTGATATAAATGGTGAAAGAAGGAGAGTCTAACAATCCTCTGAAGTCCTAGGGACAGTAGTCAAATACTTGGACCTACGAAAATGGAAGTATTTAGGTCCCGTGGTCCAAAATTATAAACTTTAACAAAGTAGAGACTTTAGAATTTCTCGTTGATTAAGGTATAAGAAGGAAAGGGGGTCACAGAAGCGAAGGGATAGGGTGAAACGGGTACGTGACTGAAGTTCTTGAGGAGTCATGAAGTTTTACAGTAAAAGAACGAAGAGATATTAGGGTGAAAATCAAGGATAAGGAAGAGATTGGTGGGGTTTGAGGTATAAAGGGTTTGACTTAGTTAGGTCAACAGGTGCCAAAGACCAAACACCGAATCACTAAAGACCTCTTTTAGGTAAACAAACTCTTCTCGTATCTAGGTCCCTGGAGTTGAAGTCAGATCCTTGTGAAATTGTACCGATATAGTCAAAAGATAACGACACATTGTTTCATAATATTTTAAGTCCACGTTTGTTATAGACAAGTAATAGAGTTCCAGGACTCCCAGTCTTTTCAAGTCCGTCAGAACCAAGTCCAGAGACTCATTTCAGAGGATTTCGACTTTAATTCTACCACTGGACCTACCTGAGACTAGACCTCCGAGGTCTCCTTTTTAAAAGAAGGTTTAAGTAAGTCTAGTAACCATTTTCGAGTGAGAAACGACAACGTCCTGACTCCAGGGGTAAATGAACGTTCGATAATCGAGTTCCGACGAACAACGATAATCTCATCTCATTCTCATTTCATCGGGTCAGCACAGACTGAGAAACACTGGGGCACCTGACATCGGGTGATCCGAGGAGACAGGTACCTTAAGAGGTCCGTTCTTGATGGACGTAAAGAGTAATATAGTGAGGAAGATAGACGTTTCAGTCAACACCGAATAACTTGAGAGTATGAAGTTTAGGAACACTAAGAAGACGTGGACGGATCATTTATGAAGTCAAATTTTTCCGAGTTGAAGATCCCAGGTAGGTCTATTAGAGACATAAAATTCTAGTTGACTGAATCTGAAAATTAATGTAGACGTTTTAGGGAACTGTCGTTATGAGTTTAGTCACAACCTAACTTACTGACCCCGTGTGAATAAAAAGGAGTTCCCTGGTATAAACTTTAAGTCGGAAGGTAGTACCAAGATCAATCAAGTTAGTTGATGTGATGCCATGTCGAGAAAGTTGGAAGAGTTCTGGGGACAAGATGGTTACCTGAGGGAATGAGAGTCTTGATTGGGAAGTGGAGAGGAAGAATATCTTTTTAATCTTCCGTCATTGACTTTTCTCCGGGTAGTTTTAAGACTGGGTCAAAAACCAGGATCTTTTCATGTATTACCAGAAAAAGTCCTAAGTTTTATGGGACCGGGAGTTGGTTAGTTTCAAAATAGGAAAGTAAAAGACTCAAGATTGTGAGGTAAAAGATTAACAGAGAGTCAATTTAAGACATAGAAAGTGGACTTATATGGTGGAGAAGATGATGAGTTATGATGAGTTTGATAAAAAAAGAGAATAAAAAAAGTGGACCTGTTTAAGGTACAATGTGGTAAATGTAAATAGACATTAACAATCGATAAACATGAATAAGGTATGAAAGAAGGAAACAAAGATAACGATACTAATGTGATGGTGGAAAGGATATTTTCCCGTTCGACACACGATGTGAAATAAGGGAAAAGGGAAGAGATTCTTGATAAAAAAAAAAAATCAACAGTTGAAGAGAGAGTGACACCCCTATAAAAGGTACTTATATATGTAAAGACCAATGAGAAGATAATTTCGTGTTTGTGTATACGGAAACCGAAGTAAGTAACAAGGTAAAAAGATATGTACCAAAGTCACTTTGAATAAAGTGAAGGGTCAAAATAAAGTGGTGTAGGAGTCGACTGATGTAATTTGAAAGATGAAGCTTGTAAACTCTTTTAGAGGTTCCTGAAGGTACGACCGTTTAGATTGCCAGTGTACAAACAGAAACAGAATTAGTCAGAGTCCAGTTTTAAAATCTCAACTAGGAGAAGGAAGATAAAATTTTAGAAAGTTATAAACCGAAATTACTGTAAGATAAGGACGAAAAGGAAGAGGTTAGAGAGATTGGTGAACAAGGATCTGAGGAAACGATCTTGAAGATGGAGGAGACCGACTGAAGACAAACACTTCACAGGTTCCCAAGACACTGCTTGTGGGAAGAGAAGAAACCGGTGTAGATAAAGATCTAGGATAGATCAGGATACTGGAATTTATGTAAACATAAGAACTATTACAGTTGTAACTTAAAGATTATGATTAGAAAGGACTCTTACGGTCTAATTTTATAAGTCGACAGAAGAAATTTTAGAAGTAAAACAGTAGGTTAAGTCACGTAGAGGTTAAAAAACACCGTTTTTGATACATCTAATATTATTAAAGGTTAAGGAGTATCTGATCATCGAAATACTTTCAGTGAGTTTTGTTTAATAAACTTTTTATTTCTTTTTTCATAATTTTTATGTTAGAGGAGAAAAAAGTAAAATAAGTTTTCTGGATTTTGAGGTAAAGTTATTTATATTAATCTTGTTCTTTTCGTATCCTTTTTTACTTAACGTTTTTGACATACACAATAAATGGTGTACACATATCCATAATAATTATCTGTTAACGAAGTTGTATATCAAAAAATTAAGACTTTAGTAATATTATTTTTTTATTCTCACTTTATCACTAAGGGGTACAATATAAAAGACATTCATCAGAAACTTGTTTCTTCATATACTTATAAATAGAACTGTTTATTTGAACGAAGAATAGATCAGATAAAATCTACCCACTGTTAAAATAAAGTCTCTTATTATATGTATATATATATAAGTATATGTATGTGAATAAAAAAGACGAAATTATTATAAGTTCTCTACCTGAAGGGAACACCGGGTCACCAATTCTTAGGTGGAACGTTACGTCTCTTTGGCACCAACTACGATCAACCCCTTAATTATAGGGAGTACGGTACCTTGTCGATTCCGGTACACGGTGTTCAAGACTCGGTTACTCGGTGTTAATCTCTCAGTCACGTTACGTCACTTTCTAAAACGTACTACGTTACTTTAGAACCGTACGGTTTTGATTCTGGGTCACGTCGGTTTATTCATTTTATTTCAAGTTATCTTTCGATCAGAGTGTCTATATTTGACTGTCTTCACCTTTTCTATTAAATTTCGTTAAATCTTTTGTCCTATAAATCAATTAGAAATAATCTTTATTACCATCACTACTTTATTAAAGTTTGATATAGAAGTTAGAAAGTACTCATCTGTTAACGTTATTAAATAGGATATCTCAACATTACTATAAATTTAAGAAAACTGTTTTTACCTAAAGTTTAAATATGTAAAGATTCAATATTAATCGTTTGATTAAAATTTACTAGTGTACGACATCACACAAGAAAGTCACATCGACAATTGAGTACGTTGAGTGATACGCTTAAACTGTCGTCTTTTTAACCAGTTGTGTGTCAATTTACACTGTTCAAATAAATGGTGTTCGAACCTATAGTATCGAGATAGTTCAATGATATTTGTAAAGATTTAAGAATGAGGATAGAAGACATGAATAGGACAGTGATTGACTATTTATTAAGTACTCGGTCGAAACTAGATTAAGTATGGAGTTTTAATTATGTCGGTTTTTCCTTGAGCACTAAATAGTTTAGTGTCATTAAAAATAAAGGTGGAAGGGTTAAATAATTCATCATAGTAGTGGGTCGGTGAACTTTTAACAATTGTGGTTTTAATATCCATAATAATAAAAAAGAAAAAATTTCGTTTTTAGTGTTCATCCTAAGAAAACCTTCTCAGTAATTTCTTGTCCCCTAAACCATTTGGTAGGCAGAGTGTTACCGTTGCGTGTGTACGTACGATTCAACAAAGTCAACTCAGGTTGAGAAACACTGAGATACTTGGTTTAGGGCGGTCCGAGGAGACAGGACCCTAAGAGGTCCTTTTTTGTGACCTTACCCAACGGAACGGGAGGAGGTCCCCTAGAAGGGCTGGGTCCCTAGTTTGGACCCTGAAGACGTAACGTCCGTCTAAGTAATGGTACCCCGACGTCTCAGCCTGTACTGTCGCTAACTTGACGTTGTTATTTGGTGAGACTACTCCCTACAACCATCAGTCCTTTCGACGTGTACACACTCGTCTCCTCCATATACCTTTGAGACATGAAATATGAGTCAAAACGACACTTACATTTTAATGGGATTTTTTACTTCACTTAAGAAATTTTTGTCACTATATTCGTTTTTATTTATTGAACTTTTGGTTTTATCATTTCGATTTGTTTATTCCTTTTTTATTTAGTACAATACAGGAAGGAATTTGAGTAGGAATGACGAATGAGGGGTCCGGAGTCTTTCGTAAGGGTGAAGTGATTCTTATATTAGATTTGGGAAGGACCAAACGTCTTGTGATACACTAGATTGGGTACGAATGAAGAGGGGAAGAAAGTCTCTGAGGTCAGTAACGGAAGTAAGAGAAAGACCGAGTTCAGTTTGTACACCCTTTTTTACTTCTGGTAGTCTTACTCTTCTGAAACGTTCCCTCAGTCGGTGGTAGTAAATGTAAACCGTCTTTGTGTTTCCGTCAGTCTCGTCACCCTTTTGAAATATCACTTGTTGTCGTTTCGAAGTCCACACGGGAGTGATCTTCAACGACCATACCCTTTGGACCTTCTCCCGATTTATCTTCACCTAATAGAATATTTTGACTACTTGTGAAAACCAATAGAGAACCAGAACTCAACCTTTGTCTCCATTTTTATCCCTTTTTTTCGACCAAACCGAAAACCACGACAACGACGTCTGAACTTAATCTCAATATGACAGAATATAATTGATCGGTAACAGACAAACGTATAAGTCAGAGAATCAATAGATTGATCAGAAACGTTGAACACTTCGGAGACAGACCTTATAAAAACAACAAATCATCCACTCAGCATAGGTTGAGAAAACACCGGGGTACTTGATATCGGGCGGTCCGAGAAGACAGGTACCCTAAAAGGTCCATTCTTATGACCTCACCCAACGGTAAAGGAAAAGGTCTCTTAGAAGAGCTGGGTAACGTCCACTCAAGAAATGGTGACTCGGTGACCCCTTCGGGGAGACACACCTTACGAGAAAGGAATTAGTAGTAAACCCTTGAGATTTCGTAGGATGTTATACTATTCTGTGTTGTGGATCTCAACACGAAAACCTATTGATGTGGGGTTGAAATCCATAGAATCTGTAGATGATTTTCTACAAGTAGTGTCGTGACAAATATTATCGGTCCTAAACCTTCGTTGGATCTACAGGTAGTCGTCTACTTACCTATTCTTTCGACACCATGTATATGTGTTACCTCATAATGAGTCGGTAATTTTCCTTATGTAAACTTAGTCAAGATTACTCCACCTACTTTGACCTCGGACAATATGTCTCACTTCATTCGGTCTTTCTTTTTGTGGTTATGTCATATGATTACGTATATGTACCTTAAATCTTTCTACCATTGCTATTGGGACATACACTCTGTCGTTTTGTCTGTGTCTACATATCTTGTCAGAAAACCTGAAACACCCTCTCCATCTCCCACCCTATTAAACCCTCTTACCGTAACTTTGTACATATTATAGTATATACTTTACTTAACGGTCAGGTCCAAGCTACGTACTATGACCTACGAACCCCGACCAAGTGACTCTACTGGGTCTCCCTACCATACCTCTTCCTCCTCCTTCCCGCTAAGTCCTACCCCTTGTGCACATATGGACACCGTCTAAGTACAACTACATACCGTTTTGGTTATGTTATAACATTTCATTGATTGGAGGTTAATTTTATTTATTTAAATATAAAATTTTTTTCTATAATAGAAACTAGTACACGACACGAATCAACGAGTCAGTACAGATTGAGAAACCCTGGGATACCTGACATCGGACGGTCCGAGGAGACAGATACCCCTAAGAGGTCTGTTCTTATAACCTCACCCATCGATGCGGAAGGAGGTCCCCTAGAAGGGTTGGGTCCCTAGTTTAGGTCAAGAAGACATAATGTCCGTCTAAGAAATGGTGGACTCGGTGGTCCCTTCGGGGGTAACTAGTATATAGTCGTGTAATTAAGTAAAATTAAAGACCTTACGGTGGGTAGTGTTATAAAAAAGAATAAAAAGAAAAAAATTTAAAGTAAATAAATAACTTAGATAAAGTGAACTTATGTATATATTGAACTATCTTTAAAATGAATAGTAGTTATGGATATTATTATAGACTGTGTATTATCGACAAGTCTTTATATAAAACTTTTTTATTCATTTACTCACTTATAATATTTTATAAGTTGACTCAACTGTAAATCCAGGATACATGTTGATACGCACCGGTTAAATACTTTTATAAATATAAAAATTTTTATTTCATATTGATATAAAAGTATAAATATTAGAAGTGTCTGAAAAGACAAAATAAAAAGAGGGACCCTAGTCCTTTTTTTGTAAAAAAAAAAAGGATAAACGTGAAAATAAAAGAATGAAGTAAATGAAAGAGGGTTTGAAAATAGAGATAAATAAGACGACAACCTAATATAAAGAGTAAAGAAAAGGAGTATGGAAAGAGTAGTCCTTGACAAAGTTTGGAACTATTAAATAGACAGAGACTTGTAAATAAATTTATTGGTTCTCTTTGACTATAAATATCAAGATACTTCCCATTAAACTCATTGGGTCTATAAATTCGAAACAGACCGCCAATTTCAATTGTGGAAAAAGGACAAAAGAAAAAAAGGGTAACCAAATTATTTTCGACTAAATGACGAACAACACGTTTTGACCAGTCACCCCTTCTCTATGTTTTTGCACGGACACTTAGGATATAGAAAGGTACTCCCTTCTATATTTATTGGATAAGGTCATAAAGAATTGGAAAAAAAGTTTTAACAAGGGAATCCCTAGAGAAAATCTATTAGGAAGAATAAATGAGGGGGTAAAGTACTTTGAAATTATGGACTCTATGTGATATATAAACAAAGACATGAAACACATATAGACACTAAATGTGTTTTTCTCCAACTCTAATAAAAGTAGGGAGTTCTTGGTTGAAAACAGGGGAGTTCCAGTTATGGAGGGGGTGAACCTCTTACTTACTTCAGGATTCGGTAAGTAGGACTTCAAAGGAGGACATTAAGAGAGCGTCACTTTATCCAATCAGAGTCGTTTCTGAGTTTCTCGTTACTCTGAGGAATTCATTTTAGTGAAACGTGTCTTTGATTGATTTACCACTGAGACCGAGACCTTCTCCGGGTTTTCGAGTAGTCAGAAACTGACTCCGAGTCTTCAGGATACCTGTACCGGTTTGACAGTGTTTCAGACGCGGTGTCTTTTATTACGAGGTGTTCCACTCACGTCTCAAAACTCTGTGTTCGTATACCCACAACCTTGGTCTGACTTTAGACGGATCCTGTAGAGTATTCTCGTCACCTATTCGTGTCTATTTGGTACTCAAGGTATTCTACCCTAACAAAACAAAGGGAGAGATGATATAAGTCCTCTGGGATCAAACTAAGGACCCAGTCCTTCTAGGTGACCTCTTCCCTATCCGATGGGTGAGACCATAAGAACCCGAAGGGACCACCGAGTCGACCATTTTTTAGGTAGATATTACGTCCTCTAGACCCAAATTAGGGACCCAACCCTTCTAGGGGACCTCTTCCCTTTCCGACGGGAGAGGTCATAAGACCGAACCTCTTAAGGTACCTGACATATCAGGTACCCCAGCGTTTCTCAGACTGTGTTGACTGGCTAATAGTGATGATATAAGTCCTGGTCAATAGATTACACACCTCAGGTCACGTTTTTCCTTTATGTTTTAGAGGACAATTTTACAATAATTCCAAAAGTTCTACTACTGTCGTCTCGTGATTTGATTGGAGTTTAGGAAGACTCGTACTCCGGAACGGACTGACGTGAACTTCGGCAGGACCGAGATAGAAGTCGTATATCTCGTCCTAGGTGTTGTGACAATTGAATTTATCTTAAACTACTTACACAACAAGTCCCGAGAAGTCACTAGTCTTGGTTATTCTATATCTCTTTCTCTGATAATACTATAATGTAAATACCTCCCGTTCTTCAGGATGTTAAACGGTAGACGTTTGACCTCCGGGTCCTTTCGACTACCTTATCCAGGTCACATTCAGGTTTCCGAACTTTCGGTTCACTCGGTTGTGACATTCAGGACCAGTTTCAGGTTTCCGACCTCTTACTCTTCGGGGATACACATTCTCGTCCTCTTCTCCTTCCCCGGTTGAGTCTTGTATATATGGGAAAGAGACGGAAAAACAGGATGGGTCCGAAAGTTTCCAAATCTACTACGATGAGAACGACCATTCTCACTAGAAGTGAACAAAAAGGTTAAGTTCGTAATTAGATCAGGTCTTTGTTTAAAAAATTGGTCGATATATCTGTAGGGAGTTAGGTCAGTTCGACTGTCTATTTTAATTGGTAAAGGTATTCATTTATTCTAATACCTCGTCCTGACCTAGATCCTACTCCCCTCACTCGTGAATCCTACGTTTCAAATTCCTCCGTGTGTGAGAGTCTAATCGAGTTGTCGACCTGGATCTGGACACCCTAGGACCCTAGGACACCCTTGGAGGTTTCCCTGGGTATGTACCAAGTCACCGGACGATAGTGACGGGATCTTAAGTATTGTTAAAAATTTGTTCACAGGGTATTAAAAGTAAAACGTGAACCAGGATGTTTAACACATTATCCAGGACGAACTCTCACTTTCAAAGGGATTCTCACTTCTCAAGTCGAGTGTATTAAATAATCTACGAGTGAGACAAAACATGTTCATAAGTCGGACGTGAACGTCGTGTGACTGTCGTCGTAACGGACTGTAAGACCTGGAATCTGTGAAGAAAACGATCAGACCAGGACGTCACCTTCTGTTCGGTAAAGGTTACAGTGTCTTTTGACCTTTTCCTGATTACGAACATGGTAGAGTTAACAGTCAGAAACCTTTTAGACCCTCACCACCACTACCGTCACTATTCTTCGGAGTCTACTACAGGGACGTTTCCTTGAACTCTTTAATTAGACTTTTTAATTCTTCTGAATAAAGGGGCAAATACAACCGTTATAGTACCTAGGATCTGTAGAGGACCCTTATGACACTACAACTAGACGTCTATTTCTAACTGCAGTTCTCAGTATAGATAAGCCCGGAAGAGTATCAAATAAGTACTACAACCCAAAAACTGATCTCGATCAGGGACTACACGTCCGGAGAACCCGGGTCCGGACTGAAAAATCCAAGGGTTCAACAATGAGTATTTAAATCTCGTCTTAGTAATGGTATATAGAAAATGAAAGGGTTCGTATCGGTCCGATTTTTCTAGAAGACGGAATAATGGTGGAAATCGATATTCTGAGATTTCCATTAATAGAAATGAAGATCTCACTGTGATTTCATAATAAGTATTTTCATAGAGATTGTACCTAGAGTAGTACCTTAGAATGAAGAATTTTTCAGTCATAGTGACCAAACATGGTAGTAGTAATAGTCACGACTTTCTTATATGTCGTGAGACCTTGTAACCAGTCATCTCAAGAGACGATTTGGTCATCAAATTATGAAATTTAGTTAAACTGTGAAATTTTAAATAAAAGTATGACTTATAGCATAAGTATAATTAAACATCTTCTTGTGTGTACTGAAAAAAGGATGAAGATTTTAATCTTCACAAGTACAAAGTAAGTACTGATCTCATATCGTACCACATAGTTTCGTGTCAAACCTCACTTTTCAATCTTTTTATGTAAAACCTTTTAAGTTCCGTTTATTACTATCACACTACCAAAAACAATCTAAGTATCCCAACGAGCCTTACCCTGACGGACGATGGATCACATTACTCTCAAATAATCCACATACGTGTGTGTGTATGTATATATAGGGTATATTTATATGTATCCTGTATATACATATAATATATGTAATATACCCTATACTTACATAAACACATATATATATATGTGTGTATATTAGTACTTTTTGAACTTGTAGATTCGGTATAGAAAAATTACCACTAACCTTGGTCTTCCAAGAAATCTTAAGTTCTATCGAGGTTCCGGACTCGGTACCCTTAATTACCCACAAATAAGACTGACGGAAGGTAATCTCGTTGGGCCGTTACGAGACACTCAGTCAAAGACAGACAGAGAAGTTAAGAGAAGGTTGACCAGAAAATGGAAGATGAGGGACCCAGTGTCTGACCGTGTGATCACGTTTTCTTCGGGTCCTCTATTAAGAAACAATTCTATCGTACACTAAAAACAAAACAAAAATTTTGACTTAAACTTACAGAAGTTCCGTCATAAACGTAAAAGATCAAACGTCGTTCGACGAGTGTCGACGGGGAAGTCGACTCTCCACCCCTCAGAAGAAATCCTCTTAAGTTCGTCTCTCTGTGTTGTCTGTCCAGGTGACATGGGAGAGGGTTACCTTTTTAGATCACCTACGTGTGACCGTGAAGTACGGACGACTCCAACCGATGAAACGACAGGACACGGACAAACGAAAATATATTTTATTCCTGTCATGATAAATGGATTTATTGATAAAAACCGTAATTTGTCTTTCTCATTTTATAGTCTTACGAAGACTCAGGTTCATTATTTGGGTATGTTGGGACCCAAGTTTTAATAGAGACGGTACATTATCACATCAAGTACTAGTATTAAATTGGAGAGAGTCGAAGAATCGAATATAAAGGAGAAGACATTTTCTCTCTTTTATTATAGAAAGAGTTACGAATAATACCTTTAATCTTTTTATATATAATTTATATATGTTTCTGTATTTATCATAGTAAATTATGTCACCGAATAAACGATACTTTATTATTTCTAATCGATGATAATAGATGACACTTTCAACTTGTAGTGTTTTAACCGTCAGTCTAGTCAATCTATAGAGAAGGAACTTTTACAAGAACTGGTAAACTCGTCCTCCTAAATGGAAAATAGAATGTGGAATCACCCTATAAATCTTGAACGTTTCTAAAGAATCAGATGATCATAAAGAGGACTAATAAGAGTAAGGTGAGACGGGATATTAATGACATAGATTGGTATACATCTAAAAAGGTTAATATATTTTTTTTGAGAGTTAAAAATTTACAAATTTCTCAGAATATAAGAGAGACTGGTGAATATGAAAATTTTGTACAGTCTTCAGAAGATTTTTAAAAATCACAAAAATTAACAGAAGTGTTACTTTTGCGAGACTTACACCAAACACGGAAATTAGTACTACAGTTCAGTAACGGTACTCGTAGCAAATAACACGAAACAGGATTGTTCCACGATGAAATAATGACATCTCGGAATATTCTAGGGTGGTCGTGATATCAGTAATATAGTTTAAACTCAAGTTGAACGAAAAAAAAAAGGTAGATGAAGAAACGGGAGTACGACAGTCACATAAATGACAAAAATCGGAATACAGGTAAAATTTTCTCCTTTCCAGATTATAAACGGTTCTCTTATAAAGAATTAAACAATATACTATCTGGGGTGAACAGAGGAATTTCACGGACCCAGAGGGTCCACAATAAGCAAAACAAAAAACAAACGAAAGAAATAAAACAAAAAGGAGAGGAAGAAGACATGAAGAAACCGGTTTTCTTCACTCATCCTGAAAGAAATACACATCTTAGCTCTGCCAAAGATACATGTAATATATTAAACTTTTCGTGCTCCGAAGAGACTACCGACTCACCATTTCTTAAACAGAAGGTCATGTCCTCTGTATCCAAGTTAAGGAACAGACCCTTCTAGAGTGTACGGAACCTCATCGATTCGGGTACGCGGTATTGATAACTCGGACACGAGATCTCGGACCCTCGAGGTTGGTGACTCGGACACACGGTGTCTGACACGGATGTCGGACACGAGGTGTTGTCTTCGGTGGCGTCACTCTTCGACGTACGTATGGTGTTGACCTCTGCTCGGGGACGAGTGACTTCGATGTCTTTTTGGACGTGTCGTTGGTTCTGCGTTGTGTCGGTCTTTATTTACTTTAATACTTTCTTCTTTTGTTAGTTATTTAACTTGAAATAGTTTTAGATTTTGACTTTTTGTTTTTTTGTGGTGTGACTTTTCGGATAATGAAAGGTGGCTTAAACTGAGGAGTTAACAAAGGAATGGATTTTTTCCTGGTCTTTAATATCGTAACCTTATAACATACTTGTTAAAATCCAAATTGTATCGTTTTTACCGAATAGTAGGGTACGTTAAGATTTTGTCAGTTACTACTTTCGACCCCTAAGTCTACCCGTAATTCTATCCACAGAGACTTTATTTGTATAACGTGGAAGTAGAATGAAAAACAAGGACAACAGTCCATTTTCTTAGACTTCACCTTTTTCACTAGTGACCCATGAAATGTTACCTTACACCTAGTATAGATTTCCTGGGAAGACCCCAATAGACCAAAATATTGAAAGTAACAGAAACTGATAAGACGTTATAAGATCTATTAAACACTTCTCTACCATTTACGTTTACTAAAGACAAGTATCTTTTCGTTTACTTAAAACCTACTACCTCTACTTTAACTAAAGATCGAACAACTTCTTTGTTCACAACATATATAATCGTTTATATGAAGTCGTAACGAATTACAGGTACATACATAGACAAGAGACAATCGAAAACCTTGATTACATTAATGTACCTAAAGGATTTATTACTTACTCTATTTTTAACCGATTTATTTTAGAAACTTACATAGATAAAACATAAAATATTCGATACTAAAATGAAAAGTTTTTCAGTAAGACACTGTTAAAGTGAAGTGGAAAGACTTCCAAAAAAAAAAAAAAAAAGATAAAGAAGTCAGAGATGCGAAATCGTGACCCGAGTTACGTATAAGAGAATTTCTTTACAAAGAACTAGATTGTCCCACGAACCATGTACCAGGAATGAATATTTAGTGACACTGGATACCCGTGGGCACGACTCGTTTCATCGTGACACCAGAAGTCTATCGGTCAGGTCCTTAGAAAGAGACGAGGAGAGACAGAATACGGAGACAGAATACGGACTGAGGGATTGGACACCGACCCGGAGTACGACAGATCCCAGTGGTGAATGTAAAACTCATCGTTGACGGTTACAGTCTTAGATGGTTTACTATCTTAGACAGACAATCCCTTGACCGTTAAATTACTTGATGGAACAAACGCCAGTGGACAGATGCAATTCTACAGATTCGAATGACCCTTCCCTCTTCTCGCATGACTCTAGACTCCGTCTCCCACTAAGACTGACTTCGTCGACGAAAGAGTGTGGGGATTTATACACGGAGGGGAGTCCGACCTAAGAGAACCGACTCTCTTATTATGTTCAACTACGTCGACTGTGTTTCAGGGGGATGGTTTCGGTCGAGTGAGGTTCCTTTCGTTGTCACGTCCCGTTCCCGCACCCTCCCCATCTCATGAAAGAGAAAATTTTTATAAATGATATATGATCGAAGATCTGGGTATTTCGGAATATATGAATAATAAGTTGGAAAATCTCTTTTTCCATTTTTCAAGTGACTAAGAACGATATTCAATAATAAAATTAAATACTGAAGAGAAAGGTTTTTCTAACATTTAAGAAACCTCGTTGTTTTTCCCTATTAACAGATGGTACAAGTTATTAATGATTTGATCATCAACAAACGAAAGTGGTTAGGTATGAGAAATCTTAGTTTTAGAAGATAGAAAGGGATAAATCGGGTTACGATCTGAATATTGAAATTTTCGATGTATATAAAGTTTTATTCTCGATTGGTGTATCATAATGATGAATAGATTCTATAAAAATTTTTCGAAACTTCACCATTAAAAATTTTTTTTATTGAAAAGATAATCAGTTGTTACTGTTTTTAAATAAAAATTTCAATGTCCTCTCCAGGGTCAATTATTTTTTTTTAAAAAAAATCCTTTTATCTTAAGATTTTATCCAGAATGAATTAAAATTGATGTCCCATAATTTACAAAGTACTCAAAATATCCTTTTTTGTTAAAGGGGAAAAGATCTTTAAAGTTTCATAAACAAAGTCATTTAGACTGTAACTAGGGAATGGAAGGAATAGACGAGAAACTTAACATGTTCCGGATACTGAGTCCATATAACGTACAACGTACATCCGGAATCCATATATGTGATGTCTATACAAAAGAGTAACTATAGACTCCTCTCTCGATTCTTAAAAACAGGCGGTGACGAGTACAAAATAAAAGACCAAGAGTGGAAATAAAATTTGTTTATTGAGTACGATATCTGACTTAAAATGAAGAGTTCAGTAAGACATAAGTACTCGATATTCCAGTGAGTACGCGTCCCATTTATGATACATAAAAACCATACACGAATAAAACAAACCCTTAAAACCTTGACCTACTCTTTTTCAGAGTCCACTTTCCATCCAGACTTACTTTTTCGGACCTTTTACCGTATAGGGACTCCTACTATGTACTACTCAAAAATTTTAATTTGAAGGGACAGTCTACCCGAAGTCTCAGTAGACAACGGACAATACAGGGTTTATAGACTTCCTTCTTCGCGGTTCCTCCATTCGTGCCAGTACGCTTTCCGTGTAAAAATTCGTTTACAATTAACACTTATAAGTCGATGTAGGTTCCACGAACCATCCCTTATTAAGAATAACAGATTTAATAATGACAAAAACGTATTAAAATGTCTAAAAAATCTTCTCAAAAAAAAAAAAAAAAAGTATCGACAAACCACGTATTATGGATCCTTTGACCCGGTCTCTTTCTCTCTTCCTCTTTCTTTCTAGTTAAAGTGAAAATTTATATATATACTTTCCCTCGAAACACACCCATTTTTAAGACACTGGGACTTCTAATATGAAATCGGAGGATGGTCAGATATACCTTTTCCGAACAAACGTTTCGTTCTTCATATCTGTCAAGTCTCTAAGTGGAGTGTGGTCGTAGAAGTTCACGTTTCCAGAATATCGTTTTGAGATTAACATGGGTAATACTTTTCGAAGAAGATCAAATATATTTTCTTTGAGGACCTACAAAGACAAGTAAATCTTTATTTTTCTTCAGTATACTTAAATCCCGTTTAAAAAGTTGGGAGATATGGGTGTCCTGTACTGTACTCAAACTCGTTCGAAGTCCTCAACCACTACCTGTCCCTTCGGACCACACGACGTCAGGTACCCCAGCGTTTGTCAGTCTGTACTGACTCGCTGACTTAACTATGGGTGTCCTCTGACGGTCTACGGGGTGTCCTCTGACGAAATCCTTCTCTCTCTGACCCACTTTTCGTTTGGTTGTTGGTACAACACCTTACCGTATCTACCTGTGAATCGTTCTCTCGATCTTCGTTTAAAGGACTATATCGTAATAGTATGGACCGTAAAGGATGTCTGAAGTGGAAAAGAAAAATACATCCACCCACTTCTTTTTAATTCGTTTTAACTTTCTTGTTTGAAGAAGAAATGACAAAAATTCTTACTTAAACCTTTTTGTTTCGTTCTTGTAAGGAAAATTATGTACGTAACAACACAACGATGAGTTTCTACCTATTTAAAGATCTATAATTTTTTTTACCTATCCTAATTGACACCTCCTTTTGGTTCTTTGAAGATATATTCTATTTTGATAAAGATAATTCTTTATGAACAAAGAGATATACCTAGTTTCTTCTTTGGTATGAATATTTAATATAGTGTCACGAGTTTTTTTTTTTTCACCCTAATTTAAACCATAAGGTGTGACCTCACCTGTTCTTCATCCTAATACCTATAACAGTACCGGAACTCGATACCTAAATGCCTCACAGACTATAGTAGAAAGTCGTTGAAGTGTTTCTTCTTGGTCTAGAGAACTCCTCCTTTTTCCTGATATATTTTGAATTTTACGTATGGTGATTCAAACAAACCTAAGTAAAATAGACAACTCGACGTTTGTCTGTTAACTCGAGCTTTACACTTTCGATGACTCCAATGAAGTTTCCTCATGAGTCGTCCTTTCGTGTTTCTTCCCTTGAGTTGGAAACGACTCCTGGATGGTATACGATCTTTACCACGATACACGAACCGGTGAGTGGACGCAAACTAAGAAACGTTGGGGTATCTGAGATCGGGTGGTACGAGGAGACAGGCATCCTAAGAGGTCCATTCTTATAAGCTCACCCAACGGTAAAGGATAAGGTCCCCTAGAAGAACTTGGTCCCTAGCTTGGACTCAAAGAACTCAGAGGACTTAAACATCCACCTAAGGGACCATCGAGTCTTCCATTTCTTAGGCGGACGTTCCGTCCTCTGAACTCAAGTCAGGGACCTACCCCTTCTAAGGGACCTCTTCCCTTTCCGTTGGGTGAGGTCATAAGAAAATAATAATAATAATTAATTAAAATTAACCTCCTATTAACGAAATGTTATAACACTACCAAAAACGGTATGTAGCTGTACTTAGTTGGGGTCCACATGTCCACAGGGACGTAGGGAGGTCTCGTGACTGAAACCCATGGATGAAGTTCGCAACTTGAAAGTGACCAGTAGACAAAATGTATACCATTACATGTGCAAAGTCGCGATAAGAGAGTTTAGTAGGGTGGCAGTAGAAGACGACTCAGGTTTTCAGACAAGAAATGAAGACACAGTGGAAACGATGGGACGTACATCCTAGGACCCATAGCAGAAATTTTAACCTATATATACGTAAATACATGTCATAAACAGAAAGAGAAAGACTGAATGAGGTGAGACATATTGTCCGAGGTCAAAGTAGGTGGAGTAATTTTGACTTGAGGTACCTGTCTCTTCAGACTGTCTTATATTAGGTACCACAGTGTTTTTGACTCGGTAATTTTGAAAGTGAGTCAAATATAAGTTTACTGTAAATTATCGGTGTTATTCAACTGTCTAAAAAATATTAAAGACAATCTCCTTTCCTTTTAATCTCCAACGTATAATAAAAGTGTTTCAGTGTATCATTTGACACCTCGAACTTAAGTTTAGGTCCAGACATATTGACGTTTCGACTACCGGAAAATCACGTAATACCGTAGTTCGGTTTCCTCATATGTCCATCTGGGGATATTTATATTTAATAAAAGAAATTACGATGTTTTGGTATGTACCTTTGTATCAGTAAAATCGTTCTATTAGCTATCCCTAAAAAAAAATAAAAAAAGTACAGATGACCTTTATTATAAGAAAGATGAGGTTTTTGGAGTTTCTTAAGAATACGAGGAACCTCAGACTCATTCAAAATCAACTTGTGTGAATAAAACTAGAAAGGTCCTAATTATGTTTAATGAGTAGGACTTTCTAGTTATTTATAACCGAAAGAAAAACAAGGGGTCAGACACAAAACACTACTCGAATAGACTACACAATCGTGTCGTGTTACTTTTACTACACTTTACCGTAGTCCCTGAGTACTGACTATCGGTCCATTGACGGGTTAATACCTTTTTCTTTTGAAAAAAAGGGGTCTATAATCCTTTTCTCTACAGTGGAATATACGGTCTTCTTTTGTTGTACAAAAGAACTTTCCTTCAGTGGGATTGTTTTGTAATAACTCGGTCTCTACAGTCATGCTTCGAGGTATGTTTTTTGATTATGTTACAAGGAACAGGAAATTCAAAGTCCTTTTTTCGACATTTAATATCCGACTCTGTTAATACATAAGGGTAATTAAGAGGACAAGATTTCAAAATCTCTCTTACAGTTGTTTTTTACTGGGGACACAAGACCTTCTTTAGTAGTGAAGAAGTATTTGTTTCTCGTGGAAAAGTTAGTGAATCAAAAGTTTCTCATACGAAAACGATTTCTTTTGATAAAAAAGGTCCGATATAGTTGTCATACCCAGTGAATAATTTTGACAGTTATTCACCGATATAAGTCTAAGTTTTCGTCATACAAGAAATATCATCTGTATGTAAACTTTCCCTTATCACATTTAAAAAAGGTATTGATTAATTGCAGATAATTATAAGTTATAGATAAATCTAGATAACTATAGAGATAGTGAAAGAGTAAGTTGGATAGTGTTCCGTCTTTTTTATTGTTCAAATAAAGTAAAAGATAGGAATTGATCAAAATAAAAACAGTGAATAAATGTAAAAGTAAGTAAATGTTATGTAGATTATCCGTAGTCTATACACGGTTAGTGACAAGATTAGGGACCCTCGGGTTTGTTCTAACTTCAGGACGTACGGTCCTAGAGTGTTGAGTTCAATCCTTCTGTTTGTGAATTTATCTGTTAACGTTTAGTTGCATCTCCATGTCTGGTTTTGGTCGGTTGTGTTGAGATTAAAAAGGTACCCTCCATTGTATGACTTAAAACAAATTTAATTACGAATGTAAAAATAGACCGTCACTTAAGAATATGTATCCCTAAAGATTCTGGCCAAAAAAAGGGGTTAATAAATGGTACTCCATTTCCTGGATTTGTTTTCCTAGAAAGACAAAGAGACAAAACAAATAGGTCTAAGTGATACACAACGGTGAATACAGTTTATGTTATTTTTATAGTGTCTTTATAGTTTAGTGATATAATTACATACACGAATAGAGTGGTCTTAGACATTGGTTGCCAAAAAACTGGTAGTGATCGAATGTCTAGGTCTAAACTCATAGTAACTGAATCAAATGGTCTGAGTCCTTACATAATTATTTTGTATTATAAACCGGAAAAAAAATCATCGTCTACGTAGATAGTTTGTTTGACTTCTTAAGGTTCTCGCATTGGACATGGGGGTCTTTGTTATAATAAATTCTTAAGGTATCGACGACGAAACTGTGTCCATGAAATGTGTTCGAAACTCTATCCTTATGAGGACCGAGGTAAAGTGTTTCTATGATTTTAGTGTGTCGGTTTTCCCAGTCTTTACCCTATATTTGTGTCTCCCCGGTCAGGACTAATATTCGTTTGTGGTCTTCCATTGCTGTACCGGGACCGATAAAACTCCGTCAAAAGAAAAGAAGGTTACTCTTCAGATTATAAGGGACTGAAGATGTCTTATATGAGTAAGGTTATTTTTACACTCGTCACACGAACAATTATTTTTCTTACTTTAATGTTATCACTCATCAAAAAATTTTACTTCTTGAATGAGTTTAAGACAACTACTTAATTTTAGTGATTTTACTCTACATCATCCAAAAGCCGAAATACATACAAGTACATGACACTCTCACATTGTGGAAAGACCTGTAACCTCTTCTCCGTGTAAGGGACGGGAGACACTGTGAAGATACACAGTCAAGTCAATCCGATAAATAACAGTAAGTCAGTGAGTCAGTACAGACTGAGAAACGGTGAGGTACCTGACGTCGTGTGGTCCGAAGGGACAGGTAGTGGTAGAGGATCTCGAACGAGTTTGTGTACAGACAACTCAGCCACTACGGTAGGTTGGTAGGGTAGGAGACAGTAGGGGAATAAGAACACGGAAGTTAGAAAAGGTCATAGTCCCAGAGAAGATTCCTCAGTCAATAAACGTAGTCCACCGGTTTCATAATCTTAAAGTCCAAGTCGTAGTCAGGAAGGTTATTTATAAGTCCTAACTAAAGGAAACTCTAACTGACCAAACTAGAGGAACGTCAGGTTTCCTGAGAGTTCTTAGAAGAGGTTTTGTTGTCAAGTTTTCGTAATTAAGAAACCGTGAGTCGAAAGAAATACCAGGTTGAGAGTGTAGGTATGTACTGATGACCTTTTTGATATCGAAACTGATATACCCGGAAACAGGTATGTCAATCCTGTAGCATGGGTCAATAAATTAGTTTGTCTAAAACCACACCTCCATAAAACATCTACTTCAATTGTAGATGTTAGTTAACTGAAATTCACTTTCTCTAATGAAAGAGATTGTTCCCACCCTGAGTAGATTAGCCAACTTTCCGGAACTCTCGTTTTGTTCGAAGGGACTTCTTCTTTAATAAGAAGTTCTGACGTCGTAATCGAGGAAGGGTTCTCAAAGGTTAGATGGTCGGTCAGGATGTCTAAAACCTGAACCATCGGTAGTGTTGACTTATTCGATTAAGGAGTTTTATATACAAATATATATATACACACACGAGTCAATACAGCCTGAGAAACACTGGTGTACCTGGCATTGTGTGGTCCGAGAAGAACAGGTACCTTAAAACGTCGTTCTTATGAGTTCCCCCAACGGTAAGGGAAGAGGTCCTCTAGAAGAACTGGGACCCTAGTTTGGACACAGAGAACGTGACCGTCCGTCTAAGAAATGGTGATCACAGTAGACTCTTCGGGTTTACAAATATATTCACATAATCAACGAGTCAACGCAGGTTGAGAAACACTGGGGTATCTGACATCGGACGGTCCGAGGAGACAGGTACCTTAAGAGGTCCGTTCTTATGACCTCCCCCAATGGTAAGGGTATTCATCATGAAAACAAAAAGACCTCTTTGGACCGACTATGTGTGAGGGAATACCAATATTAGGTTTAATAAATTAATAAATTTTATTAGGATTCCATATATAATCTTGTAGGAGATACATATAAACAATCTTTTAAGTCAAACTTTTAACGATTGAAAAATATATAAAAATTTTAAAAATTAAAATAAAAAATGAAATTTTTTAAACTTACTGGTTTGGAAGGAGTTTCAGGACTTGCTTTTTCTCTCGTATAGTACAGACTGTGAGAAGAAGTAACATGAGACACGACTGTCAAAACTTTATAAGTTAGACAAGTAATTATAAAAGTAAAGTAAAGTAACTACCACCACCACGACGAATCAACGATTCAGTCCAGACTGAAAAACACCTGACATCGAGTGGTTTGAGGAGACAGATACCCTAAAAGATCCGTTCTCATGATCTGACCCGAAGGTAAAGGAAGAGGTCCCCAAGAAGGACTAGGTCCTTATCTTGTAGAACACAGAGGACGTAACCGTCCGTCTAAGATATGGTAACTCGGTAACTCCTAATGGAAGAAAGTCAAACCATGGAGTTAAAAAAAGGAGACACATTATCCTTACTTTGAACGGTTGAAAGACGGAATCTACTTATTTATAAAATTGTATACGTCACATCCCTGAAGGGACCACCAGGTCACCGATTCTGAGGTGTGACGGTTACTCCCCAGGTTTAAACTAGGGATCAGTCCCTTAATCTAGGGTGTTCGACGTCGACTTCTCAAGTGTACGATACTGCTTCTAGTTTCTAGGGTAAACGGTTTTGATTCTGGGTCGTTTCGGTTTTATTTATTTTTTAAAATTTTTTTAAAGTTACATAAATCTCATTGTGGTATGGATGTATCTTTGTCGTGACAAAACCAAGTTTATAAATGATTAAGAAAAATTTAAAGACCATGTCCATGTGTGTATTTTCCGTTTATATCAGTTCGAATCATAAAAATATTAATTATTAAACTATTCTTTAATTTTGGTGTTCGGAGGTAATGGATGTTTTGTTTACAATAATGTGAAATTCAAATATAAAAGTTCTTTTAAAGTACTCTCCAGTCAATATTTTTCGTATTGTCAAATAAATTAAAATTTTTCGGTGGGTGTCCAGTTCGTGGTCAGAACCATCCACGTGAAAATTTCAATAGTACAAGGGAGACTTTTCTGATAGTCTGTAAAAGGTTTCTTCCCTAGTTTTCGATGAATACCTAATAACTTTCACGAAAACAGTTCCCTTATAAATTGAAAATCACTTTATGTCTAAGTAAGGTTATCAAGTTTTCTTCGGTGAGATAATAAAATTGGGTCTTATAAGCGGTAAAGTTTTAAGAACGTGATTAAAAGGTCCCGGGTAGGGGGAAAATTTAAGTAAAAACTAATAGTGTAACCTCAGTCATCTTGACTTACTAATTAGTATAGGTCTTCTTCGAGGTCTCACAAACACTGACGTGGGTTGTAGACCACACAATTGATAGTCGTTTAGTTGGTGTCTCGTCGACTAGTATCGTCTGTCCTGAGGTTTTGTCCGCGTGGGTCGAGTCAACGACGGGACTATTCCAAGTCACCCCGACTATACTCATCGAGAAGGGTTTGTGGATTGACACCGTACATGTGACGAAGGACTGACTCCCCGTCTCCGTGCAATCCTCTATTTGGAGATTCTCTTTCCTAAGTCTGGACCCAGGTTCACTGTGGATAACTAATTGTTATAGTATAAAATTTTATTTTGTTTGTGTTTTTGTAACTAAACAATTTCTCCTAATCCATGTCCATGGATACCTGTCGATGTTTTACAACACAAAACTGTAGAAAACTTCTATGAAAGGAAAATAAAAGTGTTGAGGTGACTGTATAGAGAGTCTCGGTGACAAGAAAACTCAAATAAAACCTTTCAGGGTCATCATCTCACCCTTCAGGTCTGACCTTCAGACTTTGACTTTCAGGTCTGAAGGTGTATAGAAAAATAATGGTAACTGAGGTCTGAAGAGGTCTATCATCGTCTATTTCAAATTTTGTCATTAAAGGGGGTCATTTATTCCTAACTTTAAGATCTCTCAATTATCTCGAAAAAGTAGAGTTGGGTTGAGAACACTAGATTAAAGTCTATTGTCCTTTATACGGTTGAAATCACCGATTAATCCCAATAAGTAACCTTTAACAAACATCGGTTAGAAATTAGAGAATATCGTTTCACGTAACTGTTACGACCGTCGTATTCGGGACCGTCGTACTTACGACCTTACCAAGAGTCCTTTCTCACGCTCTTTTTTACCAACGTAAATCTAATGCGTTAAGTGAACCGACTTTTTAAAGAGTCTGATATGCCTACGATTAAAACCGATTTAAATCGGTGTCAAGTGCAAAAAGGTGAACCTACGACCTTCGGAAGAAAACAACCCCTCCCTCGACATCATCCCTCACAGAAAGTGCATGGAACTTTTATGTCAAATTAAGACCTCATCTGACCGTGAACGTAACAATTAAGTCTAAAATAATCTAAATAATTTAAATCCAATGAAATCCTAATTTGTGTTTTGGAGAGGAAAACAACTGTATTAATATGAGTAAACCCCAAATTGTAAGACAATGACTTCCTTTTGGGTAGGATTACATTTGAGGTACTTTAGTCCTTCAAAACAGATAAACCAAGCGACGACATAGTGGTCTCGGGTGTCGTCCCAGACCGTGTGTTCATCCGTGGGTGATACATAAATAATTCACTTGCCAACTTACTTACGTACTCTGTATCAGAGTTCACGTCCTCTCCTGCGGTGACATGACTCTAGTCGACCGTTCGGATTTATGAACCAAAGTTTCTCCGAGTGGGTGGCTACGGTCCTTATAAACCTAGAGTTGGTGTGGGACACAAGGTAAGGAAGGTGGAGGAACGAGAATGAAGGTGATAAAATTATTTTTCCAAAATAAACTTGAAAAATGTTCTCCCTCTCAAACCGTCTCGATTACTTATTGGAAAGTATGGTATAAACGAATTCCCGTTCTTTTGAATTAAAAAAGGGTGTTATAGTGACGGAATTCCGTCCTAAGAAAAAACTTTATTTGTTGTCGAAATTTAGTACGTCCTTCAGTCAATGTAAGTTTTCCCTGGGAATTTTTGGGTTGTTGTTATTGTTCTCCTTGTTTATAAATCAGTCGTTTAAAACAGAAATTGTGAGGTACGAAGTTCCAGAAAAGAAAAAAAATATGAAGAAATATAAAAAACGTGTTTCCACAGGTAAAAAAAGTAAAGTGGGAGGAGAGGGTCCTTTGCTAAAGTATTGAGTAAGTGAACCTTAATATTTCTTCTGGAATAGATAATGATAATGAAAGTCTCGATAATATTAAAATCTAGTTTTCCTAGGTGAAGATTAACCCATTCTCATAAAACATCTATTCTCCGGTTGAGATTTTAGGATAAAAGTCTGGATATTGTATTTTCTTATAATCAATCGATGCTTCTCAAGTACCAGATCGTCATCCTCGTTTATACATTTTGGTTAATATTTAAAGGTATTAACGCTGATTATTACACCCTATACTGATAAATTTTCCCTCACTAGTCAATAAGACCATGAGACCTTTTTGGTAAAAAGTAACTTAGTCTTATTCAGAAAAAGTAACAACCCATCGTAATTAATAAAATTTATAAATAGGAGAACAACTCGACTTCTGACGAAGGTACACAAAATGTATAAACGGTTCATGACTGAAGACCTCATCTTTTTTCAGTGTTAAGAAGTCTATAAAATCCATTCATCTCTTAAAAAAAAAAAATTTCCTAACGTATAACAAATCTCTAAATTTGTGTAGAGGAGGAACAGACAAAAATTGATCACGGACAGGATAATCTTCACTGTCTAATGGGTCGTAGACAAGATGATATGGTTCATAGATAGATTCAAACATCGTCGACCATCCTCCGTTACCTAAACGGAGATTATTAATTACCTGACGGTAAGAGAACCATCCTGGAGACGGGGTGACGTAATAATCTGTACTCCATCTTATAATCTAATCCTCGACTTCTACGTATTAAAGTTCGTGGCTCAAGGAATTTCCTATTTCTGGGTCCAACAACGGACACCGCAAACTGAAAGAGGAACATCGGACATCGTCAGATGGAGACTTCACCAGACTCCAATACCTGTCTTTTCGTATCATGGTTCGTCCGAGGACTTAATAAGAATTTTAAGATCACCTTTCAAGTGGTAGTTACATTTTGTGTTGTCCTGAAATTACTGGGACTTTGACAGGACTCTTTAAGTCTAATTTTTTTGTTTACTCATCAACTCTAAATTTTGTTATGTTTAATCTTCTATGTGCGAATATGTGCTAGGACCACCTATGACAGAAGACCCTCCGCTAAACCGTTTTTATAATCTTCAAACTTTTACACGTGTACTAAACTGGGTCGTTATAGACCGTATATTAACCCTTATATGTGTTTTCAAACGGAATATTTGTATAAATATCGTCGTATTAAATATTTTTTCCCTATAAACCCGTTAATTTATAAACCGGTATCTTCTAACGAATTTAATTAAACGAGTAAGATTACTCCCTTACTTGTGTTCCTCAGGAACTTTTAGTACGAGATCTTATGAATTACTGTACTCTTTTATGAGTAATAATTGGTCATTCCCCTTTTTTTTTTGTCCAACGTTTTTTAATACACGACACTACATTAAATTTAATACGTTTCATATATTTAGATGTACCGTTTTTGTTGTATACTTATAGATATATATGTGCAGTTACACATTATAAACTAGGAAATTCATATCCCTAATCTCGTATTAAAAAAAAGGAAACGACACGAAAAGAACTCTCAGGTATAAAAGACAATCCTACCCGGTATTCCTCAACGGAAATAAATTGACCCAGAATAGACGTTTACCGGTAAAACATTCCAACTTGAATATATTTATTATTCTAAAAAAAGGATTATTTTTAATACGACAATTTCTTTGTTAGAAGAGTTGTGTGTCCGGTTCTGTGATTAGAGGGTTGTGAACAAAACCAACGTTGTTGATCTTCGGTCCAGACACGAAAACAAGAAGTCGAGAAAGAGATAAATCATACCTATATCTTTTACTAGTAAATCATTCCTATAACAGTTAATTTTATCAAACCATTAGTGACCATCTAGTTCTTCTGTAAAAGTGTCAAAAAAAAAAGGAACGTCCCCCAACCCTCACCAAACCTTTTTTTGTCTGAAAAATCGTAATAAAGACCTTTCTCCGAGTTTAAATCTTTAAGGGAAAGAGATCCTTAGACACTATGGTTTTTCTAACCAAATAGGTCAAGAGTTTTCTTAAAAAGTCAAGGATATTCATTTTCCCTCTCGGCTCAAGTATTTTACTCTGACTTTATATTTTGCAAAAAGAGATGTGTGGGAGGGTGGGTAGATCGGAGTTAAAGTAAACGTTTCAGAGAGTGGAGTGGTCGTTAGTGACTTTAGGATTGACGTCTCATAAAGACGGTTCGACACCCTACACCGTAAATCTGAACGTCGTGAGTTCCTAACCACAGTATTCCATTAGTATTGTGACGATTGTGTGACTTAATCTAGTATACTGTGAAATTTTGAAGTTCCTCCATTGTATGGTTTACAGTACCGAGTCTTTCTTGTATCGAATGATCCGATTAAGTGAAAGGGAAATGACCTACTGATTACGTCGACCATCCAAAACTTGTTAGCCAATTTTAATCTTAACACCAGTTGTCTGTATGATACGAATTTCAGAAACGACACTCAGGTTTAAGTGTAACCTTATTTGACAGATTTGAAATTGATGTGTCTCTCAACCTGTTGACAGATGTCTATAAATCTTTTCTCAACCTTCTTAAAAACTCCAAAAGATTGAGTTGGGAGATGGGTTACTTTTTTAAATGTGATTTCATATGAACTAACCACAGTCAGTCAGAGACGAACCCGTTTGTCTTTCAAATGGTAAGGAACTCAATCGTAAAAGGTAATAACCTTAATCTTTTTATAAAGTATAATCCCTCGACCATAACCGGAACGGGAACCAAAACTAAAACAACAGCAAGTCAACGATTCAGTACATGTTGAGAAACGCTGGGGTACCTGACGTCGTGTGGTCCGAAGAGACAGGAAATGGTGGAGGGTCCCGAACGAGTTTGAGTACAGGTAACTCAGTCACTACGGTAGGTTGGTAGAGTAGGAGACAACAGAGTAAGAGGAGGACGGAAGTAAAAAGGGAGCACAGTCCCAGAAAAGACTACTTTTCCATGGGTTTCATAGTCTCGAAGTCAAAGTCGTAGTCAGGAAGGTTACTTATAAGTCCCAACTAAAGGAAATCCTAACTGACCAACCCAGAACGTTAGGTTCTCTGAGAACTCTCGGGAGAGGTCGTGGTGTCAAACTTTCGTAGTCAAGAAGTCACGAGTTGGAAGAAATACCAGGTTGAGAATGTAGGTATGTACTGATGACCTTTTTGGTATCGAGACTGATCTACCTGGAGACAACCGTTTCATTACAGAGACGAAAAATTATACACAGATTCAAACAGTATCGGAAAGAAGGTTCCTCTTTCACAGAAAATTAAAGGACCGACGTCAGTGGTAGGTGTCACTAAAACCTCGGGTTCTTTTATTTCGGACAGTGACAAAGGTAACAAAGAGGTAGATAAACGATACTTCACTACCCTGACCTACTACACTATAAACAAAAAATTCACAATTTAAAATTCGTCGAAAAAGTGAAAGGAGAAAGTGGAAGTAGTTCTCCGGGAAATCAAGGAGAAGCGAAAGACGGTTCCACCCACAGTAGACGTATAGACTCCAATAACTATAAAGAGAGACGTTAGAACTAAGATCGAACACTAAGTCGGTCGGACCCTAAGACGTACTACATGAGACGTATATTCAATTTATTCGTCTCACTGGTTACATGTCGGAACTACATGTGGAAAGGGTTAAAACATGGTCAGACGACAAAATCCAGACCAAGATCTACAACGAAGAACTGGACGTATGTCCAAAGAGTCCTCCGTCCATTCCACCAAACCATAAGGGTAGAGAAATTCTTAAAAGGTCAAACAACATTAGGTGTGTTAATTTACAAAATCGCATCAGTTGATGTGAATAGACTGTAATTCAACACTGTCTAACAATAGGTACCAATACCATGTAACGAAGGAACGATCTTAAAAAACGTCTTCAAGATGGTTAAACAACAACAACAAGTCACCGGGTCAGTACAGGTTGAACAACACTGGGGTACCTGACGTCGTATGGTCCGGAGGGACAGGAAGTGGTAGAGGACCTTAAACGGGTTCAAGTACAGGTAACGTAACCACTATGGTAGGTCGGTAGAGTAGGAGACTACGGGAGATGAGGAAGACCGAAGTTAGAAAGGGTCGTAGTCCCTGAAAAGATTGTTCAAACGACAAACGTAGTCCACTGGTTTTATGACCTCGAAGTCGAAGTCGTAGTCAGTGAGGTTACTCATAAGTCCCAACTAAAGGGAATTCTCTTTGACCAAACTAGAGGAAGGAAAGGTTCCCTGAGAGTCCTCACAAGACATTGTGGTGTCATGTTTCCTTAGTTAAGAAACCACGAGACGAAAGTAATGTCAGGTCGAGAGTGACCCTTCTGGTATCGGAACTGATATCCCTGGAAACAACCGTCTCACTACAGAGACGAAAAGTTGTGTGACAGATCCAAACAGGATTGAAAGGACGGTTGTTCGTTAGTAGAAGATTAAAGTACCGATGTCAGTGATAGACGTAGCTAAAATCTCGGGTTCTTCTTTAGCCATTGACAAAGGTGGAAAAGGGGAATATAAACGGTATTTCATTAACCCGGTCTGGTCTCTTTCGTTACCGTTGGGTGAGGTCATGAGAACGGACTTTTAAGGTACCTACCTCCTCGGACCACCTGACAGTAGATACCCCAGAGGGTCTCAGCCTGTGCTGACTTTTTTTTTTTAGTCAAAAATATTACAAATTTTTTTTTAGAGTCAAAAATATTATAAATCAAAATTCGGTCGAAAAAGTGAGAGAAGGAAGTAACAGTAGTTCTTCAAGAGATCAAGGACAAACGAAAGACTGTAAACTCATCATAGCAGACGTAATAGACTCCAACAACTACAAAGAGGGTGGATAGAACTAAGGTCGAATATTAAGTAGGTCGAACCGTAGAGAACACTACACGAGTCGTATAACGAATTTATTTGTCCCACTGTTGTCTGTCGTCATGAAGGATTCCGGGTGAACTGAAGTGTCAGGTCTTACGGACCGAGACCCTCTGACTGGCGTGTCAGTACTAATAAACCAAGTAATTCTAGAAAAAGCACGTTAAGAGGGTACATAAGAAAGGTAGAGAAGAACTAGAAGACGAAGATGGTCCAGAGATGGTAAAGAGAGAAAATAACACAGGTGGAAACCAGTTTTACAAGGAAACTGTAAAGGTTCAAAGGACTTCTCTAGAGAACGGCCCCAGGTCGGGGCCACCTAGGTCCCACTAAGCTTCCACCCCTGCCTCAACCGCAGAAACCTTTTTATGTATAAATTAATGTCTATATCNTTTTATGTATAAATTAGTGTCTATATCTCTCTAATCTTTACCTATCACATCATCCTTCTAATCACCTCTTTTTCTCCGACTTATTGAACCTAATGTACCTTATCGTAGGTACGAGGTCTACCCTTAAGTCGGTCTTTTTGCCCTCGTTCTTTCTTCGCTGTACCCCCTTAGTCAGAAAGGCCTTTGACTAGGCTAAAGAAATAAAAACCCAAACGAATATATGGAAAACAATGTGTATCCCTACTTATGTCTCAGTGCGCCCTCAGTCGTCAGGACTGGAAATAGTTTTAGTCCATGAAGTGTATTTTTCCAGAATCCCTAAAATACTAGGAAAGAAAGACTATTGGTTTTTTGAATAAAAAAGGTTCCCACAAAAAAGAATTTGGTCCGTGGTAGGAGGTTTATTTCAATGTAAGGATATCCCATTCCCACATCACTCAATGTTGTTCTTTCCTTAAATAAATTGGGTTCCAATTGTACTAATTAGAATTTCCAATTATGAATAAAGAGCATATACAATCAATATAAGTAATATTCCCGTCCCTTATACCTCTAAATCGTCGTTTGTAGTTGGGTTGTTTACTTTTAGGAAAGTGGTTACGAGGGGAATTCTAGATAAATCAGAATTCTATACTATTTCAATGTAAAAATGTATTGTTCCTGTGTCACTAAATATTGTTTCATGTCACTAGATAATGTTTTCTCTTTTGAGTTTTTCAGATCATAACGATTGTAGTTTTTGATGACATAAAGGAAAAGATATAAGGTTTATGTAACTAAATATATAAGGGTCCACGGATTCCTATACCTCCGGACCACCGTTAGTAACTGAGTTGTTCTTCTCTTTCGGGATACGATTAATTCTGAGAGTTTTATGAGGTTTTGAGAGACACGACAAATACCAATTCTCCATCATTTGTTAGTACACACATCACCGTCCTCATACCTATTAGGACAGTGTGTTCGATCAGACAGTCGTCTCTCCAAACTGGACTCTGTAGGAACAGGGTGGGTCTCGTCCCTTAATCGTCGTTAATAACTGTGTTGTTTACTTCTTGGGAAGTGGTTATATTAAGGATTGGTTGGGTGATATGATTATTAAAGATTGAGGGGTTTTATTAAATGGAAATCATTCAGATTTTGTAGAGTACGGAGAGTCTGACCCTCCGACATTTGTTAGTGTACACCGGCCTGTTTGGATATGTCCGCCCGATCTATTGGAAGTCTCCTCAGGCATTCGACTTTGTGAGAACAGTGCGGGTTCTTAAAAATAACGGAACCTCGACGTGCAAATGAGGAAGAGGTTCTTTTTACCAATACCCCCTCTCGGGGAGCATTTCAGTCTCCACATCCACTCTCGTATTTTGTCTGAGACCAAAACCCCAATCTACGAGCCCTTGTCCCCCAAAGGACTCCAAACTAGTGCGGAAACGCATACGGTTCGGAGGAAGGAGTACTGGAAACGGTACCCGCCTCAAGGAGTGCGACCGAAGGCCGTTAGAGATCCGAAAGAGGAAGACAATAAAAGGAAATAAAAATTACATAATAAGTAACTTCTTTAGACAGAGAGGAACGATAAGAAACCTTGAGACGTAAATCAACCCGCATTGAAAGGGAAAGAGGGAACGAAAAGTAAAGAGAAGAGAGTAGACGATAAACATTTCGGAGAAACGGAAGAATGAAAAGAAACCCTACCAAAACAAACGACGGGGGACATGTTATAATACCTGGAGGTAGGTATCAAGAAGTCCATGTGACAAATGATCTAGCTTAGGGAAGTTAGATAAACAGTGGAGATGACACATAAGTATCCCCTAAACTAACTCCAGTATGGACCGACCGGATCACCAAAAAGGACGCAAAAAATCAAATTCGGACTTAAAACGACACTCTTTGACTACTAGACTCGGTGTCAGTCGAGGTCCAGAACAAAAAAAGACTGACATATATCGAAGAGGGAGAAACCTATGTTTCTTAATAATACTAATAAAACTAAAACCATAACTGTTAAACCACTATAGGTACACATTTTAACAGAGAACACAACAACTTTTTCCCATAAAAGGTACTGATCACATAAGAAAACCGTCTTAAATGAAGAAATATTGGTATAGTAACAACAAACAGTCTTTCCTCTATACTGTGACTATCTATGTAAAATTGGTTCAATTTTCATCAAATAATTCGTTTAATTGGTCCATCATTCCAGTAGATACCTACAGATGGGTTGTACGGTCCGTCTACAGTCGTTGTTTTTTTCTCCGTCTTTCCACCTCTTCTTTCAGTTGTTCATTCTTAAGGTGATGGAAATTTCTATAAGGGGTTCGTTCAAAGAGTAATATAGTTGAAGAGATCTATTCTCTTATGTCGTAGAAAGAAAGATCAGTCGTCTTAGTTGACAAGTTCGTTTATCTCTCGTAGATGTTAAGTCTCCATGAAAAATCATTCTGAATGGATTTCTATTTACTACTCCTTCGACCGGAAATGGTCTAACCTGTCTATACGTAAGGTCTCGGATGACGATATACGGGGGGTACCGGTAAGGAGGTATAAGCGGGTTTGTCGTTATGTGACTCTATCTTCTTTCTGTTTAACACCACGTTGTTTACAGAGGGATAACCGGATCTCTATATTCGGGAACAAGACGAAGACGGTTAATTATAGAAACACGGAAACCTTTTCAGGTGGTTTATTCGACAGTTGATTTTATCTACTCAGTGATTTATTCCAAGTTCCAATGAGTTCGAAAATTACTAAACGTCATTCACTTCAGACAGAAATCATTACAATCGACAACTAAGATACGGTAAAAGAAAGTAATTTCTTTGTTTCCTCAAATAAGAGAAGTTCCCTATTGGAAAGAAGTTAAGACAGATTACTTTAAGTCAAACTATATTGTTTATGACTCTAAAACAATTCACTGTCATCCGTGATTCTATTTGAGGAAAACTTCTAATTTTTTTCGAAGTCGATCATCGAGATTACTTTCTTTATCTATTAACTTGTATGTAAAATTTTACTTCACACTATTCTGAGATCATCCATTTCTCCCTACTGTTTTTATGAATTCTTTCTCGGAGTTTGAAAATTTTTGGATAAGGAACCTTTTAGACTTTGTGTAAGTAAAATTACTCTTTTACAGATGATTATTAAATTTCTAACAAGGTTGTCTTCCTTCTCTTATAAGTGACTAAAATCCGTAATCGATCGAATATCCACCTGGTCCGTAAAGGTCCGAGAACTGCAGTGGTATTAGATCTACCAGTGAATGTGCCGAATCAACCGTACACCGTCCTAGATAGTTCTGAGAGGTACACCAACCTCCTCCAGTAGTTCTCCTGTACTAGAGTTCAACTGGATTCTCGACTTGAACTCGTTAGTTTCTGAGGAATGAAGAGAGTACTCAAATCTTACTACAAGTGTGTTGACCTCAGCAAAAGTTCCTACGTCGGAACTCTCTTGTTCCACCACAACTCTGGTAGACCCCGATCAAGGTCTAAAGTTGGTCGTTTCGAGGTCGTTAACCGTTTGGTCGGGTCCTCTGACTTATTTACCCAGAACTTTCTTCTCCGTAGGTTCCCCTTCAGGCTCAATCGGTAGTTGAAGATACATCCCTCCCCTATGGGCATACAATCTACGAATATCTAGTGGCACACTGATACTCACTACGGGATTTTTGTACTTACCAAATTATACGAACACATTCCTTGACATGTCTCGTGTGACTCCGTTTCTTCTCTTTACTTGTCAATGGTACCATCCGATCGGAACAACCTACGGGTCGATCTTCGACTTCGAGTTCAATCTTTCAACCTTCTTCCCGACTCTAATCTTTTCCTTCCGTCACAGGTGACGAGACGGTCAAGTCCCGACCGTCTGTTCCACCCTCTCGTCCTATTCTTCAGCCTCGTGAAGCCCCCGGTAAGATGTTTCGATCCTCCCACGTTTACCGGTACCTCCTTTCAGGGTCACAAACACTGTTTCAGACTGACCTCGTGATCATCCTCCTTAGGAACCCTTACATCCTCTCGTTCTCTTCCGCCCGTAATACCACTAACTGTCTTTACCTGCTTTGTGGACGACGGTAGACTGAGGATTACATGTCCTTTCCGTTTTTGTGTCTTCGGTGTTGGGGGTCGCCCACCCCGTCGGGGCGTAAGTCCTTTACAAGTACTACTTTCCTAAATGAGAATGACTCGAACAACTTGATCGACGGCTTAAGGTCCTTTCCCGGTCCCTTTCATAGGTCCGGACCAATCACGTTGAGACTCCATATCCCACCTCACCTTAAAGGGACTGACCCGTCCCTTTTACTCGTTGTAGTGATGTGTAGGACGGAAGACAGTCACGGATACACCACTAGTCTCTCAAATTCCACGGATAATAAAGCGTCTGACCCAATAAGATCGATGTCCCTCCGAACCGGGTTATTCCCCCTAGAGGGACCCGAACACCCTGAGACCTATAGGTATTTCCTTCTTACTGTTTAAGAATCCCTCGACCCTTATTCTGTCCGGAAGATTCGAAGACTAAAACTTCCGAGACGAGGGTAGTGTAAGTGGTACCCTCACTTTCGGTCTAGGAGGTAGGGTGGGAGTCGTGGACCGCACCTTGTAGCTGTAGGTACGACTCCAAGACACCCTGTTCTGTAAATATTACAGTCTGTTAAGTGACGACTAGGTCCTCTTTGGTGTTTGACTGTTTAGGACCCTTGTCCAAACTCGACACCTTTTCCGGGTTCTCTCTCTACCTCACTTTTTTGGTTTTACGATAGGGTTGTCAGGCATGGCCTAGACCATTTTGATTGGGTCTTTGTTTACACCAAACTGAAATAACGACGACCATGGTATAGGTTTTTCTATGTGATTGTTGGGTTACAACACAACCAGTCTACTCCTTTCGGAATTTTAGACTTATCATGTCTGGACCAGTTGGAGGGAGATGTCAGGATGGATCCCACCCACAGAGGTGTCGGGTCCATATCCTACGTCCGGTTCTGACGGAGGTCCACTTCCCATACTCTCCACTAACCTACGGAGTACAACTCGAGTGATAAGTCAAAAATACAACAAATCAGTGATTCAGTACAGGCTGAGAAGACGTTAGCGTATCCGATATCGGTGGTCCGAGGAAACAGGTACCCTAAAGGGTCCGTTCTTATAACCTAACCCAACGGTAGATGAAGAGGTCCCCTAGAAGGGATGGGTCCCTACCTTGGGTACAGAGGACACAGAGGAGGTAACCGTCCGTCTAAGCAATGGTGACACAATGGGTTCTTCGGGAAGCGATAAGTGACCGGAGAGTCTTTATTCGTTTTCCACTGTCAAGACAACTGTGACCTCGACTTGTATCCGATTATGTGCCAGTGGTGGAGTTTCAAAAGACCGAGAGAGTCATGGTAGTCACGAATGTGCGTCATTCACCAACATCAGTCCTTCCAGGGAAACAGTCATGTTTAAAAGAGGGTGCTCTTATGATCCCAAAAAAAAAAAAAAAAAAAGGAAAAGCTCTATGGTCTCTTGTAAGGTCCGTAACTTTAGGATGTTCCAGTTAGAGACTTTTGGAGATAGTACTTAAGACGGAGACGCAATCTCATTAGTTTGGTCTCGACTCGTCTTTGTGGTTAACATTTGGTCATATAGATGGATGGTGAGGGTACTTCTCACTGACAGTTTCTTTTATTTAACGGACCCCAGTATTCCTTTATCCTCTTTAAGACGTTCTTGACGTGACTCACACGTAACATTTACGACGGGTATCACGAAAGTTCTCGGGTCATACTGACCATTTTTCGGCCTATTGAGTACCGACTACTAGTACCCGATACCTCTTGACTTGTTCTGTCACGTGGGTAGGTACACCGACACGGTTGTTACGGTGGTGGTATCTACCGAACCAGGCTCAGTATCCTCACATGGTACGACATGACTTAAATCGTTTACGAAAAGAGTCATTTAGAGTATAGTGACTCAGTGTTTTAGTTAAACGGGAGTGTACCTTTCCTGTTGTTACCCAGAAAGGTCACAAAGGAGTTTCGATGGACGGGGGAGACAGTACCCTACCATCGGACTTTTGACCGGGACAAGAGAAAGGGATTAACCATTTTGCTAGAGTAACGTGACTTAGTACAATTGTACATTTCTGAACGGTTTTGACGTCCTGTGAGACGTCTGAGACGAACTTATGGATACTCCCTTTTCTACCTACTATTTGGTACTTTTTACGTTCCAAGTACATGGTGGTACTTCAAACCACCGTAGTAAAACAACCCATTCTACGAGTACTGAATGTACCACACTAACTAATCTATGTTCGGATAGGTTAGGGGTTCTTGGACTCTCTCCACGGTCGAAGACACCCCTAAACCCTCAAACCCTTTTGAACTGAAGAAATGGACGGTGTCACGGAGGTAGTGAATATGGTGAACCGATCTTTACCCATACACACTCTAACTTCTAGTCTCGTCGTTCGGTGTAAAGTCTACCGTTTTCATGATCACTTCGTCTGCTTTCGAGACCCATGGAGGTCACGTTTCACTCGTAGACTCTTCTACATCGACTCTGGGACCTTCCCCACCCGACTTGTGACACCGTCTCTTTGTCTTCCTTTCTCGTGGGGATCCTAAAACCAGGGTCGAGACCTTTCCCGCGTCTAAGACGTATCTCGTTGTCGAGGATCGTCACATGAGGAGGTCCCTCTCGGGGAGTACTTCCTTGTCACATAGTACACATAGTACTATTCTTGGGAAAGATACTTCCCGACCCAACTCTTACGGAAGGTGGGTGAGTGGAGACGGTACCGAGTACGAGGGTACAACTGTCTGACCGGATGGACGGCGTCGTAGGACGGGTGGTTGGTGACAGAGATCTTTACGTCCAAGGTGATCCGGGGTACCTTGTACGTCTAGGAGGACGGAAACAAGGACGTCTCCGGGAACGTCGGACATTTCTCCCTCACCCCCTTTGCGGGTGACTACGGACGATATGTCCACCCAGACAAACCCCGTTGACAAAGTATACCTGACGTCAGTGGTAAATCGGGTCGTGACTGTGGTAGACCAACCTTTGTCCTTATTAGTATCGTCATCACCCAAGTAGCTCCAAACCGATTTTAGTGAGAAACTAGGACCGACAATTGAGAAGTATAAAAAAAAAATTATTAAATGAATAAAATTAACCTCCGATTAATGACATATTATAACATCACCAAAAACGGTATGTAACTGTACTAGTCGGTACCCACATGTACACATTGAGAAATATAATTGTTAACCCGACAAGGTTTTCTTAATTGGGATACCGACCGAATCTGTTACTTTTGGTTCATCTCTGACTAGTACTTATTCGGTAACACCCCAGTCCTATACAGCCTTCTGAAAACCCAAGGGGACGTCTTTGAACTCCGTCAGGAGTGACAGAAGGCACAGAGTCAAGTATTCTACGACTGCGGGAGACCGGTAACCCTTCGACTAAGAGATCGAACCCATGTTCGGGATGGTTGAGATAACGGTCCCTTATACCTGACGGGGACTTTGTCTGACCGAACCAATTGTGTTATTGTCGTAAAGGACAAACGAGAATTGTTACGGGTTCCGTTTACGGTTTTCTCATATCCCGGTAGAGGGTCGTTCATTCCCCAAACCTTTAACTAATATGACTGGGGAGGGAGACATATTCAAGATTTATACGGAAACGAACGTAACAATGACGTAGACCGAATTCCGTTCGAAAGGGGACGACGATACGTTTGGTCCGAAGGTAAGAAGTACCTAATCTCTTCTACTCATGGTACTCGTCTATGGAAGTAGTTTATCCGACACTAACTCCCAGTATAAAGTTTTCACTTCTGACCCGTTTTCCTGAACTATAACTTACCTCTAAGGTAGAGGGGATACTGTCCTAACCATCTTTCTTTGTTACTTTATAATTTCGTCGTCTAATTTAGTGATTGTCCATTTTGGTGAAACCGACCCTCTTGACTTCATGGTGGCAGAGTCCAAAATTGTGTAACTTATTAGTCAGTAATCCCGATAACGGGGTACATGGTCTGACCGTTTGGTACGGATCTTGGGTTGTAGAATTTCTGTACCATCAGAGTCCTCTGTCGGTAACGGGGTTGAGATTTACACTTAGCTACAGGATACCGACGACTCTTGTGATTCGGAGTTACGTGGACCCTCTCCATAATAGATGACTCTAAACGTTACCCTATAGGGTGACTCTACACACGTAATGAAACTTAAGGACCCACTCTGTTTTGATGAGTTTACGGTGACCCTAGGGTGACAAACACGATGTTCCGTCTAGATAACTTTACGTAACATGAACCTTACGTTACAGATTTCTCCCTCTTCCATCCCTAGGACTAGACCATATAGGGTGGGGGTCAGGTAGAGGAGTGAGAACTGTTACGACGGAAGGGACCAGTTGCACACACCATATGTGTTGGTCCAGTCTAAGGGTAACTTCCTAGTCCGGTGTTCACATTAACAAAAACCTTTTCTTCTGATAGGGTATGTTCAAGTATGATTTATAACCAAAAAAAACTTGAATCTGAGGACGACAAGGACACCATAGACCAGTAATCTACGCGTGGACTACCTTTATGTAAAGATGGTACCCGGATGAACATACGGGGTGTTTCCATAGTTAGGTCGACTACCTATACACCCGTCGACGGGAAGAGATCGAGTAGTCCTGATGGTACCAACCGTAGTGGTGAGGTCCCTCCCCTATCCTTCCGGGCTTTGGTCATCGTTCTTTTTCGATCCCGAATTAAGTGGACTGTGATGACTATGACTAGGTCTTCGGACCGGACACCGTATGTGATGGTTATTGTGACCCGCATCCCCAAGAAAGACTGTTTGATGTGTCTATCGGGTAGTTTGACGACTACCCTTTCCATGATTTTTGTAGTGGTTAGTCTCGGTGCCCACAGATATCAGCCTAGACCTAGACTCTACTCAAGTACATCGAGTGGACCTCAATCCCTATAAACTTGGGTCCATCGACATAGGACCCTTGTCTTTTTAGTGCGATTTACCTTGGTTAGGTTAACGTAGTCCCTATCGCCCCACCTATAGTGGTTTTGACACGTCAGCAAGACAGTATAGTTTCCTACCACTGACTAAACCGTACCTGATAAATCTGACGGGTCTTTAAATTACCTATCGGGACTTGTCCTGGGTCACCAACATACCGTACTTAGAAACCGTACCGAAGGTGGACATACCAACCCAGTGACGTGGGTTGTACCCAAAAGGGATCGATGGACCCTCTTAGCTAGAGTACCACTTTTTTTTTTTTTTTTCGGTTGAATGAAGGGGATTTCCGATCTACTCGTACAAGATCACCGAGTTAGTAAACCGGTGGTAGACGCAGGGAAGGTGACACCGGACCTTGTAATATGCCGTGCATCTTCGGGAAAGATTTAAGTGGGTCGTTTGGAATTTATTATCGACCGTTTAAGACAAACATGACTTGTGGTCTACAGAGATTACTCTTTTCGACAGGAGGTTCTAAGCTACCGGAACCTGTAATAACGACAGAGTGTTTTCCGTGGTCACGGTAATAGATTTGACTCATAATACGCAAGTTTAGACTACTCAGACGATTACATAGTAAAGATAATTGAGTGTACTTCTGTGTTCACTTGTTGTAGGACTCACTAGGTTGAGGGTCGTGTCCCCTGAATTTATTTGGTCACCAAGTACCCATCCTAGTACCCCCAAAACCACCTTTTTTAGTAATGAGTAAAACACTTAGTAATAAAACTGGACACAAAACAGAACGTACACGCAGATAACGGCAACACAATGCATGGAGGTCTCTTCGGTCTATTGGCGGATTACTTGGTGAAGGTTCGATTGCCCTCGGGGCCGACTACTCAGTCCCGTGTAACATCTTCCACCCGCACCCCAACCCCTCCCTACACACTCTATCATCGGTGGTCTTCCTTCGACCTCCCAACCTCCTCCAGTACCTCTCTTACACTGACTGTCAACTGGACGTTCAACCGAGACCTCTTAAACTCCGAGGAGCTGGGGATGGGGACTTGAACCTCACATGGAAGACAAGTGGGAAGGGTATCGACCTCGGTAAAAGTTCCTGTGTCGGAACTCTTTCGTTCCACATCAACTCTGATAGACCTGACTTATACACTAAGTTGACCACCCATGTCTCTAGATGAATAGAACACCAACGGGTTCTGGTCTGATCGGAACTTATATTTAAGACAAATAGGTCTCACCCGACGAAGATAGATACCAAAGAGGAACGGGAGGTATGTACCCCCGGTCGAAGTCTAAAGTGGACCCCTTCGAGGATTTAAACGTTTGGTTGTGCATAAAATAGAAATTCAACAGGAAAATCGGAGTTTTTATATTTATAAGTCATAATAATCCCTTTCTTTGGGGAAGTTGGTCAAACACTGAAACGGGTGTTCAGGACGTTCCTCTCGGACAACGTTCACTATTCAAGAATTAAATGACATTAGAGACAAAGTTAGCCTAGACGACGACCTCGGACCACGGGTTCGACTATCGAGGGAATAGACGTGATTGAGTCTTTTATTTTCCACCAATTTGACTTGACGACGGTCAGAAGAAGTCAGTTCGGGAAGATGAATTTTCCAGACCTTTCCGGTCAAGTGACAGATTTGTGTTGATACCTCACATTCGAGTCGTATTCCTAAATTCCTGGTCTACAATGTCACCCCCCTTTATATCTCTCTTTGTGACTAAAGTTGAAATTTTTTCGTATCCCGTAATTTATAGTTTGAGAGACTCGATACAGTCTCAGGTGTCGTCGATGCCATAAACACAGTCTGTCTGTCTTTTAATTATTTGTGATACAAGGAACGACTTGTCATCAATGATAAAATGAATTTAAATAAATCTCTAATACGAAAGAAAAATATAAAGTGATCTGTCTAAGACTTAAGTGAAACAACGAATATTCAGTTCTTCACAATCCAAAGAAGGACACACCTGATTTATTATTACGATTTGACGTATAAGACAGACAAAGAGTTCGTGTTCTGAATGGGTATGAATAATTTTGTGAAGGAGGACAAATGAGTCATTCTTAGTGACTGGTGAAAAAACGGAAGGGGTGGTTGGTGACTATTAAACGAATGTACAGGACGAAGAGGTTTGTGTCGACCAAGTGTAAGTTCACATGTAGGACCCCGACAACAGATGTCAATTCAGGACTGGCCACCACGATCACCATTTCTCGGGCGGACGGCTACGTCCGTTACATTTTCTGTAACGAAGACGGGGACCCACTCCGTCTAGAGGACCTCCTCCCGTAACGTTGGGTGAGGTCATAAGAACAGACCTCTTAGGGTACCTGTCTCTTCAGACCACCCGATGTCAGGTCTCCCAGTGCTTCTCAACCTATGTTGACTTCGTTGAAACGTACGTAATAGTCAACACTTGACTTTAACATCTAATTGGACGTATAAAGAAAATACGAGAGAAGTGGGAAGAGAGAAAAAAAATTAAAATAAAAATGAAATAATATGAAATATTATGACATAACCAAAACGGTATGTAACTGTACTTAGGTGGTGCCTACATATGTTCGAGGGTTAGGACTTAGGGGGAGGATGGAGGGTGCGGTATATGGGAAGAGAAAATATAATCGAGTTTTTGATCTTTCCAGAGTTGTCACATTTGGCATAGGACCGAACCGGTGTACATGACCTCAATACTGAATGTGATTCGTTATGTCCATGAGAAAAATTCCCCATCCATCACCACCTGACTTCTGGTTCTTATCCGTCACGATTTGTCTCAAGGACTGAGTTGCAAGAGGAAGTCAGTCAAACACCTTGTTTCAACGGAGACTTTATACAGTGGTTCTTTATGCTAGTCATACGGTTATAGTGCAATCTAAAGAAATTTCAAAGGGGAGTAATGTAGTATAGAAAAAATGGTTTCAAGAAAGGTTAAAGACTCTATATTTATTCACCGGTCAGAATTTGAACCCGGGGAACTGTGTTACGAAACTAAACTTGAACCGAAAAATTTTTTATATAATTTAGTATATAGAACCTCTATCAGGAGTACTCGTGTATATCAAGACAGAGTCGAAAAAGATTTACCGGTACATCTGCAGGTACATACCTAATGACAATAAATAAATTGGTTAAGGGATAATTATCGGTAAATTTAATGACGGTTAGGAAAGGATAATCTTTAATACGGTGTTTTTAAATAGAGATATAAACAGTAAAGGTACTCAAATAGTTATCTCACTTAAAGATTTATACCTTAAGACCCCCGTTTCTCCTATATGTTATAATGTAAAAATATCTAACACGATTTCATATAAAGGTATCTCTATATTTTTAATGTGAGGGTGTCATTACATTGTCTTGAAGAAAGGGGTTCAAGAATTATTTTGTCTCCCAATAATTTGGAAAAACAGAAATGGAAAGAGACTCCACTTTTTACAATAGAAATACACCGAAAATTAAACGTAAAGAGAATACTCACCCGAACTCCTATAAAAGGACGTACCTCTTCGATACGGAAGAAAAGACACCGGATATCAGTGGAAAACGAGGAAATAACTCAACAAATGTATCAAAATGAATAAACATTCCCGAACGATATATAATTTATTAAATGAAAAAGATACTGTTTCAATATTTATCAAAAGGACCAAAAATTAACAGAGGTTAAAATAAACAGTAAAAGGAAAAAGTCTTTTAATTCAATCAAATTAATTTAAATAATGAACTTTTTAATAAAGATCTAAAACAAAATATAATTTTGTCCCGAATTAGATTTTAGAAAATTATAAATAAGATAATGAAAATGTGAAATTATAAATGAGATAATGAAAATATACAGTTGAAAACTTACAAATGTAAGACTATGTGAACCTTAAATAAAATACATGAAAAAATTCTACCAATGAATCAACAGGGTTGTTGATTATGTACACATAATTCTCGGTGTAAATAGTAGGCGATTACAGAGTATATATAACTTTAGATAAAGACATCAAGGATAAAAAAGATGACTAGATAAATAAATGTACAGTTTATGGTAAGACGAAATTAAGATTGTTGAATTATCGTGTTAAATGAAAAGAATAAAAGTTTTAATGTATAGCCCGGAAGGATCCACCGAGTCTCCATAATTATTTTCATAGGAGAACGGTCACGTCCTCTATATCTTCTACACCCAAGTTAGTGACCCAATCCTTCTAGGGGACCTCTTCCTTTACCGATAGGTGAGGTCATAAGAACGGACCTTTTAGGGCCTCGGACCGTCCCATATCAGGTACCCCAACGTTTCTCAGTCTGTACTAACTCGTTGACTTATGTGTCGTCGTGAATACATAACTCTTTTGACATCTTAGTTGAATACACGGAATTTTTTTTTACAACAAAAGTAAATGTAATGCCCTTTACGGGGAAGGTCTGTAAAAATTTGTCTTCCAGAACTGATCTTCTAATCGTACTGTATACATTCAATTGAGTCCCCTATAACTATAAAAATACTATAAATTCGAAGGATGAGATCTTATAACATACTTAACGATACACAATTTGATAACGTACAGGAATTGAAAATAAAATTGTAACAGAAGTATTTCAGATACTAAAGTCTATAAAATGGAAAAACAACGAGTATATGTACTTGCGAAAAAAGTTGTTTCTTAAATTCACCATCAACGACATATATACCGTCAATATACTAGGACACATAGTTAGAAGAAGAGTGAAATGAATAAAATGATAATTATTGACAAGAAAAAAGAAGGTTTGTTTACTAGTAGATTTTTTCATGACCAAAATAGAGATGAAAAGGACAAAGGTATCGATGAAAAAGGGGAAAAACGAAGGAAAATGAGTAATCGTTGATCCTTTGTTTCATTGTACCATTATCATTATTTTAAGTACGATGAACGATGACTAGTATAAACCTTCCAAAGATTACAAAATTTATTTCTTACCTACGATTTAAAATAGTTTTTTAAAAAGTAGTAGACGTCTCTAAGTCGAAAGGACTAAAATAATTATCAAACTTAATACAATTATCTAAAATTATAACTTAGTCATCGAGTTGTGTGAAATGGTAGTATCACGATAAAAAGTGAAACGAAGATCTAAGACAAACGACTAAAAGTTGACATTTAAAACCGAACCATAAACGTAAACACTCAAAACTGTAAAAGAAAACAAGAAATGAATAAAAGACAAGAGTAGAAAAACCGACAGAAACGGTTTGAAACCATAATTGCAGTGACTTCAAAGTACTTTTTCTTATGCTTCTAACAAAACAACAACAACAATACACTAGATCGTATGGATTTTGTGAATTTTAAAATAAAATTTTAATTTTCGTGAGTGAAGAATCAACCTCTGTGGGACCGAAATTGTTAAGACCACATAAGAGTCAGAAGGGTCCTTCCCCAGACTTAGTATTCCTGTAACTCTTACGATATCCGTTTAAGCGTACTTCAGATTCTCCTTATGCCTTCCATCACTACCGTCCGTGACGAATGAATCACAGATCATCATGGACGAAGATCAAGTCGTTGGTCAGGATTCTACTCGTCTACGACACGAGATATGTTGTAGGTACTTCCTCGTCAATCTATCGACAAAGTTACGATGTAGCGTGACATATCAAATGTTCCATCGATTTATGAGGAAATAGGAAAATAAATATAAGATATCGTAAAACTCGTAGATAAATGTGATCTTTGATACGATTTGACGACTCTTTTTCTTTTTGAAAATATTTAGTTGTTTACGTAGTGACAGTGGATTAAGTGACTAAACTTTTAGACATTCGTTAAAAATTATGCTCTTACTTTTATTCTTTTAGACCTCTATACTCATCTTTTACAGTCGGTCACTCACCGAAATTAGTGATCTCTGTACTGAGGGGTCTCGTCTATCTACAGGTGGTATTCGTAATGATTATATCGTTAGTTATATCGTTGAAGACTAAAAGGGATTCAATCTTTTCGTCTTTTCCTATTTTCGGTTTCATACTATTGAGAAAATTATATTTAAATTAACACCCATTCTCTTTTGTTTTCTCTCTTGTATATAGAATACCTATAAGGTTTATCCACACATACACACATGAAATATCCCCAAGTGTCCACCGGGTCACCATTTGTCCCTTACACCTAAGTTAGGGACCCAACCCTTTTAGGGGACCTCTTCCTTTACCGTTGGGTGAGGCCACAAAAACGGACCCTTTAAGGTACCTGTCTCCTCGGACCACCCGACGTCAAATGTCTCAGTGTCTCAGTCTGTGTTGAATCGTTGATTTGTTCACACATGAAATCGAAGGATAACTTAAAAGGGTATGTGAACTATTACCTCGGAACCTAATTTTTCCATTCAACGGATCATCAAGAAAGTCATGAGGAGATGAGTTTTAAAAGAGTTAAGTTATAAACACTTAACAAAAAATCGACGAGTCGTCATCGGTAGTTCAATGTCATTGAATTAATCTTTGTAAGTAAATAAACTTATCCTTAAACTGTGTCACAACTTTCTATTATTATTATTGTGACGAACTCGTCGGTATTCAATACGGTATCCATACCACCCTGATAAATTTATGATCGGAAGAACTACCGAGTCTGTCATTTTTTTAGACAGGTGTTACACCCTCTGGGTCCAAACTAGGGACCCAGTCCTTCTAGGGGACCTCTTCCTTTACCGATGGGTGAGGTCATATATGGCTGTTGGAAGAAAATCTCGAAAGGTCCAAGGATTCACTAGTTACGTTTCTTTGTCTCCTTTTGTTATCTTACCCTTTCTGATCTGTAGAGAAGTTCTTTTAATCACTATAGGTTCCCCTCTAAAGTACGTTTCTACCCATTTTATTTCCTGTCTTTACGATACCTGGATTGTCTTCGTCTTCTATAATTTTCTTCCACCGTTCTTATGTGATGTCTTGATATATTTTTTCTAGAAGTACCGGGTCTATTGGTGTTACCACACTAGTAAATGGATCTCGGTCTGTAGGACCTTACACTTCAGTTCACCCGGAATCCTTGTGATAATTTCGATCTCCTCCACTACCAAAAGATCGACTCTATAAAGTTTAGAATTTTCTACTACGACACTTTCACGACGTGAGTTATACGGTCGTTTAAACCTTTTGAATCGTCACCGGTGTCCCGACCTTTTTCAGTCAAAAGTAAGGTTAGGGTTTCTTTCCACTACGGTTTCTTACGAGTTTGATGGCGTGTTAACGTTCAATCGAAGTTGTCATACACTTGGGTCTTGAAGTCTATAAGTTCGACCTAAATCTTTTCCGTCTCCTTGGTCACTAGTTTAACAATTGTAGGAAACCTAGTGTCTCTTTCGTTCTCTTAAGGTCATTTTTTTGTAGATGAAGACGAAGTAACTGATGGGATTTCGGAAACTGATACACCTAGTGTTGTTTGATACCTTTTAGGAATTTCTCTACCCTTATGCTCTCGTAGAGTGGACGGTAGACTCTTTCGACATACGTCCAGTTTTTCTTTGTCTTGACCTGTACTTTGTTACCTGACCAAGGTTTACCTTTTTGCTCGTGTAATTCCGACATATAACAGTGGGAAGCATAAGTTGAATATACGTTTCATACAGTACACTTTACGGTACGACATACTTCGTGTTCGACCCTAGTTCTAACGACCCTCTTTGTAGTCATTGGAGTCTATACGCGACACCGAGGTGACGATTTCTTAGACGGACGTTACACCCCCTGGACACAAGTCAGGAACCCAACCCTTCTATGGGACCTCTTCTCTTTCCGATGGGTGAGGTCATAAGATCTGACTTCTTAAGGTACTTGACATATCAAGCACCCCAGTGTCTCAGTCTGTACTGACTCACTGAAAGTGAAAGTGTATGAAAGTGAAAGTATAAAGTGAAAGTGAAAATCGTATTATAAGTTGGTGGAATACCGTCTTTTACTTCTTGATTTCTTAGAGAACTACTTCCACTTTCTCCTCTCACTTTCTCGACCGAATTTTGAGTTGTAAGTTTTTTGTTTCTAGTACCGTAGGTCAGGGTAGTGAAGTACCGTTTATCTATCCCTTTATTACCTCTGTTACTGTCTGATAAAAGAACCCGAGGTTTTATTGGTGTCTACCTGACTTCGATTCTTTAGTTTTCTACGAACGAGGAACCTTCTTTTCGATACTGTTTGAATCTGTCACTGTAATGAAACGGTTGTTTCTAGGAAGATCAGTTTCGATACAAAAAGGGTCATCAGTACATCCCTACACTCTTAACCTGGTATTTCTTCCGACTCACGGTTTCTTAACTACAAAAACTTGACACCATAACCTCTTCTGAAAACTCTAAGGGAACCTACGAGTTTTAAGAGGTTCGGTCCGAAGTCGTTATGCACTTGGCACTTGAAAGCCTACAAGTTCGACCAAAATCTTTTCCGTCTCCTTGGTCTCTAGTTTAACACTTGTAGGCTACCCAGTAGTTTTTTCGTTCTCTCAAGATCTTTTTATAGATACAGACGAAATAACTGATACAGTTTCGGAAACTGACACACCTAGTGTTATTTGCCACCTTTTAAGACTTTCTCTACCCCTAGGGTCTGGTGGACTGGACGGAGGATTCTTTGGACATACGTCCAGTCCTTTGTTGTCAATCTTGACCTGTACCTTGTTGTCTGACCAAGGTTTATCCTTTTCCTCATGTAGTTCCGACATATAACAGTGGGACGAATAAATTGAATATACGTCTCATGTAATACGCTTTGTGACCAGACCTTCTTCGTGTTCGACCTTGGTTTTAACGGTCCTCTTTATAGTCATTGGAGTCTATACGTCTACTGTGGTGGGAATACCGTCTTTCACTTCTTTTTGATTTTTTTGGAGAACTACTTTCACTTTCTCCTCTCACTTTTTCCACCGAGTTGTAAGTCTTTTGCTTCTAGTACCGTAGACCAGGGTAGTGAAGTGCCCTTTATCTACCCCTTTGTCACAGTCTGAAATAAAAAAACCCGAGGTTTTAATGACGTCTACCACTAACGTCGGTACTTTAATTTTCTGCGGATGAGGAACCTTCCTTTCAATACTGGGTGGATCTGTCGTATAATTTTTCGTCTCTGTAAAGAAACGGTTGTTTTTAGACAGATCTGTTCCGATACCAAAAGGGTCACCAGTACATACCTACACTCTCAACCTGACACTTCTTTCGACTCACGGCTTCTTAACGACGAAAACTTGACACCACAACCTCTTCTGAGAACTCTCAGGGAACCTGACGTTCCTCTAGGTTGGTCAGGTAGGATTTCCTCTGGTCAAGACCCACAAATAACCTTCCTGACTACGATTTCGACTTTGAGGTTATGAAACCGGTGGAGTACGTTTCTCAACTGAGTAACCTTTTCTGAGACTACGACCCTCCCTAACCCCCGTCCTCCTCTTCCCCTGCTGTCTCCTACTCTACCGACCTACCTTGGTGACTGAGTTACATGTACTCAAACCTACTTGAGGCCCTCAACCATAACGTGTCTCTCTGGACCGCACGACGCTAAGTACCCCAGTATTTCTCAGTCTGTCATGACTCGTTGACATCACTTGACTTGACCTGATGTCTCTCTAGTACGGTCAGTTATGATTTCCTTTAGTTGGGACTTATGAGTAAAATTCGTGACTACAACTTCGACTTTGGGGTCATGAACCCGGTGGATTACACTTCTCGACTGAGTAACCTTTTCTAAGACTACGACCCTTTCTAACTTCCATCCTCCTCTTTCCTTGTTGTCTCCTGCTATACCAACCTACCGTAGTAACTGAGTTATCGGTACTCAAACTCGTTCGAGACCCTTTACCACTTCCCGTCCCTTCGGAAGCACTCCGTCAGGTACCCCAACGTCTCAACCTGTCCTGACTCGCTGACTCGTTATCCACCGCGATCACCATTCCTTGGACGGACGATTGCGTCCTCTACCTTCTCTCCGCCCAAACTAGGGACCCAACCTCTCTGAGGGACCTCCTCCCATACCGAAGGGAAAGGTCATAAGAACGGACCTCTTAGGATAACTGTCTCCACCGACCTCCTGATATAAGGTATCCCACGGTTTCTCAGTCTGTACTGACTTCGCTGGATCGTAAAAGTACGATAAAATTTTCTGGTTACAGTTTACTAGTACGTTTAAGAAAGGTCATTCTCTTTGAAATTTCAAGTAAACCCTTGTGACTATCAAAACTTTACGACCAAATAAAAGAATGAAACTTGTACCTGTAACGAATAACGAAATTTTCTTTACTTTATATATTATTTGGTGGACGATATTTAAATTCACTTTGACAACAGTATATCGTACAGTACTATACGAACCTTAATTCTTAATCGGGAGTACAGATTCGTCAGAAAGACACTACGTCACAAGGAAAAGTGAGTCTTTAAAGGTACTTCACAAACGTAAGTGTTTTCGATTACTACCGCACTTTAAGAAAGACATCTTTTCAAACGGTATGTCCTTCAGGAGTCCCTAGAACCCACCACTCTTCCTTTAGACTGTTTTTTTTAAAAAAAAGTCATTTATAAATTTCTTTATGTAGGAAATTCGGAGACTTGAGTAGAGTCGGTACTAAATGTTTTACTTTTTATGAACTTCTCTTTGGAGAAAGGAAATTAATAATCAGACAAACCTTAATGATTCTATGGTGTTGGACCTTAATGACTCTATTGTTTTATTCAATTTCGATGTATAAACGAAAAATAAAAAGTAGATGACAAAAAAAAAAAGAAAGATAGTTGTACACCGTTTGAAGTTGTCCTTGTCTTTATGATATTGTCAAATTTTTTGTATGAAAAACTCGGGGTAGTATAGTCCATGTTGTTCTTATAATTGTATGGTCTTCGTCAATTAAATCCTAGTAAAAACCAATTGTTATACGATGAGAACACTAAAAGATTAAGTTCTATAGTGATAGAAGATTCCCTTTTACTGTCATACTTGAATCTGGATTACATAAAAGGGTTTTCTTTTTCTTGTTTCGACTCAAACACTGACAGAGTTCTACAACAAGAAGACACTGTCCGTTCAAACTTAAATGTGGAACAGTTCTGAGAAACCATAATAAGAATAACTGATTTTCCTTGAATTTCATGACTATTCCCTTTCTTTTCGAAAAGGAATAGTCCTATAAAAACAATTGAACAATCTCTCGTTACCCGTCGACACCCGGTAGAACATGCCTCTACGTTTCTGAGGATACTACTATGTACCGTACCAGTCTCTCTTTTGAACAATTTTCGTAAATTTATATCTTATCACAGAGGTAATGGAGAGAGAGACGAAATCGTGGATGTCACGAAAGTCAAGTCAAGTCAAGTCAACGAGTCAGCACAGACTGAGAAACACTGGGGTACTTAGTGTGTACGGTCCGAAGGGACAGGTAGTGGTTGAAGGCCTCAAGTGAGTTTGAGTACACGTAGCTCAGCTACTACGGTAAGTCGGTAGAGTAGGAGACAGCAGGGGAAGAGGAGGACGGGGGTCAGGGAGGATCGTAGTCCCAGAAAAGATTACTCAGTCGAAAAGTGTACTCCACCGGTTTCATAACCTCAAAGTCGAAATCGTAGTCAGGAAGGTTTCTTGTGGGTCCTGACAAGAGGGAATCCTGCCTGACCAACCTGGAGGAACGTCAGGTTCCCTGAGAGTTCTCAGAAGAGGTTGTGGTGTCAAGTTTTCGTCGTCAAGAAGTCACGAGTCGAAAGAAATCGACTTGAATATAAAACTAACAACGAATTATATATTTATATATGATACAATAGTTTTTACCTACGTCATAAGGTGTATCATAATGTGCTTTCATTCGAAAATGGAAAATAATCAGTGAAATATAATATTTCTCCCCGAAGGAACCACCGAGTCTCCAATTTCACAGACGGACCTTACACCCTTTGGGGTCAAGTTAGGGTCCCAGTCCTTCTAGGGGACCTCTTCCTTTACCGTTGGGTGAGGTCATGAGAACGAACCTCTTAGGGTACCTTCCTCCTCGGACCATCCGATGTCAGGTACCCCAGCGTTTCTCAGCCTGTACTGACTCGCTGAAGTGAAAGAAAAATATAATATTTTAACATACTATATCAAAAATTTTGTTAATTTATGAAATAATTATAGAGATACGATGACGACGACGACGACGATTTAACGAAGTCAGCACAGGCTGAGACACACTGGGGTATCTGCTGTCGGGTGGTCCGAGGAGGTAGGGACCCTAAGAGGTCCGTTCTTGTGACCTCACCCAACGGTAACGGAAGAGGTAGATACGATGATTGGTAAGAATTACTGAGTTATAATAATATAACCGACAACTTATATCGGTATTAGAGTGTTTACGACTCTATATGATCCTATAAAAGGGGAAGTGATTTAATGTAGTCGAAAAACCTAAAGAAACATAAACTTCAACGAATTAAAAAAAAGAGAGATAACATGGAAGAACAATAATTTAACGTACGGATATCTTCAGTACTAACTGATATACAACGAACTCACCCCAGTCAGTGTTACTAGGAGATGATCTGAAATTTGATCTTAAGAGAGAGAGTAAATAGACACTTACTCGTACCAGAAACCGTATATCTTTCAAGAATGATTTGTAACATCTCATTTATATATTTTCTACTGATGGTAAAATCTCATGTCACACTCAGACTCCAATACGTGTTTTATATACGTGTAATAAAGGTGTTATAGGACGTTCTATGCACATTAATGAAGGTGAAAGGTTTCATCCTTCAACTTACATTAAGTTAAGTTAAGTGATGTAAGAGTCAATCGTTCCCCATTTAAACTCTAAACTTGAACCTAGACAGATCTAGGTTTCAGTTACAAGACGTAAAAGACCAAGGTATCAGGATGTTGGAACAGAAGGGAAGGTAAATTTAAGTGGAGTTGACGTCAGCGAAGTCAGCACAGGCTCAGACACACTGGAGTATCTACCGTCGGGTGGTCCGAGCGGCCAGGGACCTTAAGAGGTTCGTTCTTGTGACCTTACCCAACGGTAAAGGAAGAGGTTACGTACTTTCACTTTTCACTTTCACTTCAGCGAGTCAGCACAGACTGGGAATTGCTGGGGTACCTGACGTCGGATGGTCCGAGGAGGCAGGTACCCTAAAAGGTCCGTTCTCATGACCTCACCTAACGGTGACGGAAGAGACGATACGGACTCTTTTTTCTACTGGATACTTTTGTAGTTGTGCATTGTAGTAAAATATAAAACAAACAGAAGATCAAGAGTTGATATAAGGTCGATCATTAAACATTTATATATATAAAATGGTCAGAAGCCTATACCGGGTTTGGTATAAATGTGACTATTTTAAGTAAGATACAGATTGTGTCCTTATCATAAACTTCTTATACGTTTTTAATATTTATACCAGTGAAATCCCTTTGAGGTTTAGAGACAATTTTACTTTTATAAAAGTAATAACAAATGGTAAAGGGAAGTGTAGACAAAACCAAACATTTCAAACCAAAATGAGTCATAAAAGTCCATGTACAAAGATGTGTGTTCATAGTTGATACAACAAGTATCTCCTTACCAGAAATTTTTGGTACAGGAAATAATATTTATACGTTTATAATATAAAAATAAAACCTTTCTAAAAACTACTATTCTAACTATATAAATTTTTTATCTCCCTTAAAGGACTACCAGGTCACCAAGTCTGAGATGTGAAGGTCGGTGTAAAGGTTCCGTCCCCGAGTCCAAACTAAGGACCAGTCCGTTGATTCTAGGGTATACGGCAAATCGTACTAATCCCCCGTTCCCGTTCTCTTTCCCTTTTACCGTCGGTTCACACGACGTCAAGAGTTTTTTAAAGTTTTCGAGAAAATTATGTCAGACGTTAAACAGTAAAATTTATTCGTTATAGTGACCTTAAAACGGACTGAGACAAAACGTATATGACAATAATAGTAATTTCTTACTTCACTTTCAATTCTTCCCGGATCGAAAGAAAGTTTAATTTTTCCTTTTTGTTATTTTACGATAATTACACTTATTCTGAAAACTGACGATAGATGACTTGTTCTCAAGAATCTCGAACGTCGGTTGAGTAAAGGCCGTGATACTGTCGTGGTCTAAGTGAAAAGATGACTCCTAATTCTTATCTGTATGTTCCACTTCTCAACTTTACCGTCTCCGAAGTACTTTGACTAAAGTGAATTCTTAATGTACACAAAGTTAAAGTAATTCGAGATTAATCGGGGATATTTTTGTATAGGAAGGGATTAAGGACCATTTTCAGAATAAAAGGAGTGTCTACAGAATTGTTAACGTTCCCACTCATTCTGTTCAAGATTTCGTATAAGCTCAAGAGACCGATTTTGATTGAGAATCGACTTCAAGTCACTTGTCTATACTAGAATCAGAAATAAATATCTTCTATTTATGTTTATTTATCCTCTTAACTCTCGTTAAGTTGGTTGTTTCTTAACTTCATCAAACTGAGACAACGGGTTCATGTTGAGATACTTATTTATTGTAGGAGAAATCTTTGGGGTTTCTTTCTACAACGGAATAAGATCGATTTGACACATTTCTGTTTCCGTTAAATTAGACTGTATCATACATTTTCAAATAAAGTTCCCTCTTTCCTAAATATCGACCTTGTACTCAGATATTAACGTTACTATGAAACGAAAAGGGTAGAGGGGACAACGGTGGTGAAAGGACTTTAATTAGTAAAGATTTTATTTTCTAATACGTACGGTTTTTGAACCTCCTATGTATCCTCCAATCACATCCGAACTAATCCCTTTCTTTGGTTTTGGAGTCACCGTATTAGATTATTTCAAATGATGTTGCACTACTGTAAAGAACCGTCGAGAATAGGTTTATCACTGGGTCTCTAGGTATGGCGAACTTAGAAAACACACGTAGTCGAAGATCTACTACTCAACCCCTTCTCACTTGAACTTCCTTGTATGGTTGAGTTAGGAACCGTCCTTTCAATGTATGTAGTTAAGATGTGTGTTGGATGTACGGTTTTTGATCAATTTACCCGGGTGAATAGAAGTTCCCCCGACTTTTTATATCTTTTCTAGTACCTATAAAGTACTCCCATTTACACAGACAGTGTTCCCTCGGTTGAAATCTTATTAAGTTGTTCTTCATTGTTATAAATATTGTATTCTCCATATTATTCTTATAAAGTGAATATTTCCGATGAACTTAAAATTTTATCCTCTTTAATATCGTAAAAATAGTAGTCTCTTTGTATAAAGAGGTAGGTATTTACAAACATATTTAGTAAATTAAACCTTTTGACAGTCATTTAACGATTAAAATTTTACGACTCGTTCTACGTTATACAGGGAAAAGTGTCTGTAATGTCTGTAGGTCCTCGAAAAAAAAAAAAAAAGACGGTGAAGTGTAATAAGTGAAGAATCGGGAAAGTAAATTAAATAGTGCATATGTTCCTTGTCAGAGTCGTAAGGACAGGATGCTTGGTATAGGGAGTGAAATTTAACTTCAAGTCTCGGGTAAAGTCCTTTCGTAGAGTTCCCTTTAAAGGGAGTTAATTGACACCGAGTAAGAAACTAGACGTGTTAGGTAAGGAATAGCGAAAGACAGTCTTATAAAGAAACATACATAAGTATGAGTGACTTATGCTTAGATAGAGTAGAGAAAACTTTCTAATACTTTAAGAGTCCCACATTCAGTACAGATTAGAGTTGAAATATGAAATCCAAGGATAACGTCACGATTCGTAGATACGTATGAGACGTGTACAGTAACTGGATATATGTTCCTGAACTTTAAGATACATTTCTAAAACCTGAGAGGACGAACTGACTCAATTTAAACACTAATTAAAGGAGGACAAGCAGTCTTTTCATATAAAGTCACCTACTCTTTATGTAGTAAAACGGTACAAACAAAATATGGACAAAAAATCGATCGAAACATTATTACTTACTGTTCAACCTTCTTTACAACTATAAGATTCTATGATTATATGAGTGACCTAAGATTTTACATGACATTAAGATTATCTGTTTGCATTAATTGTAATTTGTCGTTTATTATTTTTTCTTTTCGTAATAGAAGTCCTTTGTTGTTCATGTCTTACATTGACTCTCAAACTCCTTTCACACAACGGTCCTCTTTCGGATACACAAATAAAAGGTCGTTCAAGATACTTAGAGTCTCACTTAAGGTTGGATCTGTCCAAATATGAAACTGTCATCAGATAGTTCAATATTTTATTATTGGGAAACGGAGTGAATGAACCGGGATGACTTCATAAAAGAACAAAACGTCTGAAAACAAAGAAAAAAAGATCCTGATGTATTTTTGTTAGATATAACGGATGTAACAGAAATAAGTTGATTTTGTTTCTTTTATTAACGTGTTGTCGTGTAAGATTTAGGAGTCAAGAATTGAAACAGACGACCTTAGTGGCACCTCCACAAAAGTTTATATGACGAAGGAGATGTTCGGTCTCTAAACCAACAACGATAAGGTCCACCTCAACTCTTAGTCATAACAAAGATTTAAGTAAATCCAAAAAGTTTACACTTCAGCACAAGGTTTCTGGGTCGTTTTCAAGACTTAGAAAAAGAAACACTAACAGACTTTATTTGTTCTTAGGATGGTTTGGGATTTTTCTTGGTTGGGGTAGATATTGTCGTATAATTTTTTGTTTCTGTAATGAAACGGTTGTTTCCAGACAGATCAGTTCCGACACCAAAAAGGTCACCAGTACATACCTACACTCTCAACCTGATATTTCTTTTGACTCACGGTTTCTTAACTACGAAAACTTGACACCACAACCTCTTCTGAGAACTCTCAGGGAACCTGACGTTCCTAAGGTTGGTCAGGTTGGATTTCCTCTAGTCAGGACCCACAAGTAACCTTCCTGACTACAACTTCGACTTTGAGGTCACGAAACCGGTGGATTACGCTTCTCGACTCAGTAAACTTTTCTGAGACTACGACCCTTTCTAACTCCCGTCCTCTTCCCCTACTGTCTCCAACTCTACCAACTTACCGTAGTGGCTGAACTACCTGTACCCAAACCCACCTGAGGCCCTCAACCACTACCTGTCCCTCCGGACCACACGATGCCAAGTACCCCAACGTTTCTCAACCTGTGTAGACTCGTTGACTTGACTTGACTTGCAGATAAAGTGAAACTGTAAATCAAAGACTCTGATCTCTCTTTATTTACGTTGACCTTAAACATGTCCATTCACTTTTCAAAGTAATTTGGATGATAAGAAGTCTACATAAATGAACTAATAAACACACACACACGTACAAACTTTCTGGACACCTAAACTGTTACTGTATCTTTTGTTTTTATACATTTGTTTTGTGGATTTTTCAATGGTTCTAAATCTGGTATTCACACGGTTCTCGTGTAAATAGACGAAATTGTGATGAATATGATATTGTAATGATTGTACCAATACGTCACAAGGAGATATTCCATAAACATTTTTAAAAAACGAATTAAGACTAAGAGGAGAGGAATGATAGTGTTTTATAGGTTTTTTCAGAACATCTCTCAGTTTTCGTAAGAAAGAGAGAGAGACTTCAACGTGTAAAGTATAGTAGTGACACCTATTGAAAGATTCTAGAAAGATCAAACCCTCATTGTCTTTAATAAAGGAATTACATTTTACCATTCTAGTATCTCCCAATTATATTTTAAAGTTTCGAAACTAACGTATTCTTAACGATAAATTTTACTTCTCGGTCATTGTCTCAGTTTATAATATTGAACCTCTTTCGGAGATCTTCGTCGTACAACTACTTCCATTCTTTGTATCCTCTTTAGTAGACAAATTTGGCACTCGAGTAAGAATTCAATGTCGACCGACCCAAGATGACAAGACCACTTAACTTCCAATGAGTTTCCCTTCTCTCGTCTTCTCCCACGTGGTTTTTAGAAGTTAGTCTTTTTTCAGTAACGTTCATCGTTGAGTGAGGTCGTAAGAACAGACCTTTTAGGGTACCTGTCTCCTCGGAGTACCCGATCTCAGGTACCCTAGTGTTTCCCACCCTGTACTGACTCGTTGACTCGTACGATGTCATATAGTTCAGTTCTTCCGTCTTGACTTTAGTCCTTCGACTCGTTAGTCTTACTCCTTGACCCTAGTGACCTCGTCCTCTCTCCACCATCTTCTCTTGTCCCTCCCGGTCAGTCTTCTTCCACTTCGATATCTTTCCTCCGTCCTTACTCCCGTCCCTTGGGTCCCGAGAAGACTCCACGAGGAGACCTCCTTCGATGACACGACGGGCCGTCTTGTCCGTTTGTCGGTCTTGACTGGTTACTTATATCATCTTATTCGAGGTATAAATAAGTACAAAAGTAAGAAAGAAGTTGTTTATAAATAATGTACGGATCATATGTTGTTCGTGATACAACCTAAGACTCCTTCCTTGATTACGAGACAGTTTTATAGAGGTTCAATTCCTTTGACGTGTCGGGTCAAGACCTTCGGTCCTCCCTTCCCCACCTACCAACCACCAACAATAATAACTTGTCTACCGGTGAAAGAGTTCCGGGAATAACAAAGTACGATATCTTTACGTTCGATATTTCAGGTCGTATTAGTTCGTTATAAAGTCTTCGAGAATTTTCAATAATACAGACACATGTATTTACTCTTAGTCCTATTTCGATTCCTAACCGTCTCGTAAAACCATTTAATTTACTCAAATGACGTTTGTCTTTGGAGTCTACGATAGGAGTTCTAAGGATAGTAAAATCTATGTCAACACGTAGCACGAATCTTTGTATGAAACGATCAACTCGACACCAGGAAGAAAGGACAACTCAATATGTCCTGACTCTATCCGGACTCGTGGTCTTTACTCCGTTTCCGACCTTCACAATTTATGAACACGTGGAGTAAAAGTCTACAAACTAAAGGGGAGATGGACCACATTACCCGAGAAAATTTATTTGGAGAGGAATTGAGAGGTTGGATGTTAACTAAATTCGTTGGTATAGTTCAGTTCCGACTTTGTGTAGATGAATTAAAATTATTTACATTTCAAATCTAGGAGGGACTTAAAAATTCGAAGAAGACCTTCCTTGATACAAAGAATACCAACACACACACACAAGTCAACGAGTCAGTATAGGCTGAGAAAAACCGGGGTAACGGACATCGGGCGGTCTGAGGAGACCGGTACCTTAAAAGGTCCGTTTTTATGATCTCACACAACGGTAAAGGAGGAGGTCCCATAGAAGGACTGAGTCCCTAACTTGGGAATAGAGAACGTAGAAAACGTAAAAGTCCGTTCTAGAAACGACGATCTCGGGGTACCCTTCGGAGAATACACAAACAAAATGAAAGGCACCGACGTCTCCTCAGTATACATAAATAGTATAATAGTCAGTAAGAGGATAACTTCTCGGTAATGAAGGATACATCATAAACCGATGATACTTACGTGACGTTATTTATAGGAAGGATAACCACCAAACAAAATACCGACCTGATTGTTCTTCTCCCCAAAGACACAGTCTGCTATCTACATAAAAATTAAAATTCTCTGTAACTTAAAGTTTTACAAAAATTATGAAATCCAAAATATGAACGGGTAGTTCAATAGTAGGAAAGTTTAATAACAACCCGAGTGTCGACATTACACCACAGAGAATCAATAAAATAAAAATGTATTTTTCAATTGTCTCGTAATAAAAGTATATGGACTAGTGAACTTCTACTAGAGACACTTAACTGATAATAACTCGATGATAAGAGTAGAACTGTTTAAAAAGTCACAGGACACACATAATATCTCTGTTGTAAAGTCATAAGAAGTCGTGTGTATGAAAAGAAAGTTTTGGATAATGTGTAGAAACCTAAAACAGACACAATATAAAACGATGTTTAAACATATAGAATAGAGAATACCGAAGAGTCAAAAGTCATAATCAATTCTCCAGTAGGAACGACAATCGATAACATGTGTATCATCAGAGGATCTACGAACGTTTTAAATAAAAAAATTGACAAATGTTTCTTTAGAAGTTAAGTAGACTTAAAAAAAAAAAAAAAACGTGTTCCATATTCTACGTTTATCTATCAAGTAACACGGTCCCGATTAATAATTACTATGTAGAAAAGACACACTCTACTTTATGATGGAAACAGTCCATATTTTAGAAGATAATATATGATATTAAGTAAAGATCTATGAAAAAAAGAAGATGTCTAAATACAGTACGACTATTTTATTATTAACTTATAGTCATAAAATGTCCTAAAAGATACCAATACGATAGAGAATGATAAGAAAACATACACCTCTCCCCACTTTCTCTAGCTATTTTGGATAAGACATATATTTAACATTCCGTAAAAAAATGTATAAGTTTTTAAAGGTCGACCCTAAGACTAACTATAATTCAGGTGTAAACAAAATCTTCGTATTTCAAAAGATAAGATCATATAGAGTAGATTTTGGACTAAACAGAAAGGTAAACACTCTATAAACAAAATGTAGGAAATTACTCTAAAAATAAAAAGGAGTACATCTTTGATTTGGAAATTGTTATAAAATGATCCATGTATTTTCGTATACTCATACGAAAGACTGTCAATGAATTAGGATCGTTTAGAATGTCCTAGATCACGTTGTTTTCAATTCGTGAACTAACACATACACACACAACACGACTATTGTGTATAGGTAAAAGAAAGAAAGATATAATATCAGATTTATATTTAACACTCGGGAAGAGAGGATAGATATTAATGGAATTAATCTATCAAATATTACGGTATAGACAAGTCGGACAAGAAAAGGTCTCATTTGCTGGGATGTAAGTCAAGTCAAGTCAAGTCAACGAGTCAGCACAGGCTGAGAAACATTGGGGTACTCAGTGTCGTGTGGTCCGGAGGGACAGGTAATGGTTGAGGACCTCAAGTGAGTTTGAGTACACGTAACTCAGCCCCTACGGTAGGTCGGTAGAGTAGGAGACAACAGGGGAAGAGGAGGACGGTGGTAAGGGAGGGTCGTAGTCCCAGAAAAGGTTACTCAGTTGAGAAACGTACTCCACCGGTTTCATAACCTCAAAGTCGGAGTCGTAGTCAGGAAGGTTACTTGTGGGTTCTGACTAGAGGAAATCCTATCTGACCAACCTAGAGGAACGTCAGGTTCCCTGAGAGTTCTCAGAAGAGGTTGTGGTGTCAAGTTTTCGTAGTTAAGAAGCCGTAAGTCGAAAGAAATCTCAGGTTGAGAGTGTAGGTATGTACTGGGATGTAATAGCTGGAGATTTATGAAGGGTTGACGGAATATCCATTTATCAGGAGAAAGGGTTTCCTCAATGATGTTAGTGGTCAAGAAAGGTAAGTCCTATCTTGTACTCGGGGACTGAATGTTCACTATCTCTAAGGTATGAAAGGTGTCGACTGACAATAGACAGACGAACAGACGGATAGATAATAGATAGATAGATAAGTGTACACCAACTAGATTTTATGTGTGGTACAGGGTTAAAGTCAACTTCCAATATGTATATCATGAATACACTACTTAGTTAATTCTTTTGTGTTCAAACCTGGAATGATATCTTTCTCCTCCCCCCTCTCTCCTCCGATACTTGTTATAGGATTCTAGGTTGATTCCTTTATGTGTCGTTTTATTTACGTATAATTCTGTAGTTAGGACCCTGAAGGGACTACCAGGTCACCGATTCTGAAACACGAGGGTTACTTCCCCCGGGTCCAAACTAGAGACCAGTTCTTTGATCCAGGGTGTTCGGCTTTGATTCTTTAGTGTACGATGTTGATTTCTTGGGTATACGGTGTTACTTCTAATTTCTAGGACTCACGGTGTGGATTCTGGGTCTTGTCGGTTAATTTATTTAATTATTCAATTTTTTCTGTATTTAGGACGGATTCGATCCGTCATTGGTCTCTGACTACTTGTTGTGTCGGAACGGTCAATTTTGGGATGAAACATGTCATCGATAAAATTGATAACAATGATCAGTGTTCGTTTGTCGTAGACAACAACGGTATTGTTGTCTACATACCTGACATAAGTTCCTGTATTAAACAGGACCTGACATAAGTTTCTGAATATCATATTAGGAACACAATATTGACCTGTAACCTGACATAAGTTCTTGTATTAAATAGATTGTTTTTAATTCCGTTTTTGATCTGATATGTTAAATCTCGGATTTATACCGTTGTAAGTAAATATTTTCAACCTAAATCTCCTTTAATTAGTGTTGACTAACACGATAGGACCGGATTTCTTTAAACGTCGAGGGTAAAATAAGTTGAAAAAGTCAAGTCAAGTCAAGTCGGCGTGTCAGTACGGGTTGAGAAACGCTGGGGTACTTACTGTCGTGTGGTCCGGAGGGACAGGTAGTGGTTAAGGGCCTCAAGTGAGTCTGAGTGCGGGTAGCTCAGTCGCTACGGTAGGTCGGTAGAGTAGGAGACAACAGGGGAAGAGTAGGACAGGGGTTAGGGAGGGTCGTAGTCTCAGAAAAGGTTACTCAGTTGAGAAACGTACTCCACTGGTTTCATAACCTCAAAGTCGAAATCGTAGTAAGGAAGGTTCCTTGTGGGTCCCGACTAGAGGAAGTCTTACCTGACCAACCTAAAGGAACGTCAGGTTCCCTGAGAGTTCCCAGAAGAGGTTGTGGTGTCAAGTTTTCGTAGTTAAGAAGCCACGAGTCGGAAGAAGTTGAAAAATTCCGACCTGTTTAGACTCCCAGACCTGAACTTAGGGACAAGACCAGGATTACTTAACACCTTTCGACCTGTTTAAGTTAAAGATTACGGTGGAAATACTTAATCTTTAATATTAGAATTTATGAAATATAGTCACCAACAGTAGACCCGGTTAAAACCAACAATGTTGACCCTCCCACGATGACCGCAGATTCAGTCATCTCAGTCCCTAAGAAACTCTGTAACACGTTACGCATCCGGTCAGCGGTGTTGTTTCTTAATAGGTCGGACATCCGATTACAACTCTTTGAGACGAATAATCCTGTCCCAACCGGAAACCAGTCGTACATGCGACAACGACGAGAGTAACGTTGATAACAATTATTACACTTCAGTGAGGAAAAAAAGGTAAGTAGTAAAAGACCATGATATGACACCAACGAACACCCAATCCTTCCTTCACAATTTCATACTATTACTACTTGTCATTTAAGACGTATATTCATTTTACGGTGTCCTTATCATTGAATAATTCCTTTTAGACGACGAGTCGAGAAATTTCATAGAGGTCAGGAAATTGAGGTTTATGATAAAAGTATTGACAAAATGGATAAGACTCTTGAAGGAAGTCTTAATCGTTAATTCCCGGTCTGGAATTTCACTTGAGGTAGACTATGCATTGCATTTGTTTGTTTGAGGGGTTTAGGGACACACGTTAAAGAAAGAACGTAAGAAATAAATTAGTCTGTACAATATTACTATAAAACAAACAAACAAATCAGTGATTCAACACAGACTGAGAAACACTGGGGGTACCTGATATCAGGTGGTTCGAAAAGGTTGGTGCCCTAAGAAGTCCGTTCTTATGACCTCACCCAATGGTAAAGCAACAGGTCCTCTACCGTAGAATATATTTTACAGTAAAATTTCCATTATTTTTAATTTTTTTTTATAAATGTGTCAGTGACTTAATTATTACGTTAGACTTTCTCGTTTTCCTATATTTACAACACGATATAGCGACTTCTAATCATTCGGTAATTTACTTACTGAAGTCACTACGAAAGTCATTGAGTTCCAGATAAACCAAACATAGTCCTGAAAAACCAATTACTTCTTTTTGACTTCATGAATTGTTTCCACCTTTTTTCCTAAAATCAATTTCTAATTATAGTCTAGTCGATTCGAAATGACTCAAGTGTGTACTTGTTAAATTCTCGTGACTAAGGTGACTAAAATTCTGTCTCAGTTTCGTGTCAGGGTCACGATCATTGTAGTAGTAGTGTTCTCTTTCGCAATCTTTACGTTTCGGAGTCCGAAGTCGGGTCCAGAGGACTTAGTCCTTGGGGTTCCTACTCAGGTCGGTGTTCCACACTAGTATCAGGAGGTCCGCGGACCCTGCGTGTGACTTCAAACACTTGATGATATCTTCTTTGTTCGTTTTGTTTGTTTTCCCCTTCGACGAAAGGTACCTGAGGAGTTTCGTTTATTAAAATATACTTAAATAAAAGGTTAGGGGTTCCTCCTACGTTGGGTCCAGGTGAGACGACTCCTCAGAAATTGAGTTTATGTTCCCTAAGTGAATTGATCTAAAAATGGGAGGTGATCTGAAAATCAGGTTGACTATTATCTTCTCTCGAACCACTGTGGTGTGTTCTACATGAGAACGATGTCGCGTCCCTCGTAGTGGACCACATACTTGTTTCCCTTCTTAAGATCCGAACTTGTTTCAGAGATAGTGAATGACAATGTACTGTAACTCGCTTAATATAATAGGTATATAAAAGGAGTTTCAAGACTAGATAATTTTCTCCATTTAAATATCCTAAAATTATTACATATTGTAATCCATTCACAGACAATGTAAGTAAAAGATTTTTCTCTTTACTTTGAGAGTTCTCCTTATCTACAATACCGGTCGATTTAGTAAAAGACAAACATGTCTACTCACTAAGAGATCTATGACTCTCTAGAGATGTCTGAGAGACGACGACGATTCAGTGAAGTCAGCACGGGTTGAGACACGTTGGGGTATCTGTCACCGGGTGGTCCAAGACGGCAGGGATCCTAAAAGGTCCGTTCTTCTGACCTCACCCAACGGTAAAGGAAGAGATCCTTTCCGTCTAATAGTCTCCCACCGTATCACTTGTGTTTAAGTCTTTTCCCTTTAATAAATGTATTCACAGAATGTCAAGTACGATTCTACCGGATTATGTAGGTGGAAACGTTATTATCGATGGTGAATCAATCAAGAATGACAGTCCGTGACATACTTGTGAGATATGTATAAGTGTGTGAATGAGGAAAGTTGTTGGATAAAAGAGACAGAATACGTACGTCTTTGACTCCGTGTGTCTGACATGTTTTGAACACGTTTGAGTGTACTGTTCGTTCACCGTCCGTACCTATCCTTACTTTGTCACCTCTGGTCTCGAACGAACAAGTCGTGGATACGATCCTTGCGTCGAAGGACCAAATTCGGACTTTCTATTCAACGACAAGACTCGGATGATTAATGAGAACCGAATCTTAGAAGAACGAGGAGACGAAAAAGAGAATCGATCGAATTGATAGAGGGTCTAAACCTTCTTAAGGGTCGGTCCCAAAGGTAAGTCCACAGACCCACACGTCAATAACTGAATGACCCACCGTCACCTTTGAAGAGAAATACTAAAGTCGGGGTTATTTCTATTTACTTCCGGTTTGTCCTTTTTTCAACTTCATTTGTAAGGTAAAACTATACCTGATTTACTCGTGTCACAATGGGAAGGCTTAAAAAAAAATAAGAATTTGGAAAATTAGAGTTCAACTCCTTTCTTTTCGAATAAAGCACTTCTGGAACCCTCTAAATCAAAACACGGTTTAGAAATTCGACACCCGGTACTATTATCAAAATTTTCGTCAACTCTTTCTATCTCCTTCTGTTCTCTAACTGTAATGTGAATTAGATAAGATTTGGAAATAAAAAGAAAAGTTTTCTTTTCATTATGAAGTGTTAGTATGTCTTTTTACGTATTAAACAATTTTGACATGAATGGATATGATTAATTAAAAACATTAAGTACCATATCTACTGGGATCAGGAACTTAGTCGACAAGAACTTTCTACAACACTACTAGTTTGGAGTTATTGTCCCGGGTCCGACTCGTACTTCCTCATCACGAGTCCACTTGTGACCTCAGTCACTCTATTTCTTCACGAGGTCGACCTCACAAGTAACGACTTAAACGATCCCCCCATCTCTTATACCATTTCGAGGGACCGTCACTTTGACATGTTCAACTTTTGGGACGAGATCAATAGAGTACCTTACGTGTATTTTGTCTTAGACTAGTGACTCAGTAGTCGTCGTACCATTTAATCCTTTCCCTGTAAAGTAATTTTATAAGTGACCAATATATCTTGTAAAGTCCGTTCGAAGGTTAAAAGACCCCTATGTCGTCACTTGTCTTGTGTTACAGTCAGATGTTTCTTGTTTAAGAATCATTAGTAGTTACTCCCTGAGAAACCACCGAGTCACCATTTCTCAGGTGGACGGTAACGTCCTCTGTGTCCAAACTAGGGACCCAACACTTCTGGGGGACGTCGTCCTTTACCGTTGGGTGAAGTACCCTTTAAGGTACCTGACTCCTCGGACCATCCGATGTGTCAGGTACCCCAACGTTTCAGTCTGTACTGAATCGTTGATTTACTATTATTGTTAGTGGTTACTTTGGTGTATCGACATCCTTTATTTTATCTGTATTGATGAAGGCTTAGAGTGTGTTATATCTTAGATCTTAAATAAAGTCTTACAAAATACATTGACAGGAACTTTACTATGTCAATATTTTAGAAGTATAACGTATCATAGAGGAAGTCGTTATATACTCCTAAACATAACCCTACCTTGTTAGTAACTTATCCCATTCAAAACAGTAGTCTTCATTTCGTTCTAAAACTTTTGTCTTCTTTACATCCGTACCTACGAGGAACGACGACGACAGGTACAAATATTTTAGCCTGAGAGCTCGACGAGAAAGTAAACGGAGAAGATCTTAAATGTATCGATGAGTCAGGTCACTTTTGTATGTTCTCTCCCTCTGTGGTTTTGTCATTGTGTTCGTAAGTATAAGTTCTTTTAGACTTCCAGTGGTTTAAGAGTAAGGACAGAATACGTATTTATTCTAAAACCGTTTTTACTAAGTAACCCCACTTAAAACTCTTAACAACTGACTCCTATAACTATGTGAAAAAGGAACAATAGACTCTTTTCAAATCAATAAGTGTCGTATTGTCACGGTTCTGTTATACTTGACTCAATAAGTAAGTAAGTAAAATTATTGATAATTATCTGAAGACGAATGGTCCAATACTCATTATGTCCCCTATGTGATGACTTTTTCTTGTAGTGACCCTCTAATCTTGATACCACTTCTATTTGTTCAATTTTCTCATTAATGTTACCAATTTTTGTTAACATTCGGTAATATAATAAAAGGATCTTGATGGTATTTTTTCATGACCACCGAATTATGTTGTCTTTAATTAAGAGGGTGTCAAAACTCCCGATCTCCAATCCCTAGTTCAACAGTCGTTCCGGTGTGAGGAAAACTTCTAAGGTCTCTTTTTAGGAAGGAATGGAGAAGGATTAAAGATTCAAAGACTCATCTGCAGTCAAAACCCTTCTTTAATAAGTTGAATGGTGTCCGCGCACATACTAAACGTCTTTCTTGTTTATAAAACGACATTGACCTTTCTATAAATGTTTGTGTTCCTCGGAGAGTGTTTATTTTATTTATTAGTAAAAATCCATTTCTTCTTTGTGTCCAATATTTGACTATCAACTCTTTTGACTCGTGTCTCTCCAGTAACAGGATGGAGTATGTCGAGTTGTCTCTGTCGGGACTTAAAATTTATATTAACGTAAAAAACCTTATATTTGAATTTCACCCAGTTTTAATCCAAGTCATATTTCACAAAACAAAACAAAACAAAACAAATGTTCGAAATTATCAAGTACGTACCTTTGAAAATAGACAAGTCTATGTTTGGGGTTTAGAGTAAAATCCATCATCAACGATAATGAGTTCATTACGAAATCAGTTTCGACATCTTCTTTGAAGGAGACTGACTATCTCCACCACTACCTATTACCATCTCTATTATTTTATAGTTTGTAACTTCGTTTTTCTTATAATTGATAGAAATAGTTGTTTAGTCTATTTGTTGGGATAGATGTCACGACCGATATATAGATCTTTCAAGTACCATTTTATAAACACTTTATAACGATCGTCTCATCTCTTCAGTCTGGTAACGTCTGTGTCTCTAGTATATCGTAATTCCAAAATTTATTCCTTTCCAGTCTTTACTTCTCGTTCAACTAAATACAGATATCTATCCGAAATCTTAAATTCTATTTTCGAAAAAAAAAAAAACGAATATCTCTATTATTCCATCTCCAAATTATCTACTCTATTATAAAGATTATATGTTCTTGTTTTACCTTCGTTTTTATTTTACAAAACTCGGGTATGATGTAGAGACTGTCGAATCAAAAAAAGAGTCCATTTGGACTATGTCTACTTTTTTTGACTTCCAGTCTTCAGTACGTTCAACCATCACTTACCATTATGACCCTAGGAACGTGTTATTATTTCTTGTAGTTAGGTTGTTGAACTCTACCCTTCCTACCCTTTGACCTACCGTCTCTTTGTCTTCCTTTAATGATCAGAGTATAACTTCCCAACACCATCTTTAAACGATTTTAGAACTAAAAGGAAGAACCTGTGTGTCTTTCTGGAACAGAGGATCAAAGAAACTTTCATTCAAATTCTGGAGATGTCATTCAAATTCTGGTCTATTGACTCAGGACCGGTTACCTTACACCTTACATCGGTTTAATTACATACGATAAAACCCTAGAAAAAAATTTTACGACGTACTCTAAAATGTTAGAGAGACGAGTAACCGATTGACTTACTGTCGTCTCTGGAGGTGCAACTCGGACTTTCTATCGTTTCTGTGATCTATCTTCTAAGGACCTGGGGACTCAACAATGAACCATCTCTCAGTGGGTCTTCTTGATGGACTCACCGTGACTCCACACTATACTTATTCTTTATTTTAAAATAACACAATTCGATAATTTCGAACCCCCAATAAACAATACTGTGTGACAATTAACGAGAGTTATTTGTAGAATTGAAACCCCCGAAGTTCTTTTGAGTATCTAATGAACTCAATGGATGATGAGAATAAAATATTACTTTTTCTATCTTTACTCTCACTGTTGAACGACGTTTTGTGTGTCGATTAATCGTATTGAAGAGTCCACCGTGATCGCCATTTCTTGGACGGACGGTCACGTCGTCTGGATTCTCTGTGTCTAAGATAGGGACCCAGTCCTTCTAGGGGACCTTCTCCGGTACCGTTGGGTGAGGTCACAAGAACAGACCTCTTAGGGTACCTGTCTCCTTGAACCGTCCGATATCAGGTATCCCAGCGTTTCTCAGTCTGTGTTGACTTCGGTGAATCGTACATACGTCTGATATCAAGTTTTAAGTGAGATATTAAGAACTAACTTTTTCGGTCATCTTTACCGTTTCCGAAAATTTTATTTCTGTAAGATGTTTATATAGGGAAAAATAAAGTCTTAAACTGTGGTATTTAGTTGGTAAGCTACTATAGGAAACTTGTTACAATTAAAACCCTCTTCTTCTCTTAATTAATCACACATCTTTACGTTCGTAACTCGATCTCCATTAATCTACACTTATACTACGGTCCATCTTAGACTTTCTTTTACCCTCATCTGTCTCTCTGTGACTTAAAGGAGACTTTCTCCAACAGGCATTATTCGTTTTTTCTTATTTGAGAACAATGGACCCCTGTATAGAGGAACCTTAGACTCTATATTACCGTATTACCTTACAGGTCTCTCCGATCTCAATATCCATACAACCCCTATTTACAATCATATCGTTAAGATTTTACTTATTAACTTTTTCATGGTCCTGTATTGTCGATAAGTTTCCTGGATACCTATCTAATCTAACGGTTTTTTATTTATTTTGTTTCAAAACTCTCACCTCAACTTACTTAATTTTGGTTCTGTTCTCACATAAAGTGAAAACTCGTTTTCGAAAGTACACGTCACTCCTTACCTTACCAACAACCTTCCTAATCGTTTAGAACTAAAGACTCCCAATCTCTTTTGATTTAACAGAAATTTTTGTCTGCACTTTGTTTTGTCCCTTTTTTACTCTTCGGAGTACAAGTGACTCCCTCTTGGAGTTAATTCGTTTATAACTTGGGTAAGTTTTTAGTAAAGATTGTATTAAGGTTTGAAACTACAAACCGGAAAGTAAATCAAAAACATTTTGTGATTGGAAAACCAAAAATAAAATAGACTAAGGGACCCATCAGGATGATTTTAGTTAGTGAAATCTGGATCTGAATAATAGTACGTATTACATTCCTAAGACAAATCGTTTCCTTTTTTTCTTTTTTTTTGGTGATCAAAAATAAATTGACGGAAATTTTTTAGGAGTCATCAAAGTGAATTCCCCTTACAAAAATCCCTTCTAGTTATAAAGAACTCTGAGGTTTCACTTTACTGAAAAACTTTAGTTTCGTCTCTGTTCGAAGAATAGTGGTGAGTATTACCTTCTGAGAGTCTGTGTCGAAAGAGTCAGAAATAAAATTTGTAATTCAGACGTCGTCGACTACCTTAGATTAAAACGGATTTTTTAAATAGGGATCATTTAATTCTTATAATTGATTGAATACTTATTTCATATCGGACCACTATTTAGTAATTACTTGATAAAGTGGAGACAGATAGTGTGAGAGTTGAAAGGGTTAATGACATATAACTATACTTAACGTCATTTATAACCGACAACAACTACTGTTGTTACCACCACCACATATACTGTCTTCAAGACGTAGAAAAAACAAAAACAATCTTGTTGTCGAGATATAGGAACCCTTCCTGGACAAGGAGTAAGGTATACTGAGAAACTCGAGGACTAGTCTCGTGTAGACGGGAGAAAGACAACCCACATGTAAATTGGTAGTCAGTGTTGTAAAGTGGGAAGACTGGTGTCTTCGACCGAGTCCCTTTTAGTATACTGTGTTCAACACGTTTAGTCTTAGAAATATGTCTTGAATTATAACTATAATTTCCTTTTGGAAATAGAAAGGGAAATTTAATACTGGACATTTTTTTTTATACCAGGGTGTCGACGACCGCTGGTACCTAGACAGTATGTCTCTTCTGGAATTTTTTTAGGAGTTCGTCCTCTGAATTTGTCGCGACAACAGGAAAACAAAGTTAATACGTACATAACAGATAAAGCCGTCCCGAAGGGACACCGAGTCTCCCATTTCGCAGACGGACGTTACGTCCTCTGGACTCAAGCTAGGGACCCAGTCCTTCTAGGGGACCTCTTCCTTTACCGTTGGGTGAGGTCATGAGAACGGATCTCTTAGGGTACCTGTCTCTTCGGACAATCTGATGTCAGGTACCCTGGCGTTTCTCAGTCTGTGCTAACTCGTTGAAGTCAGAGTGAAAGTAACAGATAAAGTATATTTTCTGATCCGATCTCCATTATTCTCTGTCTTTTTATTTATACTATAATGGAGAAACAATTTTAAAGTCGGATCAATTATCAGACATTACAAAATTAGTAGTCAAATAAGTTTTCTTGGATTTACCCTTGTAAAAAGGTCGATAAAATATATCACCACTAGTTTAACTATTTGCAAAACAAAAGTAACTTAAATATCAAATACCCCTTTTTATGTAATTGGTTTGTAGGTGTCTTTATAAACCAAAATTTGATACTAGTTATAAAACTCCATTTAAGTCGCATAAACTTATAAATACATTTTCTCCGTAGAATGATCTATAGACCACCATCCCACACCCAACCCCATCACCATTCTACCATTAAGTCACCTGAACTTCCGATGTCTATCTTCATTTGTTCCGGATTTACGAATTCCGACGACGAGTCAGGATTTCTGTGTATACCGTCAGTGTCGAGATCTCTTACATAGGACGGAAACTGATTTACAAGTTCCAGAGGTGATGGTAAGAGGTAGGAAATACGACCTCGGGAAACCCTCGGGTGTCGTTTCCGCGTTTCCTTGGACTCCGTCTCCATGACGACCCTGCGTGAGACCTTCAGTCACCTGACACCAGACTTCGTCGTTCCAGAGTCATGGGGACCCTGGTTCCTCCTCCCCCCTACCAATCCTCTCAGCATAGAGTCGGTTAACGGAGTCTGGCTACCTACCACTCCTTACAGATTATTATAATATCACAAGTTACCTCTTTTTACTCTAATGAAAAGTGGTCACATCCATTTTTAACCTCACCGACAATATGTATAAACAGTTTTCGTTTTATGTAATAGTTAAGGGTCCTTTCTTTTTATTTTAGACATTATTTTATTTCACAGTCAAGTCAAGTCAAGTCAACGAGTCAGTACAGGTTGAGAAACGCTGGGGTACTTAGCGTCGTGAGGTCCGGAGGGACAGGTAGTGGTTGAGGACCTCAAGTGAGTCTGAGTGCAGGTAGCTCAGTCACTACGGTAGGTCGGTAGAGTAGGAGACAGCAGGGGAAGAAGAGGACGAGGGTTAGGGAGGGTCGTAGTCTCAGAAAAGGTTACTCAGTTGAGAAGCGTACTCCACCGGTTTCATGACCTCAAAGTCGAAATCGTAGTAAGGAAGGTTTCTTTAGGGTCCCAACTAGAGGAAGTCTTACCTGACCCACCTAGAGGAACGTCAGGTTCCCTGAGAGTTCTCAGAAGAGGTCGTGGTGTCAAGTTTTCGTAGTTAAGAAGCCGTGAGTCGGAAGAAGTGTCAGGTTGAGAGTGTAAGTATGTACTGGTGTCCTTTTTGGTATCGGAACTGATTTGTCTGGAATCAGTCGTTTCATTACAGAGACGAAAACTTATACAATAGATCCAACATTGGAAAAAAAAAAGGAAAAGGAGAAAAGGAAACACTAAATAGATCAAAGTGAACGACTCTCCTACGACACGTTTCTCTGGAACGTGGACCGGTCAGGAAGTCTGATTTCACAGAGTACTTTTTATCGACGAGGACTGTAGAGTCGAGACACCGGTTCACGTCTAAGTTCTACCACCGTTGTACGTCTCTACGACACGGACGTGAGACTAGACCTCTCATTCGTCGTGGACGTACGAAGGAGTCAGTTTCGACACACCTTGAGAAACGCTGGACTACCTGACATCGGGTCATTCGAGGAGACAGGTACTCTGGAGGGTCCGTCCTTATGATTTTACCCAACGGTAGAGAAAGTGGTCCCGTAGAAGGGCTGAGTCCTTAACTTGAGCTCAGAGGACGTAACCGGTTGTCCCTTCAGGACTCGTCGTGTCGACACGGGTTGGGTATTCTTGAAACGGGATAGGGTGTTCCAGGGATATTTCGTCCGGGTGGTTGTCGACGTTAGTCTTCTTCGTGTACGAAATCTTACTCTCACCGTGGAGAAGTAGGAGACTTTTTTTCTTATGTCGAAAAAAAAACGAAGTCTTGGTTTATACCGGAGATAACGACACTCACTACCCCCGGTCTTTCGGGGAACAACCCCTGGGTGAGACGACCCAACCACTATGTTAGTCGTATATTTCGACATGGTGGAGTTTCCCTTTGTCCCTCCTTAGGTAAAGAAGAATTTCACATATTAAAGATCTGATATTCGGACTCTCTGTGACCTGTTTATGAAACTGCCTTGTCTCTTCTACTCAAATGATTTGTATATGATGGGAGACACCGTTCCAACGACCAGACTCAAAAGAAGGTACTTTTTGACAGTATCCCGGATTGAATGTCATTTATGAGTGAGTGAGTTACACAACTTACCCACTTTCTAATGTCACTCTCTGTTAATGTACGAATAGTATCGTTGAAACGGATTTAAAGGTCCGTCTTATAGTAAAAGGAAAAGTCAGTGAAGAGAGAATGATAGGGAAGTAGTTAGGGATAATCTTTTTTTTATCTAAGAGAACTGAAGAAAGAAATGGACTTTTTGACATAGTTATTTTATTTATAGAATTAATGTAAAGATCAATAAATCCTTCGAAAAAACAACCCAGTAATAGTAGAAGATCAGTACAATGGTAACGATATCTCCTTAACGTAATAGGATTAAGAATGGGTTTCTCGATTGTCTTTGTCACTACTGTTCATAGTCGAAGTATAGGTTTGCACACACAAATAAATGATAAGTAATAAGTCGTAACACCTTCTGAAACTACTTCAAGACAGACTTTTCAACTCTTTCTGTAGAGACTCGTTACATTCGTGGGTGTTTCTGAACTTCCTACATTTCTACAGTTTAGTCGTTTTTACACCCTTTATGAGATTTCTCTTCTTCCCTTTAGTTATTTTAATGTACGTCTCCTTTCATCAAACTAAAAATTCCTAAGGATGTTGAGATCTCTTACACTCTTTAAATTGTACCAAATATTACTCGAAGTTATTATTGAAAGGCTCCCTGAGATAAGAGGTTAACAAAGATAGTTAAAGGTAGATATATCTGATATTAGACTTCTTATAGGTATACCATTTATTTGAAAGGAGCAATCTTACTTAAAGAGATTTAATATTCGACCACCTTCAAAAGATATTAACTGTTATCATCTTTTCCTTTTATTATCGAAGTTCAACTTTAAAATTGACACTCCTTTGAAGTAACTCAGTTTAACACTTTTAAGTCGATAAACACAATACTCTAAAGAAAATACTAACATAATATGTTAGGTACAAATACGAGAAATTTTAGTACGATCGAGAAATGTATCGAGGAAATAGAAAGTTTTAGAAGTTTTCTTAGTGTGTTCGTCTAACATTCTTTTTGATTTAAGTTTTCTTTGTATTTTATGGTTCTTTATTAAAATATATTTTTTTTTTGTTAAATCTTACGTTGTTATACCCGTTAATCCCAGTTATCTTTAATTTCTGTTTGTCGAACTCCTAATTTCCTTATCACTTATATATGTGTATCTCCAAAGATAAATGGATGGGTAAGTAGGTGAATAGGTAGGTAAATAGATCGGTAGGTGACTTAAGGTTTGAGACAGATGTCAGGTCTAAATATAAAAGTCTAATTATAAAGATCTATGGTAAACCTGTTGTGATAGTTCTGGAAAGTTGGAAGACAGAATATTTTAACTTTCGTAGTCGTAAGTAAATTAAAGAGTTTATAGTGTTATAACATTTCATTAATAGGAGGTTAATTATTTTGTTTTGTTTTGTTTATTAAAGAGTTCATTGTTTGAATCTTAGTAAGAATTAAGTTATAAAAGGAAACGGTGAGTATGTTTTAACTAGTAGTTCAGTAAAACTGAAATGTAAAGTCTCCAGAGTAATTAGAAAAGAAAACCTTGGTGACAGTATCTTGTAGAGAACGTACCTAATGACTTTATCTTAACGTTGTCAAGGGACTAAAATGGAATGTCTCGGGAAGGTTAATTAGAGTAAATAACTATACGTTACATAAAAAGAAAGAAAATTTCTTTATTTAGAAGGTTTATGTGTTCTATAATGTTTCTTATTGTCTCTTCATATAAATTTTAAAAATTATAAAAACCATATATAAACTCTTCGAAAATAAAAAATCCTTTATTTCACGATAACTATTAGGTTTCTGAAAAATGGGGATACAAAATTAAAGGAAGGGTGGGAAGGGTTTGTATCATGGGACTTCAACCATACGAAGGAAGAAGGGTGGAAGTTGTTTTATAATGAGTCGGTATTTTTTCTTACTTTATTATGGTAAACGCCGTTGTACCTATCTGGATCTGTGATAGTATAATTCACTTCATTCAGTCTCTCTGTTTCTGGTTATGATATACTATAACGAATAAACAACTTAGATCCTTCTTTTTTCCCCATGTTTACTTGAATAAATGTCTTGTCTTTATCTGGGTGTCTATACCTTTTGTTTGAACACGAATTGTTTTCCCTATCGTCCTCCCTCTGACCTCTCTCTTTAATCCTCTGACCCTAATTCCGATGATATATATTTTATCTATTTGTTCCTAGATGACGTATCCTGTCCTTTGATATAAGTTAAAAAACACTTTTAAGTACTACCTTTTCTTAGAATTTTTCCTAGATACGTATATATTGAATTAGTTAAACGACATATAGACTTCGATTGGTGTCGTAACATTTAATTGATACATACACTTTCACAATCAACGAGTCAGAACAGACTGAGAAGTGTTGGGGTGTCTGACATCGGGTGGTCCGAGGAGACAGGTACCCTAATGGGACCATTCTTATGACCTCACACGGTAAGGGAAGAGATCTTCTAGAAAGACTGGGTCCCTAACTTGGGTCCATAGGGTGTAACACACTCACTGATCCCTTATGAAGTTCATTTTTTGTCAAATTTTTATAACATAGGACATACGTATGTAGGTTTAGTTACAAGACATAGTAAAACCCATAAAAATTTTATTTTGATACACCATATAGTGTCACGTATAAGAGGACGGAGAACGAAAAAAAGTAAGTTACAACGAAGTATAGTTTAATTTTAACTCATTTAAAAAAAGTAACTTCTAACATTCTACATAAAGACAACTATATCAAACAAACTTTATGGTACATCATAAATAAGGTAGAAGGGTAGAAAGACTAATAAATAAAAATCATAAAACGAAAGTCGAACGGCAATTGGTAACGGAGAAGGATCAACCGATAACAATCACAATAATCATCTTCATCAAGTCAAGTCAAGTCAGCAAGTCAGCACAGGCTGAGAAACGCTGTGACACTTAGTGTCGTGAGGTCCGGAGGGACAGGTAGTGGTCGAGGACCTTAGGTGGGTTAGAGTACAGGTAACTCAGTCACTACGGTAGGTTGGTAGAGTTGGAGACAGTAGGGGAAGGGGAAGACGGGAGTTAGAAAGGGTCGTAGTCCCAGAAAAGTTTACTCAGTCGAGAAGCGTAGTCCACCGGTTTCATAACCTCAAAGTCGAAGTTGTAGTCAGGAAGGTTACTTGTGGGTCCTGACTAGAGGAAATCCTACGTGTCAAACCTAGAGAAACGTCAGGTTCCCTGACAGTTCTCAGAAGAGGTTGTGGTGTCAAGTTTTTGCAGTTAAGAAGTCACGAGTCGAAAGAAATATCAGGTTGAGAGTGTAGGTATGGACTGGTGACCTTTTTGGTATCATCATGGGCAGTTACTAATACATTTAAATGTTTGTAGAAGTAGTCATAAAAACGAGAAAAGAGGAGGGTAGGGTGAGAAACAAAACCGCAGTTGAAGGAACAATCATTTCAGATAAAACTTTCATTATTTGAGAGTCTCAGAAACTGACTTTCATGATAAGTGAGAGAATTAACTCAAGTATCGTTAGTAAAATGGAACCGTGTACTATAATAATGTAATCAGAGACCTTTTAAAAAATGAAAATCAGATTAATGAATAAATAAATAAAACCATGGAATGAAAAAAAAAAAAAAGGGAAATTAGTCAGATTTCCGGAATTCTCGTCTTGACTCTGAAGGGTTTCCTTTAAGACGGACACCTGATGGTAAGGTCAGACGGGAAGGACGGTCGCACAGGTTACTTAAAGTCTGAAAAGGATCGGCTAGGGGTGTAGGTATATACGGTTAAGGAACGTTATTTAGGGAATTGTATGTAGAGAAGAACAAAGAGACAAACTTGAGACTGACTGAATAACCGTTTCTTTTAAAGTTTACATTAATTTCTATCTTTTCCTTGTTCATGGAGTTGAGATGTGACTGTTCCTTGAATTAACACGGTTGTTGGACTTACTTGGAGTTTCGTCTAAAAGGGAGTCCTACAGGTCTATTCTCGAGTCAGGTCGACTGTGAAACTAAAACTGGAACATACTGGGTTTCGTCTCTTGTCTCGAACCAGACGGTCCAGAAAATCGGATCCCGTGACACTCAATTATTTATTCTTAACAACATTCGGTGACAACGACGATTTCAACGATTTAACATAGACTGAGAAACGGTGGGGTACCTGACATCGGGTGGTCCGAGGAAAAGGTACCCTAAAAGGTCCATTGTTATGACCTCCCCAAACGATAAAGAAAGGCCAACCACCATTAAACAATGTGTTGTTATTTTCGCTTATCTTCACCAAACCTGGTCGTAAACCCTTAAGGGACCGGTGGGTCCTGAACCACGAAAGTGACACCCCGTAGGTCCAGACTGGGGACCAGTCTCTGGATTCTAGGACATTTGACATGGTACACCGGTTTTTCTGTTTTGTTTGGGTGTTTGTGGTCCCATAATTTCCTTGTTATGAAGTGTTCTTCAGACAACCGAACATCTTAACACACCGCATAAAACTTTCATATCTAATCTGAGCTAACTGACACTCTGTATCAATTTCCTCTGGGGTAATGATGAAGAAGTCATCGGAAGGTATTCTCTCAGTAAAGACTTTATTGGTGATGTGTTTCACTTTCAGGGAAACGATGGTTCAAATTAAATCAAAACATCGTATTTTCGTTCAGTAGCTATTCGTAAAAACATTTTCGCGACCTCATTCTGTTATTGGCCTCTTCCGCTACCGTTGAGTGAGGTCATGAGAACGGACCTTTTAGGGTACCTGTCTCCTCGGACCATCCGACGCCAGGTACCCCAGCACTTCTCAACCTGTCCTGACTCGCTGAAGTGAAAGTGAAAAGTGAAAGTACGTAACCTCTTCCTTTACCGTTGGGTGAGGTCATAAGAACGGACCTCTTAGGGTCCCTACCTCCTCGGACCACCCGACGGCAGATACCCCAGTGTGTCTCAGCCTGTACTGACTTCACTGAATCGTCATCGTCGTCGTCCTGGTCGTAAGTATAAACATTACTAAAGAATCTAACCTTAAGGTTTGGTACCGATCACATTACACTTGAATACGTACTGTCCGAACTTAAATTTAAAGACCACACACTGATGAAGATGGAAATCGGAGACCGTCCATCGTAACAAGGAACGTCAAAGAAATCAGTCACCACCTATTTTGTACTGATTAGAACAAAAATACTTTGTTCGTCGAGAACCGAAATACTTCCTAGAGTCCAGGTCCAGGTGAATCAAAAAAGTCTTAAAGATATCAATTAGAAAGTTTTTTAGAAGTATCTTATAAAGATTTCCGATCTGACTCCGAAGAAATCCATCCTACCTAGACCTTTCTTATCTTTTCCGTCTTCTGTAGAAACAATTCTTTTTCTTTTTGATTTTATGTTTTGTCTTTGTTGTTTTGGGGGGTATATTAATATCCTTTTTAGTCCTAGTCTACTATTTTATTCCGATCTTATGTAGTATGTTAGTGACTTAAGGAACCCGTGTTTATAAAGTCTTGGCTCATGTAAAGGTTACACTGTTTCCTTGACATCCCGTAAATAATATATAACCTTTATTATGGAGAAGATTCGGACCCAGTCACACGATACGAGTTTCCGTAACCTTACGTCACATAGTTATAGGTGAGATGTACCTTTTTGTTTCTTATCCTTACAGAAGTATATTCAAGTACACTACACAGTGACGACAAACCAAGTTCAATCTCGTCTCCAATGGTAGTGTATTCCATTGTAGTTAAAATTCTAAACCCTCGAGAATCCAAAACCTGAAAGTTGCTCTCTAACACCCACTCATATTTGTAAGTCACCTTTCGTAAAAATCCTTATTTTTTTAGTCTAGGATTTTTAACCCTATTTTCATTATAGATATGTATATAATACTTCTTTTAGACTGTTGTACCAAAAAGGTCTCTTAATATCCAAAAAACTCTCTTGAACTAATCTGTGTGACGAAATAAGTCCGAATCGTGAGCCAAAAAATTTCGACGGGAAAATTTGAGGTGAACCCGTCCTTATGTGGAATGGTAATAATCATAATTATTTATAACATTACAGTTTTCATTGGTTTTGTAGTCTAATAGACGGGTACACGACAGAGTGTCTAGGAGACTTAAGACAAAGGGAACCCCTGTTGTCGTCACAAACAAGTATTAACCTGTGACAGAACGATTTCCCCGGAGATGTGGGTGTCTACAGTGACAGCGATTTTCCTTAAACTAAATGTCGAATCATTTTTATTCAGTAAATGAAGAAAACAACAAGACGTTTCCGTTAATCTGGTCTCGCCTTCGACGTATATTAACACCTTATTACTACTTACGTCTCAGACACACACAAACACACATACGCATTGTAAAATTTCGTCCACATTTATTTGTTAGAAAAGTAAACAAAATTAAGAAAGCTTCTCCGACTGTAATCCTTTTATTCTTGTTCCCGCTCGCGACATTTCTCGTGTCAACAGTAGTTAGAGACGAAAAGTAAGGACAGTGAAAATTAAGTTTCTATGTGACACAGAGAATTCACTAGGAGGTAAGTTTGAGACACAAATCTCATAAACGTTACTGTTTCTCGAATTTAGATGGTTTAGAACTAGAAGATGACTGTCACAAACAGTGTTAAGTTTATTTGTAAATGGAGGACGCGATTTACCAAAAGAACTATCAGAGACCGGAAACAAGTCTGAAAAAGACAAGAGGACTCCGACAAAAAGAATTAGATTGACGTAGTCGACTCTCTCGCTCCTGACCAAGGAGAAAATCAGTTGTAATAGATTTGGTAAAGATATTTTGTCAAAAACTTTAGTGGGGAGGAGATTAAAATCAAAGAGAGTAGTAAACACGAAAGGGAATTCTTTGCAATCAGTAATAAGAGTGTCCACTGTTTAAAAAACTGCCTTCATAACTACGGTTGTCGTTACCCGACGTCATTATCAATTAATGCGAGACCACGCACAGAAAGTAATTCCACGACAAAGGAAGTGACCTCGAGAGTTATTTCGTAATGAGTTTCCCGGGGAATCCTCAGACACGTCCCTCCTCGGCAGATAGTCCGTCAAGGCCCGCCCCACGTCACAACGTCGGACACTCCACCGTAATTACTCCGACTCGTTACGTTGAGCTGTTCCGGACTACTTACGCTAAGAGACCCCCCTACCAGACTGTTTACATCCGAAGTACTGTTCGCGTCAAAGGATTTGTTACACTCCGAAGTAAATAGTCACCTAACCAATACTTTTTCTGGATCAAGTTTTCCTCCCATCCCTAAATTACTTTGACAGAAGTCACCAATCTTCGTTATGCTCAACTACTATAATAGTTACTTCTCAAATAACCATTGATACGAAAAGTAGGACACTGTAGTCTCTTTAGAGACCGATCTCTCGTACTGATTCTTTAACGGATTACCATCCATTTGACCTCACGTTTTTTTTACTATGGAGACCTGAATTGTAGAAACACCGACACTTTATATAGATCTATACGGTTGTTACCCCCGACTATGGTACATTATCGAAACCGAAGATTTTATACGAGATAGTGGTGTGAGAACTGATGTTACAAAAATATAGAAGTCGAATTTTCTCAGGACCTAAAAAAACAATACGAGGTATCCTTTACTTATAATGGAGACTTTCTGTTAAACTTTTCCCTATGAGAAAGGAACACAAAAAGGATGTGACCTTTGATCTTTGAATTAATATTACCAACGTAACCAAAATGATCTACTCCATACAAATCATTGTCTCTAATTTCCATAGATTCAATTCTGGAATACCTAGTATTCCATCAAGATAAACGTTTAAAAATTCCTTAGAGGTGTGACAAGAGGTATCACCGACATGATCAAACGTAAGGGTGGTTGTCACATCCTCCCAAGGGAAAAGAGGTGTGGGAGAGGTCGTAAATAACGAACGTCTAAAAACCTAGTGTCGGTAAGACTGACCACACTTCACCATGGAGTAACACCAAAACTAAACGTAAAGAGATTATTACTCACTACAACTCGTAGAAAAGTACACAAACAATCGGTAGGCATACAGAAGAAACCTCTTTACAGATAAATCAAGAAACCGGGTAAAAAACTAACCCAGCAAATAAAAAGACCTTAACTCGACGT
>SJYO01020080.1:44560324-44903377 GCA_006410555.1 Capra ibex
CTCCCTCTCCCACCCTACTAAACCCTCTTACTGTAAGATTGTACATATGATAGTACATTCTTAACTTAGCGGTCAGATACAGACTACGTCCTATGTCGTACGAACCTCGACCACGTACCCCTACTGGGTCTCTCTACAATACCCCTCCCTCCACCCTCCCCCCAAGTACAAACCCTTACGTACATTCTTAATTTCTAAAATTTTAAATTTTTTATTTTTTTATTTAATTTTTTTTTTTCTGGAATACCTCTACTGTTGTCAAACAACTCCCTCTAATACTTTATAAATATGTCTCACTTCATTTCTCAATCATGTGACCTAGACCTAAACAGAATTTAAGGAGACAACATTTATTGGCTGTTGTTGTGAATTGGTGACGTGAATTACTTCATCAAGAACAGTCTTGTGACGGAACAAGATGTAGTAAATACGACTCTACAGTCGAAGAATATAAAAATCCGGGGACAATGATTAATTCCAAAGGTGTACTGATATCAAAAAGTCCAGTAGTCGAAACCATGGGAGTGTATACGAAATGTTTTACAACCGAGACCCAGACACTACATCGGCGAGAGATAATTGAACACAGAGGTAGGTAGAGATGATCACCGAAAAAAGAGAAACACCATAGTTCCAGTAGTAGAAGTCATAATAATGATAGTCAAAACCACCTTGTTATCTCCTTCTATACAAACATTACAGAGACAAAAGAACTTCTTACTCTTACTTTCCCCACGTGTTAATGGTCCTCTGTACCTTCGTTACTTCAAAAGATACGTTGTGATGATTTATATAGGTGGAACGGGAGGAAGGAGTGACTGTTTTCCTCCTAACCGTGATGACGTCAATTAAAAATTTAAGACATGTGACAGAAGTTCGGTTAGGATACGAACTTTATCGTACTGTACGACTATCTATATGTCGACAAAGAGATTTTGTTAAGGAGTTAAGTAAACGTTCAGTTGGTTAGGAAACAGTGTAAAACGAAGATAAAACTCCGGGGTAAACAGAGACCTTCTTCAAAAACTTTATACTTCTACTACTATTAGTATTATACGAAAACACTTCAAGTTTAAGATGTTTAAGAAAGTAATTACAGTGTCTTAAGTAGAGAGAATTATCAATTTCCCTCCCGTAAAGTTTAGATGTTTATGTTTCCTCTCCACTCAACGTCTTTTATATGTTTCTTTTAAGTATACCAAGACTTAAATTCATACATAGGACTGATTGGATGTGTAGACGTAATTCAAAGTTCGGACTTAAATTTGGAAGTTTGTTGATAAAATAATGTACCGAAATTGGATTTAAGAGGGATTTCAATTACTTTAGAAACTTAGACCTTTTTTCACACTATAAACTTACATCACAAGTGCAACGGTAAAGTCACAGAGAAGTAAAAAAGACCATCACATCTTCCAAACCGTGAAGACCCGAACAGATTAATGGTGAAAGAGAACCGTAAATCGGGTCAATTAGAGTAAAATAAAGGAATATGTCTTGTAGGATCTATCTCATCCGAACAAAACTCTAGAAATGTCACTTATTTACTTTAAGAAGAATCCACCGACGAGAGTAAAGATTTAGTTGTGGAAGAAAAATATTCAGTAACTATTCTCTTTGTGTAAACTAGTTAAATTTTCTCCTTCACACACAATCAGTGAGTCAGTACAGACTGAGAAGCACTGGGGTACCTGATGTCGGACGGTCCGAGGAAACAGGTACCTTAACAGGTCCGTTCTTATGACCTTACTCAACGGTAAAGGAAGAGATCCCCTGGAGGGACTGGGTTATGTCCAAGACTAGAGGACATAACGTCCGTCTAAGAAATTGGAGACTCGGTAACCTTTTCGTTACTGAAAAATCGTTAAACACACACACACACACACACACGCACACACAGATTCTTACTATCCGGTCTATTCTATTTCCTTTCTATTAGAGGTCCACCTTCTAAGATTTCAGTTTTTTTAAAAAGAACCAATGTCACCAAAAAGTATTTGAAATTATCGAGAGAAAAAAGTAATGTATATTTTATATAAAGTCCTCAGGTATACTTCTAGTTTTTGTTTCGTTTTGGACATTTTCGTTATAGAGTTTGATGGGTGTTCTTTACTATAAAACAATTATACTCAAAATAGTATACCGTGGTGTCATGGGTGTACTTTTAGAAATCTTTTTCTGAACTTAATATCTTTATATTACACTTCTATCTGTATTATAGTAGATGAAGTATTTGACGTCACAGACCGTAATTTGTGTGTGTGTGTATGTGTATGTGACTTTGAACAGGAAAAGTTTAAAAATATGGTTTTCCTAATTAAAACTATTCACGGGTTCATAAATAACTTAATATCTCATTTATTCACCCCTGTCTTTTACAAACTTTTATCCTTTTTACAGATATAAAATGGTGTTGACTCGAAAAGAATTTTGTATATATAAGTGAAAAAGGAACCGGAAAGTACTTCTTCGTTTCGAGTCATCTATATCCCCGTGTACACCTAAATAATATACAAACTTTAGTATCTTTTATCAAAGGGTATAACAAAAGACTTTACAAATCGACACTCTGTACAACTAATTACTTTTATTAAATTTAAATTCTGTACATCGATACAAAACCATTGAACAATGAAGACTCCTTTTTAATCGTTACTCAATCTATCAACTTGTGTATGTGTACATGAGTACACGTCTCTTAAAGTTATATGACAAAAAAACGACTAAATGAAGACCCCGTTCATTAAAGTTTGCCAAAGACAGAATTATAAGACCCGTAGATTTCAATTAATATTACCCGAAAGGACCACCGAGTTTACTATTTCTTAGACGGACGTTACACCCTCTGGGTCCAAGTTAGGGACCCAACCCTTCTAGGGGACCTCTTCCCTTACCTATGGGTAAAGTCATAAGAACGGACCTCTTAGGGTACCTGTCTACTCGGACAGTCCGATGTCAGGTATCCCAACGTTTTTCATCCTGTACTGACTCGTTGATTGTGAAAGTGAAGTTCCAATTAATAAATCAACTTCGATAATATTCCAATACTTTAAAGTGTTTAATAGTATCATCAAATATATAGTATATACCATGTATTGGTACAGTATGTTAGAAGTCGTAAAAGTCATATCTTTTGTTTCCTTAAAATTAGGACACTGTATATAAAACGATCATACTTGAACGTGTTGATCACCCACCTCGTCATCCATATCCACTTTGTCATTCATTACCCTCCTCTAACTTTTTCAGGTTTTAAGATATATTTTACTTCGTCTTAAGTGTAGATCTGGTAAAGTCGTTAAAAATGTAATTTTATAGTAGTTAACAAAGACGTTCCTCTTTTCTATACAATAAAACTCCCGAGTGAGATGAAAGTTAAATTCGAAAAGATCCACGTCTAAGGCGAGGAGACTGTCGTGGTGTCGTGAGTAATCCATGGCGTTCAGTAGTTCGGCTCCAATCCTCTCTGCTTCGGACAAGGGACTTCGTTAAAGAAAGTCGTCACGACGACCTCGTATCAAGTCTTAATAGAAATTATACTTACTCTTCGACCTCGGTGAACTTATTCGTCTACCTCAAAACAAAAAAGGGGGATCTGGTCCTTGAACAGACGAAGAAAAAAGGTTCATGTAAGTAGTAGAACCAACGATAAAACAGATTGGAACAAGACGGTAAGAAAGGTTAATGAGTCAAATCAAATAGGTAAGGTCCAATCGATTAACCGAAACGAATCGGGAGGAAAAGTGTGTAAAGATAAGGTAAGGTACACATTAAGTTCAGGGTAATCGAGGGTGAAGTAAATTTGGTTGTATCCCGAGGACCCTTATCATCCCGACGACCTTTGTCCACGTTAACCGGTCTACCAACGGAACGGTTCTTCCTCCTCGTCTGACTCTGTCGAGGGAACGGTTTAAGTCTGACACTCCGACTCTATCGATTTACCCAATCGTCTCCCCATTTGGACCTAAATTAACAATAACAGGAAGACGATAACCAAGGGAGAATCTGAGCTTTACGTATAAGAGAAGTCCGAATTTCGGTTGAAATTCTTTGTTGGTTCAACGAATATTTGTACTTCGGTGGTGATATCATATACGACGGTTCTATAACAAACGAAGATAAAACTTTCTTCATTCTGGGTAAGATCTCTGATAAACCGATGGTTCAACGGAGACACTTGTAAATAAAAGTACGATATAAACAACTGTGCTGACTTCACTGAATCGTCGTCGTTCTGACGGAGTGCCAAATTGAGTCTCCCTTGGGTAAGACTTGGAACTTAATGGGGACCTAGATGAAAGAGGAAATAACCGGTCCTGACATTTTGTCTGTTAGTATACCTAGATCGGGTGACTTTTAAGTACCATGAGTCATTGTTTGTTCGAGATTGGATGACCCTAAAAAGAAAAGTAAAAAAGGTCGAATAAGGTGTGTGTATGTTTTGAAAATTTACGATGAGTAATTTAGGTCTAAGACGGATGAAATAAAACGTTTCTACTAACCTGGAGATAAAGAATAATAGGTAATCGGTGTGTAAGAAGGTATAGACTGAAACAAAGTGTGCTAAGACTACCATGAATAAATTCCCTGTTGTGATCGGAACATTAAAGGTAAGACTCAATAAAAAATGAAAGTTAGTGGTAAAGGGACGTGGATACTTGTAATTAAGGTGTATTTAGTGGTGTCTTCAACAACAAAAAAAAATTAAACCCGAGAATTTTATCATATAAAAACTAAAAGTAAATTAGGAGACCAGAGTAAAAAAGAAAAGACAAAAAAGAATTACGTCAGATATATAGATCCATAATAAGTTCTGAGAAGTTGAGAGACAATAAAGATAAAGTAAAAAGTCGTTTGACTGCCACGATGTAGGATGTCATTGAGGTATAGATACGGAGTTAAAGTTTCGTGAATAAGGTTATTATACGAAAATGAAAGTGACTAAAATCCTGATCATCTAAACATCAGGACTGGGGTGTCCAAAAACAAAGAGGTCAAGAGACTCAAGTTCCCGATAATGAGAAAATATCAAAAAGGTATAATAGAATTGACAGAGTGGGGCAGTAAAAAAAAAGAGTTGAAAAAGACGATTTGAGAACTCGATAATGTTACTTAAACTGGATTTTTATTAACTATGATTACTGTTGTCTTCGATTTATAGTACATTGTAAATAACACTACGTCACGTAAAACAGTAACTCCGAAGTGTTATAGGGATGCTTGATAATAATAGGGGTAAAATAAAAAAATTTTTATAAATAAATAAACTAACGTAACCCAGAATCAATGTCCTAGAAACAAGAAGTAAAGTCGTACAAGAAGTAAAGTCAAGTCAAGGAGTTGGTCCTTAGGTTGGGTCGGGGGGACGTAACCTTCGTACCTCAGAATTAGTGACCTGGTGGTCCCTTCAGGGATAATAGGGACAACATTTCTACTGTTATAGTCTCATATCTCTTTAATACGTCGGACAGCTAATAATGTCTTGAAGACGATTCGACGACGATTCAGTGAAGTCAGCACAGGCTGAGACACGCTGGGGAATCTGTCGTCGGGTGGTCCGAGGAGACAGAGACCCTAAGAGGTCCGTTCTTATGACCTCACCCAACGGTAAAGGAAGAGGTCTTGATGACTTTCTATTCTGAACTTGTATCTTAAAGACTCTTTAAGTAGATGCAAGGAAGATACAGACACGAGTAGTCTTGTACAAAAATCTTGTCATCTCCTGTAACCACCGAATTCTCAAGGGTCCTTTTTTTTCTTTCTTTTTAGGGGTGAATTGTTTTATGATAGGTGTTTTTAAGTAAACGTGGATAGAGTGGTCTGGGGACCAAAAGAACATTTGAAGTGAGAAGGAATCTTCAGGAGACCCTGAGACCCAAATGGGAATCTTTGTTAACCAGTATTTCCTCTTTGGTCTAGTTAGAAATCTCTCTTGTGTTCATACTCCCCACTTAGTAAGGAGTTTATTTTCTAGGGACAAAATTTCACATACCCATTTTTATCTGTGTAAAGAAAATGAGAACTTAGGTAGCCAATAATATAATTGTACGGGGTCATGATGTTAAAAAATCAAACAATTAAAGAAATGTAGTGGTTGAAGTAACACAGTAAAACAAAAGTTTTTACAGTGGAGGGAGGAACGAAGAATTTCTTATTTTAAGTTACGACCGAATAGTGAGTTCACTTTCACTTTCACTTCAACGAGTCAACACAGGCTGAGAAACACTGGGGTACCTGACATCGGGTGGTTCGAGGAGGCAGGTACCCTAAGAGGTCCGTTCTTATGTCCTCACCCAACCAACGGTAAAGGAAGAGGTCCCCTAGAAGGGTTGGGGCCCTAGTTTGGGTCCAGAGGGCGTAACGTTCGTCTACGAAATTGGAGACTCGGTGGATAGTGAGTTTTAGTAGACATTTGGTACGTATTGAAAAGGAGTTAATATGAGGGTCATATGTGAATGGTGGAATTGGTCTCATAAGAACGGGAAAAGGATTATTACATAGGAAAAGGTGAGATCAGGTTTTTGCACCATACTAGGGTTGAGACATACAACTTTAAGATGAACAAAAGATTCTCAATCTAGTATCAAAATACGAAGAGTAGGGAATCGGTCTTTATTCGAAGAATTAAAGAGTTAGGAATGACATGGGACATTAAGAGAATGACGTATTAGTGTATCACCAAACTGAAAACCAAAAGAGAAATACATGAAAAGAAAAACAACAAAGAAAATTAAAATAAATGAAAGTCAACACGACCTAGAAACAACGACGGACCCGAAATGGAGTGAACACCACTCATACCCGATGAGAGGTCAACGACGTACACCAGAAAAGTAACGTCGCCGAAGAGAACAACGTCTCGGACCCGTATACCCGACGTCATCAACACCGAGGACCCGCGATCTCGTGTCCGAGTTATCAACACCGTGTACTCGAATCGACGAGGCACCGTACAAGGGACTAGTCCCTAGTTTAGGTGCAGAGGACGTAACCGTCCACCACAGAAATGGCGACTCGGTGGTCCCTTCAGGATGAAAAGAATGGAAACGATTTCCTGACACTTTGCAATTATATCTCCTAGTCGTAGTGTACGAATAAACGTAAAAGGGTTTCAATCGTCATCTGATGAATGTTCTCTACAAGTCATTTACAAATAACAACTATGATATGTATTATTCACCATAGTAATCATTGAGTTATTACACGAAGCTACTTTTGAGGTTTGGACAGTAGTGTACTACAATTATTCAATCGTTAATTCTTTAAGTTGTGAACGTGTGACACAGTATAAATTAAAGTCAGAAGTTTATTGACTGTACCATCCATAAACCTGAGAATAAAATGTCCACTCCTTTGATTCAAACTTCTAGGTCTCTCTTTTACAGTCTCAAATCCGTAAGGACTGAGGTTTCGGTATAAGATGGTCAGAAGGAAAAATGTAGGTATTGATAAAAAGTCATTATGAGTAACTTTACTGAGGATTCGATTAGGAAAGAAGACACAAGGGAGGAAATTGAAAATTAAGACTAGAGTATAGTTAAGTATTTAACTAAAGATCTTATACGAGAATTACCTAAGTCAAGTCAGCGAGTCACACAGGTTGAAAAACACTGAGGTTCCTGACGTTGTTCGGTCAGAAGGGACAGGTAGTAGTTGAGGGTCTCGAACGAGTTTGAGTACAGGTAACTCAGTCACTACGGTAGGGTAGTAGAGTAGGAGACAGTAGGAGTAGAGGAGGACGGGAGGTAGAAAGGGTCGTAGTCCCAGAAAAGGTTACTTTTCTTTTCTGGAAAGACCAAGAAGTGTAGTCCATCGGTTTCATAACCTCGAAGTCGTAGTCAGGAAGATTACTTATAAGTCCTGATTAAAGGAAATCCCAAAAGACCAAACTAGAGGAAAACTAGAGGAATTACCTAACGAAGGGATGTTTTAAAGGTCGTAATGTATGACAAAGGATATGTGTCATGGGACTGAGTAAAAGGAATTTTAAAAGATGAAAGGGGTATAAAAAAGGATCAGTTGATCGATGTTTTATTCGAACTTATTCAAAAAGTTACTAGTTAAAACGATACAGGTTTTTCTCTTATTATTGTCAAACGGAGTATTTTGACGTCCACACTTTACCTACGATTTTCGTACGATACAAGTATCTTATGAATTTTGTAAAATCAAAAGTAATAGTACATGTAGTTTAAAATCTTTACGGTACAAATTGTATTAAAATGTTTCTTTCTTTTACTCCATGTCTACTCTCTAAACGGATTGTTGTTGGTCTTTCAATCCTAGTCCAGATTCTCATTTTAGGGTTGGGTTGTGATAAAAGAAAATGATAAGTTTTCGTCTCTGTAATGAAACGGTGGATTCCAGGTAGATCAGTTCCGATACCAAAGGGTCATCAGTACATACCTACACTCTCAACCTGACACTTCTTCCGACTCGTGGCTTCTTAACTACGAAAACTTGACACCACAACCTCTTCTGAGAACTCTCAGGGAACCTGACGTTCCTTTAGGTTGGTCAGGTAAGACTTCCTTTAGTCGGGACCCTAAAGAAACCTTCCTTACTACGATTTCGACTTTGAGGTCATGAAACCGGTGGAGTACTCTTCTCAACTGAGTAACCTTTTCTGAGACTACGACCCTCCCTATCCCCCGTCCTCCTCTTCCCCTGCTGTCTCCTACTCTACCGACCTACCGTAGTGACTGAGCTACCTGCACTCAGACTCACTTGAGGTCCTCAACCACTACCTGTCCCTCCGGACCGCACGACGCTAAGTACCCCAGCGTCCCAGCCTGGGCTGACTCGCTTACTTGACTTTACTTGACTATGTTTTCAAAGAACCGAATAGAATGGATAGAAAGAGTGATAGACAGTACATAGAAAATAAAGTGTTGTGTCATGTAAGTAGAGATGTTAAATTAAAACATTAAAGACGAAACTTTCGGAAGATTAGATAAAATCAATAGTCAGGAGAGGTTGAGAGTCCAGGACAAGTTCATTGTGAAAGAAAGACTATAAAAGGTGTTTTTACAATTCAGTATGGATAGAAGATACGTAATAAGAGACTTCAAATGAATATATAAAAAGTAAACAGGATACAAAAAATAGGATATTTACAAAGTATCATACACTATGACTAAAATTCAAGTGTATTCCTCGAAAATCGTGGGTTTTGACCAACTTCAATTGTCCTAATAAACTACAAGACAGAATTGATAGTAGTGTTATTCTGAACAAACAATAACGTGTACAATAAGATCTGATAAAACCTCATTCTTATAAACTCAAAGACCCGAAAATATACCAAAAAGGTCATCAGTATACACCTCCACTTACAACCCGGTACTTTTTCCGACTCGCCACTTCTTAACTACGAAAGCTTAACACCACGACCTCTTCTGAGAACTCTCGGGAAACCTGTTGATCCTCTAGTTTGGTCAGTTAGAATCTCCTTTAATTGGAACTTATAAGTGACCTTCCTGACTTCGACTTCAACTTCGAGGTCCTGAAACCGTTGGACTACACTTTATGTTGAGTGACCTTTTCTAGGACTTCGACTCTTTCTAACTCCTGTTCTCCTCTTCCCCCTCTGTCTCCTACGTTACCAACGTACCGTAGTGGTTGAATTACCTGTACTCAAACTTGTTTGAAGTCCTCTATCACTTCCTGTCCCTTCGGACCACACGAGATCAGGTACACCAACGTTTCTTAGTCTGTACTGAATCACTAACTCGTTGTTGTTTATACTTACACACTCTCTATAAAAGAGTTACGACAAAAAACGTTGACAAGTTTTAAGTTTGAGACTCAACTGTAGTTGAGAGAACGATTTCGAGTCAAATGACGGAAAGGATTAAACGATGAAGAGTCCTCTAAACACTTTGTGACTTTATACTTTTACGAACAGGAGGTTTTATATAAAGGGTTCCACCGGGTTCTAGTGACGGTACAAAGGGTCCTAAAAAGAAAACATAGAGTTACGTGACGGGAGTATGAAACAGAGAAGTAAAACAGAAACGGACTCTGTCACCTTCTCAATATTATTGATGGGACTTCAAACCCCGTTAACGGTCAAGTTCAATAGGAGTCTCAAAACGACTAATTGGTAAAATACGACTGACACCCAGTCGTGTTCTGATGTGTCAGTTATCTTCGACTTTCAGTATTATCGATAATGCATACCATTTTATTAAGGTAAAAGGTAAATATCTGGGTAATGAAAGTAGACATGTGACGACAATTCTTGAAAATGTAAATAAAAGTAAAAGACGGATATGATCGAGAACCTTATTCGTTAAGAAGTTCAAAACTTATTCTTATAATTTATGATCGTAATAGAAAGTCATACCCGTTAAAATTTACGTTAAATAATGTACTCCAAAATTTTTATTTACACTTTACTGAAATGTTATTTGTTTCAATAAAATTAAAACTATTTTGTTTTGAAAAGGTATAATAAGAGGTCAACTTCATCATAAAATACAATATGTAAATTTTATATAGAGGTACCAAAAATGAACAACTTTGTAAAATTTTCTATAGAGGAACATTTTTTACATTATATAAGTCAAGTCAAGTCAAGTCAAGTCAACGAGTCAGTACAGGCTGAGAAACTCTGGGGTACTTAACGTCGTGCGGTCCGGAGGAACAGGTAGTGGTAGAGGACCTGAAGTGAGTCTGAGTGCAGGTAGCTCAACCACTACGTTAGGTCGGTATACCGTAAACCATTTTAACGAGTAAAAGTAGTGATAATCAGAATTGTCCTATTCCGAACCTTTAAAATTTATCTCTGTAAAAATACCGGTGTGACAAAATACCAGGGTTCTGTGGGGTGATTAACGAGGTCACAGTAAGTAGTGGATTGACCTTTTCATAAATTATAGGTCTTTCTCTTTAGGTGACTCAACGGGTGTATATGAAAAATTAATTACCGTCTCTTTGTATAGTACTTATTCTTGAAAGTTAATGTTTTCATCTACTAAGTGTCTTTTTAACTAAAATTAAAGAATTTAGAATTGACAATCTGTGTCCGTCTGAACCTTTCTTACATCTTACGAAGGATTTTTAATCTAGATAAAATTTTCCTCTATTTTCACACTGAACGGAGACTTTCTTCCAACTAGACTTATCATTTTGATTCACCTCTACTTCTGAGTCACGGGGTTGAAGACCCGGTTCTTAATCTCCTCGTTTCCATAATCTTTGAGATTCTCCACTTACCCTTAGGTTTTCGTATCTTTTATAGAGTCTCGTCTGATCTTTCAGAATCTGTTGAAGAAGTCAACTCTACTATGTCTTTACCTTAACGTTCACGACTCTCTACCCTTACCACTCATCTGAGAGTCCGTCGTATAATCCCAGTCGTGGAGGGAGACGCCTTTTCCTTTTATGGACTTAATAAAGATGTTGTAAACTCCCTTGGAACTTTCACTGACTTTCTCTCGGTGATCCAAGTCTCGTCAAAGTCTATCCCTTACATCTTATTTGAACCTGTGGTGTAGATCGTTGTCACCCACGTTTATATACTGTTATCCTTGGTTCACCCCGTAATGGGGTCACCTCCGATACCTACCTCCTATTGAGACATAGGTATAAGGAGAGTACGTTCTCTCAGTATATGTTAGTGAAGGTCTCTCGAGGGGGGTCGTTTTACGATTCAATTGACTTTCTACGACAATTGGAACGATACTGACACAAATGGAACTTGGCCATTCTAATTGTGACACAGAGACTTTTACAGTAGAGATCTCTTCATTTTGTCAAAACAAGTTAAGTAAACACTGGTGTCTTTGTCTTAATGACATTTAGATTACATCGACTTTAGGGCCTCTGAGAGAGAACGAGTTCGGAGAAGGTTTCGAGGTTCTTCTCGAGATCGTTACGAAAACATTTTAAACGTTTTCTGTTAAAATCGGTGTTAACGTATTCTGTTGACGGATAAAGGTGAGACCGAAAGGAAACTCGTGTACAGGGGAGGACCGGGTCTTAGGTTAAGTTAATTCCCACTTAAGTTAATTCTCCTTTAACGTAACCTCTATGTAAATCAAATCCGAATTACTCTAAATACATACACCAAGTGTAAGGGAAGGTACTTCCCAATTCAATCACGACCAGAGGTTATCACGTACCTATTCTTAGTATAACACTCTTCTTACTCAGGATGTCATGATCTGTGATCTTTATGCACCCGATACCTCCTCTTTGTCTATTTATAAATTCCTCTTCTGAGTCGAGAGGGAAGACGAATAAGTCACTTCTTTAATATAATGATATTTACGTAAACGTACTATATCTTTAATAATCTTAAGAATTAAAAAATCTCTTGTTTGGACATCCATATGGTATCTCATACAGTCACATATTTCTTAGTAAATAAAAAGTAGGAAAATATTATTTAACGTGAAGTTGTAATGTAAAGAACCACTCAACGTTTTGACCTTGAAAAGATTTGATATTGATTATTCATAAAGTTAGTACATCTGTTTTTCGGATTCCAAAAAAAAAAAAAAAGGGGAGATGAGAGATGTCTTCTACCGTATTTCAGTTTCTACATACTTCTTCGATATTTTTACATGTTGATTGTAAAATCCTTTTTTCAAAATATAACCATACAGTCAAATAATCATCTTCATTAAACAATAATGAAAGGACTAAAATACGGACACCGTACATGGTCTAAATTAAAAAAAAAATTAAAACACTTAAAGAAAGACAAGATTTATCAATATACAGGTTAAAACATAAGGATTTAAACACAAGAAAAGAAGAGTTTATGGGGACAAGGGTTAATATATGTGAAATTCGGAAGATTTGGAACTGGGAATTATTGTATGAAAGATGACTATGAACTTACATTCGAGGTATTCTTCTCCTTAACAAAAGGAAACAAGTGACAAGATATAGTTTTGGGTATATCCTAGACTTCATATTTTCCAAGAGTTATTCATAAATACTCTATTTATGACAGTGACAAATTTAATACGAAGGTTCTACTTCTTCGGATTACAAATGAAACAAGAATAAGTCATCTGAACAAAGTGAGTCAAGGGACATAATTAAAAAAGACTGTTTATAGTACAAATATATCTTTTCAACATTTTTCCTTAAGGAACGTTTTGAGATTATAAAATGTTTCCTAAATGAAAGACGTCATCACTACCTAAGTCAAATCTTCTATACGTTTGTGTTCTGTGGGTCGTTTCATGTTCCACTCCTTTTTCTTTTTCCTTTTTTTTTATTTGATTTCTGTTTTGTCCTATTTAATAATGTTCTCTGGACTATTTCTGCTCTTTCTTGTTCTCAACTTACATCTTTGTACCGACTTGACAAAAAGAAAAGTGGAATTCTTTTTGTGTTTCTAATGTATATATATATATGGTCAAGTCAAGTCAAGTCAGCGAGTAAGTACAGGTTGAGAAACACTGGGGTACTTAGTGTCGTGAGGTCCGGAGGGACAGGTAGTGGTTGAGGGCCTCAAGTGTGGTTGAGTATAGGTAACTCAGACACTACGAGAGGTTGGTAGAGTAGGAGACAGCAGGGGAAGAGGAGGACTGGGGTTAGGGGGGGTCGTAGTCCCAGAAAAGATTACTCAGTTGAGAAACGTACTCCACCGGTTTCATAACCTCAAAGTCGAAGTCGTAGTCAGGAAGGTTTCTTATGGGTCCCGACTAGAGGAAGTCTTACCTGACCAACCTATAGGAACGTCAGGTTCCCTGAGGTTCTCAGAAGAGGTTGTGGTGTCAAGTTTTCGTAGTTAAGAAACCACGAGTCGAAAGAAGTGTCAGGTTGAGTGTAGGTATGTATTGTTGACCTTTTTGGTATTATTGGAACTGATCTGCCTGGAAACAACCGTTTCGTTACAGAGACGAAAATTTATACGATAGATTCAACCGGTATTGAAAGGAAGGTTCCTCATTCGTAGAAAATTAAAGTACCGACGTTATATACCTGACGGGACCACCGAGTCTGCCATTTCGCAGACGGATGTTACACCCTCTGGGTCCAGCTAGGGACCCAGCCCTTCTAGAGAACCTCTTCCTTTACCGTTTGGTGAGGTCATAAAAACGGACCTTTTAAGGTACCTACCTCCTCGGACCATCCGATGTCAGGTACCCCAGCGTTTTTCAGCCTGTGCTGACTCGTTGAAGTTACAGTACAGCACAGTACAGTACAGTATGTGTGTGTGTGTGTGTGTGTGTGTGTATGTGTGTGTGTATATATCTTATGCTCGGTTGGGAGCAGTGGTGGACTGTCGAGGGAGGCAGGCTGACCGGGTTCCAGGGGTGGCGGTGAGGTCGCGACTCGTCGGTAGCGGTGGCGGTGGTGGCGGGGAAGAGTCGACGGGTGGTTACTGCTGGCGTAGGCGGAGCGTCCACGAGGTCTTGATGGTGGTCCTGAACCTCCGGCGGTAGTTGGCGGTCTAGTTGGACCTCGAGATACGGTGGACACAGATGGACAAGTACAGCATGATAAAACTGGCGCTACTACACCGAAACTTCTTGAAACGGTTTATGAAAGAAGTGGTCAGAGTACTCCTCTCCCTTGTACGACTCTTTGACTACTTCGACGTCTTGGCCGCTCCGCCGGCCTAGAAGGAAGTCCTGCAGTTCTTTGGTCTGGCACTACTGACCCTCTTACCCGTCTTACGTTACCTTATACGCGACACGAACCTTTCTTCACACTTAGTTAGTGATGACCTCGACGTGTCTGACCGGTGACTTTTTTCACTAGGGGTAGACACTAAAGTAACTCTGAATAATGGACTTACTTGTCCACCTTCGGTAGGTTCTTAACCCACTGGTGTATTGGTTGGGCGTGTTCTACCCCCGGGGACCTAGGCCGTACCGTCTCACGGAGGAACTGTTAGCGTCGGACCCTGTGTCACTCTCGATTCGGAGTCCGACCGAAGGGTGTCGGCGTCCCCACTGAAGGGACCAGTGGTTCCGTCACGTACGCATAAACCCAATGGAAGTAGAAAAGATATTAAACATTGTTTTGTAGATGAATTCAAGAAAGAAATCATAGTAAGGAAGTTTATTTCATTAAACCATAGGGGGGGTTTTATATATATAATATTATATGTTATATATTATTATAACTATTGTTATTAATTATTATTAATAATTATATTTATTAGTACAAAGTTAAATAGGTTTATCGGTTACATACGATACAAGACGTCTATCTATAAACTTTTGATGGTAGAAGTCGAAATTTATTATATATGACTCACTGTTTTTATGGTTCTCCGTATTTATCAATTTTCCCGTCCGATCGAGTAAAATACGTCTTCACATTTCTGCGTACTTGGTGTACAACTTTTTGACTTTACGATTTACTTCGCCACTACACACCCTTGACCCGGTGTCTACAATCGTACAATGAACAACTCTGACCCGAGTTATCTGATCTGAGTTGTTTGGTACTTACAAATTTTACATCTCCAAGACTATGATAATTTTATAATACTGAATCTCGAAATTTGAAATTTTATCATCGAGGGTAAACAAGTTAAGATTAAACTCTAATACGAGACTTATACGAAAAAAAAGATATTATCACTACTATAATCTGTGTTTAAGTGTGTTTATTTTAACTAATAAATTTTAAAATTTTTGACTGAAAGATTCAACGATCTTTTATAACCAAGTAAAGGAAGAGGATAGAGTCCGAAGAATTTCAATCAGACATACAGTCACATAGTGAAAGGACCACGGTTTTTTCACAGACATAACGAATTCATTTGGAAAAATTGGAGACACAATCATCTTAGTATGTGTCTCTGAGAAAGGTGAGAGAGGAAGAGGGTAGAGAAAGAAAAAGTTTAGAGTATAAAAATACATAGACCATCACAGATACTTCAAGTTCAAAACGTATTAAAAAATAACTTTTTTATATCAACTATATGTTATAAGACAGTCAAGTCAAGTTAACGAGTCAGCACAGGGACACTGGGGGTACCTGACGTCGTGGAGTCCGGAAGGACAGGTAGTGGTCGAGGGCCTCAAATGAGTTTGAACAGGTAACTCAGCCACTACGGAAGAGTAGGAGACAGCAGGGGAAGAGGAAGACGGAGTTAGAAAGGGTCGTAGTCCCAGAAAAGGTCACTCAGTCAAGAAGTGTAGTCCACCGGTTTCATAAGGTAAAGTCCATATATCGTATCACTAAGTCATAAAAATGTCTAATATAAGGTAATGTCCAACAATCTTCCATTACCCATATTAAGAGAGACTATTGTACATTTAGGAACAACGAATAGATAAATTATATATCGTCAAACACACAATTAGGGTATGGGGATTAAACAGGGAGGGTGGAAGGGAGAGGGGAAACCATTAGTGTTCAAAATAAGAGATACAGACACTCGGACAAAGAGAAAACTAATTGAATTATGATAAGGTTTATCTTTATAAAGGTTACTAAATAAAACGATGAAACCTATCAAATTGGGTAGATATTGGTTAATAATGAATTTAGAAAACAATATGTTACTAAGTTTAGTTGGAACTAATGTGTGTGTGTGTGTGTGTGTGTGTGTGTGTGTGTTTGATTTGTCTCTTTATCAGATTAGTACTTGATAACCCTTAGGTATACAATCGAATAAAGACGAAGTCACTTTATACTGAATTATTTTACCTCTACTATGGTATATGACGAAGGTCCAGAGTTCATGTTTAGTCCGTTACATTTTCATGTCATAAATCTTAAGACACTCTTATTCCGACGTATTATAAACTCTGTAACGATAACTACTAATTCAATGTTTATTCGAAATCGGAAATGACTTGTAGTCGATATAAGAGTTCTGTATGTCACACGATTTATGTAATGTCAGTAAAAATGTAAAATAGGAGTCTTGAGACTTTACATCCGTAATAATAACTGGGACAAAATGATTTTTTATTTAACTTAGACTCAAACTTTATTTAACAGACTTCTATATCGTTCATTTAAAATCTATGTCATTAACTTTCGACCAGTTGGATTAAAGTTTTCTATTGAATAATTAACAAAGGGTTGAATTCTACGGATCCACTTAAGTCAATAAAGTCATCAATATAATAATAGAAGTACACATAATCCTTGTTTTCATCGTGTAAATTGAGTTCTATAGTGTCTACACTAAAAATTCTGACTCTAATAGTATCTGTAAATTAAAATTTTCCACTTAATTAAAGTTATATTCATAATCACTACAACGAGTCAGTACAGGTTGAGAAACGCTGGGGTACCCGACATCGGATGGTCCGAGGAAGCAGGTACCCTAAAAAGTCCATTCTCATGAACTCACCCCACGGTAAAGGAAGAGGTCTCCTAGAAGGACTGGGTCCCTAGTTTGGGTCCAGAGGGCGTAACATCCTTCTGTGAAATGGTAGACTCGGTAGCCACTTCAGGAAGTTATATTTATATTTATAATCTATTATCATTTCTACTGTGGGTCAAGTCAAGTCACCGAGTCAGCACTGACTGAGAAACGTTGGGGTACTTAGCGTCGTGCGGTCCGGAGGGACAGGTAGTGACTGAGGGTCTCAGATGGGTTTGAGTACAGGTAACTCCACCACTACGGTAGGTTGGTAGAGTAGGAGACAACAGGGGAAGAGGAGGACGGGAGTTAGAAAGGGTCCTAGTCCCAGAAAAGTTTACTCAGTCGAAAAACGTAGTCCACCGGTTTCATAACCTCAAAGTTGAAGTTTCTACCGTAGGTCTATACCGTTTTAATCCTTTCACCATAAACTAACTACCTTGAAATCCTTTAAGATCTTACTGGACAACAAGTGGAGGTCAGTGATCACAATGATTCTCCTAAGATAAGTCTTGACCATGATCCCTTTTAACCACTCAAATATCAATTATACATAATATTAGGTCTTTGTCGAATAATCTCAACACAAGAGTACTACGAGAACCCAATGGTATCTTGGTAAGAGATACATAAACCTTAAGTAAAGGAGAAAAGTTTATATAGACTGAGTACAAATAATAAATTTACAGTACGAAGGACCCTTTGATAGTTTGTTCAAAGAAGATATTCAATTGAAAAATGACATTGTCGTCATAAATAATGGTTTTGGTATCCTCACTTATTAACACCAATAAAGTCCGTAACACAGTGTCGATCTTGCAATAAATACTCATCCTTCCGATACAGGAAGACTACGAAGGATTTAGTACGGTTCATTAACACTACAGTTTGACCAATATTTGCACTGAGAGGAAAGTAATGGTTATCTTTAGTATAGTGAAACTCCATATACAAACAAAATAGAGTCCTGTTTATTGTAAAAAGGTGAATTTACCCTTCGTTTTCAAATTGTTGTTGAAGTTTGTTAATAAATTAAAATTCAGTACAGTTGACGATACTTCTGTATAACTCGTAGTCAACACATGGTAGGTAATAAAATCCGTGACTCCTATGTTTTTTCATTCGTGTCAGGAATGAGAACTTCACTTGACTTTCATCGAATCATTACAGGTTGAGAAACGATGGGGTACCTGATATGTGAGGTACCTTAAGAGGTCCGGTCTTATGACCTCACCCATCGGAAAGGGAATAGGTCCCCTAGAAGGGTTGGGTCCCTGTCTTGGGTCCAGAGGGCGTAACGTCCTTCTAAGAAATGGTCGACTCACTGATCTCTTCGGGTTCTTATGACCTCACCCATCGGATAGGGAAGAGGTCACCCAGAAAGACTGGGTCCTTAGTTCGGTCCCAGAGGATGTAACGTCCACCTAAGGAATGGTTGACTCGATAGTCTCACATATATATATATATATATATATATTAACTTACTCACTACACACACACACACACACAAGACTCTACTCTACCTCATCCTCATACTCCTCATTAGTCCTGATCTCCTCTTTATATATCTACTAATACAACATCCCGATATTCGGGACACGACCGTTCGGACTACACAGAGAATCATGTCTTTTTTCCGTAATAGAGTAGGTCCGGTCCCTACGAATCTCTTCCGAAGGACTTCCTCCGTCCCAAACTCAACTTAGAAGTTCTTTTTCATTCTCAATCGGTTCGTTTGTTCCCTTTTCGAGTAAGTTCCTTCTCCCTTATCTTATACGTTTATGTACCTTCTGTTTTTCGACAGTGGAAACCCTTTCTCGTTTATCCAAGTACACCATTTCCAATAGAACTCGACCCTAAATTTGGATGTGAAAAAAAAAAAAGAAAAATGTGACACACTACGATATATGAGGACTATCCGATATCGGAACCTCATACGTTAGCTGAATCTTCTACGTGTCACTGTGCCTCCGAGTACTAATAATCATATTTTGACTACTTCGGTTGATAACGTAAATTGATTGTCAAGTGACAAATCTTAGGACTTAGGAAGTCTTCATAGGATTAAATTTTACGTTACTGAACTACTGTATTTAGCTTCGTTCTAGAAGATCCTGGGTGGAGGATCTCATTACCTTTATTTTTATTTTTATTTGTTAAACCCTGGATTGATTTGAAGTTTCGAAAACGTGTCGTTTCCTTTGATGTTCGTTTCACTTTTCTTTGGGGAGTCTTACCCTCTTTTATTATCGTTTTCTTTGTTACCTGTTTCTTAATTAAAGGTTTTATAAATTGGTCGTGTATGTTAAGTTATAGTCTTTTTGTTGGGTTAGTTTTTCACCCTTTTTCTAGATTTTGTCTGTAAAAAGGTTTCTTGTATGTCTACCGATTCTTTGTGTACTTTTCTACAAGTTGTGGCGAGTAATAATCTCTTTATGTTAAGTTTTGATGTTACTCTATCGTGGAGTATGGTCAGTCTTACCTGTAGTAGTTTTTCAGATGTTTTTTATTTAAGACCTCTTCCAGACCTCTTTTCCCTTGGAACAACGTAAGGACCACCCTTACATTTAAGTATGTCGGTGATACCTTCTTCATACCTCTAAGGAATTTTTTGATCCTTATTTAGTGGTATACTGGGTCGTCAGGGTGATGACCAGTGTATGAGACTCCTTTGGTTTTGGTCTTTTCTGTTTCTATGAGGTTTTTGTTTTTTTTTGTTTTTTTGTTTTGTTTCTATGAGGTTATAAGTAACGTCGTGATAAATATTATCGCTCTTGTACCTTCGTTGACTCTACAGGTAGTTGTCTAATTACCTATTTCTTTGACACCATGTACATGTGTTACCTTATGATGAGTCGGTATTTTTCCTTACCTAAACTCAGTTAAGGTTACTCCACTTGTATGGATTTCAGATAATATGCCTCACTTCATTCAGCCTGTCTCTCTCTATTTATAACATATCACTGAGTACATACATACCTTAGATCTTTCTACCATGACTACTTAAATAAAAGTCCCGTCGTTACCTCTTTGTCCGTATCTCTCATCTGAATACCTGTACCGCTCTCCCCTCCTCTCCCAGTCCACGTACCTCTCTCATTGTACCTTTGAATGTAATGGTATACGTTTTATCTATCAGTTACCCTTAAACGACATACAGAGTCCCTTGAGTTTGTCCCCGAGACACTGTTAGATCTTCACACCCACCCCTCCCTCTACCTTCCCTCCAAGTCCTTTCTCCCCCGTACATACATAGATGTCTATCGACTAAGAACAACTACATATTGTCTTTTGGTGTTTTAAGACATTTCGTTTATAGGAAGTTAATTTTTTTTATTTCACCGTTTTTTTATTTTACGTCACTTACGTTATATTCCATTTTCGGTATACCTAAATAGATAAATAAATTGGACAGAGAACTCTTTAGCCATACGTCCAGTCCTTCGTTCTCAATCTTGACCTGTACCGTGTTGTCTGACCAAGGTTTGTCCTTTTACTCGTGCAATTCCGACATATAACAGTGGGATCAATAAATTGAAGATACGTCTCATGTAGTACTCTTTGTAACCCGACCTTCTTCGTGTTCGACCTTAGTTCTAATGACCCTCTTTGTAGTTATTGGAGTCTATACGTCTACTGTGGTGGGAATACCGTCTTTCACTTCTCCTTAATTTTTCGGAAAACTACTTTCACTTTCTCCTTTCACTTTTTCAACCGAATTTCGAGTTGTAAGTCTTTTGATTCTAGTACCGTAGACCAGGATAGTGAAGTACCCTTTATCTACCCCTTTGTCACCTTTGTCACAGTCTGAAATAAAAAAACCCGAGGTTTTAGTGACGTCTACCACTGACGTCGGCACTTTAATTTTCTGCGAATGAGGAACTTTCCTTTCAATACTGGTTGGATCTATCATATAAGTTTTCGTCTCTGTGACGAAACGACTGATTCCAGACAGATCAGATCCGATACCAAAAAGGACACCAGTACATACCTACACTTTCAACCTGACACTTCTTCCGACTCGGGGCTTCTTAACTACGAAAACTTGACACCACAACCTCTTCTGAGAACTCTCAGGGAACCTGACGTTCCTCTAGGTTGGTCAGGTAAGACTTTCTCTAGTTGGGACCCTAAAGAAACCTTCCTTACTACGATTTCGACTTCGAGGTCATGAAACCGGCGGAGTACGCTTCTCAACTGAGTAACCTTTTCTAAGACTACGACCCTCCCTAACCCTCGTTCTCCTCTTCCCCTGCTGGCTCCTACTCTACCGACCTACCGTAGTGACTGAGCTACCTGCACTCAGACTCACCTGAGGCCCTCTACCACTACCTGTCCCTCCGGACCGCACGACGCTAAGTACCCTAACGTTTCTCAGCCTGTGCTGACTCGCTGACTTGGCTTGACTACAAATAATTTATGGTTGATATACAATGTTTTAACACGACCACCTCTCTACGTTACTATTTGTTCGATACGGGACACGTGGATTTGTGTACTTTTATTTTATTGTCTTTATCAGAAGGAACTCAGACCTTACACTCTGTTCGTTTTTTTAAATGAGTTATATTAGGACCGGAATAAATTATCTTTACCCGACAAAACCGATAATAGTGTCTATAAGACCAGACAAATCGTCAAAATAGAGATACCATTTCACCTGTATATATTCAGAACTACTATGATAAAGGATTTTAGTAAATCGTAGAAGTAGAACTTAAAAACGAGTAATGTTTTTGAAAGACTGTCATTAAAGTGATAAGGTAGACCCTTATTCTGTAAAACTGTTTTAGGTCCATTCTAAGACTTAGAGAACCGACAAGATTAGGGAGAAAAGTGAATTATGATGGTATCATACAGACTAGTTCGTCCTCGAACACTAAATCACGAATACTGATAAAAGACTCCGGAGTAATGACACCATCCTTGATTGTGTCTGGCTAGACATAATGTCTGATTATGTTTCTTCGTCTTTACCTGACACTCTCTTAGTCGTCTTTCCCATCATTCGGAAACAACGAAGAGGTTATTCTGTGATAGAAATAGAATAATTAACAAGATCCGACAAATAATGTAAGTTTGTGTCTTTTGTCTTACCGTGTTACTCCGTGGCACATAGGTATCGGGTAACTGTTATTTGTATAATTATATATAGAGATTTCTTATAGAGAATTTTTTATTTTTGTATTTGGTCAATAATGAATTTGTACATATGTTCGAGGAAGTGTAGCGACTTTTATACGGATTTACAAGTTTCAAGGTTGACAGAGTATATACAATAAAAATAATTGTTAACAATCTTAGTCATAGATTTATTTCTGGTGTGTAACGTTAACCGGCTATACAAAAAATTTAGAAGAAATTAGGGATTCCTAGTGGAAGTTAAAATAAAAAGAGTGAACGTTAAATTTACACCGTTTTTCCTTGGACCCACGACTAACGTAAGGGCATCACAGTGAACTGTACAAGTAATCAATATAGTAATTTAATCATAAACCTAGATTTCCACAGAAGATTTAATCTAAAGTGGATGTAAAATAAAAAACTGTTGTAATAAGGTATCGACATGTAAGATAGTTCTCTATGTCGTAGATCAGTAGAAAGAAAAACACTATAATCATTGATATTTATGAATTATGGATCTAGATTTAATGAAAGTCTTTTTAGTTAAATAGGAACATTGATACAAACTTCCTTTATAACACAAGAAGATAAGGGTAGTTAACTTACATCTTTTTCTTTTTACCTACGTATACCATAAAGAAGAGGGTCTTTCTCTCTCTCTCTCTCTCTCACCCCCCCCCCCCCCTTCCACCCCCTCTTTCTCCTTTTTTACATAGTTACAATTTTAGTGATGTGAATCCTTAGATTATCGACTATTATAGTGTGTTTGTAGTCTGTATAATAAAGTAATTACGATATCTTTAGGATTACTTATTTTCGGTAATAAAATTTTGTTACGACATTGACTATAAAAGTTCAGAGTACTCTAGAGTCGTGATACTTCTAATGAAAACATCGACTCTTTAACAAAGATAAATATAGACGAATGACAGTCTAACTTATTTCACTTCGTGTCTTCCGTGGTACAGTGTACCTGAGTATTTATTTTAGTGTATCTTTTAGTTAACATCTTTACTCTTACATGGGTTGTGAATCAAACCGTGCTAGAATGTGCTTTACAATTTTAGAGATTTGATTATTTTCTTCGTGTCCATCTCTACGTTACTTCTCTCTTAAGTTTGATCCCGGTTACTAATGAAAATTTTTCGAAGTTTCCTATCCATCATAAACTTTATCTAGAACTTTCCATTGTACAACTTTCCCTCTCACCTTCCGTAAGTTTTACCTTCTGTTACTTTACCTTCACATATGATCGGACCAAACCTATCTCTCACCACCTAACTTCTACTTATCTTTATATCAGTGATATGACTGATACCTTGATCTATAAGATCTCATGTCAAAATTGCGTCGAAGATTTATCACCACACCGACTCAATCAGAAAGACTTCAATAAAGAGGTGACTAGATGTATAGTATAACCCGTGGATGGCTAGACCCCTCAAGTAGGTTATACTATGACCTCTAGTCACGTCTATATTCAAGTCTTTCTACTTCCCTACCACGGTTTCTTTTTTATTGTGAACCAACACCTACACTGACCACTATCTTCGTTCCAGACTACGACATTTCCCGTTATAACGTATCCTTGGACCTTACAATCCAAGTACTTAGTTCCGTTTGTCCTTCACCATTTTGTCCTCTACCGTTCTCACTTGCAACTGTAAGATCCTTAGTCACTTGATTTTACCTGACCTTACCCACGTAAATTGAGTCTACTGGTAACATAGATGATGACACCTGTCCTTACGGAATCTTCTTTACCTCATCGGTAGTACCAGTTGTTTGCTCAGGTTTTACGTCAGGAACCTACGTTAGAGTTTTTTCTGTCTTACTAGAGACAAGTAAAGGTTCCGTTTGGTAAGTTATAGTGCCATTAGGTTCAGATACGGGGCTGGTCATTGTGACTTCTTCGACTTCAAGATACTTCTAGATGTCCTGGAAAATCTTGATTGTGGGGTCTTTTCTACAGGAAAAATAATATTCCATGACCCTACGTTTTCATCCTTCAGTTCTTTGTGGACCTCATTGTCCGTTAAAAGTAAGGTTAGGGTTTCTTTCCGTTACGGTTTCTCACGAGTTCGATGGCGTGTTAGCTGAGTAGAGTGTGCGATCATTTCATTACGAGTTTTAAGAGGTTCGGTCCGAAGTCGTTGTGCACTTGGCACTTGAAGGTCTACAAGTTCGACCAAAATCTTTTCCGTCTCTTAGTCTTTAGTTTAACGGTTGTAAGAGACCCAGTAGTTATTTCGTTCTCTCAAGGTCTTTTTGTAGATACAGACGAAATAACTGATACGGTTTCGCAAACTGACACACCTAGTGTTATTTGACACCTTTTAAGACTTTCTCTACCCTTATGGTCTGGTGGACTGGACGACGAACTCTTTGGACGTTCTTCGTTGTCAACCTTGACCTGTACCTTGTTATCTGACCAAGGTTTATCCTTTTCCTCATGTAGTTCCGCCATATAACAGTGGGACGAATAAGTTGAATATATGTTTCATGTAGTACTCTTTGCGACCCGATCTACTTCGTGTTCGACCTTGGTGTTCGACCTTGGTTCTGACGGCCCTCTTTATAGTTATTGGAGTCTATACGTTTACTGTGGTGGGCATACCGTCTTTCACTTCTCCTTGATTTTTCGGAGAACTACTTTCACTTTGTCCTCTCACTTTTTAACCGAATGTCGAGTTACAAGTCTTTTGTTTCTAGTACCGTAGACCAGAGTAGTGAAGTACCGTTTATCTACCCCTTTGTCACCTTTGTCACAGTCTGAAATACAAACCCCCAAGGTTTTAGTGACGTCTACCAGTAACGTCGGTACTTTAATTTTCTACGAATGAGAAACCTTCCTTTCAATACTGGTTGGATCTGTCGTATAATTTTTCGTATCTGAAAAAAAAAAAAAAACGGTTGTTACAAGACAGATCAATTCCGATACCAAAAAGGTCGTCAACACATACCTACACTCTCAACCTCATATTTCTTTCGACTCACGGCTTGTTAACTACGAAAACTTGACAGCACGACCTCTTCTGAGAACGCTCAGGGAACCTGACGTTCCTCTAGGTTGGTCAACCAAGATTTCCTTTAGTCAGGACTTATAAGTAACCTTCCTGACTACAACCTCGACTTTGAGGTTATGAAACCGGTGGACTACGCTTCTCGACTAAGTAAACTTTTCTGAAACTACGACTCTTTCTAACTCCCGTCCTCCTCTTCCCCTGCTCTCTTCTGCTCTATCAAACTTACATAGTGACTGACTTACCTGTACTCAAACCCTCCCGACGTCCTCAACCACAACCTGTCCATCCGGACCGTACGACGTCGAGTACCTCAACGTTTCTCAACCTGTACTGACTCGCTGACTTCACTTGGCTTGACAATCAGACCGAGAAGACTCTTCGTGTTTGGTTCTCTCTAAATCGGGACGATCTCGAATGTCTTCATTTACGGATACTCTCTTTTATCCTCTCTCGGTCTTTTCCAGTTCTTCTAACAGTCTGGTACTAAATCCAGACGGTGGACACTTTCTCTTTCTCTTCTTTCCTTCCTTCCAAAATCTAACGTCACATCGAGACTTTTAAAGATGTTTTAACCCTCAAAAACTCGTTTCAACAAACAGTCTCCTCAAGACATAGAGGGTCAGTAACTGTTCCTTGTCGGGAATCTTTGAGACTGAAACCACGTGTCACCTCTACCCAAAGTCTCGGGTTGTCGACCTTGGTACTAGTCAATGTGAGGGATAGGACTTCCTATTAAAAAACACCGACTCATCGATTGTAAAACTCAATGTCGAGATGGTAAATTGTTCCCCTTATATGACTATAGTATCTAAACAACTGTCAATTTACTCTTACATAGATATTTTACCTTTTTTATGTCAAATCTTCAACAAAACAAAAGTCTATACTACCATCGAAACTACTAATACCGTTTATTTACATCCCCATTCTTAAAAAGAAATTAACCGAAGGTTTATTTTTTACATGTCAGAAGAACCGTTTTCACACTATAATAGTTTGATATCCTATCCTTACTTTTCCGTGAATAACTCTCTCTGCATACTTCTCTTGTTGTCCCTATCCGTGGTAGTAGAGTACCCTAAACGTCTGTTTAGTTACCCTTCCTGTGTAACAATCATTCTCCCTTGGGATAACCTTATATAATCCTCCTTTGTTTTAGAACTTGAGTTTACAACCGACATTATTACTTTTCTTTTTTGATATTTACTTTGTGTCCTCTTGACTAGATATCTGTCCTATAGATTCGTCTATACAGTCCAATCTCCTTTCTTCTACGTTTGAAATAGTGACACCAAAGTTCAATCATAGAACCCTTACACCTCCCCAATTTTTTCAAAATTTTTTAATTTTTCAAATTCATATCTATAACACTTAGGTAAATTTACAATCTAAAGACTTTAACACCATATTCGTTCAATAAGGATAGATTTTTACTTCCAATCTTAGGATCCTTATTCAATCTAGTAATCATTTGTTTGAACCCTGAGTTATCTTATTTTTACTGACACTGATTCTCTTAAGTATAGTAGTGGTTCTTTTGCTTACGTCTCGCATCACTTCACTTTGGTTTCTGAAAGTAAATTAAGGATAGACCGTGCATCCGTCTCGATCCCGAAACTTTCAATCCTTCCATTCTCCCTTCTTTATCACTTAAGTCTTTAAATCCTCCGTCAGGTCACGGTCCGGACCCTGACCTGACCTCTACCTCTACCTACTCCCCTTCAATACCTCCTTCGTCCGAGACATCCCTTCACGAGTCTCCTCCACGTCCCTCTCATCCCACGACACTAAACTCGGACTCCCACTTCGACGGTCTCTTCCTCCTACCCGATCGTAAGACTTACGGTCTACTCATTGGTAACACGATGTGGTAAACATTAATAGGTACCCGAATCGGAGTAAAGATGGTAGATGTACCGTCGGACTTAACCGTGTCTAAAGACCATATTCATAGGTACAGGTCAAGTTCTTGTAAGATCTTTAAACTTGTTTTCATAGACTTTACTAACGATCACTCCTACGTCTACTTTTCTGAACGTTTCTACGTGAAAAGACTATATTACCCTTATGTATGTATATATATAAACCCTAACACCTCTGTCACATTATGAGATGGGTTGTGTATGACCATATCGGGTGATCTAGAACTCGTTTGAGACCCTCTATCACCTCCTGTCCCTTCGGACCGTACGAAGTCAGGTACTCCAACGTCTCGACCTGCACTGAATCGCTGACTTGTTGTATCGGGTGGTCTTTCCCGTCTCAATATCCGACACACTGTGACTCGAGGCACCCAACAGGATGAGGTGGTCTTTGTTGACTCTTACACAGACCTCTTAAGTCTACCCGGAAGACGGACCGAACGCAGACGAGGGAATCTCAAGTACCAAAGAGGAAAGAGATCGACCCGACGAGTATGGTTGGTCCTTCTCTTGTGAAATTACTTCCGTATAGGACACCGTACTCATCCTTCGACGGACGAAATATAGACATAACAAAAAACTACAATATAAAAGAGAATAAAAGAGGTAACAAAAATTAAATTGGAGAAAACACCTATAAAGTAAAATAGGACTTTTAAGTAAAGTAAATAAGTATGTCTAACAACAAAGAATTATGTGATTTTAAATGTACCGTAGACTCACTAAGGTATAAAGCCTGTTTCATTAGATCCAAGACTCTAGTATGTCTTCTTTTACCCATCTGTGAACCATGTTTAAACACTTTCTTTTAACCATCGACCTCCGACTGGGTTTCGTTCAAGACGGTAACTGACAATCTGAAAAGTCATTTCATTGACATAGACAAATTGACCTTTGTGATCAAAGAAACTCTTTGGAGAATAGTAACAATTTGGAACATAAGTGAAACGACAACACCTATGGGTCAGTCAGTCTCTATAATCGTGATAAAAGTTCCTGAATCCAATAGATTTTTACTTTAATAGATTCTAGAAAAGGGGATTTATAACCGTATATCGACATAGACTCCACTTTATAGTGTTAACAAATAGATATGAAACAAACAAATGTTCCTTCCTTCAAAAATGTACCTTAAAACTGAAACATTTACTTTCTTAAGGTCAAGTCGGTCCGTTCTTAGAATAAAATAATTTTTTTTTTTCGATAGGAATTATCCAGTTATCTTAAAAGTGACAGTGGTTTAATAATCCCTGAAAACAAGAAAGGGTAGAGACGAAGTACAATATACCGTCGAATCTACCCTCCCCTCAAACCCTTCTTACCTATGTCCATGTAATGAAACGGTTGTTTCCAGGTAGATCAGTTCCGATACCAAAAGAGTCACCAGTACATACCTACACTCTCAACCTGACACTTCTTTCGACTCGTGACTGCTTAACTACGAAAACTTGACACCACAACCTCTTCTGAGAACTCTCAGGGAACCTGACGTTCCTCTAGGTTGGTCAGGTAAGATTTCCTCTAGTCAGGACCCACAAAAAACTTTCCTTACTACGATTTCGACTTTGAGGTCATGAAACCGGTGGAGTACGCTTCTCAACCGAGTGACCTTTTCAGAGACTACGACCCTCCCTAATCCCCGTCCTCCTTTTCCCCTGCTGTCTTCTACTCTACCGACCTACCGTAATGACTGAGTTACCTGCACTTAGACTCACTTGAGACCCTCAACCACGACCTGTACCTCTGGACCTCACGACGTTAAGTACCCCAGCGTTTCTCAGCCTGTACGGACTCGTTGACTTAACTTGACTTGATTATAGATACCGACTAAGGGAAACGACAGGTGGACTCTGATAGTGTTTTAACAACTAGTCGATATGAGGTCACAGTTTGTTTTTCGAAAAAAAAAAAAAAAATTTCTCACGAAAGAAAAATTGTGCTGTGACCCCAGTGTCTGATTTTAAGAGGTTGACGGTATACAAATAAAGTCGATTCATGGTATTTCTTCCAAGGGGGTATAACTGGGAAACCTCGATCCTTTTAAAAGTGTTCTTGATTCCGAAAGCGACCAGTAATTGAAGTTTGATACCAGAAATAAAGAATACCACTTTACTACATGGAAAGTAATGGATTTGGGAAGGACCACGTATAGGTGTAATAAATTACAGAAGATTGAGTCAGTAAAAGTTATATTTATACAAAATTTACAACTTGAAATTTTTATAATAAATAAGGTAATGAAGTCATGAACTGTCTAAAAAATTTAAATTGAATCATTAAAGAATGTTTTAGGATTTAGACAGAAATTTTTTTTAATTTTTACTCTTCCTTTTTTAATACTCTGTTTATTACTTGTAACCGGTTATTTTACAAAGTTCTTTTTGACAGTTACAACCTTTAGTCTTATCTTCTCCTTACTTTATTTTAAAAATCAATTTTAACAAATCACTAGAAACTTCACTGTCTAAGTAATCCATGTCTTAAGATTTATATGTTTTATTCAGTTGATACACCTTGTGTTCCGTGGTTCCCATATAAGTGAAAGATTCTAACGATTTTCTTTTACCTTTCTTTCACTATTTTTATATTCACCAAACACCCGTTGTTTTAAGTCCCTTTACATATAAAAACAAATAAAAATAGTCCCCCAAACCAACGAACAACGAGTAACCTTTGTATAAAAGTCCGTCTCCTTTTCTTTTATCAACCTTTACTTTTTAATTTCTTTATATATATCTCTCTGTTTATTAACATTTCCGGTACAAACTATTTAGTTTCGAGGTCTCTTCTAGTTTGTTGCTCATGCTAATTTCGTGTTTGTCTTCCTAGTCGGAACCAATTTTTTATAATAAAGAAAGAGTGTCCAACTTTTTACCTTTTATCTCTCTTCAATATCTCACGAAAATCTTTATATTTTCTACCTTTTACTCATGGACGAATACCCCTGGGAATTTTAAGAGTCATTTTATCCTTCACGATAGTAGTGAGGAAAAGATTAGCCGGAGTATCGAAGGAATTGAACCATTTACGGTGATGGTCGGTGTTACGTGACCGAGGTAAATGGAGAAATTTTTCGGAACTTTGAAAAGAGGAACAAGGACTGTCATAATTACTTTACGAAGGTAATTCGGTGTTTAATCCGATCATAAAATAACTTAATTAAATAAATCTAACTTAGACTAATGAATCCATAATACTATTAGTGAGACCTTCGTAAACTTATTTTATTGGGTAAATTAAATTATTTAAGAATTAAATGAGAACGTAAGGTCTACATTAATTTTTTAGTTAAAATTGGGTAATTATACCCGAATCGTTGAACCAAACAGTTTACTTCTATATGTTATAGTTGTTTGTTTTGACAGTGAGTATTCTTGAAAGAGACTTTTGCATTATTTCAGTGCATAAATGTCAGTGTTTAAAGTCCTTTTTCTTTACTTACTACTATCGTAATAATAATAAAATATAAACTTCATTCAAAGTGAGAGTTCACTTTAAGACTAAAGAATTGTTCCATCTTCATCGACTAAAACTAGGACGAATACGTAATTCCTTAGGATAATACGTAATTTGGTGAAAGAAAGGAGTTCTTGATATTTATAATTCTAAAATTCTTGACGATAGTTATTTGACCATGTAACTAGAATCGGGAAGATCATATAAGAGGGTCCTTTTAAGTCATCGTCGACGCACATCTCTGTATTGTTTTACATTTATATATATATCCGGAACAATATTGACACTATAAAAGTTTGATCTTAGTAGGTACGATCAGAATCAATCTCAACTCTGGGTGGTTCTACTCCCAGTTCATTGTCTTTTTTGATGTAGGGGAACTGTTCCAACGGATGTCATAAAAATTCAGTATTAAACGTTACTCCACCGTTCAAAAGGACTTGGTTTCTTAGTGTCCTGATGACTAGGGAACACTACTTTTTATAGTGGTGAAGTCTTTGACCTTCGAAAGTGCTTGACGTAAAACTTTTCGGTGTGTATGAGCTTTTTACCGTTTCACAGGGACGTAAGACCACAAGATCATTGTTTGTGAAGCTGGACTTTTGGTACCCCTTACCTTGTGTCCGCTAAGAAAATAGACTCCTGAACTCTCTTTACTACGGACCATTAGGAACTTACCGTTGTGTATGGTGTTCCTCAGTCTAGATCTTCGGTCCCACTTTTCATCCACGTGTCTGGACTCTAGTTACAACCACTGAATCAATTATTTAATTAAGTTTTTAATTCTAAAAAAAACTATGACGAACATGGTCGGTCCCTTTGCGAGGTTTTGTGATAAGTCTAGAACGTGACTCCTTGAAGATAAAGAGGAGGGTAATGACTGAGGACCGAAGGTAGTCGGTTCGAATGGAACCATGCCAAACCTAAACTATCGATTAATCAAGACACGATCTACGTTTCTCACGTATACCTCTACTAAAAATTAGGAGTTGTCTAACAGAAGGAAATATAACATAGAAAAAAATACAACGTACAACGAAAACCATAGTCGGACTGAGAAATGGGCCATATACTATCAAGACGACAAAATGGCAAATAACCACTTGTATAGAAGTAATTCTCACCTTTTGAGTAGTTTGAGTTATTCAAAAGAAGTATCGGGTAAACCTTAATAAGAATTATTTTACTATTTTATACATTTTTATTCATCGGATTTAAAACAGAAGGAAAATCCAATTATTAGAACGTTAGTGACGACAGAAACCGTCGACAATAGTTGTTAGCATGTTTATATAGAGACGGAGATAAGAGTCTTTTTGTCAAGTAAGAACCCCTTCTACAAATGTTTCAGGTTTGTTCATCAGTAGATTGATCTTACTCGTAGTCTCAGTGTTCTTCCGACCAAAGACTTAGTAGGGAGACGATAAGAGATTTCGGAGAACCGTCTCTCCCTTTCTCTCGACAAAGAAGGTGAAGTGGAGGGAAGAAACATCGGGAGAGTATTAAGGGGCTTCTTTTACTTTTACTCAGAGTCGTATTGGAGTGTCGTTGTCACATGTTAGTTTCTCTTTTCACTTGGAAGTGTCTCCTGTAATCCTCGTCGGACCGTATGAACGAGTAGAACAAACGATGACTGACTACCACAGTATCCTTGAGAGTTGGAGACGGTTCCGGGAAGATAATACCTCAATTTTTGGATTTCCAAGTCCTCGTCGTCTTTTAGCCCTCGATTTTGTTTCAGAGAAAGTAAACATTATATACGGGGAAGAAGAATTTTAATTTTTTCTTTATCAAGTGTTATCGAGACGTTGTCAAGTGTTAATTAAAATTTTCTCTACGCATACCGGACGAATTTCCTGTCTATAAATCTTATGTAGACATGATCTAAAACACACGTGTGTGTGTGTGTTTGTACGATGACTTTCAGTCGAATCGGTTGGAAGACAGTAATTTAAATAAACTAGTCGAGACTAAACATTGATTCTTGTCAACCATAGGTATACCTTATAAAGAAATGAGATACCACGAGTCTTCCCTTACCTAAATGTTTCAACGAAAGTTTAATATAAGTAGGAACAATCATATAAATTTTTCTTTTTCTTCGTTTTTGTGTGACTCAAAATATGTAAGAGTAAAAGAACAGATTTGTCAAACAACGTTCCTCTGATGTGCTGATGGAACCCAATAAAATTTAAAGAAAACAGACATCGATATAAAGACCGGAAGTATACACAAATAATTCACATTATAGAAGACGAAACAGACCGAGGAGTTTCGTCGTCGGTCTAGTATTGTTTCCCTCACAACTCTTTATGACAATTGTTCTAGTTCATATATGTGTTTATACACGCCGGTAGTCGGAAGAAAGTGGTGTCCTTTGATAAATCCTGTTTCTTCGTCTCACGGAACAAGTTTCGTTTAGGGACCGTACTCACGGTAAGAATAATAGTGAAAGTTGAGACTAGAGGGTTGGAACGAAAAGGTAGAAAAGTAAGAGGATATTTCGAAAGAAAACAAGATTAAAATAGAGTTTGGGTATTTGGGGACTGTGGTTGAGAGAAGAGAGAGTACCTACGAACAAAAAACCTAACAATAAACAAAGAAGAGTGTTGAAGAGTTTATGTAAAAAGGAGTGAAAGAAGTCTGTATTACGATAAAAAAAAGTAATGAAAGGAGAAGGAAGAGTGGGACAGGAAGGTTGGATACCTCTATTAAGAAATATATATATAAAAGACTTCCCTCTTAAGTTGGATAAACACACATCGATCTCCCTTTCCTCTCCTCTCTCCATATCAAGAAAACTTCGTAAATCACAGGTTGTGTATTCTGGGTTCGTTTTTTTTTATAAACTCAGAAAGTAACTTTCTACCATCGTGTCGGAAATCCACACCTTCGAGGGATCACATGTATTTGAAAGAGGGTCCAGAAGTTAAGATCCATGATGACTTTTCCCTAAAACGTTCAGTTTAATTTTAGGGGTCAGTAGACTGTAATCCTATCCAATAGTTCACCTGGACTGAATTAGTGTACGTAGGAATCTAAACACAGATCTTTGTGTCCTTCAGTCTCTGTACCAGGACAACAAGACCCTTTTTCCTCTATGATCATTCCTTGTCACTCGTCTGAGATCCTCGGTTCTCCCTACCACCCGTTGTAATAAATTTTTACCCCTGTAAGGATGTCAATGTTCCTTGACTTAAGACGGTTGTTCGAATCACTCGAACTTTCTCCTACACCTCAGAGTCTGTGCTTACTGTCACACTAGTCGTGAACCAACGTCGGAACTAATATTGGTACACTTTGTGACTCGTCTCTTGGAGTCGATACTACACACATCTGAAGACTGAATGTCCTTGACATTCCACTATTTAAACATAAAGAAATTCGGAGATTCAAACTCGTTAAAATATGTCGTTATCTTTTATTTAAGAAGTATTTCTTTAACGTTTGTCGTTTCAAACAGTATGTGGACGATAACGTACCAATCCAAGATTATACGATTTTAATGAAAATTGTTTCTTTTGAAATTTCTTTTTTTTTCTCTTTTACAGAGTTTTCTAGGCAAACAAATCATTTTAAATATAGATATCTATATCGATTATATCTACGACTTTATTCAATAATAGTCATGGTCATAAGAAAGATGTAATTCTTAAGTCTTACATCCTTTAATATTCGTTGTTTGATGATAATATTGTAATGTTCATAAGTAACTAAAATTGAAAACCTATAACTTGTTACCGGAATCTTAGTGAATATGAAATTTTAATGATGAAGATTCGAGAAATTACTTCACGAAGTTTTATGAGATATTTTTTCTTTGACCTGAGTGGTCTTAAGGGAGGTGAAGACAAAAGTAGGAATCCCTCTTTGTACAGGTGTTACAACTATTGTTCCCTGTTTTTTATTGTTTTGAACCCCGTCTAATGTAGGAAACTTTCAAAAAAGGTCACATCTTAGACAACAATTGGGAACAGAGGGGTAACATACTATATATACTGTGGATAAAGGGTTAGGGGAGAGGGGAAAAAGAAGGATCATTTTCGGGAAAATCTCAGATCTTTCACTGTTATATAGATCAGGGGTTCCTCCTAAAAATAAATACGGTTAATCTAGTGCCGTAAGGAATAAGATCTCCGTCTTAACACTTAATTCAAAAAGGTTAGTCTACTTTCTCGTCCTTATAAAAGATCCAAATTTCCTCTTTAGAAGGAAAAGGAGAGGACGGTCGTCAATTATTCTTAATTATAACATGTTCTACAGTGACCGTCGGTAAAACTTTGGTATTCCTGTTAGTCGGGATGCTCCATCGACTCATGTTCTCTCCTCTTTCTTCTTTTCCTGTACCTAGGAACTAATATAATCCGAATAGTAATATTGTGTGAACCTCGTGTGAGAGTGAGATGTGAAGAAACAACCAATTTGGTGAACCTCAACCCCCAAAAGACAATAGACGTCGAGTTTACAGGATTCTCTATTACCCTTTCTAGTTATGGGAGACAGTCATACGACAAATTTGAAGTCGACTCGAAATAAGAGTTTATATTTCGTAAAGTTTCCGACCATCTTAAAGTGGAGGTCAAAGGGTCCGTTGATAGTGTACAGTGAGTACCTACAAGACTTCGAGTGTCCATTATAAGGTAGAGTAGTGGAGTTAAAATTTGGACCTCTTTCTGTTTACTTTACCCACGGTTATTTTGGAGTTCCGATGTCTCTATTTTCTTTTCTTATTTTTAGGTTCTCCGTTTCCTTTCATTTGTTAGATGAGACGATAGATTAGAGGTTGAAAGGTGAGAAACAAAAGAAAAGAGAAAATATTACGACGTACTCTCTAAGTTTTAATCTGTGTTTAAAAGAACCTTCAGGAAGAAAGACGTAATCAAAAGACCTGAGTGAACTGGGAACGTATGTTCATTGTGGTGGAGGACGTCTCTTTTCTAAGTTGTTAAGGTTTAAGTATTAGATTTTAGAAAACAAGAAAAGAGACGGTGTAGTATTCTTATTTTTAGTCAGAATCTTGGTTTATCCATATTGTCCGAAATTGCATTTAGTATACTTACGATTATAAGAAAGAGAGATTTACAGAGAAGTCATTCCGACTTACTATACGTTTTACTACCGTTATTTTAACTTTCTAATAGAATTAGTTTAAAAATTACGAAAAAAGTAGTATCCGTTATTCAACCTCTATAATTATTAAAGTTCGGTCTTAACCATCGAGACAAGTGTCAACGAAACCTATCATTGGTTTACTCCGAAAGTGAGTCCGATGGTTTCTTTAGAGTACTCTCTGTTTTATAAGTCTTTTCCACTCCTGAAGATACATAGGCTCTTCATGAATCGGTCTTTAGGTCTTTCGACCCAGTAGGGAGTGACTCGACAGATAACCGAGGTGTCAACCGAAGGACCGAAAGTGAAGAAAGGACGATACTAGGTAGCAGGTGTGTCGTCGGACGTGGTAGGACAATTAGTACTTTGTCTCGTGGTTGAGACGAGTTTTAAAGGTTGTTGGAGGGTACAATGAGTCTTGTCATACCGGTAGTTTCGAGGTACATTAGACTGGAAGATGATGGGACTAACTGAAATATAGGGTACGATGGAAGGAAGAGTTTCAGATAGGGTAGGAGGAACCGGAGAAACTGCAATTTTTACGGTCCGTACGGAGGTGAGTCACGGAGACCGGAATACGTAGGAGAAGGATATTTCAATAAGAACCTCCATAAAAGAACCGAGTAGGAGAAATTTATCCAAAGACGACTTTACAGGGGAATAAACAAGTCTATGTAAGTAATGAGGGATGAGAGTTGGAGTATTATATAGACTAAAACGTGGTAAATTTTTTGAAGGACAGTGGACCCCGGAGAATATTCTTCATCTAAGGAACCGGACGATCGGTGACTTAGACTTAGATAATCTACTGTCGGGTCTATACGTTAAGTAATAGTTCTTAACCTTTGGTCCTCTTTCTCTCTTATTTTTCTTAAAGGTTTGGAGAGGGAGAGGTGAGGAAACAGTCAGACTTAGGTTGGGGAGACCACGAAGAGGAGGGAGATCAAGTGTCTCGATTCTCATAACAAGTCGAACTATGTTATTACTATTGATATTAGTGTGTTTAGCGTATAAGGTGAGACGTACTTCGACGTGTCTCTTGACTGCCGGAACACACCCCGTCAGTACATAGTTTCGTCGTCCTGGACACGTCTTAAGTCCTTTACGGTCACGAAGAGGAAGTGAAATACAAGGAACATTGGAACACCAGAGAGAGTCAACGACATGGTCTCTCGTCCATTAGGTAGTTTTCTCTTCGTAATATTTGATAGGGAGACGGGAGGGTCATGGAAAAAGGGGAGGTGGAACACTAAAATTTTAACTTCGACCTTCCTCAAATTCTATCACACCTTACGAACTCCGAGAGTCTTAAGACAGGGGTCGCAAAACTAGGAGTAGGACAGGGTTTACAAAGAATAATCACACAGGATGGGACGAGAAATGGACCGAGTCGTCCATTTCTTAGACGGACGTTACACCCTCTGGACCAAAACTAGGGACGTAACCCTTCTAGGGGACCTCTTCCCTTTCCAGTGGTTGAGGTCGTAAGACTGGACCTCTTAAAGTACCTTACATATCAGGGACCCCATCGTCTCAGTCGCTGAAAGTGAAAGTCGTAAAAACTCGAAGGATGCATCGAGTCTACCATTTCTTAAACGGACGTTACGTCCTTAGGGAATACTGATATGTCACCTTCATTCTTTATCTAAATTCCCTGATCTAGACTGTCTGTCTCACGGACTACTTTATACCTACCTCCAAGCACTGTGACATGTTATCTGTTCTTAGTTCTGGTAGGGGTTCTTTTTCTTTACGTTTTTTCGTTTTACCGACAGACTCCTCCGGAATGTTTATAGACACTTTTCTTCTCTTCACTTTTCGTTTCCTCTTTTCCTTTCTATAAGGGTAAACTTACGTCTGAAGGTTGCTTATCGTTCCTCTCTATTCTTTTGGAAGGAGTCACTAGTTACGTTTCTTTATCTCCTTTTGTTATCTTACCCTTTCTTGTCTCCAGAGAAGTTCTATTAATCTCTATGGTTCCCTTGTAAATTACGTTTGTACCCGAGTTATTACTTGTCTTTAACATACCTGGATTGTCTTCGTCTTCTATGATTCTTCTCCACCGTTCTTATGTGTCTTCTTGACATGTTTTTTCTAGAAGTGCTGGGTCTTTTAGTACTACCACACTACTGAGTGGATCTCAGTCTATAGGACATTACACTTTAATTCATCCGGAATCCTTCGTAGTGATATTTGTTTCGATCATCTCTACTACCTTAAGGTCAACTCGATAAAGTTTAGGACTTTCTACTACGACACTTTCACGAAGTAAGTTATACGGTCGTTTTAACCTTCTGAGTCGTCACCGGTGTCCTGACCTTATCCAGTCAAAAGTAAGGTTAGGGTTTCTTTCCGTTACGGTTTCTTACGAATTCGATGGCGTGTTAACGTGAGTAGAGTGTATGATCATTTCATTACGAGTTTTAAGTGGTTCGGTCCGAAGTCGTTATGTACTTGACACTTGAAGGTCTACAAGTTCGACCAAAATCTTTTCCGTCTCTTGGTCTTTAGTTTAACGGTTGTAAAAGACCTAGTAACTTTTTCGTTCTCTCAAGGTCTTTTTGTAGATACAGACGAAATAACTGATACGGTTTCGGAAACTGACACACCTAGTGTTATTTGACACCTTTTAAGACTTTCTCCTCCCTTATGGTCTGGTGGACTTGACGGAGAACTCTTTGGACATACGTCCAGTCCTTCGTTGTCAATCTTGACCTGTACCTTGTTGTCTGACCAAGGTTTATCCTTTTTCCTCATACAGTTCCGACATATAACAGTGGGACGAATAAGTTGAATATACGTCTCATGTAGTACTCTTTACGACCCGACCTACTTCGTGTTCGACCTTAGTTCTAACGGCCCTCTTTATAGTTATTGGAGTTTATACGTCTATTGTGGTGGGAATACCGTCTTTCACTTCTTCTTGATTTCTCGGAGAACTACTTTCACTTTCTCCTTTCACTTTTTAACCGAATTTCGAGTTGCAAGTCTTTTGATTCTAGTACCGTAGACCAGGGTAGTGAAGTACCCCTTATCTACCCCTTGGTCATCTTTGTCACCGACTGATAAAACTTCCCGACGTTTTAGTGACGTCTACCACTGACGTCGGTACTTTAATTTTGTGCGAATGAGGACGAGAACATTCTGTGACCTGAATAGGTCTCTCGTCAATGTCCAAGGTATTTTTAACGTAACTCCAACACACGAATCAATGAGTCAGCACAGACTGAGAAACGTTGGGGCACCTGACGTCGGACGGTCCGAAGAGTCAGGTACCCCTAAGAGGTCCGTTCTTATCACCTTACCCAACGGTACAGGAGGAAGTCCCCTAGAAGGGTTGAGACCCTAGTTTGGGTCCAGAGGGCGTAACGTCCACCTAAGAAATGACTGACATGGTCGTCCCTCGTGTGAGTGTTCAAGGTATCGTTAACGTAACTCCCATTCCTACGAAAAGATAGTCTAAACAGTTCGTCAGACCAAATTGAAGGTCGCGGACTATTCTGGACACGAGTAGGGACTTACACGGTCGTGAAAACGTGTCAAAAGAGTCCACACTCAGTCACACCCTTATACATATACAATCGAAAAAATACGAAGACTCTCCCGAAGGGACCACCGAGTATACCACTTCTTAGGTGGACTTTAAACCCTCTGGTCGTAAACTAAGGACCCAGTCTTTCTAGGGGACCTATTCCTTGATTGTTGGGGAGGTCATCAGAAAAGACCTCTTAGGGTACCTGTCTCCTCGGACCACCCGATGTGAGGTACCCCAGTGTTTCTCAACCTGTGTTGACTCGTTAATTGTGTGTGCACGAAAACTCTCTCTTTGTCATTTCTAGGTAATTTCTGTGCCCCCCTTTTTTTTCCCTCCTTTTAAACAGTGGCTTAATACTTATAAATTGGATATACGTCACAATAATCGTTGAACCCTCGTTCATGTTTGAAGTAATAAATACGTCGATAAAGACAGTGGAGGATCACCGAGAGTCTCGTCCTAGGAAGTCCCGGGTCCTTTATCTCAAAAAGTTAAAAACTTCCATTGTTTCCTGTGAACAGTATTCAAATAATCCTACATTCTTATATCGACAAAATGACCTTCATAAAGGTAAAAATTTACGTATGACTTAGATTACAAAACAGAGTACAGGAAACGAGAAAAATTAAGTTATAAGATAGTGAAAGTAAAAGTTCTGCAGAGTTTCCTTTGATTTAATACTACTACAGGAACTGTACGTTCTTAGTTTTACCTGAATATAGGATTACGTGGAAGTCAAATCACAAACACCCAGTTTTTACCAAAAATGTCCATGAAAAATTTTTAACTACTTCACGGGATTAAGGTGACAGTGAGTGTGCTCCAGTTACTGTGGTAAAATATACTTTCGTTACACTTGATTCCCTTTAAAATGAAATAATACCTTTCTTTGTATGATTATCTAAACAACTCTCCTACGACGGAATTCAATAATGTACACCTAAGATGTGAGACATGGAATATACATTCCTTTATGTATCATAAATGTTTACTTGTGACCGTGCAAAAGGAGGATTGTTTTTAATTAATGGTGACGAAACTTCTGGTGGTTCGCGGAAAGGTTTTCTCTTCGAGGTGTAGGTCTCTATCGGGTAATGAAAAAAAAACTATCAAAATAGTGAATACAGATATATGGATTAGTTGATATAAATAGAAATACACAAATCATTGAAAAATTATTTACTTTAATATGTAAGTAAACGATAGATAGAACAAAAGAATTTTATCAAAAAAAAACAAAAGAATTTATGAAATAAAATAAAAGTGACGACTTAAAATAAGGTAACCTATTTATAGTGTGAACAATAAATAAGTGCAAAATCAGACATCTATCAAATTCACGGAAATTACAAAACAAAAAGTGATGATTTTTATTTTAGTAAGAAAAGTAGTCTATAACAAAGTGCAAAATTTGTTTTAGATCCAAGATTAAAGGACAATTTAGGTGTTCCTTCAACGTTGTGACATGTTCCACGTAACAAACTCAGATGAATCCTCCATCCGGTACTTACAAAGAAATAGAAGTAGACAACAAAAGAGGAGAGACGGGTGTAAAGACGTCAGACTTGGAGAGAAGAGTAAGAGGTGGTAACATGAGTGACGGGGGGTTTAAAGATTTTATACCTTTTGTTTCTATATTAATTTTAGAAAGTGTTTCCGTTACTTTTGTGCGGGACCGATAGTATTTCTTTTGTTATTCCTTTTGAGAGACATGAGACAGAGGACAGATAATACAGTATAACTCACATAATTCCATACACGAAAATGAGTTTTATTAACACTTTAAACAACTGGTTAAAGACAATTCATTTGGTAACTTTGTTCAAAGAGTCGTGGTTCAAAGATGAGACTAAATAATCGAGGTCGTGGAGAGAGTCTACAGAGACGTAGAGGTACTCCGAGGAGATGAAAAGCGGAAACCGACGACTCGAAATATCTGGTAAAGTCCTCAAAATAATGATGACGTCGTTACCTTGTATAACGAAATAGTCAGTTAGAGAGTCAGTCTATTGTGATAACGAACAGAACAGAGACGTGATGACTGAGAATGTCTACTCCACCATTATCCTAAGACAGATTGGAGAATGTTGGTGTAATGTCGTCATTTTTTATTCCTCAGGAGTGTGGACCGGTAAAGTCTATGTCAGGGTGAATGGGACTAGAAGTCAAGTCAAGTCAAGTCAAGTCAGTGAGTCAGCATAGACTGAGAAACACTGGGGTACTTGGCGTCGTCCGGTCCGGTGGAACAGGTAGTGGTTGAGGGTCTCAGAGGGGTTTGAGTACAGGTAACTAAGCCACTACGGTACGTTGGTAGAGTAGGAGACAACAGGCGAAGAGGTCGACGGAAGTTAGAAAGATTCGTAGTCCACCGGTTTGATAACCTAAAGTCGAAGTTGTCGTCAGGAACGTTACTTGTGGGTCCTGACTAGAGAAAATCCTACCTGACCAACCTGGAGGAACGTCAGGTTCCCTGAGAGTTCTTAGAAGAGGTTGTGGTGTCAGGTTTCGTAGCTAAGAAGTCCCGAGTCGAAAGAAATATCAAGTTGAGAGTGTAGGTATGTACTGATGACCTTTTTGGTATCGGAACTGATCTACCTGAAAACAACCGTTTCATTATAGAGACGAAAAATTATACGATTGATCCAACCAGTATTGAAAGGAAGGTTCCTCATTCGCAGAAAATTAAAGTACCGACGTCAGTGATAGACGTCACTAAAACCTAGGGGGGTCTTATTTCAGACTGTGACAAAGGTGACAAAGGGGTAGATAGAGGGTACTTCACTACCCTGGTCTACGGTACTATAATCAAAAGACTTACAACTCGAAATTCGGTTGTAAAAGTGAGAGGAGAAAGTGAAAGTAGTTCTCGGAGAAGTTAAGAAGAAGTGAAAGACGGTATTATCACCACAGTAGACGTATAGACTCCAATAACTATAAAGAGGACCGTTAGAACTAAGGTCGAACACGAAGTAGGTCGGGTCACAAACAGTACTACATGAGACGTATCTTCAATTTATTCGTCCCACTGTTATATGTCGGAACTGTATGAGGAAAAAGGATAAACCTTGGTCAGACAACAAGGTACAGGTCAAGATTGACAACGAAGGACTGCACGTATGTCTAAAGAGTTTTCCGTCAAGTCCACCAGACCATAAGGGAGGAGAAAGTCTTAAAAGGTGTCAAATAACACTAGGTGTGTCAGTTTCCGAAATCGTGTCAGTTATTTCGTCTGTGTCTACTAAAAGACCTTGAGAGAACGAAAAAGTTACTAGGTAGTTTACAACCGTTAAACTAAAGACCAAGAGACGGAAAAGATTTTGGTCGAACTTGTAGACCTTCAAGTGTCAAGTACATAACGACTTCGGATCGAACCTCTTAAAACTCGTAATGAAAGGATTGTACACTCTACTCACGTTAATACGTCATCGAACTCGCAAGAAACCGTAACGGAAAGAAACCCTAACCTTACTTTTGACTGGATAAGGTCAGGACACCGGTGAAGACTCAAAAGGTTTAAACGACCATATAATTCACGTCGTAAAAGTTTCGTTGTGTAAAATCCTAAACTTTATCCAGTTGACCTTAAGGTAGTGGAGGTGATCGAAACAAGTATCACTACGAAGGATTCCGGGTGAACTGGAGTGTCAGGTCCTAGACCGAGATCCACTCAGTAGTGTGGTAGTACTAAAAGACCCAACACTTCTAGCAAAAACATATCAAGAAGACACATAAGGACGGTGGAGAAGAATTATAGAAGACGAAGACAATCCAGGGATGTAAAAGACAGGAAATAACTCGGGCAGAAACGTACTTTACGAGGGAACCTTAGAGACTAAAAGAACTTCTCTAGAGATCAGAAAAAGCAATATAATAAAAGGAGATAAAGAAACGTGACTAGAGAGTCCTTCCGAAAGAATAGAGAGGAACGATAAGAAACATTCCAGTGGGACTAGGATTACAAAGAATTCCCGAGACCTTAAACTAATGACCAATGATTAGGACTTAAGAGGTGATTGGTAGACACGTAAGAAGTAGTATAATCAATTAGATTAAGAAGTTAAATGAACAGACTTTTCACCTTACATTTCGTTATGATATGGTCAAGAACGACGTATTGTTTAGTGGGTCTTTGAATCGTGGTATTTTGTTATTAGTAAAATAATAAAGAGCTCTGGGATACCCAACAGACTCGACCAGACTACGAGACCCGTACTGACTAGAATCGTACTGAATAAGTCCTACATAAAAATCGCCCATCCAATCGACTCCTAGTTGACCGGATACCCCTCGAAAATAACCCAATAAGTTGAGACGACACGTACCAGAGAGTCGGACCTAATCAGGAGTACGGTTACCGTCCCGAAATTCTCGTACTCCTGTATTAATCGTCTCACAATGAAGACGATTTCATTAAGTGTCCTAATCGAGTCTTAGTTTGATCTATCTTTGATTTTTTAATGTTGTGTTTTCCTATAGTAATGAACCACGGTAGTTTTGTTATTAAAATGGATTGTTATAGTTAGAGATTCGTTATTGTACTCTTAATTAAATACATTTATAGAACCATATTACAGTCCATGTATTAGTTTTGACCATGTCTCGGTTGAGTTCCGATATATAGCAGTGGAACGAATAAATTAAATATACGACTCATGTAGTACACTTTATGGTCCGACCTATCTTGTGTTCGATCTAAGTTCTAACGGTCCTCTTTATATTTATTGGAGTTTATGTGTCTGTTGTGGTGGGAATACAATCATTCGTTTCTCCTTGACTTCTCGGAGAACTACTTTCACTTTCTCCTCTCACTTTTACAACCGAATTTTGAGTTGTAAGTCTTTTGATTCCAGTACCGTAGACCAGGGTAGTGAAGTACCGTTTACCTACCCCTTTGTCCCCTTTGTTACTCTCTGAAAAAAAAGAACTGAGTTTTAGTATCGACTACCACTGACGTCGGTACTTTAATTTTCTGCGAACGAGAAACCTTCTTTTCGATACTGGTTGGATCTGTCGTATAATTTTTCGTCTCTATTGTGAAACGGTTTTTTCCCGGTAGAAGTTTCGATACTAAAAAGGTCCTCATTACATACCTACACTCTCAATTTCGACTCGCGACTTCTTAACCACGAAAACTTGACACGATAACCTCTTCTGAGAACTCTCAGGGAACCTGACCTTCCTCCAGGTCGGTTAGGTAGGATCTCCTTTATTCAGAACTTATAGGTAACCTTCCTGACTACGACTTCGACTTTGAGGTATGAAACCGGTGGACTACACTTCTTGACTACGTAACTTGTTCAGGACTACGACTCTTTCTAACTTCCGTCCTCCACTTTCCCTACGGTCTCCTACTCTACCAACCTACCGTAATGGTGAGCTACCCGTACCCAAGCTCATCCGGGGTCTTCAACCACTACCTGTCTTTTCGGACCATACGACGTCAGGTACCCCAGCGTTTCTCAGCCTATACTGACTCACTGACTTGACTTGACTTATAGATCCTGACTTTATACGACAGAAGGACAAGTCTGACCCTATATGACACAAGAAAAAGTTTTATACAAACGACCTGTCTTTCCGTTACTAACGAAAGAGGATAAGAACCTTAATTTTTTCTTTTTATAGGATTTTGTTAATAGTGACTTTTATTAACTTCCAAGGTAAGGGTTCTAGGAGATTTAGTCCTCAGTCGTTTGTGAAAGACATTTTCTCACCTATCATTTATAAAACCTGAGTCTTACGGTACAGAGACAGTGTTGATGAGACGTGACATCACTTTTTTCTTCGGTATCTACTTTTACAGTGGTTAGCCATGTCGTTAGAAGGTCGTTTTGAATAAAGGTCTTTTTCCACTGCGTGACCTGAGACAGTAATTACAGTGTTTCCAACCCATATCGATACTAAACCAAGAGATATTTTTCCTCGTTATAAAAACCTACGAGATTTACTTATCACTAAAATTTCAACTATATTGCTTTCGGTAGTATTCTGTGTATAATTACTTAGGTAAGTCATTGTTCAAACGAGAAACTTAAATGATTCTTCGTAGAAACCTCGTTTCTTAACGAAAATGACGGATTAGGAAGGAGTACCGTTCAAAAATCACATCGAAATCTCACCCCTTTTAGTGAGTCCTTTATAACTTTTAGATGTTTACACAAACCTCTTTTATTTTTGACTAGTAGAGTAATGTTGTTAAAGATATGTAAAGGTACCACGAACGCGAGTCAGTGAAGTCAGTACAGGTCGAGAGACACTGGGGTACCTGGTATCGGGCGGACTGAGGAGACAGGTACCCTAAGAAGTCCGTTCTTATGACCTCACCCAACGATAAAGGAAGAGGTCACTATTTCATACTTCACTCACTTCACTCACTTTAGCGAGTCAGCACAGACTGAGAATAGCTGGGGTACCTGACATCGGATGGATGGTCCGAGGAGACAAGCACCCTAAAAGGTCCGTTTTCATGATCTCACCCAACAGTAAAGGAAGAGGTGTAAAGGTACCATTAAAGATGGTAAAGTCTTTTCAATTCAGAATAATAAAGTGAATATAAACGTAAGTTACAGATTTATATGGAACGAGTCGTTGACAATCAAAGGGATTAATATAAATAGTACCCAGTGTACATAAGAAACAAAAGAACCATAAACACGGGACGTCAGAATTTAAAGAATAATGATAAATAAACAAACAAAAGGTAAAAGTGATACAGATGATGTGTTTACCAAAATTCACTGAATGTTTAACCAACTAAAAGTAAAAGAATAACTCTATATTGACTGTATCTTATAACACAAATTCTATACATCGTACAACTCAACTATGTAAATATACAACGTTATACTATATGTCGTAATCGATTCTGGAGATGGTGTAATGTATTAATAATAAATAAAAAGATGACGAAAATTTTTTGATAATATGGTGCCGTAAGTTCGGTAACCCAATATGTCAATTTATTCCCTCCATTTCTCTTTCCCTCTCTCTATTAAGAAAGTCCTTAAACTTACGTCAACAATGATATAAACTTGTGAGTTGAAACAAAACTTATACCACCCTCAGTTTCATTTTTACCTTGGAGTCCTAAAATGTACAAAGAATGACATTCTATTTTTCTTTCCGGTGCAAGATGTCTTCTCTGTACAAAAGAATCTGGTATATGATTCCTTTTAGACTGTATAAACAAAAGTCTTCTACTTTTGAACAGGTAAAAATTAAGAAAAAATAATTTACGGTTCTTTTTCAAATTCTTGTCCTGACACTCAAGTTAGTTCTTTCAGATCTATATAGAAGACTGATAGATTTTACTGTGTTATCCTGGACTTTTAATTTTCTTCTTTTTACTTACCTATTATCAGGGATCTCGTAAGTAGATTATAAAACATGAATTAATTACTTAATGAAGGACATATAATTATAATAACTACTCGTGGAACGGTTTACACCTATTTAAATAATAGTGAAGTACCATTCCTGGCAGGAGGGATTTTGACTTTAAATCTTGATAGACGAATATTGTGTTACTGAATTTTGACAATTTAGTTTTAGGTAAATTTACAAAATAAATAAATAAATAAAAACATATTCCGTTCGAGGGAACTTTTATTCAGTGATACATTTTAAATCGTCGATTTCTCAGAAGACACAACATCTTCTGTAAAAGAGTTATTAGACCCTTATCAAAATAGTATTCGGTTATGAAGTCAAAATAAAATCTTTAAGGTTATCTACTACTAGTCGTAAAACAGTTAGTGTATGTTAAAAAATCCGTAGACCATATTATGATTAATTTTACTAAAAAATTTATTTTGGTTCTTAAAGTTTTTGTCATTGTTATTTCACCCGTCACTTATATCATCTAAAGAGTCAAGTCAAGTCAAGTCAGCGAGTCAGCACAGGCTGAGAAGTGCTGGGGTACTTATCGTCGTGCGGTCCGGAGGGACAGGTAGTGGTTGAGGGCCTCAAGTGAGTCTGAGTACAAGTATCTCAGCCACTACGGTAGGTCGGTAGAGTAGGAGACAGTAGGGGAAGAGGAGGACGGGGGTTAGGGAGGGTAGTAGTCCCAGAAAAGGTTACTCAGTTGAGAAGTGTACTCCACCGGTTTCACGACCTCAAAGTCGAATTGTAGTAAGGAAGGTTTCTTGTGCGTGTTGACTAGAGGAAATCTTACCTGACCAACTTAGAGGAACGTCAGGTTCCCTGAGAGTTCTCAGAAGAGGTTGTGGTGTGAAGTTTTCGTAATTAAGAAGTCGCGAGTCGGAAGAAGTGTCAGGTTGAGAGTGTAGGTATGTACTAGTGACCCTTTTGGTATCGGAACCTTTCTACCTGGAAAAAATCTTTCTCTGTAATCAGAGACTAAAAATTATACGATAGATCTAACCAGTATTGAAAGGAAGGTTCCTCCTTCGTAAAAAAATTTAAAGTACCGACGTTAGTGGTAGATGTCACTAAAATCTCGTGTAACATTTCTAAGTCTAAGACGAAGAGAACTGAACGTCGGAATTCTTATTAGTCGGGAAGTCGACCAGTTACCATGTGTTTCGAAGTCAACAGTTACTTAAAATGTCTAGTACAATCAACGACGAAATAAGGGTTCCTTTCTCAATTGTTGACAATGTGAATCGTCCATAATACCACGTCGACTCAAACTGCTTCAGAGTCCCTTACACGAATTTTCCCTCAATTACACCTGAAAGGATGATATGAGAATCAGTCTCTCCGGTAGTCTAGTAATACACAGTAAAGAGTAAGAGTAGTCCCGCTATAATGGGAGGGTCCTACGACACAACCATAGAGAACGGGGGTGTGAAGTAACAGGTTAAAAATCACGAAACAAGTACGTTCACCCGTAGAGATGACGGTTAATTGGATGAGGATGTTTTAACTAGAAGACGATCGACCATCCAAATAAAATAAAATATAAAATAAGGAACGGTATAAAGTTATCAAATAAGTTATCGCATTGTGTATAAAGTAAACACAATTCACTCTGTTCGAGACTGTTTGACCGCACTTCTCATATAACGAAGTCAGAAGTGGATAGAAAGGGAAGGTAAGTTTAGTCGTCGAATATGAATGACTCGTGAATCATCCCTGTTGTAGTCATAAGATTCACAAAATGAAGATGATTGTCCAACTTAGTCTTGTCAGGTTCCTCCAATTATGGTAATCCTGTTAGAAAAGTCTCTACTCATTTTTATTTAGTCAGTCAAGTTCCACTATGTTGATCATTCATGTCCTCGGTCTTAAGACTTCGTCGGATTAAAGTCTCGTCCGATACTTTAGTAATTGTATAAGACGGACGGTTGTCGAGTTTTTGGTCCAGTTTATGGACCAAGGTGATGAATTCAACATGTTAAAGTCAGTTCAGTATACTTGATTAATTCGGACAAAGATGTAGAGATTTTTCTACTGATTATCGGAATAACTTCTCAACGAACACCCGTAACTTACTCCTATATATGTATTGTCGGTAAACATTTTAGTCCTGTACTAATATGCCATTCCTTTATACATTCCTTTTATCATTTAAAAATTTGACAACATTATCCGTTTCTTATTTGATAAAGAAGTGAGTACTTTCCATCTCCTCTTCATCACACTCTTCATCACTATAAATGATTTATGGGTAAGATATGTACTTTATTATCTGAGTTTCAACCGTTGTGTTTCCTACTGAATCATTTTAATTGTCTGGTCACTAAAACGAGAATTCAAAAGAACTCTTTTTATGTAGTGACTCTAAAGTGATTAATACACAGTCATACATAAAAATGTATGACCAATTATGACTTCACTTTATGGTTCACGGTTTAAGTTTATACGACAGAACCTTTTCGACCATCTTTACCGTAATACTTAACGGACCTCTTATTATAGTAGGAACCTCTCGAAGTATCTCATCTGTGCAGAAGTCCTCTTCTTATTCTAATCCACTTTTTACCTTCTCTTCCGTAAACCTGGATTGACTATCCACCCGACTAAATTTTCGAACTTATGTTTTCGAACACCTGTTCGTTCGGTAGGACCTACTGTTACTACTACTGTAATCACCCTCTACTCTCTCAATTTACGTCTTCTATGAGGTCTTCTATAAAATATAGAAACTAAAATACGTCATGTAACAATCCAATATAAGTTTATCCAATTCTAGAAAAAGTTTTGTAGTAAAATTTTCTTTCCGATACATCTTTTAACTCCTTTTTACTTGTGACCGGACATAACTAGACAGAAACTAATTCTTCTTTACTTTTACAAGTTTAATCAAACGTTAAACCGGTACATTCATCCGAAAAACATAACCTTTTTTTTTTATTGTTCGAATTGGATTGAAATAAGTTTACCTTTTTTTTCTACGTTTCACTTTACGTTTCAAACTTTACGTTTCAAATAAAAATTAGACGTACACTTTAAAGTTTTTTTTTTTTTTTCTACTCCCTTCACTGTAAGAATTTGGATCACCACCGTAAAAGGAAATCTTATCAACAATTAACTCCTAGTCTCGAAAAAGATTCTTTATAGTTAATTTTAAGAAACCTTGTTTTGGGTTTTATTTACAAAAGTATTAATAATCCCTATTACGGATGTAAAGGATGTAAAGTTCATAGACAATGAAGTTTAATAAAGGAACTTATAATAAGTAGTTTTGAGTGTAGGATAGATATGGGTAGTCAAGTCAAGTCAAGTCAAGTCAAGTCAAGTGAAGTCAGCGAGTCAGTATAAACTTAGACACTGGGGTACCTGACGTCGTTCGGTCCTAAGGGACAGGTAGTGGTTGAGGGTCTCGAATGAGTTCGAGTACGGATAACTCAGTCACTACGGTAGGTTGGTAGAGTAGGAGACAAAAGGGGAAGAGATGGGCGGAAGTTAGAAAGGGTCGTAGTCCCAGAAAAGTTTACTCAGTCAAGAAGTGTATTCACCATTTTTATAACCTCAAAGTCGAAGTCGTAGTCAGGAAGGTTTCTTATAAGTCCTGAATAAAGGAAATCCTAGCTGACCAACCTAGAGGAACGTCAGGTTACCTGAGAGTTCTCAGAAGAGGTTGTGATGTCAAGTTTTCGTAGTTAAGAAGTCACGAGTCGAAAGAGATATCAGGTTGAGAGTGAAGGTATGTACTGATGACCTTTTTGATTTCGAAACTGATCTGTCAATAAACACTGTTTCATTACAGAGATAAAAAAATATACGACGGATCCAACCAGTGTTGAAAAGAAGGTTCCTCGTTAGTAGAAATTTTAAAGTACCGACGTCAGTGGTAGACGTCACTAAAACCCCGGGTCCTTTTATTTCAGACAGTGCCAAAGGTGACAAAGGGGTAGATAAACGGTACTTTACTACCCTGGTCTACGGTACTAGAATCAAGAGTCTTACAACTTGAAATTCGGTTGAAAAAGTGAGAGGAGAAAGTGAAAGTAGTTCTCCGAGAAATCGAGAAGAAGTGAAAGACGGTATTCCCACCACAATAGACGTATAGACTCCAATAACTATAAAAAGGGCGTTAGAACTAAGGTCGAACACGAAGTAGGTCGGGTCACAAAACGTACTATATGAGACGTATATTCAATTTGTTCGTCCCACTTTATATGTAGGAACTGTATAAGGAAAGGGCTAAACCTTGATCAGACAACAAGGTATATGTCGAGACTGACAAAGAAGGACTGGACGTATGTCCAAAGAGTTCTCCGTCCAGTCCACCAGACCATAAGGTAAAGACATTATTAAAGGGTGTCAAATAACACTAGGTGCGGCAGTATCCGAAACCGTCTCAGTTATTTAGTCTTCATCTACAAAAAGACCTTGAGAGAGTGGAAAAACTACTAGGTGGCTCAAAACCGTTAAACTTGAGAGTAAGGAGACGGAATTTGTAGAGCTTCAAGTTTCAAGTGGGTGATAACTTGGGACCGAACCTCTTAAAACTCGTAACGAAACACACACTCTACTCACGTTAACACGCCATCAAACTCGTAAGAAACCATAACGAAAGAAACCCTAACCTTCCTTTTGACTGGATAAGGTCAGGACCCTGGTGAAGACTCAAAAGGTTTAAACGACCATACAATTCACGTCGTTGTGAATTCTACAAAGTTTCGTTGTAGAAAATCCTAAACTTTATCAAGTTGACCTTAAGGTAGTGGAGGTGATCGAAACAAGTATCACTACGAAGGATTCCGGGCGAACTGGAGTGTCAGGTCCTAGACCGAGATCTACTCACTAATGTGGTAGCACTAATAGACCCAGTGCTACTAGAAGAAAAAACATATCAAGAAGACACATAAGAACGGTGGAGAAGAATTATAGAAGTCGAAGACAATCCAGGTACGGTAAAGAAAGCAAATAACAGGACACAAACGTACTTTACAAGGGAACTATAGAGATTAAAAGAACTACTCTAGAGATAAGAAAGGGTAAAATAACAAAAGGAGATAAAGAAACGTAACTAGTGACTCCTTCCGAAAGAATAGAGAGGAACGATAAGAAACCTTGAGAAATAAGTTTACCTGCATAGAAAGGGAAAGAGGAAACTGACAGTGAAGGGAAGAAAAGTGTCGATAAACATTCCGGAGGAGTCTGTCGGTAAAACGGAAAAACGTAAAGTAAAAGAACACCTACCAGAATTAGTGACGGAGGACATGTTACAGTTCTTGGAGACGGGTATCAAGAAACCTGTGAGACAGATAGTCTAGATTAGGAAACTTAGATAAACAGTGAAGATGACATATTAGCATTCCCTAAACTAAATCCAATACGGACTTACGACATCACCAAAAGGGATGAAAGAAGTTAAATTCAGACTTAAACCGATATTTCTCAAGTACTAGACTCGGTGTCAGTCGAGGGTCAGAACAAAAATGACCGACATATCTCGAAGAGGTAGAAACCGACGTTTCTTATATTAGTTAGACTAAAACCATAACTGGTAGACCACTACAGGTACACTTCTCAGAAGGGAACACAACAACTTTCTACCACAAACGACACTGGTCACGTAAGATAAACGTTTTGAGATAATCGAAAACGGGACGAAGTAAGACATGAGGTTCCGGTTTAAACGGACAATGATGTCTATATAGACCTGAAGGATGAAAACGTAAGATCAGGGGATATTACGTTCCTGTAGAAAGAACCCACAAACAAGATCTTAAGAACATCCAGAAGTATCTTGGTAAGTAGTAGTCGAAGAAATCGTAATGACCAGCCCCGTATTAGAACCTAATGACACTATAACTTACCAAACGGAACCTTTACTTGTCTCTAGTAAGACAACAAAAACTCTAACGTAGGTTCATGACGTAAAGCCTGAGAGAACAACTGATACTACCGATTATAAGGTAAAAAAATTTCACTAAGAACGAGTATTATCATATACATTACCAGCAGACTCGATTTAAGTAGGTAAGGTTCAGGTAAAATAAAATGATTAAGAATTTTACACCTACAAGTGAGAACGGTAGAGGACAAACTGGTGAAGGTTAAACGGAACTAAGTACCTGGATTGTAAGGTCCAAGGATACGTTACAACGAGAAGTATCGTAGTCTGAAATGAAGGTAGTGGTCAGTGTAGACGTTCACCCACCAACCAAAAAAAAAAAAAAAAAAAAAACGAAACCGAGGTAGGGAAGTAAGAAAGACTTCAATCAAGAGGTGATTAAAGGTCATCGTATAACCCGTGGATGACTGGACCCTCAAGTAGAAAGTCACAGGATAAAAAACGGAAAAGTATGACAAGTACACCAAGAGTACCGTTCTTATAACTTCACCAAACGGTAAGGGAAGAGGTCACCTGGTACAAAAAAGTCTTAAGAGGTGGTATTGGGTATTAAAATAGACATAAATATATACCCATAGATTAAATATAGGTATTAAAATAGATATAGATAATAATTATATATTAGAATATCTAAAATAAATATTCTATATAAAATAATAAGGATAAAATTTCTTCTCTTATAAGTCTGAGTTACTATTCGATCCTTTTTTCATATTCCTCCTTGAGTCATGATCATGTCACTCAATTCAAGGATCATGAGACTGAAGTCTTAAACGATTATGATATGGACAACAGGTCAGACATGCATTTACGATTTAAGTACTTGAATCATGAGAAAATTCCGGGAACGTAAAAATTTAAAGATCTTAATTTTATTTGTTGATATATTTAATTACAAATTCAATCCTTGTTATAATTTAAATTTAATTCGTCACTCACCTTGACTAAAATTTATTTTAGTAGTATTCAAAGTGAATCTACGAAAATAGAAAAAAATTTTTTTTCTGAAGTAAAAGTAAAATAAATTAGAAATACAACAACTCATATTTTATTATTACAATCTCGAGTTCGTTCTTTTTACTCAAGCGAGAAGGGGTGGTTATTGAACATTCATTTCCTTTATATCTTCTATTGAAAGACTATCAATTTAATCTTTTTAGTTACGTTGATTACTCACTCAACAGACCAAAACCGATTATCGGCATATTTGAAGGTATTTTAATAGGTACTATAGATCTTTTTCTACGTTTAAGTATTTTGGATTTATAATTCTACTAGTATATTACATAAACACCATACATTCTCCTTAAAGATCCTTTATATTTATCTTCCTTGATCTATATCCCACCCTTTATTAAAAGGAAGATACAAAACGAGGTACTCTGTACTGTAAGAGGTCGACTTTCTTGTACTCCTGTGTCTCGTACAGAGAGTGATATCATATCGGAGAACGAATCCCTCGGTCCCTACTGAGGTTGTCTTTTGACGTATTATTAAATGACGGTTTACCGTTGCTAAATTTATAAAGGATGTAAGGGGATATATCTTATAGACTTCTTATAGGTCATCCTTTTTTAAAGGGGGATTTTGTATTCCGAACAATCTACTTTATCGATGATTCACACTTTTATGTCAGTCCTTTGTACGTATGATTGGACAGGAGTATAACAGACTCTTTCCCAAAATTGTGACATAAGTTTATACGTGGGGTTCAGACGAAACGTTTGTGTCCAAACTTATATAAAGAGGAATAATCTCCCTTTTCAGTTATAAGTTTTGTGGTGGTTACTTATTTTACTTTCAAGGTTTCCTTTTGACGTGGTACTTTCTGTCCCATACAATAAGGAAGTTTAGTTTTCGGTTTGTTGGTTAGTTGTCAAATGACTGTACTGAAAAAAAAAAAAAAAAAAAAAAGGACTTTACCGAGTAAATCGGGATGAAACTTTTGAACCCGTTCTTTGAATGGTCAGATACGAACTAAAAGGGTAGACATTCTACCCCTAATAAGAGGGAGTTCGTAAACAAGAATCCTAATTTCCACGATTATGTATACCTCATACATCTCATTAGTATTTGGAAGTTACGTAAGAAAAGGACGAAGTGATACGGGGAGGAAGTGGGGAATTCAGAGTACTCTGTTACTTAATACTTCAAAGAAGACTATAAAGTACACTATGACTGTCTACATTGGTAAGATTCTCTTCGTACTTACACATTCTTCGATACTTTGTTTCTTTGGTCTTATTGTACGTTTCCTTTATTTAATCTCAATCTATTCATTTTCAACCTCCTTAAAAATTTAACAGAACCGTCTTAATTTCATTAGGTTGTTTTATAATTTGACTTTTTTGACTATTACACACTTAACTTAGTCTATAATTAAAATATAGTTAAGTTTAATATACATGACTAATACATGATACCTGGATCATAACATGGTTTGAAAACCTTATTTGACCTTTTTTTCTACCAATTATTCTCTGTGGTAAGACGTAAGTGCCTTTAAGAGAAAGGGGAAAGAGACAGAGACAGAGAGAGAAAGAGAGACAAAGACAAAGAGAGGTTGAGAAACAGAGACAGACAGACAGACAGACACAAAGACAGTAGTGGGAGAAGGATTAGATGAGTGAGACCATCTCCATCTCATTAACCAAATCCCTATTCGACTTGTAAGTGAAGTTGTCTCCCTTCACTCGATGTTTCGTTATATATAAAGAGTTACTACAACTTAGACTATTTAATACTCAGACCTGGGTGACATTAGTAGAGAATTGGTGTTCCTTTCTTCCAAAGACTCGTACTTCAACTGTGTTCGACCTCTCTTTTTTTTGTTTCTTTGTTTGTTGTTGTTTTTGTCACTCACTGTAGTAAACTCGAAATCTAGTTCAGTACGGACTCGATGAAGTCTTTAAACGTCAATATATTTTCGAAAGTATATCAGAGAAAGACGAATTTTTGATTAAACCTTATAAAAAAATTATGACCGTCGACTTTCTCATTATCACTACGTGGTACCAATCGGTATTAAAAGTTCTGATAGTTCAGACGTATTGGTAGTAATCACCTTGTGTATTTTCTTTCCATTTTATATTTCTATGACCAAAATTTTTCGGTGCACCCCTTTACGTTTGTAAAAATCCAATGTTTACGTGTCATTAAATGACTTAATTATTACAATACTAAGAAATTCCCGTTGGACTCTAACAACAAATAAGGAAAGGTGGTTAGTAAGTAAATTCTCTTTGTAACATTTAAAAAAAGTATGAGACTCCTTCTGAAGTCTACCACCTTTAAGTAGTTCTAAATAAATAGGACTTTACGTACGTAGGACGTCTCACATTCCCCGAGTAAGAGATCGTTTGGTGTAAAGAGGTGACATATCGTTCGAGTCAAAGGAGTTCCCCGTACGAGATCTCGGGGGTCTTGTCAAACTTGTGACAGTCCAACACTATAATACTCCTTGTATTCATGTCTGACCCTCTTGGTCCGACATATACATACTAACTAGTCATGTTTACCAAAATTTACCCATTGCTCCGAAGTTCAAATTTGTCTTTATTATTCAACTACTATAGGTATTCGACCCCATCGTTTTGAATTACTTTTCGTACACTTTTCATCCTTTGGTATAGAAGATTTTTAGAGAGAAGATCTGACTTAAAACCGTAAGGTAAGTCAAGTCAGTGAGTCAACAGAGGCTGAGAAACACTGGGGTGCTTAGCGTCGTGCGGTCCGGAGGGACAGGTAGTGGTTGAGGGTCTCAAGTGAGTTTGAGTACGGGTAACTCAGCCACCACGGTAGGTCAGTAGAGTAGGAGACCGCAGGGGAAGAGGAGGACGGGGGTTAGGGAGGGTCGTAGTCTCAGAAAAGGTTACTCAGTTAAGAAGAGTACTCCACCGGTTTCATGATCAAAGTCGAAATCGTAGTAAGGAAGGTTTCTTGTGGGTCCTGACTAGAGGAAATCTTACCTGACCAACCTAGAGGAACGTCAGGTTCCCTGAGAGTTCTCAGAAGAGGTTGTGGTGTCAAGTTTTGGTAGTTAAGAAGCCACGAGTCGGAAGAAGTGTCAGGTTGAGAGTGTAGGTATGTACTGGTGACCTTTTTGGTATCGGAACTGATCTGTCTGGAATCAGCCGTTTCATTATAGAGACGAAAACTTATACGATAGATCCAACCAGTATTGAAAGGAAGGTTCCTCATTCGCAGAAAATTAAAGTACCGACATTAGTGGTAGACATCACTAAAATCTTTTCCGTCTCCTTGGTCTCTAGTTTAACGGTTGTAGACGACCTACTACCTTTTTCGTTCTCTCAAGGTCTTTTTGTAGATACAGACGAAATAACTGATACGGTTTCGGAAACTGTCACACGTAGTGTTATTTGACACCTTTTAAGACTCTCTCTACCCTTATGGTCTGGTGGACTGTACGGAGAACTCTTTGGATATACGTCCAGTCCTTCGTTGTCAATCTTGTCTTGTACCTTGTTGTCTGACCAAGGTTTATCCTTTTCCTCATGTAGTTCCGACATATAACAGTGGGACGAGTAAATTGAATATACGTCTCATGTAGTACTCTTTGTGACCCGACCTACTTCGTGTTCGACCTAAGTTCTAACGTCCCTCTTTGTAGTTATTGGAGTCTATACGTCCACTGTGGTGGGAATACCGTCTTTCGTTTCTCCTTGATTTTTCGGAGAACTACTTTCACTTTCTCCTCTCACTTTTTCAACCGAATTTTGAGTCGTAAGTCTTTTGCTTCTAGTACCGTAGACCACGGTAGTGAAGTACCCTTTATCTACCCCTTTTAAAAACGTAATCACTATGTAATAAACTTTGGAAAATTCACGAGACTATTTTACGTTTAAAAACCTTCTGTATCATCAAGTTGAATAATTAACATATTATTTCAGAACATCCACGTGGTCTGTTAAGACAGACGGGACCCCTGGACTAGACCACTCTTCGCGTCGGAATCCACCCACCCGAAACTGACTGGTTGTCCAATCAGGCGTAATCGGTGACAAGTCTAATGTGACTGGTCCCGTGTCCTGACTTTGGTCTTCCTTACCCCGGTTGTTCCTGTTGTCCAGGTCCTCCTTCCCCTTTCCGGTGAATGACGTTCCCTTTCGTTCAGATCCTGTTGTACCACAACGACTTTCGACCAGAGTACAACATTCTTACCAGGAAGTTTCATAATACGTGAAGAAAGAGGACTATATAACTCCCGTTTAAAAGTAGTGTTAAAGGAGGACTACAACACTAAGACCAAAGTACATTCCTCTCGGGAGGAATAGGTGAATCGTAGGGTACAACGGCTTAAAAGTAAATTAAATATGAATAATCCGTGTCGATATCCGTTCAGTTTTGTACGTCCTAAGTGTTTCTTTTAGTCTTTTGTTAAAAGTACGGTTTATCGTTTTTTACCAACTTTTTGAAGGAACACATATATACCGTACTTATTTTACTAAGGAGACCTTTTGGATACTCCATTTAAATCGAAAGTAAGTGTTGTTCTGAAGTAAAATGTGACTTTGGTAAAGACGATAAGTAAGTAATAACATCCAGATTAGATCCAATTACCCAAAGGGTCCGCCGAGTCACCGTTTCTTAGACGGGAGGTTACGTTCTCGGAGTCCTCTACACCTAACTAGGGACCCAGCCCTTATAGGAGACCTCCTCCTTTACCGTTGGGTGATGTCATAAAAACGACCCTATTTGGGTACCTGTCTCCTCGGACCGGCCCATGTCAGGTGTCCCAGTGTTTCTCAACCTTTGTTGACTCGTTGACTCGTGTGTGTGGTAAATCCAATTTCAAACTTTTTCAAAATCATAGAAGAAATGATCTGTATCCGTAAAAATTTTTCATTTCGAAAATAGTCACTATCAATAGTTGAGGTAAAAGATCCGACATGTTCTTAAGGATTAGGACCCTAAAATTATCTACTTTTCTGTGATTATGAATAACTGACAAATGACTCGGTCTGTAGTACGACCCTCGAAAATATCTAATAAAGTGTTATACGAAATACGGAAGGACAGAAGTTTTTATAACGAAATTATAATCTTGTTTACTTAAATAGTAATCAAGAGTGAGAAGACAAAATCGTACCTTAGTCCTTTCTTTCGAATTTTCCTAGATAGTAACACGTAGGATTCAACGAAGTCAGCACAAACTGAGAAACGTTGAGGTAGTTGGCATCAGACGGTCCGAGGAGACAGGTACCCTAAGAGGTCCGTGCTTATGACCTCACCCAAGGTAAAGGAGGAGGTCTCCTAGAAGGGCTGGGTTCCTGACTAGGACGTCACGAATCCAGAGGACGTAACAGTCCACCCAAGAAATGGTGATCCCGGTGATAAGAACTTGGATTACTAATTTATAGATTTTTTATATAAGAAATTTACGTAGTCAGGGCACTTTAAATAAATTTCAATGTATCTCGAAAATAATAAAATTACATATTATAGATAGTGGATAGAGATAGATAGGTAGGTGGGTCAACCCTCGTTCCCACGAATATGAGAATATGAGGTACGAGTAATCGCAGAAAAACCCGGGAATCGGTCAAATACTTTTTTGGCATAACTCAGAATCTTCTGGATACAAGAAGACCGGTACCGATCCAGTGTAATCGGGGAAAATTGATCCACTAGTTAACCAGATCAATAACTCCCGCAAAAGAACTGTGGTGTAAGGGGTAATAACCTCGAAGTTTATTATCCGACAAAGAGAAGTTCATAGTATTTGAGAAGAGGGTCTTGTGGACAGTGATTACTCAGAGAGAACTATAAATGTAAGTCTTTATCGGTTCGGTTGACCATCTACTTTATAAGGTCGTTCCACATTCTTGTAGTGGGATTCTTTGTAGACAAGGGATCTGTTGACCTTCTTTCGTCTCAAAGCACTTCAAGTCGTCAGGGCGATATTTGTTCGTAAGTGGGTTCTCGGACTCAAAGTCAGAAGGGGTAAGATAATGAAACGAGGTGGTTGAAGGAGTGTCCAACACACACGGAAACAAAGATACTATATAGGAGCATGACGATGACAACAAGTAAGTTCACAGGACGTTTACAATATATGGAACAATTCGTTATCTCTATGTATCTACTTTCCTGTACCGAAGATAGGATTTTCTCTATCTGGTGTCTTCGTCCATTCGTCCTTAATTCTCGTCATGTCTCTTCGTATACCTTTGAAAATTCGTAGTCAATTTCATAGGAAACAAACTATTGTTAACGACGCTTGGGGTCCGGTTAACCGATAATGTTTCAGTATAGGTGCAGATCAGGAAAGGTCGAGTAAAATCCAAGATCAAAACCGGTTGTCGTCATAAGACCCGAGACGATTTTCGAAAAGATCCGAACGGTGTCCAAGCCACAACTCAATAAAAGGTGTCAACACAGACTTGATACCTGGCGACTCTTGGGGTACCACAGGGTTGAGGGATCAAAGGTTCCTAAGGACGTAGTGCAAGATCACATATGAAAAGTCTTACACACACCTCTCAACTCCACCACAGTCAATTGTGACTTGTTTTACTAAAATCAAACAAACTTCAATCCCCTAGTTTTATTCAATAGAAGAAAGTAAGTAGTTATGAAAACTAGTGAGTTCTTTTTCTCAGAGACCAGTCACGGATATACACAAACTATGGAAAGATCTATTGTAGTCCTTTAATGGCCCCAAAGTCTTGTAAACTGTTTGTTCATGTTGAATGATCGTAATCCAACATAAAATACCTTAAAAGACGTACGAATAGAAGATGTGTACTGTCATTAAGATCACAACCTTATTTCAATAGAAAAGTTATTTAAATAGAATTAAAAGTATTATCTATATAAAGATGTCACTTGATGGTTGGTCATTCTTTTTTCTTATTTAATGACTATGTACGTCGTTGTGACCGCTCGTGTGCTACATCACACTTTCTTCGTTCTAGGTGTTCTTTTTATGACATGCGAAGGTAAAATCTTTTGAGGTTCTGCCACTTCTTAGACGTCACGTTTTCTGGGTCCAAAATGGGGACCTAACCCTTCTGGGGGACCTCTTCCCTTACCGTTCGGTGAGGTCACAATAACGGACCTCTTAAGGTTCCTGTCTTCTGACATCGTACCACACGATGTCAGGTACCCGAGTGTTTCTCAACCTACACTAACTCACTGATTGTGAAACTTATGTACCGTTTTGGTACTATTTTTTTTTTTTAGTTATAACACATGGATAACCTCTCTCTCCTAATTGACTTATCCCCGATCTTTTGAAAGATCCCTCTGTCTTTATAAGACTTAGAACTAAAACATAACGAATTTATCCACATATGTAAACAGTTTTGAGTATATTGACAATACAAATAATAGGTAAGTAAAGATATATATAAAATCGAATCGTTTCTCTCTCCTCTCTCTCATACTTAAATCCCGTTTTCCCTATCTATATACTGCGACTCAATGTGATTAAACTGATATTGGTCTTTGACGGAAAGGGTCTTAGAGGAAGACACACCAGTTCTCTCCAGAGACACGTTAAATCTTCTATCTACACTTCAGTAGTGTTACCCGTGTCTCCACGGGTCACCCAAAGTCCAATAAGAACCAGAGAGGACGAGGTCTAGATCGAGGAGAAGGACTGGTCACTGAGACAAATGGTTGTTGTCGGGGACCAAGTGACGGTGTATGAATCGACACATCGGTGTCTCAACCACGAAGAAAGGTATCTGAGAGGTGTATGATGGGGAGGTGTCATGAAGTCTCCGCTTGTATGTGTCGAAGAATTTATAAGGAAGATATTTCAACTGTCTATTTTATGTCCTGTGGGTCAATTTGAATATAAATTCTATTTATTACTTTTTTTTTAATCGAATTCAGGTTAGAGTATACTCGAAGGGACCACCGAGTCGGACGTTACGTCCTCTAGACCCAAGTTTCCAACCCTTGTTGGGGACCTCTTCCCTTACGGATGGGTGAGGTCATAAGAACGGACCTTTTAGGGTACCTGTCTCCTCGGACCACCCGATGTCAGGTACCCCAGTGTTTCTCAGTATATAATGTACCCTGTAGAATATTATTTTTATAATAAATAGACTTTAATTTTAAATTGACCCACAATTCCTAATAAAAAATTGTCAATGATACAGATTGTTGGGATAGGATATCAAGATTGTACCATGAGTATGGACACACAGGTTACCTTAGGGTAAGAAAACGTTGGGGTACCTGACATCGGGTAGTCCGAGAAGACGGGTACCCAGAAAAGTCCGTTCTTATAACCTCACCCGTCAGTGAGGGAAAAGGTCCCCTAGAAGGGTTGGGTTCGTACTTTGGGTGTGGGGGAGTGACATCCATCCGTCTTCGAAATGGTGACTCGGTGGTCCCTTTGGGCAGATTCTCTTACTAACCACGGATAGTGAGGGGAAAAAACTAGAAGTGAAGAGGTCCAATGACGTGTAATCACATTACAGATTAATTATATTCATCATTAAGATTTAATTTATAGTATTAAAATTTAATACATTAAGATTTAATTTAAGATTTTATTTATAGTATTTAGGAAACAAGTGTATTAAAAATAACGTCGACAAAAGGACTGACTTGAGACTAACTGTGTCTCCCAGTCAATTTGTACTTTACAATTAGTGTACGTGTATGTATTCTTTCAACGACGACGACGATTCAGCGAAGTCAGCACAGGTTGAGACACGTTGGGGTATCTGCCCCCGGGTGATAGAGACCCTAAGAGGTCCGTTCTTGTGACCTCACCCAACGGTAAAGGAAGAGGTTACGTACTTTCACTTTTCGCTTTCATTTCAGCGAGTCAACACGGGCTGAGAATCGCTGGGGTACCTGACGTCGGATGGTCCGAGGAGGCAGGTACCCTAAAAGGTCCGTTCTCATGACCTCACCCCACGGTAACGGAAGAGGTGTATTCTTTCAATCGATACTGATTTAAGGTCGTTTACCTTAAATGTTAAAACCCCGACGAGATTCTAACGTAACCTCTTCCGTTACCGTGGGGTGAGATCATGAGAACGGACCTTTTAAGGTACCTGCCTCCTCGGAGCATCCGCGTCAGGTACCCCAACGATTCTCAGCCTGTGTTGACTTGCTGAAGTGAAAGTGAAAAGTGAAAGTACGTAACCCCTTCCTTTACCGTTGGATGAGGTCATAAGAGCGAAGGAAGTGGAGTTAACGGTAACCCCACGTGTCCCGTCTAAAAGAGGTATTTCCTGTCGAGTCGTAGTACAAATGTATACACATAGAATTTAAACCAAAAGGAGTAGGAATTTGACCACTACAATATGGAACTACTTCGGGTCTCTTCCGTCGGACAATATCAGTACTATTCTGGTCCGTAAAATTTTAGACTGTTCAGATCCTTGTTTAGGTAAGTGAACAATGTATTAGAAACCGTGTAATCTGTTGGAACAAAATGTTTAGACATCACACCCGAACTAATAGAGATGAAATACGTCACTGACATTTCTAACAAAGTGTATAATTTTAAGATTGTCTCGTTGACGATGTTTTATCTATAAAAGTCTCCTACAAAATAGAATACCTTCTTGTTTGTGAAGATAGATAATATTATATATGAAAAAAGTATTAGACCTCAGAACGTGTTCAGAACGTACCAGTAGAAAAGTCGGGAGACCGAGGACCCTTTATATAAGTTTAATGACTTCAAAAAGTAAATTAGTACTTGAACGTTACGGGAAAGAAGAGAATCTTTCGTCCGTATGAGGTCGTAAATGAAATCCGGAATTACGGAAACTCGATGTAGATATACTCGGTATCAACTAAAACGACTGTACAAATGTAAAAGTCTTAGTATCTTTGATCAGTAAAGTCTACTAAAATCAATCACCATAAAACATATTTAGGGGTTTCCTCACCCTCTTGGAAATACTCTTAGGTTAAAAAATAAACAAGAAATTGAAACCGTCCTCCTTCTTTTGGTTCAGACCTTTATTATTTTTAAATTCCAACTATATAACGGTTTTATTTCTTATCTACTCAGTGTTTTAACGTGTGTGTGTTACAACTTGACCGATGTGTACTACTGTAATTTTTTTATCTTAAAAATTCACACTACTACCATAATACAAGTGCAATTTCCGTTCTTAGAAATGGAAAATCACTAATTTTTTCTTTTCTCTTTCCAACCTTTTGTACGAACTAAACTACATTATTCTTATAGAATAGGTCTCATTCCACTACAAACATATTGATCTCTGTGATTCTAAGGACCAAGAGGAAACCCTCGACCTCTCTTCGTAAGACCCAACTTAGTCTTTGACTCAGTGAGACTTGTGTCTTCACTACTGTCTCCGTTGGAACTTTATTCCTCTTTGTGGTGGAACCCTTTTATGAATCTTTTGCGACGACAAGAAAAGAAAGTGTACACGATACTCGTTAGAGGGAGAGGGTCGTTGTAGTACTCAAGAGTAGAAGGAGAGTGGGAGTAGCGGTCGAAGAGATGAAAGGGTCGAGTGGCAAGGTCTATTGTCCCGTCTAGAATACGAGGATGGTGAAAGACGTTTCGAAATTCTCGGTTAAGTAGAGGGAGTTCAGGACAAACGAGGACTAAGAAAACATTACGAAAAGAAGTCATCTAAAATCCCTTGTGTGTCAATAGAATTTAGAGAAAAAAATGGAAGATAAAAAAGAAAAGGGGACAGTCAATTGACTCGTTGGTAGTTGGTCGAGAGAAAAAAAGTAGGTCTTTTCAGAGAGTCTCCGTAAGTAAAATGATGACAATAATAGAAAACGAACTTTATGACTTCATCAAAGAATTCTTAAGTGTAGAAATTATAAAAGAGGTTTCTTAGATGGAGACACTACCGACTTACCGTAGTGACTACGTTACTTGTCCTTGAACCCGTTTAAAGCCCTCTACCACTCCCTGTCCCTCCGGACCGTACGACGTCAGGTACCCTAGTGTTTCTCAACCTGTGTCGACCCACTGACTGTTGTCAGATAGAGATATAAAATTCTATACGAAATTTTTACAATAAGGGGACTAAATATTATACATCAATAAGTTATAGACATCTTTTTACCTTAAAGGAATTGGAAATCTAGCCCTAATAGACAATGTAGTGTGAGTAATATGTTATCATGTTAATCTACTCGTACACGATACGAATCAGTGAGTCAACACAGGTTGAAACGTTAGGGTACCTGACATCGGGCGGTCCGAGGAGACAGGTATCCTTAAGAGATCCGTTCTTATGACCTCACCCAACGGTACGGGAAGAGGTCCCCTAGAGGGGTTGGGTCCCTAGTTTGGGTCCAGAGGGTGCAACGTGTACTTGAGAGATGACAGACTCGGTGGTCTTCTCGTATCACTGGGACATACATACAAGGTGACGACATTAAGGTTGTAGATTAATATGGACAGTGTATCAGTAGAGAGTTATCCATTATATAATTTAAATATCATGATACGAAAAGTCGTACATAATACACAGTCAGTAATGTAACTCATATAAATATATGTTTTACAGTAAGTTTGGAGTGTTATTAGTAAATTCCCTCCCTAACAGGAGTCGGTGAGGTAAAATATATACTCTTTTCTCCGGGTCTCTCCAATTAGTTAAACGGGTTCAAACATCCCTATAGTTCATTAACTTAACTAATTTAACTAAGTAGATCGTTTATAAATACTTCTCAAATGATAAAAGGTCCGTGAAAACAACAATATAATCATTGTCTTGTTATTTGTTTCATAATGTTTCAGGGTGAAAGTAACTTCGACTTAACAACCCCATCTAACCTGTCTCCTTTTTATTCCTGTTCTCTATTACCCGGGGCACCTGTGTCTTAAAGTTATAAAATTCAGGGTAAAGAAGTCCGTTAATAAGATATATTAGAATTTCTTTTATGGAATCTTCACATGTCACTGGTTTTTCGTTCCTGACGGTAGGTAGTCTTATTTATAGAGTTGTTTCGGTAAAGAAGAACACTTACTACTAAAAGTAAGTATATAAGGAAACACAGTTACGACCCTCTCTCTCGGAGGTTAGTACCGTCTGTATTTTCTTTATTTATCAGTGGTTCCGTCTGGTACCGGGGGCACCATTTTCAAGTCTCTGTTTATCTACCAAAAACATGAAGTGTTTACCACAGTCCATCGTCTCTGAGAAAAGAGGAAGGAGTTAAAACACAGAGGTCTTATCACTGTAATAACCGGAATTTTTTTGTTCTAATCTACTTGTAACCGTACTCCTTCTGTTTTTTTCGTCTGGGACTCTATTCAAGACCCTCATATAAACCCTTTACTAGGGTCTTTTGTGTTACTCCCTCACTCCTTCATTCAGTCCCTTCCCTCCCTCTCTCCGTCTTTCACACAATTGCTGTCCCAGTGAAGATACTCGTTGACTCCGACTCAGAGTTCTCACGGAGACTCTTTGGTTTGACTCGTGTGTAGTCTTGAGGTCCTGGGTTTCCCGAACTTCAACCCACAAGATAAGGGAGTAGAGTTTGGGGGAACCAATTCTCAGCGAGGACCCCGTAAGTAATGAAAGGGTCGTGAAAACAGGACGAGGTGATTACCCCAGTCTAATTAGAGCGTCTTCCTCTCAGTATTTTAGTCCAATAGGACCACAGAGTCACCATTTCTTAAGTGGACGTCACGTCCTCTACGTTCTCTATACCCAAGTTAGGGACCCAACCTTTATTTACCGTTGGGTGAGGTCATAAGGATGGACCTCTTAGGGTACCTGTCTCGTCGGACCGTCCGATCAGTTACCCCTGTTTTCTCAGCCTGTGCGGACTCACTGATTTGGTGGTGGTCTCAGTGTTCACGAGTTCCCCTTCGACATCTATACATACCTCTGGAAGGTGTCTCCAGTTTCCACTCGAGGTCCTCACGGTGTCACCGTACCGTCCAGGGTCCGGGTTGGTAATGTCTGGTCCTTTTACGAGTCACTGGGTACGAAGACTCTCTCATATGAATATCCAGACATTTGACTGAGATCTCGGTTAAGACATGAATGAGTTCGAATATCTCAGAGATATTTCCCTAAGTTTTACACTAATTCGGTATAAGAGTAGTGTTTCTTTCTTTAAGTTGTCCCTTAATAAGGATCGTGAAGTGCACAAATGAGTACTACTCATTTGAATCTATACGACACGGTTTCTATTTGGAGTCTTTACACCTAACTCGAGAGAGTTTTCTTTTGTTTTATTAGAGGACAGAAAAGACAGTCGTATTTGATGTCAGAGTTTGGAGAATTGTGTGACGGAAATTAGGGAATTGACCATGAGAAGTAAGTCCTTCTCTTTTAAGACTAAGAATCTTTAAACAGTACTTCATTTTATATATATAAAGGTATATATCTTTACTTCGAAAATATATACTTATATATTTATAAATGTAATATTTAAATAAAGGTTTCTATTACAAATAGTAGAACATTCTGACTTTATAATAAAATTAAAATGAGGTAATTACCGTATCCTTTCTAAGGTTACTGGTAGTAACTTAGTTACACTAGTCAGTTGTTTCGACTTTAAAACGTACTTTTCGATATTCTCATTCTCAGTGAAATTTTATTAGAAATAATTAGAGATCGTTATTAATTAATTAATTAGACATCATTAGAAATAATAATTTCCGTTTTTTATTAAAAATCCCAAAGTACTTTTGTTTTATATATGAAAGAAGACTTTTAATCTTTTAATTGGGTTACTTATATGTTAATTCTTTACTAAACAGAAGAAAGGTGTTTATTGGATATATTACACGTAAACTTATTAATGCTAACAGACTGATCTTGACACGTGAAAGGAAGGACAAGTGTTCATTAAACCGTGAGACATGTTAATATTTTCGTAAAAAGAGAAGAAAACATAAAAATGGAATAGAAACGATCGAGGTAATAAACCGAAAGAAAAGGTATTGTCGTTAATAATTGTCTATGTCCGGTTATCAATGTCGTATCAAGGATGATGATGTACAATCAGTTACAACGAGGGATGTCTTCATTAACGACATGTCACTACCGATGACTTTTGAACTACCCTTCAAAAGAAATGGAGACCCACTTGAAATGGGATTCAAAACAATTCTTTTACGATAGTCACATTTAATAGGGATATACCCTTTACAACCACCCGAGACTAAAGAAAATAAAAATTAATAAAAATAAACCTCCTATTAACGAAATGTTACAACATAACTAAAGACGACATGTTGTCTCACTTGGTCGGTATTCAGACGGATATGGGGGAGGGAACTTAGAGGGAGGTGAGGGAGGTAGAGTGGGAAGATCCAGTAGTGTCTCATAATTCTACCCGAGGGGCACGATAGTGGTCGAGGGGCGACCGACCGACAAAACGTGTACCATCACATGTATACACTTGTAGTGAGAGAGTTAAACAGAGTGGAAGAGGAAGGGGGCGACACAGGTGTTCAGGAGACGACGTTTTAGACTTTGTCCAATTCTGTGGGGAAATGACTGAGGTCTTCTGTCCTATGTCTAGATTATGATTTCGAGTTTATCAGTCTATAAATTTTAAACTTAATAAGTAGGTCTCCACTTCAAAGTAAAGGACACTGTCACTGGTCACCGTTGTCGCCATAAAATATCGTCACTACTTGATGGCTATGCCTACTTCATTCGTGCGACCACCACGGTTCTCATCGTGCAAGTGGTCCGATAAGGACCTTAAACCAGGACCGATCCAAAATATGAACTATTTGAGGATGTTAAGGACTGGAGTTAAGAGTTCGGAAGGGCAACGAAGACACTGTATCGGTTATAGGAAGGAACACGAATTTAGACAGTATTAGGAAGGAAACAAAAAAGAAAAAAAACCAACGAATATTTGACACAGGACGGACTGTATATATAAAATTATAATTATTACCACTACTGAAGAATTTATACATTGTAAACGAATCACAAATGTCATGAAAATGTACGTAATAGTATAAAAAGTCGAAATAATTCCATAGTCAAGTCAAGTCAAGTCAGCGAGTCAGTACAGGTTGAGAAACGTTGGGGTACTTAACGTCGTGCGGTCCGGAGGGACAAGTAGTGGTTGAGTGTCTCAAGTGAGTCTGAGTGCAGGTAGCTCAGGCACTACGGTATGATGACCTCAAGTGTGTCTGGGTACAGGTAGCTCTACCCCTATGGTAGGTTGGTAGTGTAGGAGACAGCAGGGGAAGAGGAGGACGGGGGTTAGGAGGGTCGTAGTCTCAGAAAAGGTTACTCAGTTGAGAAGCGTACTCCACCGGTTTCATGACCTCAAAGTCGAAATCGTAGTAAGGAAGGTTTCTTTAAGGTCCCAACTAGAGGAAGTCTTACCTGACCAACCTAGAGGATTTTTGACGTCTATAAATTATATATGTTAAACTACTTAAAGGTAAAGGGACTAATAATCACTACGACTCGTTGAATAGTATATGTACGATCGTTAAACGTTTATGAGTACTATAATACTTGGTTCTTGAAGGTCTACAAGTTCGACCCAAATCTTTTCCGTCTTCTTGGTCTCTAGTTTAACGATTGTAGGTAACCTAGCATGTTTCTCGTTCTCTTAAGGTCTTTTTGTAGATGATGACGAAGTAAGTAATGTGATTTCGGAAACTAGGACACTTAGTGTTATTTGCCACCTTTTGAGAAGTTCTCTACCCTTATGGCCTGGTGAATGCATGGAGAACTCTTTAGACATACGTCCAGTTCTTCGTTGTCAATCTTGGTTTGTACCTTGTTACCTGACAACAGTGGAACTAATAAATTGAATATAAGTTTTATATAGTATTCTTTACGACCGACCTATTTCGTGTTCGACCTTAGTTTTAACGACCCTCTTTATAGTTATTGGAGTCTATACATTTACTGTGGTGGGAAGACCGTCTTTCGTTTCTTCTCGATTTCTCGGAGAACTACTTCCACTTTCTCCTCTCATTTTTTCGACCGAATTTTGAGTTGTAAATTTTTTGCTTCTAGTACCGTAGGTCACGGTATTGAAGTACCGTTTATCTACCCCTTTGTTACCTTTGTCACTGTCTAAAAAAAAAGAACCCGAGGTTTTAGTGACGTCCACCACTGACGTCGGTACTTCAATTTTCTACGATTAAGGAACCCTCTTTTCGATACTGTTTGGATCTGTCACATAATTTTTTGTTTCTGTAATGACTGTTTCCAGGAATATCAGTTACGATACTAAAAAGGTTATTAGTACATACCTATACTCTCAACCTGGTATTTCTTCCGACTTACGACTTCTTAACTACGAAAACTTGACACCACAACCTCCTCTGAGAACTCTCACTGAACCTATCGTTCCTCCACTTTAACGAGTTAGGATTTCCTTTAGTTAGGATTTATAAGTAATCTTCCTGACTACGACTTGGACTTTGAGGTTATGAAACTGGTGGATTACACTTTTTGGACTGAGTATCTTTTCTAGGTCTACTACCCTTTCTAACTTCCGTCCTCCTCTTCCCCTACTGTCTCCTGCTATACCAACCTACCGTAGTGACCGAGCTACCTGCACTCAAACTCACTCGAGGTCCTCTACCACTCCTGTCCCTTCGGACCTCACGACGTCAGGTACCACAGTACTTCACAACCTGTGTTGACTTACTGATTAGTTGATGTTGTTGTACTATAATAGTAGTGTTATTTTCATTGTTTGTTTGTAGTGATGGTTTTCTAAAGAATACAGAAAAACGAACATACACCATTCTTATGAATTATATTATAATAGGAGAATTAAAAAATTTACACGATACGGTATAACAACGTAATACAATATGTCGTCTAGAGATCTTGAATAAACTGAACATTTTGATATTGAAACATGAGTGACTTGTCATTGAAAGTAAAGGGAGAGAGGGGTAGGGGACCTTTGATGGTCAGAAGAAAGCCAAAGATCTTCAAATTGTCAAAATCTATTGAGTATATCCACCTTATTACATTCTAAACGGGAGACTAAATAAAATGAATTGTATTATAGTAAGTCCAGGTAGGTACAAGAACATTTACCATTCTAGGAAGTAGAAGATACCGACACATTATAACGTAAGACGTATGGTGTATAAGAAATAGATAAACAGACAGTTTCTTGAACATCCAATACAGGTATACAACCGATGACACTTAATACGACGTTTTTAGAAGACGTGTTGTTTCCTTTATTTTTTTATCTGACTGGTGACGACTCAGAAGGTTTAAACGACCGTATAACTCAGGTCGTGAAAGTGTCGTAGTAGAAAGTCCTAAACTTTGTCGAGTTGACCTTAAGATAGTGGAGGGGATCGAAACAAGTATCACTATGAAGGATTCCGGGTAAACTGAAGTGTAAGGTTTTACAGACCGAGAACCACTCACTTGTGTGGTAGTACTAATAGAACCAGCACTTCTAGAAAAACCATGTCAAGAAGACCCATAAGAACGGTGGAGAAGAATCATAGAAGACGAAGACAATCCAGGGATGGTAAAGACAGGAAATAACTCAGGTAGAAACATACTTTATAAGGGAACCATAGAGATTAATAGAACTTCTCTTGAGATCAGAAAGGATAAGATAACAAAAGGAGATAATGAAACGTAACTAGAGACTCCTTTCGAAACAATAGAGAGGAACGAGAAGAAACCTTGAGACGTAAGTCTACGAATATAGAAAGAAAAAGAGGAAACGAAAAGTGAAGAGAAGAAAAGTGTCGATAAACATTCCGGAGGAGTCTGTCGGTAAAACGAAAAAACGTAAAGAAAAAGAACCCCTACCAGAACTAGGGACGGGTGACATGTTACAGTGTTTGGAGGTGGGTATCAAGTAGTCCGTGAGACAGATAGTCTAGATCAGGGAATTTAGATAAACAGTGAAGGTGACATATCAGTATTCCCTAAACTAAATCCGGTAGGGACTTACCAGATCACCAAAAGGGGTGAAAGAAGTTAAATTCAGACTTAAGTCGTTATTCCTCAAGTACTAGACTCGGTGTCAGTCAAGGACCAGAACAAAAACCACTGTGATATCTCGAAGAAGTAGAAACCGACGTTTCTTATATTAGTTATACTAAAGTCACAATTGTAGACCACTACAGGTACACATCTCAGAAAAGAATACAACGACCTTCCCCGTAAACGATACTGGTCACGTGAGAGAACCGTCTTGAGTTAATCAGAAACGGGACGAAGTAAGATATGAGGTTCCGGTTTAAACGGACAATGAGGTCCATAAAGAACTGAAAGATGAAAACGTAAGGTCAGGGGATATTACTTTTATGTAGAAAAAACCCACAATCAAGATTTACCAGAACATCCAGAAGTATCTTGACAAGTTGAAGTTTATAAAACAATATGTCACTACCTTTTTTATCGGTGTAAATCCATTAAAATCTTTTTACTCCATTTAATACATACCACCAAAATGTTATACAAATCCATACGGGGAGGGTTGAAAATTCTCCACTTCGAATTAAAGGGAGGAACTCACACAGACTGGAACAACTGAACAAAGATGAGATTACTTTACCTTTACATACTGTAATCTACAATCCAGTATTTTCCTTGTCGTCGAAGAAAGAACGGGAGATGAAACCTAATAAATGAAAACTCCTTCGTAGACACTACGACCCTCCTGAAGGACCGACAGGACTATGACTCCGAAAGGTGTTCGGCTGTCACGATTTAGCAGGACGGTTGAGGGAGATTTACTCGATAGAACTTACGACTAAGAGACGGAGGTCGGTACGACAGTCTCTCTATGTTAGAGGTGACTGTAGAACTGACATCGGACTACCCTCTAAGACTCACTCTTGACAGGTAGATTCCATGAAAGTCTAAGGACTAGGTGTCTTTGGTACACTCTTTTAATTAAAGTGAAGTATAACAGAATTCTACGATTCCCCCGTGAAAAATCGTTATTTATTATACTTTCCTTCATATTTCATTTTTTATACGGAGACTTGATCTCCTGGACCAAATCGTCTCCAATTCCGTCTTACGACCTTCTCATTTGACAAAAAAATAAATACATATTACTTTATACCACCGTCTTTTATCTCTGTTTTTCCCTTGACCGGCGAAAAACTATGTCTAGAACTCCTATATGTTTCTTCGAAACCTGATCGAAGTCTCTCCTCTTCTAAGAGTTGAATTCCTCGTCAGAGTTTTGTTCCTAGTTTAACTCTCAGGATGGTCATTTTACACTGGAGTCACGGTAGTACCCTACTTTAGAAGTGTCTCTCCCATTTACATAAAACGTACATCTACCCTACACCCAACAATGTCGGTCTCTCGTCTTACACTTTCTAATGCCACAAGGTTTCTACTTTTGTATTATAGATTTTGTTAAAAGAAAACGTTACACCGGAAGGATTAAGGATTCATTCTTCACTGTAAGTCACTAGGGTGGACGACGGTCTTACTGAGACATTCACGGTACCTCTGTACTTGTGTCATCTTCGCTGCGAGGTGACCAAGACCCGTATCGGGAACTGACCGAAAGAAAAGGACTGAAAACCTTCGGTGTGCGTTACATTCTTTACACTAATAGGTCTCTGGTGATACGGTAATTTTTATGTTCGATATACCTCTTCAGGATGTCTACCCTGTAACACACTTCTCTCTGTCAGTCTGGTCCTTGGCGACTCCGTAGGTACCACACTTACTTCTTGGAAGTGACCTGTGGGGTCGACTATACATGGTAGGTGGAGTCGGGTAACGATAAAGGGTCAGGTTTTTACTTAAAATTTTTGCCAACAAAATTATGTAATTTGAACGTCATTGAACAATTGTCGCTAAGGTGTACTGGGAACTTACGACGAGACACTTCTTTTACCCGAAGGGTCCACCGTATCACCATTTCTTAGGTGAACGGTTACATCTTTACGTTGTCTACACCCAAGTCAGAGACCCAGTCCTTCTAGGGTACCTCATTGTTTACTGTTGGGTGAGGTCATATTTCGACTAACTCCGAATCTGGTACTTGAAGAATACCGGTTTAAGTCTGAATTTAACTTCCTTCATCCCTTTTGGTGATCCGGAAAGTCCATACTGTCTTTAGTTTAGGGAATGTTAATATGTCACCTTCACTGTTTATCTAAGTTCCCTTATCTAGACTATCTGTCTCACGGGTTTATTGATACCTGTCTCCAAACACTGTAACATGTCCTCCGTCCCTCGTTTTAGTAGGGGTTCCTTTTCTTTACGTTTTTCCATTTTACCGACAGACTCCTCCGAAACGTTTATCGACACTTATCTTCTCTTCGTTTTCCGTTTCCTCTTTTCCTTGTTATACGGGTAAACTTATGTTTCAACGTTTCTTCTTGTTCCTCTCTATTCTTTCGGAAGGAGTCTCTAGTTACGTTTCTTTATCTCCTTTTGTTATCTTACCTTTTCAGTTCTCTAGAGAAGTTCTAAAAATCTCTATGTTTCCCTTGTAAAGTACGTTTCTACCCGTGTTATTTCCTGTCTTTACCATCCCTGGATTGTCTTCGTCTTCTATAATTCTTCTACACCGCTCTTATGTCTCTTCTTGATATGTTTTTTCTAGAAGTGTTGAGTGTATTAGTGCTACCACACTAGTGAGTGGATCTCGGTCTGTAGGACCTTACACTTCAGTTCACCCGGAATCCTTCGTAGTGATACTTGTTTCGATCACCTCCACTATCTTAAGGTCAACTCGATAAAGTTTAGGATTTTCTACTACGACATTTTCACGACGTGAGTTAGACGGGTGTTGGAACCTTTTGAGTCGTCACCGGTGTCCCGAGTTTTTCCAGTCAAAAGTAAGGTTAAGGTTTCTTTCCGTTACTGTTTCTTACGAGTTTGATGATGTGTTAACGTGAGTAGAGTGTACGATCATTTCATTACGAGTTTTAAAAGGTTCGATCCGAAGTTGTCATACACTTGGCACTTGAAGGTCTACAAGTTCGACCAAAATCTTTTCCGTCTCCTTTGTCTCCAGTTTAACGTTGTAGACGACCTAGTACCTTTTTCGCTCTGAAGGTCTTTTTGTAGATAAAGACGAAATAACTGGGACGGTTTCGGAAACTGACACACCTGGTGTTATTTAACACCTTTTAAGAAGTTCTCTACCCTTATGGTCTGGTGGACTGAACGGAGAACTCTTTGGACATACGTCCAGTCCTTCGTTGCCAATCTTGACCTGCACCTTGTTGTCTGACCAAGGTTTATCCCTTTTCTCATGCAGTTCCGACATATAACAGTGGGAAGAATAAATTGAACATACGTCACATATAGTACTCTTTACGACCCGACCTACTTCGTCTTAGACATTAGTTCTAACGGTCCTCTTTATTGTTATGGGACACTATACATCTACTGTGGTGGGAATACCGTCTTTCACTTCTTCTTAATTTCTCGGAGAACTACTTTCACTTTCACCTCTCACTTTTACAACCGAATTTAGAGTTGTAAGTCTTTTGATTCTAGTACCGTAGGTCAGGGTAGTGAAGTACAGTTTATCTACCCTTTGTCTCTATCTGAAATAAAACCCCTCGAGGTTTTAGTGTCGTCTACCACTGACGTCGGGACTTTAATTTTCTACGAACGAGGAACCTTCTTTTCAATACTGGGTGGATCTGTCGTATAATTTTTCGTCTCTATAATGAAACGGTGGTTTCAGGTAGATCAGTTTCGATACCAAAAAGGTCGTCAGTACATACCTACACTCTAAACCCGATATTTTTTGCGACTCGTGACTTCTTAATTACGAAAACTTGCCACCACAACCTCTTCTGAGAACTCTCAGAGAACCTGACGTTCCCTTAGGTTGGTCAGGTAGGATTTCCTTTAGTCAGGAGTCGTAAGTAACCTTCTCAACTACAACTTCGACTTTAAGGTTACGAAACCGGTGAACTACACTTCTTGACTGAGTAAACGTTTCTCGAACTACGACTCTTTATAACTTCCGTCCTCCTCTTCCCCTACTGTGTTCTACTATACCGAACCACTGTAGTGACTGAGTTACCTGTACTCAAACTCATTTTGAGGTCCTCAACCACTACCCGTCCTTCCGGACCGTAGGACGTCAGGTACCCTAACGTTTCAGTCAGTCTGTGTTAACTCACTGACTTGACTGACTTGACTAAGAAGGGACCTTTTAAGGTGCATGTCTCCACGGACCTCCCGATACTAGGCACCCTAGTATTTTCTCAGCCTACACTGGCTCACACACGTATGTGTGTGTGTGTGTGTGTGTGTGTGTGTGTGTGTGCTTTCTTGTTTCGGTGGTCCACTGAATTAAAAACATTTATTTTGTGTCTCCGTCACTACCCTACAGTGAGACCTGCAATCGAATATTTTTCTGTAACTGAAGGAACAAGTACGAGAGAGAGAGTAAGAGAGAGACTCCTTTCGGTCGACCGGATGTCTTTCAGACGGGTCCTTTCTCACGGTACTACTGTGAGTCCGTCTGATACTCCGTCGGGTATCTCATTCTTTTACTCCGTTGATACACTCTTTTGTGCCTTCTAGAAGACTTCGGACGGTGATCGGTGGACACACTCGAGTCTATTTCCGGCAGACGGCACACTTCGAATTCTATTGGTGTGGATTCACCTGTCAACCTACGTCAGAGAACTCTCTGGAACTCGGACTTGATGTGTCGTAACGACGAAGGACTAATTATGTGTTTTAGATATTTTGTGATTTACAAGTGACGAAATTAGTTGATTTAATCTCTATTAAACAATACGTGTCTATCTACTGATTGTGTTAGGAGAAAAGACTAAGAAAGACTCTCTACCCCTACCGACAAAAAGGGATTGACGACGAGGAAAATAATAATAAAAGATACAGACGAAAGTTCTAGAAATGGGAAAAAGGAATAGGTTTCAAAATGACCCGATACAATCCATGTTAAAAGAAACATAAAAAGGACGAAGCCCAAGTAACGATAAGAACTCAATAATATAAGTTTTGACATTACTAAATTTTTTAACATCGGTACAGAAAGGTGTTTAACGAAGATAAGGTAAGAAAGAAGAGAAAGACCCTGTGGTTAGTGTATATACCATCTAAAGATGAGATATTGGGACTTCATAAGTACAGTAAAACAGACAAAAGGTAGTAAAAATGGAAGACATGAAGTGTGTGAAGAAGGTAAAATAATTATTATGGAAGTCCACAAACATTAGACCACACTTTAGAAAGGTAATGTAAGAATTAAAGTCAATCAAAAAGAAAAGAAAGTCATGGGTCTAAATATAAAAGAATTTCCGGTAAAGAAAAGTCTTAGAGAGTCAATATAGATAAAGAAACTTGTATAAGTCCTATGACTATAATTTCAGTAGTATATTACGGTAATTGACTCTGTATAAGTCCTATAATAAAATTTCTGAAACATATTTAGGTAATGGCCTTTAGAAACTCACAGACTGAGATAATAGGTATAAAAAGAAAATTTTTTGTAAGAAAAATAAAAGTACACAGACTATTAAATTCAAAACCATTGTATTTAACATATTCAGTACATATTAATTCGAATGACAATTCAGGAGAAAGAGGTTTCCCTACATACAAAAATCTTGATTATTGGAAGATACTTAAATTAGATTAATATCCTTTGTTCCACTATACTTCAACCTGAAGGAGTAGGACACTCTTCGTCTGGTCAGATCAAGTGTGATTGAGGATCTCACTTCGGGAGTGGTACACGCAAATATCCGTAAAAAAGGAACCTTCTGAGACCTGAAGTCAACACAGTGAGGGTTGGGGTATCACCGAAGGAAGTATCGAGTCAGCCATTTCTTAGACGAACGTTACGTCCTCTGGTCCCAAACTAAGGACCCAACCCTTCTAGGGGACCTCTTCCTTTACCATTGGGTGAGGTCATAAGAACGGACCTCTTAGGGTACTTGTCTCCTCTAACCGTCCGATGTCAAGTACCCCAGCGTTCTCGGTCTGTGCTGAATCGGTGATTCGGTGGTGGTTGTTGTTGGGGTATTCTAATAGTTTTAGACACGAATCGAAGAGTGAACAGAAAACCGTAAAAGGTATATGATCCCAAGGGATAGACTCAAAAAAGAAGGAGGTCTGGAATCTAAGGATTAAAAAGTCACGGAACAATAGAAACTATTGAAGTTCGTCTAATTTTTTTTATGACACTAATCCAAAAGATAAACAAGTACCACCCTTCTAACCGGGTGTAAAAGATTAGTGTTACGGTCTTCACATACAGGGGAGTGTATCGAAAACGGAGAGTTCACTCTTTTAAATAAATAAAACCTCTCCTCGACGACAAAGTAAAATCCCCTTCCTCTTTTTACACACACACACACACACACACACACACATAAACCAAAGTCATTTATAAGAGAAAACTTTTCCTTTGTAAGACACGTGTCAAACGGGGACGTAAATAAAAAAAATTAGAGAACGTAATATAGTGGTAGAAACAGTCTTAAAACAACTTGATACCTCTCCAATACGTCCTCAGTCCCGTCTCCTATATACCCTTTAGAGACAAGGAAGGAGATGTAAAACGACACTTGGAATTTGAGGAGATTTTTTATCACAGAATTAACGTTTTACATAGCTTAATATTTTGATATAGAATTGATGTAAACCACTTTTCATCTTCATCTGGGACAAAGAGAAGTCAATATTTCTACCGTTATCGGTCGATACTATGTCACTCTTCACTTACGAAATCCTTTTGTCTATTACTAATACAAAGAGATAGATTTAAGTCTTGGTATATATATATATATATATATATTTTAGTCTTTGTGATCACCTCACTCTCATTACCCTAAAAATTTTAAGACTTATCAACTTTCGTCTTTATATCAGTCAAGTCAAGTCAAGTCAGTGAGTCAGTACAGGCTGAGAAACACTGGGGTACTTGACGTCGTGCGGTCCGGAGGGACAGGTAGTGGTTGAGGGCCTCAAGTGAGTTTGAGTGCAGGTAGCTCAGGCACTACAGTAGGTCGGTAGAGTAGGAGACAGTAGGGAAAGAGGAGGACGGGGGTTAGGGAGGGTCGTAGTCAGAAAAGGTTACTCAGTTGAGAAGCGCACTCCACCGGTTTCATGACCTCAAAGTCGAAATCGTAGTGAGGATGGTTTCTTGTGGGTCCCGACTAGAGGAAGTCTTACCTGACCAACCTAGAGGAACGTCAGGTTCCCTGAGGGTTCTCAGAAGAGGTTGTGGTGTCAAGTTTTCGTAGTTAATAAACCGTGAGTCGAAAGATGTGTCAGGTTGAGAGTGTAGGTATGTACTGGTGTCCCTTTTGGTATCGGAACTGATCTGCCTGGAAACAACCGTTTCAATACAGCGACGAAAAGTTATACGATAGATCCAACCAGTATTGAAAGGAAGGTTCCTCATTCGCAGAAAATTAAAGTACCGACGACAGTGGTAGACGTCACTAAAACCTCGAGGAGTTTTATTTCAGACTGTGACAAAAGTGACAAAGGGGTAGATAGACGGTACTTCACTCCCCTGGTCTACGGTACTAGAATCAAAAGACTTACAACTCGAAATTCGGTTGAAAAAGTGAGAGGAGAAAGTGAAAGTAGTTCTCCGAAAAATCCAGGAGAAGTGAAAGACGGTATTCCCACCACAGTAGACGTATAGACTCCAATAACTATAAAGAGGATCGTTAGAACTAAGGTCGAACACGAAGAAGGTCGAGTCGCAAATATCATAAGTTCCAGTAAAATCGTAATAAAACAACAACAAAAAAGACTCACTCTTACACCGAAACGACTGTGACTTATACCACACGTGTGGTTCTTTCGGATTTCCAACATGTATAAGGGAATTGTTTCTGGTTCTTTATTTAAAATAGTATACGTTGTTCTACCTACTTGAACTTCCCATAATACGAGTCACTTTATTGAGTCTGTCTCTTTCTGTTTATAACGCACTATAGTCGATATACCCCCTTAGATTTTTTAATTTTTTTGATTACTATATTATTTTTTCTTTATCTGAGTGTCTATATCTCTTGTTTGATCAAAAATAGTCACCTCTATCTCCTCCGTCCTCATGGTATCCCTGTTTCCTAATTCTCCATGTTTGGTAATACAAACTTTATTTATTCGTTATTCCTATATAACATGTCGTGTCCGACATTATATTTTATATTGGTTATAAAATATTATTGATATTTACCTCGTATCAAAAACTTTCATCATTTAGTGATACGACATGTGGATTTTGTATACTATAATATTTAGTTGATATGTAGTTATTCGAAAAATTTTTTTCTGACTAAAAACACTTCTAAGAAAGACTTATTACTGATTTAGTTCTCTATTACCTAATTATTCTTTATTTCGTAAAAACAAGGGGTTCAAGAGATTGAACTGTTCAGTATACCGGTCAAGAGTTGCCAAACAGAATAGTGTAAGAGACACTGTACCTCGGACTTTCTCTAACAAAGTCAACCGGAAGTAACATAGAGTAAGAGAATAAAAAGAGAATAGAAAGACAGACGAAGAAGGTTCAGAGGGAATGACCGAACATGAAGAGACGATGCTACGGAGTCGGGAGAAACAAAGAGATAGACATGAGGGAGGAACCAATTAAAGTAAGACAGAGTGCAAAACTTTATGGTATAATTGTATTTTAAGGGTTTAGATTAGGTTTTGGTTAGATTTATAGAGGGAACTCGTGGAGTTTGTATTTCCAATTTGATCTGAGTACAGAAATGTGTATAGGGATTGAGGACGGTTTATAAGAGGTAGAACTACTTATAAAGGTAATGAGTGAGTCAACGAATTCGGATCTTTGGTAGGAATTAAATAAAGACAAAACTTCACGGTATAGGTCAATTAGACAGGGTAATGGAACAAAATAAAGGAATGTAAAATTAAATTAGATCTGTTGGAATTGGAAAAAGTGACGCTGATGGTTTTACAAGAACCACCATATTTGGTAGTAGATAAAAGAACTTATATTTGAGTAGTAACTCGAGGGTCGAAGGTACGGGGGACAGAACTAAGACAGAGGTGTATGGAAGACGTGTTTGTAAAAACCTTACTTACAAATGTTGTTAGTTACTATAGACCGTAAAAAACTTAGGGAAGTTGTCCAAGATAACCTTCATATTTTTATATCTAAGAAATTTCCCTTGTTTTCGGAATATATTGGACGGACGTCGTATTCAGACACTACAAGTTCGACCAAAATCTTTTCCGTCTCCTTGGTCTCTAGTTTAACGGTTGTAGGTGACCTACTGCCTTTTTCGTTCTCTCAAGGTCTTTTTGTAGATAAAGACGAAATAACTAATACGGTTTCGGAAACTGACACACCTAGTCTTGTTTGAAACCTTTTAAGACTTTCTCTACCCTTATGGTCTGGTGGACTGGACGGAGAACTCTTTAGATATACGTTCAGTCCTTCATTGTCAATCTTGACTTGTACTTTGTTGTCTGACCAAAGTTTATTCTTTTCCTTATGCAGTTTCGACATATGACAGTGGGATGAATAAATTGAATATACGTCTCATGTAGTACTCTTTGTGACCTGACCTTCTTTGTGTTCGACCTTAGTTCTGACGGTCCTCTTTATAGTTATTGGAGTCTATACGTCTACTGTGGTGGGAATACCGTCTTTAACTTCTCCTTGATTTTTCGGACAACTACTTTCACTTTCACCAATCACCTTTTCAACCGAATTTCGAGTTGTAAGTCTTTTGCTTCTAGTACCGTAGGCCAGGGTCGTGAAGTACCCTTTATCTACCCCTTTGTCACCTTTGCCACAGTCTGAAAGAAAACCCCCCGAGGTTTTAGTGACGTCTACCACTGACGTCGGTACTTTAATTTTCTGCGAATGAGGAACCTTCTTTTCAATACTGGTTGGATCTATCGTATACTTTTTTCGTCTCTGTAACGAAACGGCTGATTCCAGGTAGATCAGTTCCGATACCAAAAAGGTCATCAGTACATACCTACACTCTCAACCTGACACTTCTTTCGACTCGCGGTTTCTTAACTACGAAAACTTGACACCACAACCTCTTCTGAGAACTCTCAGGGAACCTGACGTTCCTCTAGGTTGGTCAGGTAACACTTCCTCTAGTCGGGACCCTAAAGAAACCTTCCTTACTACGATTTCGACTTTGAGGTCATGAAACCGGTGGAGTACACTTTTCAACTGAGTAACCCTTTCTAAGACTACGACCCTCCCTAACCCCTACTCCTCTTCCCCTGCTGGCTCCTACTCTACCGACCTACCGTAGTGACTGAGCAACCTGTACTCAGACTCACTTGAGGCCCTCAACCACTACCTGTCCCTCCGGACCACACGACACTAAGTACCCCAACGTTTCTCAGCCTGTACTGACTCGTTGACTTAACTTGACTTGACTTCTCAGCCCGTCCTGACTCGCTGAAGTGAAAGTGAAAAGTGAAAGTACGAAACCTCTTACTTTACCGTTGGGTGAGGTCACAAGAACGGACCTCTTAGGGTCGCTACCGCCTCGCACCACCCGACGTCAGATACCCCAGCGTGTCTCAGTCTGTGCTGACTTCGCTAAATCGTCGTCGTCGTCGAAGAAGGAAAGTTAGAGAGAGTACTTGTGGGAAGATAGGATAGACATATTTCTATAAACCCATGACTTATAAAGGTTAAGTTGTTTTCGAAGAACTATCCTTTTTTCTAGGTACAAATAGAAAATAAGGAGATGAAGGAGGACCACACACACACAGACACACACAGGAGTCAACGAGTCAGTAACGACTGAGAAAACGTTGGGGTACCTGATATCGGGTGGTCCGAGAAGACAGGTACCCTAAAGGGTACGTTCTTATGACGTCACCCAACTGTAAAGGAGGAGGTAACCTAGTAGGGTGGGGTCCCTGACTTGGGTACAGAGGACTTAAAGGACGTAACTGTCTACCTAAGAAATAGTAACTCGGTGGACTCTTATGGTGAACGAGTATTACGACACACATAAAATAGAAATTAGTGATAAAATTAGTTTAAATGGGATTTTATAGAGTCCATCTATAGAGTGAATACGACTCTTCGTTTATTTATTCAATTGTCCTTCTTCTCCTGAACCAACCCATTTCCCCAGTAATCATGGTTCAAGAGGACTAAATAAAGGAATAGATGACAGAGTTTAAGAGGATTAGTCGAGGGGATGTAGTCTGGGATTTTTTCGGTCTTCGGATCAGTACTTAGAGGACGAATTTTGTGACGTTAAGACCGAAGACTCAGTTTATCTTCACAGAATTTTATCGTATGTTCCCAATCGAATACCGTGGATGTGTAGTGGGGGGTTGGTGGAGGGATCAGTGTACGTCGAGTCTTATATCATATAAGTGAAATACGAACGTCGTACAACGTATATGTATCTTGTGATAAGGAAGGGAGATAGTTCAACCTGATAATAAATAAAATAGGATGTTCTGTAACTTAAGTTCGTGATGAAAGAGTCCTTTTTGGAAAGACTGAAATTAGGTTAGTCACCAAGATACGATACAACTTTATCAGAACTCGTTTTAGAAGAGTATCTGGAAGGATCACATTAAGAAACTAGAATAAAACTAGAATGAATCGGTTTTCCGAAAGGACTATCGAGTCAACCATTTCTTAGGTGGGTGTTACTTCCTCTGGGACCGAGTTAAGGCCCCAGTCCTTCTAGACGACCTCTCCCTGATCCTATGAGACCATAAGAACCCGAAGGAAACACCGAATCGACCATTTCTTAGGTGGACGTTACGCCCTCTGAATCCAAGTCAGGAACCCAACTCTACTAGAGGACCTCTTCCCTTTCCGATGGGTGAGGTCATAAGACCGGACTTCTTAAGGTACGCGACATATCAGGTACCCCAGCGTCTCAGCTTGTACTGACTCACTGAACGTTAAAGTGAAAGTGATCGGGTTTCTGACACTAGGGAAGGAGTCTTTTCACTAGACCGAACAAGTGAAGGTCTGGAGACCATGAGTCGTCTCACGAACCTAAACTAGACCGTAATTTTTGGATAGACAATGTATGCATCCACTTATTTACTCACTTACTCACTTTCATATCCATGTATATAACTAAGACTACACGAGTCAGCACCGACTGAGAAACTCTGGGGTACCTGACATCAGACGGTCCAAGGAGACAGGTACCTTAGAAGATCCGTTCTTATGACCTCACCCAACGGATTATAATTATATAACCCGAAGGGCCCACCACGATCACGGACACTTAAGTCCTCTGTATTCTCTACTTACGTCATAAGAACGGACCCCAGAGGGTACCTGGCTCCTCGGACTGTCCGATGTCAGGTATGCCAGTTTTTCTCAAATCCTCCTATTCACCCTAAGGAAAAAAATTTTTTTTCTAATGAGAACCCTTGAATGACTATGATAAGGAATATGACTAAAACTATTTATGTGGATTCACTTACCTTATATGACACTCGTTCTCACTTGGATTATACTTACTGGACTCTGACTTATTAATTGAAGTCCCGAGACCCTCTACTTACAAATTATGTGAGTTAACGAATCAGTAAGATAAAAAGTAACGGTAAATAGTAATCGTAAGGACATAAACTATCTATAATATCTACGTTTCTCTTTCTTTTTCCCTCCCTGTAACACCGTATGAGTTACAGTTTTCGCATAAAACTCGAGTACAGAGTCCCTGTTGTAACAGTTTACAATCCGTAGACACAGTCCATAGACGAAGGTATTTGGACTTGAGACGAAAAGAACCCGTCCTAAGGTCAAGTTAGACTTCGTTTCAACTTCAGACATCGTGACTTTCGAGAAAACCCCGTAATGGGGACTTTCTAGGTTGACGATAGACGACCTGAACGTATTGTGATGTGACCTCATAAGGTCTCTCGTCTTAATGATTTGGACCGGACATCGGATCTATTACTGAATAAGTATTATTATAAAGTTTTCCTTGAATAAAACGGTCGTTACGTATCTGTGTGTAGAGGTTGGTGAAAGATTTAGTCGAGAAGAGAACCTTGAAACTACGAATCGTTAGAGATCCGTTCTTAAGAGTAATACTTTACGGAACACACATACAAGACCCTACAGACCTTGGTTTCTAGTACCATGTTTTGTATTAATTTGTAATTTAGTTATCACAAGTTTCACATATTGTAGATTATTACTAGATTCTCTCGTGTAATTTCGTTCTTCCCGTCTCCTTATTCACCGTTCACTTATTCACACCATCCTTCCGTCTCTTCTTCCTTGTTATAAAGACCTTTCTAGATAGAGTCTCATTAAGTCAGTGTCTTGTGTCCTAGAGTGCCGTGACCGTCGGTAGTCTCTAACCAGAAGTTGTTAGTATTCTCGTACAAGATGACTAATAGACAGGTTGTTCTGAATTCCTGTCTATTGCCAACGGTAAATTACGATACCTTGTCTCGCACAATACAGAAACTACAGAATAAAGTACCCTTTCGGTGAAACTTAAGTCCTAAGTTTGTTCTTCTCAGAGTAACTGTTTGTACAAACGACTGGGACTCATTTTCGAGTCCAGTCTCACTTTTTAAAGGTACCATTGAAGGGTCTAATTAGTCTTTTAATTGAGTTTTCTTTATATGTTCGTTTTTCACCTGTAGAGTCATACCCTGTTCTTGTTATATTTTGGACGTCTTGACCTGGATCGACCCGATGTGTCAATGTGACTCTCAACGGTAGTCAACGACCGTCTTTTCAAAACTCCTTACTAGAACCAAAATCGTAGACATGTCACTCGACTAATTCTAGGAGGAGTACTTGTATCTCAATCTCTAGTGACAGTTGTTTGAGAAAACGGTTGAAGTGATTTAGGTCGTAATTTTTATTGATTTTTACTTACTATAATATATACAACATACGTCCATTAGATTTTCTCAACATGTGTGTACTATGACCCATAGTTTCAAGAAGACAGGTTACACCTATGTGAATCCGTTTGTGAACACCAATCCTTATTTACTCAATTCTATGTAATATCGGTGTTACGAAGTAGATATTATCCAGTAAAGACGAGACTACTAATAGTATATTAAAACAGAACCTAAAAGAAACATAGATCTATACTAAATATATTGTACCCTTATTAATTTAAGGGAAAACTAAATTAAATTTTTTATGTAAATATATGACGGAATTGAACTGTTTCAGTAAAGTATATATAATCGACTTCTTTATTACTGTTAGACACCTTGTTGACGGTCAAACAATAAGTCTTTTCCTATTATGACTCGATGGTAATACACACTCCATAGTACTATATATGTCGTTCATCTTTCTCTATTCGATGGTGAAAGATGGAAAGTTCCTAAATATCCCTTTTCCTACTTAATAATTGAGGATAAAATGTCTTTTTTTTTACCTTCGAGTCCCTCTAATATAAGTCAAGTCAAGTCAAGTCAAGTCAACGAGTCAGCACAGGTGAGAAACACTGAGGTACCTGACGTCGTGCGGTCCGGAGGGACAGGTAGTGGTTGAAGGCCTCAAATGGGTTTGAGTAATGGTAACTCAGGCACTACGGTAGGTTGGTAGAGTAGGAGACAGCGGGGGAAGAGGAGGACGGAAGTTAGAAAGGGTCGTAGTCCCAGAAAACTTTACTCAGTCTAGAAGAGTAGTTCACCGGTTTCATAACCTCAAAGTCGAAGTTGTAGTCTAATATAACGAGTTAGACTTTATTTTTATTATTATTGTTTCCTGTAAGTTGATACTTTAAGGGGAGACTTTGATCCTCTTCCCAAAACGAAATTGTTCTTTTCTTTTTACTTTTTTTTTTTTCTTTTTACATAAAACGACACGTTCCTTTCCCTACACCTTCTCGTATTTCTCTCGATGTTCCTTCCTTTATTACAGGTAAACACTTTTTGATTTTAACACCTAATAGAGTGTGACAAAACCATCAAGAAAAGGAAGGAAAAAGGAAAAGGAGTATTTTCTTTTTTTTTTATTTCGTTAATAAAAAAAGAGATTAAAACAGGGACCGTAAAAGGTTTTTTTGATGTTCCAAACTACTTTGACTTATGACGGACTTTCGCTTTTTTACTTTTTTATTTTTATTTTTCTAAGTTTTGCCTTAGTCCCGTTAACGAAGGAGGTAGTTAAGTATTCCTCCTTCGTTAACGGGACTAAGGTAAAACTTAGAAAAATAAAAAAAGTTAGTTACTATTACCTTAATGTAAAACAGGATTTTCGGTAAGAAGTTCACTGTAAATTCTGTTATACTTGGGTCACGATTGACACCCAAGTACCGACATGAAACCAGGATTACAAACTTTGTAGTTAGTGGAGAAAACACTCGTTTACTCACTTAAATACTGGGTACTGTCGTTTCTTAACAAAAGAAAAGTGTCGGTAGACGTATTTACATAAAAGGAATGACTAGGAAATTAACACGAAGAATTAGTCTACAAGTTTGTGAATTTAAGAGAGTTCAGGGGGTGAGAAAAAGTGAGTAAAGGAAGGAAGGGGTTGTCCGTTAGTTGTTAGTGATGTCATACACGTTAAAGAACCATTTTTATAATTACTATTTTAAAGGTACATTCTTGAAGACTAATAACACGAGCCGTCCACTGGAAAAAACAAAGAAAAGGAAAGGGTTTTGTAGGAGGTTCGTTAAAATACGATTAATGGATATCGGATTTTCTATTTTGAAGTTTAATACGAAATGTCTTTTCTGAGAAGTATTAACAGTTTTCCTTTTTTTCTGTAACCATAGCTCAAAGAAAATCTTTAATTAGAAAAGTTTCCTTGTAATTGTAAAATTATAATTTTATATTCAGTAAATTATTTAATCTCTATAAAATATGATGGTTACACTAATTTTCAATTTTTGGACAAGTACATTATTATGTATTTTTTTACCCGAGGTTTCACCACATAACCCTATAACCCACTTTTGTTTTCTCGAAGAGAAAGATGAATGAATAAAAAAATTACAAATGAAAAAAGAATTATATGTTTAAACCGTGAGTAAGGAAGTGAACCAACAGTGTTTACTATATACGTCCCAAGAATTCCTTTGTACCCCTATTGTGATTACATCGATTAAAATGTCTTTGTTCTAGAAAATCATTTTAGAAACATTTTGAAACATTATAATAGTACGTATTAACACTTTTATAATATATCGATTACTTAAAAGTATTCGTTCATGTGTCGTTTCTCGTATTTTCTCAACAATTTAAATCCGTAATTTATTAAAAAAAAAAAAGTGTTTTTCCACTCTTTAAAGTTTGAAAATTGGAAATACCATAGTTCACCGATACCCATCCTTAGAGATTTTACTTGAATTAAACAGAAAAATTCCATTTCATTGTATAACGACGTAATGTTTTACAATTGGTTTTAAAAGATTTAATAATTTTTCATAAGATGACGATTAACGTACTAAATGATTTTTGTTCTCCAGAAAACAATGAAATTATTTAAATTTTTCATGAAAAATTTATCGTAAATGAAAAAAGATACGAAAAATTCTAATTATAAAACGGATATAAAGATTATTTGTACTTTTATTGAAAATTTACACATTTATCGTACTCCTTGTTAATAAACACTGACTATTCGAACATATCAGTATTTCTACATTTCTTCTTTATACTTACTTTCCATGTTATAAATAGTTGAGATTTAGAGGGGAAAAAGTACATAATTTTCTGTGGTCCTCCATTAAGTGGACGGGTCGAGGGGTCACGAAGAATTCACGTGTAAAAAGAGTATGAGTTCCCAGAACTGTGAATCTGGAGTCAAAGATGGGTCTTACGGTGGGTCCTCGGACATACTACACCGAAAAGAAGGAAAGGTCGGAATAGCGAATTATAGGATCCGTATGATTTACAAGGGTCATGGGTCATATGACGTACTTAAGAGAAGGGTGTAAAAATACGGACGGTGAAACAAAGGAGTTATAGTACACGGGAAGAGGTGTTAGGACAACAAGAAGGATTGAGTAGAAAGTTTCTAAAGTGAGTTCTTAATGGAGAAAGTCTTGTACCTTGCTCCACCGTGTCACCATTTCTTAGGAGGACTCTTACGTCCCCTGGGTCCAAGTTACAGATCAAGTCCCTCTAGGGTGTACAACGACCCGTTGATTCGGATACCCGGTGTTTATGACTTGGACATGAGGTCTCGGGTACTCGACGGTGAGGACTCGAGTGCGTGGATCTCGGGCAGGAAATGTTCTCTCTGCTCGTGTTACTCTCCGGACACGTGACGTTGATCTCTCCTCCGGGGTGTCCGACGTTGATTTTCTCTTTTGGGGTGTGTTGTCACTTCTGGGTCACGTCGGTTTTTACTTATTTATAAACACAATATCATGCAATTTTTTTATTGTTCTAGATGGACTACCTTTTTTTTATATACGAAATCGTTATCTCAGATTTGAGAGTAAAATTTTCTGAATCCATTCTCTACACTGGTTACACTGGGTCATTAGGCTATGGTACAAGGTCCTCAGAAAGACGACGAGGAGTGATCAAAAGTTGATACTATTTTACCTACTGGTTATTTTTTAATAACCAATTAATAACTAATAAAATATACGTTGAGAAACAATATTTAGAGGATCGTGATAAACATAGATTTTAATGAATACCTCCTCTTTTGTCTAACCAAATAAAATATTAATCGAGAATGATCAATAATTATTATTAATGATTATTAGTCTTTACAAAATAAAAGTACGAAATAATTTATAAAGAATCTTGTAGAAATTTCCCTCGAAATACAGACAGGATTATAAATATACCCTCGTTTCGTCTATATAATTTTCCTATATAAATCACTGAGTCCCGTCTAGACTTATTCGCCAAAAAATTATTCCCTTTACCTCGAATTTAGTGGGTAGTATTCTATTTATACCACATTCCGAAAGAAGATAACTCGTCTAGTCTTCATAAAAAATGACCTACCCCAAAACTTTACCCCCTAAAACTTTACGTTTATTTAGAACCTCCTTAAACGGTTCTATTCTTATCAAGGTCCCTGTATACATAGAAAAGGGTTGATACGGAAGAGGACGAAGAAGAAATCGATGATCAGTCTACCTCATACTAGAAGTTTTCAAATATCGATTACGAAATTAATTTTATACCGGAAACAATTGTAAGATTAAAGTACAAAGTAAAACAATCCATTTACATTACTTTATACAATTTTACTAGTGAACATTTTATTGTCGATCCATCCTTCGTGTTCTAAAATCGTGTGTTATCTGTATATCAAGTTAAGTCAAGTCAAGTCAAGTCAACGAGTCAGCACAGACTGAGAAACGGTGGGGTACTTAGCGTCGTGCGGTCCGGAGGGACAGGTAGTGGTTGAGGACCTTAAGTGGGTTTGAGTACCCGTAGCTCAGACACTACGGTAGGTTGGTATAGTAGGAGACGGCAGGGGAAGAGGAGGACTCGGGTTAGGGAGGGTCGCAGTCTCAGAAAGTTTACTCAGTCGAGAAGTGTAGTCCACCGGTTTCATAACCTCAAAGTCGAAATCGTAGTCAGGAAGGTTACTTGTGGGTCCTGACTAGAGGAAATCCTTCCTGACCAACCTAGAGGAACGTTAGGTTCCCTGAGAGTTCTCAGAAGAGGTTGTGGTGTCAAATTTTCGTAGTTAAGGAACCGTGAGTCGAAAGAAGTGTCAGGTTGAGAGTGTAGGTATGTACTGATGACCTTTTTGGTATCAGAACTGATCTACCTAGAAACAACCGTTTCATCACAGAGACGAAAAATTATACGATAGATCCAACCAGTTACCGTTAGATCTTCCGTTACCGTGGGACGAGGTCATGAGAACGGACCTTTTAGGGTGCCTGTCTCCTCGGACCATCCGACGTCAGGTACCCCAGGGAAAGTGAAAAGTGAAAGTACGTAACCTCTCCCTTTACCGTTGGGTGAGGTCACAAGAAAGGACCTCTTAGGGTCCCTACCCCTCAGACCACCCGACGACAGATACCCCAGCATGTCTCAGGCTGTACTGACTCCACTGAATGTTCATCCAACCAGTATTGAAAGGAAGTTTCCTCATTCTCAGAAAATTAAAGTACCGACGTCAGTGGTAGACGTTACTAAAACCTCGGATTTTTTTGTTTCGAACTTTGACAAAGGTTACAAAGGGGTAGACAAAGGGTACTTCACTACCCTGGTCTACGATACTAGAAGCAAAAGACTTACAACTCGAAATTCGGTTGAAAAAGTGAGAGGAGAAAGTTAAAGTAGTTGTCCGAAAAATCAAGGAGAAGTGAAAGACGGTATTCCCACCACAGTAGACGTATAGACTCCAATGACTATAAAGAGGGTTGTTAGAACTCAGGTCGAACACGAAGAAGGTCGGGTCATAAAGAGTACTACATGAGACGTATATTCAATTTACTCGTCCCACTGTTATATGTCGGAACTACATGAGGAAAGGGATAAACCTTGGTCAGACAACAAGGTGTAGGACAAGATTGACAACGATGGACTGGACGTATATCCAAAGAGTTCTCCGTCCAGTCCGCTAGACCATAAAGGTAGATAAAGTCTTAAAAGGTGTCAAATAACACTAGGTGTGTCAGACTCCGAAACCGTATCAGTTATTTCGTCTTTATCTACAAAAAGACCTTGAGAAAACGAAAAAGGTACTAGGTCGTCTACAACCGTTAAACTAGAGACCAAGGAGACGGAAAAGATTTTGGTCGAACTTGTAGACCTTCAAGTACCAATTACATAACGACTTCGGACCGAACCTCTTAAAACTCGTAATGAACACTCTACTCACACTTTACTCACGTTAACACACCATCAAACTCGTAAGAAACCGTAACGGAAAGAAACCCTAACCTTACTTTTGACTGGAAAAGGTCAGGACACCGGTGACGACTCAAAAGGTTCCAACACCCGTCTAACTCACTCGTGAAAGTGTCGTAGTAGAAAGTCCTAAACTTTATCGAGTTGACCTTAAGGTAGTGGAGGTGATCGAAACAACAATCACTACGAAAGATTCCGGGTGAAGTGTAGTGTAAGGTCCTACAGACCGAGAACCACTCACTAGTGTGGTAGCACTAATAGTCTCAGTACTTCTAGAAAAAACACATCAAGAAGACACATAAGAACGGTGGAGAAGAATTATAGAAGAGGAAGACAATCCCGGTGTGTTAAAGACAGGAAATAACTCGGGTAGAAACGTACTTTACAAGGGAACCATAGAGGTTAGAAGAACTTCTCTAGAGATCAGAAAGGGTAAGACAACAAAAGAGAAAGAAACGTAACTAGCGACTCCTTCCGAAAGAATAGAGAGGAACGATAAGAAACCTTGAGACGTAAGTTTACCCTTATAGAAAGGAAAATAGGAAACGAAAAGTGTCGATAAACATTCCGGAGGAGTATGTAGGTAGAACGAAAAAACGTAAAGAAAAGGTACCCCTACCAGAACTAGGGACAGAGGACATGTTACAGTACTTGGAGGCATGTATCAAGTAGTCCATGAGACAGATAGTCTAGATCAGGGAGTGAAGGTGACATATTAGTATTCCCTAAACTAAATCCAGTATGGACTTACCAGATCACCAAAAGGGAAAGAAGTTAAATTCAGACTTAAACCGTTATTCCTCAAGTACTAGACTCGGTGTCAGTCGAGGGTCAGAACAAAGACGACTGACATATCTCGAAGACGTAGAAACCGACGTTTCTTATATTAGTTAGACTAAAGTCATAAATGGTAGACCACTACAGGTACATATCTCAGAAGAGAACACAACAACCTTCTCCCACAAACGATACTGGTCGCTCAAGAGAACCGTTTTGAGATAATCGGAAACGGGACGAAGTAAGACATAAGGTTCCGGTTTAAACGGACAATGAGGTCCACAAAGAACTGAAGGATGAAAACGTAAGGTCAGGGGATATTACTTTTCCTGTATCAAAAAACCCCACAATCAGGATTTTCCAGAACATCCAGAAGTATTGAAGTTGTAGTCGAAGAAGTCGCAATGACCAACCCCGTATCCGAACCTAATGGCACTATAACTTACCAAACGGAACCTTTGCATGTCTCTAGTAAGACAGAAAAAACTCTAACGTAGGTTCATGACGTAAAGTCTGAGAAAACAACTGGTGCTACCGATGAGGTAAAGAAGACTCCATAAGGACGGGTGCCATCATCTATATTACCAGTAGACTCAATTTAAGTGGGTAAGGTCAGATAAAATCAAGTGACTAAGGATACAAATACAAGTGGGAACGGTAGAGGACAAACTGGTGAACGTTAAACGGAACTAAGTACCTGGACTGCAAGGTCCAAGGATACGTTATAACGAGAAATGTCGTAGTCTGGAACGAAGATAGTGGTCAGTGTAGGTGTCGACGCATAACAAAAACGAAACCGAGGTAGAGAAGTAAGAAAGACCTCAATCAGGAGGTGACTGGATGACTGGACCCCTCAAGGGGAAAGTCATAGGATAGTAAAACGGAGAAGTATGACAAGTAACCAAGAGTTCCGTTCTTATGACTTCACCAAACGGTAAGGGAAGAGGTCACCCGGTGTAAGACAGTCTGGAGAGGTGGTACTGGGTAGGCAGAACCCACCGGGGTGTCCCGTACCGAATCAAAGTAACTCAATCTGTTCCGACACCAGGATCACACTAATCTAACTGATCAAAAGACACTCATGCCAAAGTCACACAGACGGGAGACTACGGAAGAACGTTGTGAATGGCAGAATGAACCCAAAGAGAATGGAACCTGTACCCCATAGAGAAGGGAACCTACACCCCATAGAGGAGTACCGACGAGGTCGTTTCGTGTCGGGGACGAGGAATGGAACCTTCTCCCCATAGAGGAGTACCGACGGGGAGGACTGGAACTTGTACCTCATCGAGAGTCAAATAAAATCTAGAGGAATAAAAAGAGTCATGGAGAGTAGATATAAATCCATTAGTCAAAAATCCAGTCCGTGTATATATTGATCAGTCAGTATACATTGTTAATATCTAGAAGGAGTGATCAGGAGAGAAAGAAAAAGGGGGAAGAGAAACTTCACTAGACTCAAACTGTTCATCCCAATCCCACCGAATAAATAACGAAACCGTGGTACACTTTTAAAAGGATGGTAATAAAAAAGTAGACGTGACAAGAGATGGTTCTCATTGAGTAAGACAAGTCAAGAATAGTAACATACGAGACGACCGTAGATGACGTTTACAGGCACTAGGAGGGTACTGGACACCATAGGTCCAGATACAGAGTAACACGAGGGTACATATCGAAGTCGAGACGAGTGAACAAGAGACCTCTTCCGTTACTGTGGGATGAGGTCATGAGAACGTACCTTATAGGGTACCTGTCTCCTCGGACCACACGACGTCAGGGACCCCAGCGATTCTCAGTCTGTGCTGACTCACTGAAGTGAAGGTGAAAAGCGAAAGTACGTAACCTCTTACTCTACCGTTGGGTGAGGTCACAAGAACGGACCTCTTAGGGTCCCTACCCTCTCGGACCACCCGACGGCAGATACCCCAGCGTGTCTCAACCTGTGTTGATTTCTCTGAATCGTCGTCGTCATCGTCGTGAACAAGAGTCGGTCTTGTTACGATAGATTGATTGACCTGGATCCCTTGAAAGTGTCTGTGAAGGTCCATCACGACCTTACGTTCCTGGGATGTTTAGACTGAAGTCCAGGTAAGGGAAACCGAAGTGGGTACAGGTAACGATCTTATTGGTGTGTCCTAAATCAGACCTGTACCCCAATGAGGTACCCTAAGATTTAAGAACGATATATCGAACCCTTTCCTCTGAACAGACAAAATCTGGGTAATTTGAATGAGAATGAGGACAGAAAACGTTAGAAGGGATTTCTTCCATAATCCACGAAAGGTTCCCTGAGTTCTTCCTAGATTTCGAGATCGGTATAGACAAGATTTAGAGAGAGATGGGTAGACGAACCAAGATGACAATCGAGGTAAATGATATCGTCCTCTTACTCAAAAATATATTAAGTATCTTAAGTAAAGACTAGACCATATCTATTTTAGAAAGATAAGACTCGAGTGGTCAGAAAATTGTAGTCAAGTCAAGTCAAGTCAACGAGTCACACAGGTTGAGAGACACTGGGGTACCTGACGGCGTACGGTCCGGAGGGACAGGTAGTAGTTGAGGGCCTCAAATGAGTTTGAGTATAGGTAACTCAGTGACTACGTTAGGTTGTTAGGGTAGGAGATAGTAGGGGAATAGGAGGTCGGAAGTTAGAAAGGGTCGTAGTCCCAGAAAAGTTTACTTAGTCAAGAAGGGTAGTTCACCGGCTTCATAAACTCAAAGTCGAATTTATAGTCAGTAAGGTTACGTATAAGTCCTGACTAGACGAAATCCTTCCTGACCAACCTAAAGGAACGTCAGGTTCCCTGAGAGTTGTCAGAAGAGGTTGTGGTGTTAAGTTTTCGTAGTTAAGAAGTCACGAGTGGAAAGAAATATCAGGTTGAGAGTGTAAGTATGTACTGATTTGACCTTTTTGGTATCGGAACTGATCTACCTGGAAACAGTCATTTCATTACAGAGACAAAAAATTATACGACAGATTCCACCAGTATTAAAAGGAAGGTTCCTCTTTCGCAGAAAATTAAAGTACCGACGTCAGTGGTAGACGTCACTAAAACCCCGGATCCTTTTATTTCAGACAGTGATAAAGGTGACAAAGGGGTAGATAAAGGGTACTTCACTACCCTGGCCTACGGTAATAGAATCAAAAGACTTACAAATCGAAATTCGGTTGAAAAAGTGAGAGGAGAAAGTGAAAATAGTTCTCCATGAAATCAAGAGAAAATCCGAAAGACGGTATTCCCACCACAGTAGACTTATAGACTCTAATAACTATAAAGAGGACCTTTAGAACTAAGGTCGAACGCGAAGTAAGTCGAGTCACAAAGAGTACTCCATGAGATGTATATTCGATTTATTCGTCCCACTGTTATTTGTCGGAACTACATAAGAAAAGGACTAAACCTTGGTCAGACAACAAGGTACAGATCAAGGTTGACAACGAAGGACTGGACGTATGTCTAAAGAGTTCTCCGTCCAGTCCAACACACCATAAGGGTAGAGAAAGTCTTAAAAGGTGTCAAATAACACTAGGTGTGTCATTTTCCGAAACCGTCTCAGTTATTTCGTCTTTTTCTACAAAAAGACCTTGAGAGAACGAAAAAGGTACTAGGTCGTCTACAACCGTTAAACTAGAGACCAAGGAGACGGAAAAGATTTAGGTCGAACTTGTCCTGTAAGTACCAAGTGTATAACGATTTCGGACCGAACCTCTTACAACTCGTAGTGAAATGATCGTCCACTCTACTCACGTTAACACACCATTAGACTCGTAAGAAACCGTAACGGAAAGAAACCCTAACCTTACTTTTGACTGCAAAAGGTCAGAACACCGGTGACAACTGAAAAGGTTTAAGCGACCGTATAATTTACTTCATGAAAGTGTCGTAGTAGAAAATTCTAAACTTTATCGAGTTGACCTTAAGGTAGTGGAGGTGATCGAAAATAAAAAGTTGTCTTACTTAGGGTTTAGGAAAACAGATGTTTTAGATATGATAAATATTATTCTGAATTAAAATAGGGTTCCGCCAAGATCTCAAAATTTTAAACAAGAATTTGAGTTATCTGAGAAACAAAGTAAGACACAGTTGAGAAAGGGTCTTACTTATTTACTGTAACTCAGTGGTCCGTTAACCGGAGTCCTACTACTCTTTTAAAACCAGAGACATGTTTTTATACTTTGACACAATAATAGATTTTTATAATAATTTAATTTAGAATATAAGTAAACGTTTAAATTATAAGTGAACCGTTCATTTTATATATAAAAGACACACCTCTATCTCAGACGGATTGATAGAGTCAATGAGAGTCTTTGTTATTTGGATGAAAAAACAGTCTTTATTACTATCATTGAAAATTAGGGTTTACAGTAGTCTATAACACAAGTATGGTTTATTGTTTCTTACAAATCTTACAATGACAATATCCTGGACTGATTTAGTCCATATACCGTTGACTTAATCACCCATCCCAAGAAGTGTAAAGTCCCTATATAAGACTAGACGTCAAATGAGTTTCGATCTATTATTATGTGGACTGTTACATGCACTCATAAGATAGGAATTTTGAATTTAAAGGAAGACAAGAATTTTTCCCGAAGGACACCGAGTCTGTCATTTCTGAGGTGGACGTTACGTCCTCCAGACCCAAACTAGGGACCTAACCCTTCTAGGGGACCTTTTTCCTTTACCGTTGGGAGGTAATAAGAACGGACCCTTTAGGTACCTGTCTCCTAGGACCTCCCGATGTCAGGTACTCCAGGGTTTCTTAGTTTGTACCGACTCGTTGAGTCGTGTGTGTAAGAATTTTTCTTTGTTGTTTAAGGTAATGTCGGTTTACGACCTTGTACTTTAAAAGGATTCACAGGAATAATTCATGTTGACTTAAGTCAGGGAGTTATGTTATTAACGTAAACTTTATTTTGTGTCATGCAACTCACATTTAAAGTGGAGTACGAAGTAATAATATAGGTTGATAATTCTACATTTGTACCAAGGTCAAAGAGAAAGTACAAACTTACTCTAGGAACGACCCATGTCATTAGACCCGACATCCAATAAAAGAAAGTAGTGAAATTCATACAGAACGGTAAGGGAGGACCGGTAACTTTGTACATATTATAGTATATTCTTTGTTTAGCGGTCAGATCTAAAATACGTCCTATGTCCTACGAACCGCAACCACGTGACCCTATTGGGTCTCCCTACCATACCCCTCCGTCCACCCTCTCCCCAAGTCCTAACCCTTGAATACATGTGGGTACCGTCTAAGTACAACTACATACCGTTTTGGTTATGGCATAACATTTCATTTTTATTTATTTATTTATTTTATTTTTATTTTTATTTCTTTATTTCTTTTGTATTTCCTGACTTTCCTTTTTTTCTCTACATTTGTACCGAGTCGTAGGGTTACGAGACCTATCCACCGAAAATTAAAAATTTGTTTTATAGGTTACAGTAACTTGGTTGGAAACTGAACACCATATAGTAATTGACTAGACCTTCTCCCGTGTCCTTGGTGAGGTCATAAGAACGGACCTCTTAGGGTGCTTGTCTCCTCTGACCGCCCGATGTCAGGTATCCCACCGTTTCTCAGTCTGTCCTGACTTAGTTGTCGTGTGTCGTCGGTGTAGGTGACTAGTAAGTAAGATGTGAACATAAATACTTTCTTTTTTTACCTAGACTAGACTGATCTGAAACGGTACCTAACTATTAGAATGACATCTACAACTTCAGAGGGAGTGACTGAGAAACTATATATAGAATCGCCATAATACACCAATAGTGAATACGACAGACAGGATCACTATTAGTCATACTTAACTCTTACTCGGTCGAAAGAATAGTAATAATTCTCTGAAGAATTAATCGGATGTCGACGTCAGTTATGTCCGTAAGTGTTAAAAATTTGTGAAGGTTTAAAATAAAGGTCAAAATTTGTGAATTTTCTTGGTTCTACTCAAGACATTGAGTAGATGGAAGGATTTCATTTTTACACTTTTGTTAGTACCCGATACCAGAGTAACAAAGTTAAATAAAGAAAGAGAAAGTAGAGAGTTATTACTGAGGAAAGAAATTATTCATCGAGATAATGTGAATGGTGAGTAAGATTTTGACAGGAAAACAACACTTAACAAAATAGGGGTAATATTCCTTCTTCGTGTCAGTGAATACTCTCGGAATTACTATAATAAAAGTGATACAACCTTCCCAGTCGTCGTAGAAAACAAGAAAAGGTAGACATTGTGTATTCGGTAGTGACAACGTACCGACCTCACGTAAAAGATTTAATAATGAAATAATCTTATATACGATTCGAAATTTTATGAAAGGTTTCAGTTTATTTTTAATATATTTTTAATATATTTCGATGGTCAACATTAATGGAACTCAAATTAAAAACCTCTTAAAGAAAGGTAATTTGTTCATTTTAAGTTTAATTCTCATAAATATAGAGTTACGTATTCCATGATGTGACTAAAGATCTTCTCTGTGTTTCTGCTAATTGTCAGTCAAAAACGGGAGTCTTCTCGTTTGTAGGTAAGATTACCCTTCCTGTTTGGGTGATGTTTTATTTGTCTGTCTTCAGGACTGAAAAAGTTCAGTTTATTCTCTCTGTTGTCAAGATAAATTCCATTAAATTATATTGATTCCCCTGAGTCTTTCCCGAAACATTTTCCTCACAGGAGACTCTACCTGAAATTTCATGTACACCGTCTCTTACAATCGACAAGTGGATTTGGTTACAAGAGTAAAAGGACCTGTGCAAATCAGATGTTTAGGTCGACGGGAACGTTAAACCAATATACTGACACAAGATCCTTAATACCCCTCCTGGTCTACGGTTTGTAAACTAATCAGACACTACTCTTGTTCTTTATTTTGACATAACATAATTAGTGACTCATTAAAACTTGAAAACCCAAAAACAATGTTGTAGGTCGTAATTAAAGAACGTTTTATACGTCACAGACAGTTTACTCTTGTTAAATTATAAACTCAAAACTTAGACGTTACACAATACTAATCGAAAGACTGTAAAAACAAGAGTCCAATAAAAAAGTTAAGAAAGGACCGAGTAGTAAAAGTAACAAAAAAAAAAAAAAAAGAGGAACTGATATAGGGGACTCATTTCTGGGAAGTCCAATATGTACAAACGAAGTACACATCTAGTACACATATTAGGTGGTAAATCTCACCAATTAAACAAGTAATTGGTAAACAGGATAAACTCAATGTATCTGGAGGTACGGGGTTTGTAGAGAGACTAAAATATTAAATATCATGGACATTAAGGTCAGACCAGAATTTTGTGATTACTAAAGAACTTTCAACGTTTGAGATTTTTACAGTGTTCTTAAAATCAGAATTTTACACAAAATTTAAAAAAGATGAATAGAAAATAAAATCATCGTAATTATTATATGATATACTATCATATTATCACTCTCATCTTAACGAACAGTCTTTACATATCCTCTCTTTTACTTGGAGTGTACCTAAAGAAAGTACTCGTGTGTATTTAAGTTGTCAAACAGATAACTCAATAATTATACCTCCCAACTATTTATATATACATATCTATCTATCTATTTTGTCTATGTTTGTTTTTTATTTGGATTATTCTTGAAACCTGGTATACAGGGATTAAAAGTAAACGAGATAAAAACGGGCATTCTAATACTGTTGAATATGTTTCAGTCTGATCCTAGGAGAATCTCAAGTGTATGTAATATTCGTAATTCTAAAATTTTCCGTTATGACGATCGTAAGATTAAAGTTAATAGGTTCCATGTTCCGTTAAGTTGGAAAGTCTCTATTGGGGTAGAGGAAACTTATTACCGTTTGGAGTTCAATGATTTGTTGGACCTTTAGTTTATCACATCAAACTAATCGACGGAATGTTTATTTTATCATAGATATAACTTCCGTACAGGACTCGAGTCTCCTTCCATGTGTCCTCCTATTAGATCATCCAACGTATCGTCAAAAGGTACGTCTTTTTCTTCCTTTATACAAGTCAAGACTTAATATTTTTCTTTACCAACAATCCTTTTACCTGTTTTCTGATTGATGCCGGACTTAATCTCGGGCATACTTCATAGTCTTTTACTCCCCTGTCTAATGGATGTACCATTTGTCTTCCCAGATTAAAAACAGTAAACCAGCGATTCAGTACAAACTGAGAAAATCCTTGGGTACCAGACATGGGGTGGTCCTAGGAGATAGGTACCATCTGGATACGTTAATACTTGTTAACACTTTCTCTGACACCTTCTACCAACGGAGACGTAGCTGCCATTTACATTCAACGATTTTCAGTCGTTTTAGAGTCCTTCTTTTACACCTACATTACACCTTGATTCGTCCCCGTTTCACCTTGAGTACTTCCGTCTGATCTTGGTTGTCCGCGCTTGACTTTAGGTCCAGACAGAGGGTGACGACGGTTGGTTCTACATCGACTCGACGTCTACTTCGATCTCTGGATGGGTACGTCGACATGTCAGTAGACCAGGTCCCGAATCTCTTTGACTTCCTCTCGTTTACCCTCGATAGCACCGACACTTTGGTCCACGACGGAGGACGGTTCATCCTCTCGATCAAGTAGACGTGTTGCAGACGGCCAAAGTGTGACTTACTAAGAGTGTTTGTGTGTCCTAATACTCTGTCGAGTCACTCTCGAGAGCCTTTTCGTTGTGGGGCTCCTTTGTTACTCACGTATAAATAAATATTCAATAAAACATTAAAAATTGATTCTCGTCATTTCGTTCTGTCTCTGGACTTGAGTCCCTAATTTCTCCGAAGGAGGACCTTTAGACCTCCATTAGTGTGTGTTCTCAACATTTCTTTCCAGAAACTTCTATTCCCCCGAACAGGATGCACGTCTTGTCGTAAATTGATTACGACTGTCCAATCGGTCTGTCGATTGAATTCCCGTCCCCTCTCTTTAGTTCCTCCTCCCTTACTTATTCTAATTTAAGATCCTCTGTAAAGACTCTTTCGTCATTTTGTACCAAGGGTGTTGTTCCCTCGTTGACCCTGGGCATGGACCACGAGAAGTGACTGGAAGTCTCGTCTTACCGACAACGAAACGAAGACGGAATGTTTAAATTACGTATAAAGAGAATACCCGTTGGTATTTGGGTTCTGGTATCTCTCTTTCCCTAAGATCCTTGCATCAAAGTTGAATTGATAGTCATACAACTATGTCGTGTCTCGGTGTTGTTCGAGAGGTACCCCAGTACGACACGATTCAAGTGAGACGCTGAGATACCTGGTATAGGATGGTCCGAGGAGACAGGTACCTCAGAGGTCATTCTTGTGACCTCACCCAACGGTAAGGGAGGAGGTCCCCTAGAAGACCTTAGTAACGAAGTCGTTTGGTTCACACGTTCGTGAGACAAAACTAGAAATGAAGATCTATTGGGTTAGATTTCATCCCTGGTCTTACGATTACTCAACACTAACATAAAGTATGGGTTGTTCTACAACCACCAATAAAAAAAAAATTAACTTCCATTTGGTTAATCTTTCCACTGTGTTCCATTAATGACTTAATGACTTGGTTCTCCGGTTTTGAAAATTCCATGTGAAATTTTTTGTGACGAATAATTTGACATTTCATTACAAAGGACTAGTGAAAAAGTTCAAAATATCGATTTCTCAATAAAAATCTCAATTTGTAACTAAAAACAGTCAATATGGAAGACACGTATGTAAAGTTTTACTATAATGTTACCTTTATTTTACCAAGTCTATAAAAGGTTTGAGAAAGGATACTTCTTATGTAAATATACTTTTTTGACTCAGTAAAAGTTGAGTTTCACCAAACTATACTAAAATGTGTGATTTGGAAGGAGACAAGGTAGTTCTTATTACGATTGTATTGTAAAGAATTTCTTGGTTATCTCGATTTTCTGTAATCACGAACTTTCGATCCACTCATCAGTATGTTTTGGTCCGATGCACACTGAAAGGGAAATCCTTACAACAAGATGATAATAAGACAAAAAACAGAAAAAAAGAAAAATTTCAGTGATTGTAACTACATCGAATACTGTGACCCTGTTGACTACAAACCCACTTCTATAATTGTTGGAGTAGTACTGATAGTAGACCGACTTTCACTAACATTCTTCGTAAGATTAAAGTTTCTTTAAATGCATACTTTTTAACACATGAATCTTAGTTATATGATACCATGTACTTCTCCTTGACTTACACCTATCTATCATTAACCCTTTTAATCGATGTACCTTAGACTCAACCAGTTCCTTTTTCTCCGGTTCTTGGATACGATTTTGCAATTGTCATCTATGTACTCTTCCTTAAACTTAATGTAAATCCCTCGTTTTGATCACACCTATCAATTTCATTCTTCAGGATTTGTTTATATGAGAGAACTATTTAAAATATAATTTTCGAGATCTCCGACAATTTACAATAAAATATGGTTTATTGTGTTCAAATATTGATTGATAAATATATTTCTGACTTCTAGTATTAACGTTTAGGCTTCTCGAAAAATACTAAAGTGTCAAGAGTTACTTAACATCCAAATATCTAAAACACCTTAGATAACGGTTACGAAGACGACGTTATGATCCTATAATAAGATAAGGTCATGAGAACGGACCTTTTAGGGTACCTACCTCCTCGGACCATCCGACGTCAGGTACCCCAGCGCTTCTCAGCCCGTACTGACTCGCTGAAGTGAAAGTGAAAAGTGAAAGTACGTAATCTCTTCCTTTACCGTTGGGTGAGGTCACAAGAACGGACCTCTTAGGGTCCCTGTCCCCTCGGACCACCCGACGGCAGATACCCCAACGTGTCTCAACCTGTGCTGACTTCGCTGAATCGTCGTCGTCGTCGTCCTATAATAACGTACGTACGATTCAGTGAAGTCAGTACAAACTGAGAAACGTTGGAGAACCTGACATCGAACGGTCCGAGGAAACAGGTATCCTTAAGAGGTCCTTACTTATGACCTCACCCAACGGATCGGAAGGAGGTCCCCTAGGAGGGATAGATCCTTGTCTTGGGTGAAAAGAATTGTTGAGGACGTAACCGTCTATCCAAGAAATGGTGATCGTTATGGTCCACATGTTTTTCTTCTTGAGGGACGGTTGACTAAAGGTGAACATTCTAATACCCGGAGTCGACGATCGATTTGATGATAGATGTTTATCGAATCCCTTAGAACAAAAATTTGTTATGTTAGTATTTTATACTATTATTATGAAATGTCATGTTATGTTTCAATAAAAAGGTAAGTCAATGACTAAATCTAAAGAAGAGAAGGTGAAATACTAATATATCTGTTTAACATGAAACTTCATAATTTTTTATAACAAAAAAGAACAATTTTTAGAATCGAATTCCCTTTGTAGAATAAACGTAATCATTATAGAACTCTACACGTAAATACAGATTGTAGTTAACGGTTCGTATAGGAACGTAACCAATAAAATTATAAAATATTATTAATTTAAGTTAGAAATTTTGAAGTTTCTGTAACTAACGGTACCATAATATGAAGTTTCGTCTAGTAAACTGTTTTTGAATTAAAATGATCGTTATAAATAAGGATTGTGTTTAATTTTCAATGGACATTAAACAAACAACACGTGACATGAAGTGGTTTGTAAAATCATATTGGATACCACGAAGTCTTTTTAACGTACTAGTTTCAAACTTTGTTTTTTGAATAACGGTCAATTACATAATTTTACCGTCTATCGTACTATGATATGTATCTCTTAGGATTTCTAAGGTGTTCTTTTGATGATCTCGAGTAGTTACTTAAATCTTTTCAACGTCCCATGTTTTAATTATGTGTTTTTAGAGAACATAAAGATATGTGGTTTTCGTTTTTAAGTTTTTCTCTTTAATTCCTTTGTTAAGGTAAATGGTGTCGTTGTTTTTCTTATTTTACGAATTCTTATTTGGATGGATTCTTCCGTTTTCTGACACGAATCTTCTGATATTCTGTAACTACTTTGTTTAGTTTCTACTGTGTTTGTCTACCTCTTTATATAGTACTAGAAACTAATCTTTTTTGTTGTAACACTTTTACTGATATAATGGGTTTCGTTAGATCTCTAAGTAACGTTAAGGATAGTTTAATGATTACCTTAAAAAGTGTCTTAATCTTATTTTTACAAATGTTAAACATACATTTGTGTTTTCTGGAGTTTATCGGTTTCGTTAGAACTCTTTCTATATTTCTTGGACTCTTTAGTCCGAGGGACTGAAGTCTGATATAATGTCTTGATCTCATTAGTTCTATCATACGATGGTAGTGTTTTTTGTTTTTATATCTATTTACCTTGTCCTATCTTTAGGGTCCCTATTTGGGTGTGTGGATACCAGTGGATAAGATACTGTTTTATCCGTCCTTATAAGTTACCTCTTTTCTAGTACAGAGGTTATTTACCATGACCCTTTTGACTTGTAGTTATACATTTTCTTACTTTAATCTTGTGAAGGATTGTGGTATGTGTTTTAACTTGAATTTTACCTAATTTTTGGATTTGCTTACATTCCGGTCTGTGATATTTTGAGAATCTCCTTTTGTATCCCTCTTATATAAAACTGTATTTAGTGTCGTTCTAGAAAAAACTGGGTAGAGAATCTCGTTACTTTCATTTTTGTTTTTATTTGTTTACTCTGGATTAATTTGAATTTTCGAAAACGTGTCGTCTCCTTTGTGATTTGATCCGTTTTTCTGTTTTGGAGTCTTTTCTGTTTGGAGTCTTACCCTCTTAACTTCATTAACTTTCCCTAATTAGAGGTTTTATAGTTTGTCGAGTGCGTTGAGTTATAGGTTTTTTTTTTTTTTTTGTTTTTGGGTTAGTTTTTTACCCGTCTTCTGGATTTATCTGTAAAGAGGTCTCTTCTGTACGTCTACCGGTTCTCCGTGTACTACGAGTTGTGACGATTAATAATCTCTTTACGGTTAGTTTGATGTTACTCTATAGTGGAGTGTAGTCAAACTAGTACCGGTAACAGTTTTACAGATGTTTGTTATTTAAGACCTCACACCTAACGAAGGAGATACACACCGTTCATCTGTCAGTACATAATTTGTCTATATTTCGACTTATTTTCGAGTACAAATCTTAACAGTCAAGAACGTCTATAGAAAGTGTATCTAAAATTTTATTTGGCATTTCGTAGACAATTCTTAGTTAAGGGTAGACAGTAGTGTACACAGACAGTGCGTATATAAATACATTTACAAAAAAATTAATAGTACCTTTTAAAGTTTGTACGTATTCTCTCTTATCACATTATTTGAAGACATATAAGTAGAAGGTCGAGGTCGTTAAGCGTTGTAAATCAGTAAGTATAAAATTAAATTATACTGTCAAAAATGATTTTGATATAATTGATGGTGGTGTTGCTAAATTTCTGATCGTGGTACTCGATTACAAAGTCACTTTAAAGAATCAACATTCGTGATCTTTTTTCAACCGATTAAAATCACCTTTTCTCCCAATAAATTGTCTTTATTTTATTAGATACTTCCTAATTTTATAAGACATTCTATTTTATAAGTCCTTGTGACGACTTTTAGTCTCTCTTTGAAGGAATTAACGGTGACCTTTAATTTACAACGGAGATGGAAATGACACATACACACACAGACACACAAACACACGTGCACGAACTTACGTGTACGTGAGTCAGTGGAGGTTGAGAAACGTTGAGGTACCTGACATCGGGAGGTCCGAGGAGACACGTACCTTAAAAGGTCCGTTCTTATGACCTCGTATAACGGCAAAGGATAAGGTCCCCTACAAGGGTTGGGTCCCCAACTTGGGTACAGAGAACGTAGAGAATGTGACCGTCCGTGTAAGGAATGGTGACACGGTGGACCCTTCGTGTAAATGGTATTGGGAACGGATTATTTAAGTTGTATCTGAAAATAAAATATTCGAGGATCGAAGTCACTACCCGAAGGGACCACCGCGTCACTTCTGAGACGGACGGTCACATCCTCTACGCCCAAGGTAGGGACCCATTCCTTCTAGGGGACCTCTTCCTTTACCATTGGGTGAGATGACAAGAACGGACCCTTTAGAGTACTTGTCTCCTCGAACCGTCCGATGTCAGGTACCCCAGCGTACCTCAGTCTGTGTCGTTTTATTGTGATGATTTATTGTTTGTCGTCGTTGTAAGTCACTACACTAATCGACAATTATAGGTCAGTGTACGGACCTCTATTCCTTTTGATCATCGACTGAAGACACCACCTTTCATAACGTTCTTATTGTTTGCTCCTATAAAGAAGTTATATCTTTTTGTTTTATGACATACTATAGTGAATATACACCTCACATTTTTTATTTCGTATATATCGTTTTGTCTTTGTATGAGAGTCTATATCTGTTGATTGATCACTAAATGGTCACCCCTCTCACCTACCCCAGTACTATCCACATACCCTAAGTCTCCATGTTCACTGATACATATTTTATCTGTTCGTTATTTCAATATAACTTATCGTACCCTTTAACGTCAGTGATAAAACATCATTGAAAATTACCTCCTCTTAGACGTTTTAGACTGAGTGATATGACATGTAGACTTGATTATATTTCGTTCATAATAACAACAACAAGTCAGTGATTCAACACAAAATAAGAAACGTTGGAGTACTTGTTTCTTTTCTTAACTGTATATCTAAAAAAATCTTTCCCATGTCCATAATCTTTTAGTTTCTACTCGTGATTAGTGAAGTAAGACCGTTAGTTTATGATCCGATGCATAAAATAAACGTAAAAATCAGTTTAAACGGACATTCAATCACAGAACAATAGGGATGAAATCTCTATTTTACTAACTTCAATAGATTTAAAGGGTTCCAATATGTTGGTAATTACCTTGAATGTACGGTTATTTGAGATAGACTAGGTTTCAAAAGTACAATTGGTGACGTGATTATAAATTAACTTTTTCTAATAAATGTTTTTAGTGAAGGACGTTAGTTTAAGTAGTAGAATGTTATTCTGTCACTTTTAGTCCCTCTTAGTAGTTCACTGAATAGGTTTCAAGATAGTGGTCGTTGGAGTCTGTTAGACATTCGTCTAGTCTGATAGACCATCCCAAAACTATATACTACCACGAATATTAGTCCCTACGACGGGATAATCAACACCTCCTTTACAGTAGGGGTTTAAGTCTCAGGTAGAAGTCATAATTTAATAAAATCTTATGAGTCCCATGGTTTTGACATTTTCTATCTGTATTTTACAGATTTTGTTTATTTGTTTGTCTGTTAGTTTTGAGGTATGTTCCTCTTTATTTACCATTACCTTCAGCCTATAACTGTTCGTTGTTTTGTAAGTAAAGAAGGGTTCGTTCTAAACAACGACGTAAACGAACTTTAGTTAGAGTTTATGAGCCCGACTTTCCTTGTTTTAAGTTGTTTCTTAGTCTTGTTGAATTACTTGAAGTATATAAACTTTAATACAGTTCCCGAAAAGTGTAACGTCACGAGTATTGAAACTCAGATATAACTGTTCATGCATATCCTTACAACCGCCGACTTCCTCATGTAGTCAAGTCAAGTCAAGTCAACGAGTCACCACAGACTGAGAAACACTGGGGTACTTGACGTCGTGCGATCCGGATCGACAGGTAGTGGTTGAGGACCTCAATGGGTTTGGGTACAGGTAACGTAGCCTCATGTATTTTTAAGTTTATTTTTTAATAGCCTTCTCCTACTGTGGTGGGTATACCGTCTTTCACTTCTCCTTGATTTTTCGAAGAACTACTTTCACTTTCTCCTCTCACTTTTTCAACCGAATTTCGAGTTGTAAGTCTTTTGATTCTAATACCGTAGACCAGAGTAGTGAAGTACCCTTTATCTACCCCTTTGTCATCTTTGTCGCGGTATAAATTCAAAAACCCGAGCTTTTAGTGAGGTCTACCACTAACGTCGGTACTTTAATTTTCTGCGAATGAGGAACCTTCCTTTCAATACTGGTTGGATCTATCGTATACTTTTTTCGTCTCTGTAATGAAACGGTTGTTTCCGGGCAGATCAGTTCCGATACCAAAAAGGTCATCAGCACATACCTACACTCTCAACCTGACACTTCTTTCGACTCGCGGTTTCTTAACTCCGAAAACTTGACATCACAACTTCTTCTGAGAACTCTCAGGGAACCTGACGTTCCTCTAGGTTGGTCAGGTAAGATTTCCTCTAGTCAGGATCCACAAGGAACCTTCCTGACTACGATTTCGACTTTGAGGTTATGAAACCGGTGGAGTACACTTCTCAACTGAGTGACCTTTTCTGAGACTACGACCCTCCCTAACCCCGTCCTCCTCTGCACCTACTGTCTCCTACTCTACCGACCTACCGTAGTCCCTGAGCTACCTGCACTCAAACTCACTTGATACCCTCTACCATTACCTGTCCCTCCGGACCACACGACACTAAGTAGCCCGCCATTTCTCAGTCTGTGTTGACTCGCTGACTTGACTTGACTTCACTGGACTTCTTTGAAGACAATAGCTTTCATGTGCATGTTTCTGAAAGAAGAGTGTACAAGAACTTCCTGCATACTAACTTACTCCACTTTATTTCGATTCTACTAAAAAAAAAGAATGTTCATAGTAAAAAGTTACCATGTCTACTTGAATAAATGTTTTATCTTTCTCAGTGTCCACATGTTTTGTTAGATCACCAATGGTCACCCCTTAACCCTCCTTTTTTGACTCTCTAACCCTGACTGTTTATATATGATAATATATATTTTACCACCACCACCAAATCAGCGATTCAGCACAGGCTGAGAACGCTGGGGTACCTGATATCGGGTGGTCCGAGGAGTCAGGTACCCTAAGAGGTCCATTCTCATGACCTAATCCAACGGTAAAGGAAGAGGTCTCCTAGAAGGACTGGGTCCTTAGCTTGAGTCCAGAGGACGTAACGTCCACCTAAGAAATGGCTGACTCGGTCCTCCCTTATTTCATCTATTGATTATTCCTGGATAACTTATCGTGTCCCTTGAGATAAGTTATGAGACGTTAACGGATGTGACCTTTTATTTAGATTTTTCTCAATTATATGCAATATTGACTAAATAAACACCATCTCACCAAGTCTACCATTTCTTAGACGGACGTTACGTCCTCTGGGTCCAAACTAGGGACTCACCCCTTCTAACGGACCTCTTCCCTTACCGATGGGTGAGGTCATAGAACGAACCTCTTAAGGTGTCTGTCTCCTCAGATCACCCGATGTGTCAGGTACCCCAGTGTTTCTGACCCTGTGTCGATTTACTGATTGTGAAGAGTGAAGTCTTTTATTGTGTTGTAACATTTAGTTAATATGGTACTATTCTAAAAATTTCATAGGAAGAAGAATACTAAATGTTTTAATAATTTCATCATAATAATATATGTATGTAAAAAATGTGAATAACTCAATGAATATATCCTCCCTTATAAGGATTTTGCTTTAAGACTTCATATTTCTTTGTGTAGTTTGAAAACCAGGGTAGTACGGGAGATTTCAATGTGTTTTAATGTTGCACTGTCAACGTATACTTTTATAGGTGTATAATAAAGTGTATAATAAACTATAAGGTGTATACAAGAAGGTGTATAATAAAATAATTGTAATAGGTTATATAATTTAATGTTTATATAAATTTATTTATAAAGAAACTAAAGATAACTCCACTGTATAAAATACAGATTTAATAAGTGTACAAACAACGATAACACATTCTTGTAAGACACATAGTTCTTTATATTATAAAATCATATATAAGGTAGTAAAACGTAAACGAATAAAAAATATATGAAATTAAACCATATTTCTACAAAGTTTGTGTACTGTTAAGATTATAAAAGAGTCTCTAAGACACTAATTAAATTTTGTCTTTTCAAAAGGAATGGAGAATCCAATATATTTTTAGGTGAGTATTTAAGAAGTATAAAGTACTCTCTTAAAGATATCACTTTTAATATTAAAATATATTAAGTGAAAATAAAGTTAATGTATAAACACATATATAAGACATATATACCTCTTCCGTTACCGTGGGGTGAGGTCATGAGAACGGACCTTTTAGGGTACCTACCTCCTCGGACCTTCCGACGTCAGGTACCCCAGTGATTCCCAACCTGTGTTGACTCGCTGAAGTGAATGTGAAAAGCGAAAGTACGTAACCTCTTCCTTTACCGTTGGGTGAGGTCACAAGAACGGACCTCTTAGGGTCCCTGTCCCCTCGGACCACCCGACGGCAGATACCCCAGCGTGTCTCAGCCTGCACTGACTTCACTGAATCGTCGTCGTCGTTGACATATATATAAATGTAAAAGGGTTTATCAACCGGTAATAAAAGAGGTAGTAGATTTAATACATTATAAATACAAGATGTTATTTGACACCTTTTAAGACTTTCTCTACCCTCATCGTCTGGTGGACTGGACGAAGAACTCTTTGGATATGCGTCCAGTCCTTCGTTGTCAATCTTGACCTGTACCTTGTTGTCTGACCAAGGTTTATCCTTTTCCTCATGCAGTTCCGACATATAACAGTGGGACGAATAAATTGAATGTACGTCTCATGTAGTACTCTTTGTGACCTGACCTTCTTTGTGTTCGACCTTATTTCTAACGGTCCTCTTTATAGTTATTGGAGTCTATACGTCTACTGTGGTGGGAATACCGTCTTTAACTTTTCCTCGATTTTTCGGAGAACTATTTTCACTTTCTCCTCTCGTTTTTTCAACCGAATTTCGAGTTGTAAGTCTTTTACTTCTAGTACCATAGGCCAGGGTAGTGAAGTACTCTTTATCTACCCCTTTGTCACCTTTGTCACAGTCTGAAATAGAAAACCCCGACGTTTTAGTGACGTCTACCACTGACGTCGGTACTTTAATTTTCTGTGAATGAGGAACCATCTTTTCAATACTGGTTGGATCTATCGTATAAGTTTTCGTCTCCGTAATGAAACGGTTGTTTCCAGACAGATCAATTCCGATACCAAAAAGGTCACCAGTACATACCTACACTCTCAACCTGACACTTCTTTCGACTCGTGACTTCTTAACTACGAAAACTTGACACCACAACCTCTTCTGAGAACTCTCAGGGAACCTGACGTTCCTCTAGGTTGGTCAGGTAAGACTTTCTCTAGTCAGGACCCATAAGAAACCTTCCTTACTACGATTTCGACTTTGAGGTCATGAAACCGGTGGAGTACGCTTCTCAACTGAGTAACCTTTTCTGAGACTACGACCCTCCCTAACCCCCGTCCTCCTTTTCCCCTGCTGGTTCCTACTCTACCGACCTACCTTAGAGACTGAGCTACCTGTACTCAGACTCACTTGAGGTCCTCGACCACTACCTGTCCCTCCGGACCACACGACGCTAAGTACCCCAGCGTTTCTCAACCTGTGCTGACTCGCTGACTTGACTTGACTTGATTGGATAATATAAAATACAAGAGAAAAGAGAGAAGAACGAGTAGAGAATCTAACGATAGGTTTTAAAGTAAAAAATTCTGAAAGATAATTCAACAATTAATACGTCAGGAAAGAGAGAGGGAGAGAAAATAACCTCCTATTAGCGAAATGTTATAACACAACCAAAGAAGGTATGTAGTTGCACTTTGTCGGTATACATATGTATACAGGAGAGGAAGGAATTAATTCGTAAGAATAGGACCCAAGGGATTTATAATATTGTTTGTAGTGACTGAATAATGTCAGATTAATGGAGAATATTTATTAATGAAGAAATTATTCTGATTATAAACAAAAAGTTCTTAATACGTTCACCGACGGAAACTTCTTACATCTATTGAAAATATGTAGGTCGGACGACTTACTGAAAACAAATTATAAAAAATTTTTATCGTATACAATTATTTAATATGTCGTCTAATTTTCTATCTAAAAAAGAGGTACTTATTTTATAAATGATAATTTTATACCTTTACGTCTTTTGATAAAACCGATACCGATCACTCTTGTCAATCAAAACGTCTTCCACACTCACCCAATACCTACTCTTCCAGAATGAAAGTGAATATTAAGTAACTCTCTCTTTCCCCTTTAACACCGAGTTTCTCTTTTTAATTCTTATAACAAGAGTAACATTTAGTTAAAATTAAAAAGGTTTAGTCCGAAAAAAAAGATGGTGATCTTAAATGATACCGTATTGGTTAGTCTCGATGTATTATGTCTAAAGTCATATAAAAGTATTCTCTTATGTTATACAAATGTACGATTTTTTTTACTCTTTACGAAACGAAAATAAATGACCTAATTAAACACTACCCCAATTACAACTTAAGTAGAAGGAGACTCGGATAAAATGGTACATTTTGTGATTCGGTAATACAATATAAACTCTGACTCGTATCAATGATATGGAATCAAACGTTACATAACAATTTAATCTATAGTGTGGTAACTAAAACGATCGACTGATATTGGTACACTTTAAACTGAGTCAGAAGGTATAAACGTGGTGTTTAGATGTTAACGTTTCAATACATCGTTATACAGGTTAAGTCGGGGTTCACGTGAGCGTATAAAAGAAACGACATAAGAGATGTAGGGTTGTTTTCAGAACTTGAGTCTTTAGTAGAAAATAATAAAAAGATGTATTTAAGGACATAGATTAAGTCGAGAATTCGAGTTAGTTTAAAGAGAAGTTTTACTAAAAAGAGGTAAAAGAGTATATTAAAGATTGACTAAAAACGTTATAGGAGAACCGGTTAAAATATGAAGAGAGAAGTATGAGGTCAGAGTTATGTTAGAGTCAGTACAGACCGAGAAGTTCTGGGATATCTCACATCGGGTGGTCTGAGGAGACAGGTACCTTAAGAGGTCCATTCTTATGACCCCACCCAACGGTAAAGGATAAGGTTGACCGGGTACTCTCCTGGAGTTTCATCTCTGTTTAATATTGTTCCTTTAATTGACAATAGGTATAGAATCAAAAATTCATAGTAAGAGGTGATTATCTTTAACAAAAAACACCCAAAAACAAACAAACAACAACAACAAAATCTCTTTACCAACTATGGTCCCGACAGTGTCCTTTCATGTTCTATTCGAACGTTCATTCTTGGATAAGTTCCTCTCTATCCTTGTACGACAAGGTAACAGATAACGACGTACTGTGTAGTGAAGTTTTGAATTGACTTTAGTAAATAAGAATGGGGAGTAATACCATCTTCGAGTCAACCTACCGAAAACGAACCCAAGAGAGTTTCTAACGTTTGTTTACCGTCTACCATAACCTTAATAGACTATCTGACTCTAATCTATAAGTCGTCTCGAGTGTGTTTACTGAACAGTGACAACGACCGACAAGACATTCTTCGAGTCAACCTCCACTTACAGATATACACAGGAAAGGTACACCGAACTCTAAGAACTGATTAAAAAACCCAAAACTCTCCTTCGTAAGTTTCTCGATCGTAAGATTCTCTTGTTCGGTCTTCGATGTACTGAATGTTGAACCGAATTATACCTTAATGAACACAACGTAAGACAATTAATGGTTCCCGTTTGAGTGTGAGTTACACCTTCCCCAGACATATCCATACATTTATGGTCCTTCATACTAAACACCCGTCCGGTAGAAACCTAAGATCTATTGTGTCAGACAAGAGACCGAGGTTACTGAATGTGGGGGTTTTTTCCGTTTTATTTGTTATGGGGTTACTGGTGGGGACGGTAGGACGGGGTTAATCATAATCCCAACCCAAAACTAAAGGATCAAATCTATCCGTAGAAACCTCTGTCAAGGTTTTCACGACGAAAGGTCACATTGTTTGTGATCCAATCCATTTTATACTCTACTGAACCATAATGTCGTGGTCTTGGTGCATAACGTTTGACTTTCTACTGTATAATGGTCTGGTATTAAGTTAATTTCTCTGTATTGTTTTTACTTCATTAAAGTATCGTTTTATGATTCACTTTGTACAATACCTATCTTTTTCTACTCATCAACCGTTTGAAAAGACATTTTCCAATATGTCATTTATAAAATCCGAAATGTCCGATGTATATTAGTGACAGTGCATAATAAAAAAAAAGAAAAATATTGGGAATTTTTACACTTTCAGTGAGAATCGAACACTCGGTGTACTTTTTCTCCGTTATAGTTCCAAACTTGACGTCGAGTATCAAACGGGTGGAGACATAATCCGGTTATTAATTCTCTATTATCTTAATCCTTTCTTTATGTCGTTGAAACCAATGATTCAACCAAATTTTTTGTTTATAACTCATAAATACTCGTTTAAAGATAGAATTTATAAAGAATCAACATATACTCCCGATAAAATTTATATGTCTACCATTTTTAAATAGACCAATAATATTTTAGGAATGTTGTTTTATACTAAATATCATTAATATTGTCATCCTAACACGTCAAGGAGTCTTTTTTACGGGGAAGTCAAAAACTCTTAACTTTTCCGTTTACATACCCTCTATGTAAGATTATAGTTCGAATTGGTATTGTGAAAGACACTACGTAAAGAGGTCATATATATTAAACGAAAGTATGATGTGGGACGAATCAATGATTTATAAAGTGAACTTACCGGCTCCCGACAAGTAGATGACCCGTCAGACGACTCCTTCGTCTACGTTTAACACGAACCAGTAGTACGAGGACCTGAAAGACTACTTGTTTGATATTTTCAATAAGTACGTCTCTCTGACAGGAAAAGGATAAACAATAACTTGGACATCAATTGACTCATGAGGGACTCAAAATTCCTGATATGGAAACCTTCTTTTTCCAAAAGTTCAAGAGACATCTGTACCTTTAGCTAAGATTTATGTTAATGAGTGTCCTCCAAAGATGTTTCAAATTGAAGTACAGACTTATTTTGAAAAGGAAGACCTCCTTTTTCTGTCTACTTGCTATCGTTTGTGTTTTCTAGAATGAACAATAATAGTTTAGTTTCTGACTACCCGAAAAGGACTCAGTCTCAACGAAAAATTCTCGTGACCAAGACTTTGGATTTCTGGACCCAAGTTTTGGGCAGAGATGTCAAAACGGTGAACTGTCTTCGATCCGTTTAATACAGAAGGTAAAGAAATAGATATTTTATCCTTTTTGCCATAGAATGTTTCCTAGGAACTTTCTTAAGGTAATCAATTGTATCTCTTTCAATCTTATCTCTGGCTTGAAAGTGTCAGCGACTTTGTTTCTTTTTAACACCCGATTATACCATTAACTCCCAAGAGGTTTGAAGTCAACAAGTACATATCGAAAATATTAAAGACACATGAGGATACAGGGTGGAAGAACTTAATGGGAGAATTATTAACGATGTATATAAACAATGGACTATAAAAAGACACATAAGTTCGTTTTAGAATGAATTTATAAATTTAAATTCGTAAATTTATAACTTTAACTCGTCAATAAATTTATGACCTAATTACGATTTTAATAATAAATTTAATTTATAATTATCATAGTGGGATTTCTTTTTGGACATAGAAATGGTATTTACTTTCCGTTTTTTGTCTTTATTTTATAAATAAAGATTGATCTATTACTATTGACTATTTAAGTGACTCCATAGAGGGACTTAAAAGTGACTAATTTTCTTTTTAATAATTACAGTCTCACTACAATTTTTGGTTTTAAACAAATTGGTTTAATTCCAGAAGAACTATTTTAATATTTTTCACTATAAGTAAAAGAAAACTACTGAAAGATAATTACATGATGGATTTTAATATGGGGGGTGTGAAACCTTTTACGATCCTACGTCCGTCGAAATCCCTTTAGGAATCTAAGATTGATCTGAAGTATACTCCGATTTCAAGTCCATTAATAACTCGAAGTTTATTTAGATCTGCTCTTTACTATAATCGGTCACGTGGTTTGAACCGTACAACTGATCGTGTAACCTGAATTTAGTGACTCAAACATTTCCCCATTTTATTATCCTCTTAAAATAAGTAGTATAACACGTCCCCGAGTGTGAGGTCCATTCACTCCGTCTGACGTTCGTTATAGGTAGTGTCTTCCTAAGACTCCAACTCCACTATATCTATAAAATACTCCGAATGAAGTTGTAGTACATTTTATACCTGAGTTCTTCCATTTTGGACCAACTTCCCTTTGGCCACGGAACTTTCAATGACACCGTTACTTTTGCTTAGGTGTACGGAAACAGTATTCTCTGTACCCTCTTATTCCAGAATTCCCCTTTGAATTAAAAAGTAGAATTTTTGTAAATTAAACTCTCCTACCATATCAAAGGTACACATACTATGAATCACTGTCTTCATCCAAAATGTTTGTGTCAATTTGGTACTTGTCTCTATAATCGGATCCTTTGTGAGATTTCCTACACGGTACATCTTTTTCTCCTCGCCTCCCTCGCGTATTACATAGGTCGTCCTTGAGACTTGTACGACGTACTGACGGTACCCCCACCTCTGTCCCTTTACAGTCTTAGGTCAAGTCTCAGATCCACGGTTTTACCCTTTCTCTTTAAGTTTCCTTCTAACCTAAGAGATTACAAGTCACAGTCTACCTCTAGTTCGTCTAATTCTTTTAAGTCTGTGAGTTAAACTGTTCGTCCCCCAGAAAATCGTAGGAGTCTTCTGTGTCACTACCTCCGTTTATTTCTAATTTCAATCCACTAACTAGTTACTTTCTTTTTCTCTTCGTCTCTGATACTTTTTAATTTTTACTGATTAATGAAAGTATAATCATTAGATCGACGACTTGATTTCAAATTTAAAGAATATTTCACTGTCAGTGAGACAGTACCATAGACTGAGACACTGGGGTACCTGACATCGGGTGGTCGAGGAGACAGGTACCTTGAGAGGTCGCGTTGAGAGGTTCTTATGGACTCACCCATCGGTAAGGGAAGAGGTCCCCTAGAAGGGTTAGGTGTCTAGTTTGGGTCCAGGGGACGTAAGGTCCGTCTAAGAAATGGTTGACTCGGTTGTCCCTTCGGAGAATATCCGACTATAGTTTTTATCGTTAATATATAAAGAGGTGTTTATACTGTGTTACGGAATGTCCACTCTTCGTGAGTTGTAGAGTTGTAACCTAAATGACTAACTAAATAGGTAAGTAAATTGGTGATCAGTCATTTACAAATGACAAAAGAAGAATGAGACAATCCACGACCTCGATATTTTTAAACCATCCTGTGTCCAAAAGGGGGAAGGGTCCCAGAGGGTCTGTCATCACTAACTCGTATATTGGTTTATTAATGTTTCACACTCTCGGGGGTTGTGTCAATATTTTAGAATTTCCTTTTACTTGAGTTAAGACATAGACCTTTCCATTCATTTCTGAAGGATCAATTCTACGATATTTGTAAGGAATGATTTCACTAGTCCTCTCGGTGAAGACACCGAAGTTTTCATCAACTTCTTAGTAGTTCTTTTTTTTTTTAAAAAAATTCAGTTTAGAAGACGTCACTTTATGAGAAAAGATTAGGGGTTTAACGGAAACAGAGGGTGAAGGAAGGAACTGACAGGAAGGGTTTCCGTTCAAAAGGTTGTAGTAGTTTTGGTTTCAAAGTTATGAATTTATCATAAGGAATTGGGACAGTAATCCGAGGTTAGAGTGTATCTGACACAAGAAAGAGAATTTTTCATTATACGTATGCACGACTTAGTGTGTCGATTTAGAATCACTCAAGTACACCGACTATTTCAATCAAAGATTTTCATTCTGATGTACATCTTTATTACGATAAACGTCGTTGTACATACCTGGATCTCTGATAAAATGACTCACTTCATTCAGTTAGTGTCTCTCTGTTTATAGTATACTATAACGAATGTACACCTTAGATTATTTTTCACTTTCAATGAGTCAGTGCAGTCTGAGAAACGTTTGGGAACCTGTCAGGTACCTTAAGAGGTCCGGTCTTATGATCTCACCTAGAGGATTGGGTCCCTAGTTTTGGTCCAGAGGACGTAACATCCGTCTAAGAAATGGTCGACTTGGTGTTCCCTTACACTTCAGGACCTTACACTTCACTTCACCCGGAATTCTCCGTAGTGATGCTTGTTTCGATCACCTCCACTATCTTAAGGTCACCTCGACAAAGTTTTGAATTTCTACTACGACACTTCCACGAAGTGAGTTATACGGTCTTTTAAACCTTTTGAGTCGCACCGGTGTCCTGACCTTTTCCAGTCAAAAGTAAGGTTAGGATTTCTTTTCGTCACTGTTTCTTACTGGTTTGATGGTGTTTTAACGTGAGTAGAGTGTACGATCATTTCATTACGAGTTTTAAGAGGTTCGGTCCGAAGTTGTTATATACTTGGAAGGTCTATAAGTGACCTAAATCCTTTCCGTCTCCTTAGTCTCTAGTTTGACGGTTGTAGACAACCTAGAAACTTTTTCGTTCTCTCAAGGTCTTTTTTTTAGATGAAGACGAAATAACTGATACGGTTTCGAAAACTAACTCACCTGGTGTTGTTTGACACCTTTTAAGACTTTCTCTACCCTTATGGTCTTGTAGACTGGACGGAGAACTCTTTAGACATACGTCCCGTCCTTACTTGTCAATCTTGACCAGTACCTTGTTGTCTGACCAAGGTTTATCTCTTTCCTCATACAGTTCTGACATATAACAGTGGGACAAATAAATTGAATATACGTCTCATGTAGTACTCTTTGTGACTCGACCTTCTTCGTGTTCGACCTTAGTTCTAACGGTCCTCTTTATAGTTATTGGAATATATACGTCTACTGTAGTGGAAATATCGTCTTTCATTTCTTCTTGATTTCTCGGAGAACTACTTTCACTTTCTCCTCCCACTTTTTCAATCGAATTTCGAGTCGTAAGTCTTTTGATTCTAGTATCGTAGGTCAGGGTAGTGAAGTACCGTTTATATACCCCTTTGTCACCTTTATCACTGTCTGAAATAAAAGGATCCGGGGTTTTAGTGACGTCTACCACTGACGTCGGTACTTTATTTTTCTGTGAACGAGGACCCTTCTTTTCAATACTGGTCGATCTATCGTATAAGTTTTCGTCTCTGTAATGAAACGGCTGATTCCAGACAGATCAGTTCCGATACCAAAAAGGTCATCAGTACATACCTACACTCTCAACCTGACACTTCTTCCGACTCGTGGTTTCTTAACTACGAAAACTTGACGCCACAACCTCTTCTGAGAACTCTCAGAGAACCTGACGTTCCTCTATGTTGGTCAGATAGGATTTCCTTTATTCAGGACTTATAAGTAACCTTCCTGACTTCGACTTCGACTTTGAGGTTATGAACCGGTGGACTACCCTTCTTGACTGAGTAAACTTTTCTCGGACTACGACCCTTTCTAACTTCCGACCTCCTCTTCCCCTGCTGTCTCGTTCTCTACAAACCTACCGTAGTGACTGAGTTACCTGTACTCAAACTCATTTGAGACCCTCAACCACTACCTGTCCCTGCGGACCGTACGACGTCAGGTACCCCAGCGTTTCTATGTCCAGCGTTTCTGAGTCTATGTTGACTCAGTGACTTGACTTGACTTATTTTTCCCATCTTTATTTAAATAAACGTTTTGTCTTCATTTCAGTGTCTACATCTTTCGTTTAAATAGTAATGGTCCCCTATTCTCAACCCCCTATCCCCCCTATCTAACCCTCTAACCCCGACTGTGTATGTGTGAAGTCAAGTCAAGTCAGGTCAAGTCAAGTTAGCGAGTCAGCACAGACTGAGAAACGTTGGTGTACTTAGCGTCTTGCGGTCCGGAGGGACAGGTAGTGGCTGAGGGCCTCAAGTGAGTCTGAGTACAGATACCTCAGTCACTACGGTAGGTCGGTAGAGTAGGACCCAGCAGGGGAAGAGGAGGACGGGGGTTAGTGAGGGTCGTAGTCTCAGAAAAGGTTATTCAGTTGAGAAGCGTACTCCACCGGTTTCATGACCTCAAAGTCGTAGTCAGGAAGGTTTCTTTAGGGTCCCGACCGACTAGAGGAAGTCTTACCTAACCAACCTAGAGGAACGTCAGGTTCCCTGAGAGTTCTCAGAAGAGGTTGTAGTGTGAAGTTTTCGTAGTTAAGAAACCGCGAGTCGGAAGAAGTGTCAGGTTAAGAGTGTAGATATGTACTGGTGTCCTTTTTGGTATCGGAACTGATCTGCCTGGAATCAGCCGTTTCATTACAGAGTAGAAAACTTATACGATAGATCCAACCAGTATTGAAAAGAAGGTTCCTCATTCGCAGAAAATTAAAGTACCGACGTTAGTGGTAGACGTTACTAAAACCTCGGGGGTCTTTGTTTCAGACTGTGACAAAGGTGACAAAGGGGTAGATAAAGGGTTCTTGACTACCCTGGCCTACGGTACTAGAAGCAAAAGACTTACAACTCGAAATTCGGTTGAAAAAGTGAGAGGTGAATATTTTATCTATTGATTATTCCTGGATCATATATTGTGTCCCTTGAGCTGATTTATGTGACTTTACCGGATATAGCCTTTTATTAGGTTTTTTCTCACTTATATACAGATATATATTGACTAAGAGAAAAGACCTGTGGACTTTGATTGTGTCTTAACATCTAGTTAGTATGAGGTTATTTTGGAAAACAAAAAAAAATTCTTTACTGGTCTACATTTATTACTACCTAACGATTTTTCTGATATATCAGGTACTAAGTAAGTATGTACCCGATTACATTTTGGTTCCCTTTACCCCAACTTAACCTTTAAATTTTGAGACATAAGTCTCTACTCGTAGTTTATGAAACGAGAACTACTATCAAAGATTACTTCAACGTTTCTGTGTATTTAAACGTTACCATGACTTCTCAGTATATGTCTCTATAAAAAGAGGCATTGGGTAATTAACGACTTTACACCTACCTTACTAATTCTTTATGGAGTAGAAGGGATATTAAAGGAAATCGTAGTTTTATGAGTCCGGTACGGAAAAATCGGATCGTGTTTATTCTTCCGACTTTCTCTGTCTAACTGGAGAGTAAATTTTATACCTCGAACCTTATAATAACATTATTATGTGATAAAAAAATTTAAAACGACATCTCGTTTTACTAAGTCAATATGTACATGTGTGTGTGTGTGTGTGTGTGTGTGAGAAATCTTCCATGTTCTCAGTCTTAAAAACTTCTTTGATACTTGTTGAAGACAGATAAGGTATTTTATGATGGTGTAATTACTGATAGGTTACACGGAAATTAGTAAGGTCTGGGGACGATTTTACAGAACCTTCTGAGTCTGTCAACCATCCTAGTTCGGGTTTGATGATACCGGACCTTCGGTCCGGGAGTGTCAGTTTGACATTGTATAGGAATACTAAAGGGTAAGGTCATGTGGAGAGGAAGACAGAGAATTGGATTAAAACAACGAAGAACTAAGGTACTAATTAAATTAAGTGTGAAGATGGATCAGTTTAGGGTGGATTAAAAGGGTATGTAGGTCGAGTATAAAGAGGTGTTTTAAAAAATCCAGACAAGGTTAAGGTTCACTGGAAAGAGGAGATTTGAGTATCGTTACTCGATATGGTAAACCACTGCTCTTATTGTTCTAGTACATCAAGAAACATCAGTGCTTTCTCACCAATTCAAAATAACTCACTTTTAAAGAATTATGGATGGAAAAAAGGTCCGGGTTCGGAGGACATTAAGGTAAATGAGATAAGACGGAAGGTAAAATATCAAAAATAGATATTTTATGACAAGTTATACACCTGGTCGAAAAAAAAAAAAAATTCAATGGAAGATGGTTTAGTTAGATTCTTGAGGAAATAGGGGTTCATTGACTTCTAAAATGAAATTTGGACAAATTCTGTTTGAGATCAATGTCAACGATTTTAATGTGTTTCCACATTAAAATACTAAGATATTATTTAACAATATACAATATATATAATTGAATAAAAATCTTGACCAGTTTATTATCGTGTTTTCGTTCATAGATAGTGAGTTATTGGTTTCTGGTCACATCTAAAACTCGAAGGTATATGTTTGGTAAATAATGCTGATATCGAGAGTGAGGAGAGGTTGAGTAGTGAGAGGTGCTCTATTCTCTTTCTTACTAAAGAGTCCCTGGAAACAGAGATCGTTGTCTAGAGGGTTTGTTTTTGGTGTCAAGTCATTTCATCGAACCTTTAAAGATTGGTATCCTCCTGTGAAGGAGAGTTTGGTTACGACTCTACTTAGAGAGAGATGTAAGACAAATTAATGTCTTAATATCCCAAAAAGACCTTCGTCCATCAAAAGAAATTCTTGTTACACGATGTCTCGACTGTGTTCCTCTAAATATGTGCCCCTATTTAGTCGTGTTTTGTTATGTGTCGTCAAGTTAATTGGACGAAGTCCCTTCGGATTGTATTAACGTCTTTACGTTAGTGAAGTCGACTCCAATATTCCGAACTTCGATTCAAATAATAGACTTTCGTTTACGAAGTCATGATCTACAAGGAAACCGTTGATTTGAACCATGTTTTGATTCGGGTGTTTTAACGACTCATTATTAACTGTTATCCTCTTAGATCACCGACAGATCTGAGGATTTTAATTTATCATTATTATTATAAGTCTTTTAGGTCTAGTTATTTTTATGAAAGTCAGAACAAAAAACTGAAATTTTATAATTTTTTCCTTACTTCCCATACTCAATCCTGTTTTGAGTGATTAACAGTCCAAATCTTTTCTGTTCAAATTGATAGATATATAGATAGATAGAGAGAGAGAGAGACATTTATATATATCTGAACTAATACACTGATCTCTTTACAAATTAAAAGGGATTCTCATTTTTCTTGACAAAGATTTTCCTTTGGACTTTTTCTATCCCGTAAGATGTTTTATTTGATCGTGAGAGAAATATTCACCCACAATGGTAAGGTCCGAAGATCCCCGATAAAATTAGAAAGTTACAGGTTTGTTCGGGTAGGATATCTTATTGAAAGATATGTGTCCTAGTACTTTCTCGTTTCCATCAGGATGACGACGTGGAGTGATGGAGATAGTCTGACCCATGGAGAACTTTAAATGATTTGTTCTCGATTAGGACCGGTAGTAGTTTTACAGATGTCTACTATTTACGATCTCTTCCATACCTCCTTTTCTTTGGGATGGTATACTAACCACCCTTACGTTTAACTATGTTGGTAATACGTCTTGTGATACCTCCAAGGAATTTTTTGATTTTAATCTCGATGGTATACTCGGACGTGGTGTGAAAACCCGTATATAGATCTCTTTTTGACATTAAGTTTTTCTATACGCGTGGGGTTACAAATAATGTCGTGATAAATTTTATCGGTTTTGTACTTTTGTTGGTTTTACAGGTGACGGTCTTCTTACCTATCTCTTATATGTATATGTGTCACCCTATAAGTGAAGGTCAAGTCAGCGAGTGAGGACAGACTAAGAAACGCTGCGGTACTTGACGTCGTGCGGTCCGAAGGGACAGGTAGTGGTTGGGGGTCTAAAGTTGGTTTGGGTACAGGTAATTCAGTCACTACGGTAGGTTTGTAGAGAAGGGGACAGCAGGGGAAGAGGAGGACGGGATTAGAAAGGGTCGTAGTCCCAGAAAAGGTCACTCAGTCGAGAAGTGTAGTCCACCGGTTTCATGACCTCAGAGTCGAAGTCGTCGTGAGGAAGGTTACTTGTGGGTCCTGACTAGAGGAAATCCTACCTGACCAACCTAGAGGAACGTCAGGTTCCCAGAGAGTTCTCAGAAGAGATTGTGGTGTGAAGTTTTCGGAGTTAAAAAGGAACGAGTCGAAAGAAATATCAGGTTGTGAGTATAGGTATGTACTGATGACCTTTTTGGTATAGGAACTGATCTACCTGGAAACAACCGTTTCATTACAGAGACAAAAAATTATACGACAGATTCAACCAGTATTGAAAGGAATGTTCCTCGTTCTCAGAAAATTAAGGTACCTACGTCAGTGGTAGACGTCACTAAAACCTCGGGGGTTTTGATTTCAGACTGTGACAAAGGCGACAAAGGGGTAGATAAAGGGTACTTCACTACCCTGGTCTACGGTACTAGAGTCAAAAGACTTACAACTCGAAATTCGGTTGAAAAAGGAGAGGAGAAAGTGGAAGTAGTTCTCCGAGAAATTAAGAAGAAGTGAAAGACGGTATTCCCACCACAGTAGACGTATAGACTCCAATAACTATAAAGACGGTCGTTAAAACTAAGGTTGAACACGAAGGAGGTCGGTTCGTAAAGAGTACTACATGAGACGTATATTCGATTTATTCGTCCCACTGTCATGTCTCAGAACTACATGAGGAAAAGGATAAACCTTGGTCAGACGACACCTTATAATGAGTGGGTATTTTTCTTACTTTATTACGGGGAAAGGTGTTGTACCTATCTATATCTCTAATAGTATAGTTTACTTCATTCAGTCTGTTTCTGTTTATACACTATAGGAATATACACTTTATCTTTTTTTCCTATGTTTACTTTAATAAATGTATTACCTTTGTCTGAGTGTCTGAAACTTTTGTTTGAATACCAAGGGTTTTCCTTTGTACCACCCCTCCCTATTTAATCCTCAAACCCTAATTGTACATATGTGATGATATATATTTCAAGTCAAGTTCAGTCAGTGAGTCAGCACAGGCTGAGAAACGCTGGGACACTTGACGTCGTACGGTCCCGAGGGACAGGTAGTGGTTGATGACCTCAAGTGTGTCTGGGTACAGGTAGCTCTACTACTATGGTAGGTTGGTAGAGTAGGAGACAGTAGGGGAAGAGGACGAAAGTTAGAAAGGGTCGTAACCCCAGAAAAGGTTACTCGGTCGAGAAGTGTAGTCCACCGGTTTATGACCTCAAAGTCGAAGTTGTAGTCAGGAAGGTCACTTGTGGGTCCTGACTAAAGACTATCCTGCCTGACCAACCTAGAGAAACATCAAGTTCCCTGAGAGTTCTCAGAAGAGGTTGTGGTGTCAAGTTTTCGTAGTTAAGAAGACACGAGTCGTAAGAAGTGTCAGACTGAGAGTGTAGGTATGTACTGGTGACCTTTTTGCTATCGGACTGATCTACCTGGAAATAACCGTTTCTACACAGAGACGAAAACTTATACGATAGATCCAACCAGTATTGAAAGGATGGTTCCTCATTCACAGAAAATTAAAGTACCGACGTCAGTGGTAAACGTGACTAAATCCCCGGGTCTTTTTATATCAGTCGGTGACAAAGGTGACAAAGGGGTAGATAAAGGGTACTTCACTACCTTGACCTACGGTACTAGAATCAAATGACTTACAACTCGAAATTCGGTTGAAAAAGTGCGGGAAAAAGTGAAAGTAGTTCTTCGAAAAATCAAGAAGAAGTGAAAGACGGTATTCCCTCCACAGTAGACGTATAGACTCCGATAATTATAAAGAGGGTCGTTAGAACTAAGGTCGAACACGAAGTAAGTCGGGTCGCAAAGAGTACTACAGGAACCATACATCCAATTTATTCGTCCCACTGTTATATGTCGGAACTACATGAGGATAAGGATAAACCTTGGTCAGACAACAAGGTACAGATTAACATTGACAACGAAATTCTTGACGTATGTCCAAAGAGTTCTCCGTCCAGTACACTAGACCATAAGGATAGACAAAGTCTTAAAAGGTGTCAAATAACACTAGGTGTGTCAGTTTCCGAAACCGTATCAGTTATTTCGTCTGTATCTGTTAAAAGACGTTGAGAGAACGAAAATCTCCTAGGTCGCCTACAACCCTTAAACTAGAGACCAAGGAGACGTAAAACATTATGGTCGAACTTGTAGACCTTCAAGTGTCAAGTACATAACGACTTCGGAGCGAACCTCTTAAAATTCGCATAAAAAAGATCTCACACTATACTCACGTTAACACACCATCAAACTCGTAAGAAACCGTAACGGAAAGAACCCCTAACCTTACTTTTGACTGGAAAAGGTCAGGACACCGGTGACGACTCAAAAGGTTTAAACGACCGTAGAACTCACGTCGTGAAAGTGTCGTAGTAGAAAGTCGTAAACTTTATCGAGTTGACCCTAAGTAATGGAGGTGATTTAAACAAGTATCACTAAGAAGGATTCCGGGTGAACTGAAGCGTAAGGTCCTACAGACCGAGATCCACTAACTAGTGTGGTAGTACTAATAGACCCAATACTTCTATAAAAACATGTCAGAAAACACATAAGAACGGTGGAGAAGAATTATAGAAGACGAAGACAATCCAGGTATGGTAAAGACAGGAAATAACTCGGGTAGAAACGTACTTTACAAGGGAACCATAGAGATTAAAAGAACTCCTCTTGAGATCAGAAAGAGTAAGATAATAAAAGGGGATAAAGAAACCTAACTAGTGATTCCTTCCGAAAGAATAGAGAGGAACGAGAAGAAATCTTGAGACGTAAGTTTACCCACATAGAAAGAACAAGAAACGAAAAGTGAAGGGAAGAAAAGGGTCGATAAACATTCCGGAGGAGTCTGTCGGTAAAACTAAAAAAAGTAAAGAAAAAGAACTCCTACCAGAACTAAGGACAGAGGACATGTCACAGTGTTTGGAGGTAGTTATCAAATAGTCCGTGAGACAGATAGTCTAGATCCGGGAATTTAGATAGAGAGTGAAGGTGACATATCAGTATTCCCTAAACTAAATCCAGTATGAACTTACAAGATCACCAAAAAGGGATCAAAGAAGTTATAGTCAGACTTAAACCGTTATTCCTCTAGTACTAGACTCGGTATCAGTCGAGGACCAGAACAAAAACGAGTGACATATCTCGAAGCAGTAGAAACCGACGTTTCTTATATCAGTTAGAATAAAGTCATAACTGGTAGACCACTACAGGTACACATCTCAGAAAAAACACACAACAACCTTCTCCCACAAACGATACTGGGTACTCAAGAGAACCGTTTTGAGAATAATCGGAAACGGACGAAGTAAGATATGAGGTTCCGGTTTAAACGGATAATGAGGTCCATAAAGAAATGAAGGATATAAAAGTAAGGTCAGGGGATATTACTTTTCCTGTAGAAAACCCCCACAATCAAGATCTTCCAGAACATCCAGAAGTATCTTGACAAGTTGAAGTCGAAGAAGTCGTAATGACCAGTACCGTATCTGACCTAATGGTACTATAACTTACCAAACGAACCTTTGTTCGTCTCTAGTAAGACAACAAAAACTCTAACGTAGGTCCATGACGTAAAGCCTGAGAAAAGAACTGGTACTACCGATGAGGTACAGAAGATTCCCTAAGGACGGGTGTCATCATCTATATTACCACTAGACTCAATTTCAGTGGGTAAGGTCAGGTAGAATCAGGTGACTAAGGATCTTACAGCTATAAGTGAGAACGGTAGAGGACAAACTGGTGAAGGTTAAACGGAACTAAGTACCTGGACTGTAAGGTCCAAGGATACGTTATAACGAGAAATGTCGTAACCTGGAACGAAGTTAGTGGTCAGGGTAGGTGTTGACTCATAACAAAAACGAAACCGAGGTAGGGAAGTAAGAAAGACCTCAATAAAGAGGTGACTAGAGGTCATCGTAACCCGTGGATGGCTGGACCCCTCAAGTAGAAAGTCACAGGATAGAAAAACGGAAAAATACGACAAGTACCCCAAGAGCTCCGTTCTTATGACTTCACCAAACGGTAAGGGAGCAGGTCACCTGGTGTAAGACAGTTTGGAGAGGTGGTACTGGGCCGGCAAAACCCACCGGGGTGTACCGTACCGAATCAAAGTAACCCAATCTGTTCCGACAACAGGTACACGAATCTGACCGATCGACAGATACTAACATCAAAGTCAGACAGACGGGAGACTAGGGGAGAGAGTCCCGGGTGGCAGAATGAACCCAAAGAGAATGAGACCTGTACTCCAGAGAGAAGTGCCGACGAGGTCGTTTTATATATATAAAATATGGAATATATTATATCCATTAGTTATTCCTAGATGACATATCGTATCCCTTGAGACGAGTTATAAGACACTATTATATACCCTTTTCTTAGACTTTTCTTACTGATTTACATATACATATTGACTTAGGGGAACTTCATGTACTCTTTCATTGTGTTGGAACATTTAGTTGTTATACATATATCTTGAATTTAATCTTTTAAATTCTCAATAAGACTAGTGGTATTGGGTCCTCGTCTGTGAGGTGGGACGGTTGACGTAAAAAAAAAAGGATTTCATGATCACTTTCAACAAGTCAACTTACAGACTGAAAAACAATGAGGTACCTTAGATCGAACGGTCCGAGGAAAGGAGACACGTACCTTAAAAGGTCCGTTCTTATGACCTCACCCATAGGTAAGAAAAGAGGTCCCCTAGAAAGACTATGTCCCTAGTTTAGACCCAGAGGATGTGACGTCGTCTAAGAAATGATAGACTCGATGATCCCTACGGTTTAATGATCCAAGGTTAAATTATTAAATAAAGAAACATTATTGTTACTTGACTTCTGGGGACATGGTGTGTTTATAGAAAGAGTAAATAGTAAAGTAAACAATGGGTATTGTTGTGAAATTTAATTAAGAGTGGAGTAAATTTTTACTTCTTAAACACTGACAGAATCCGGTGAATAGATCATTCATCCTAGACTTGACACCTAAAAGTCAAGACGTACAAGAAGAAATAGAGACACAAAATGTATTGACGTGTTTAAAGGGCACCTTACCGAATCTTGTAAAAAAAAGGACATCAAAGACATTTACCGGTTTCTCATAAAAAAAAAGGAGTAGACACCATACGTTATAGTTTATTTTAAAAATTGACACTCTATTTACTATTCTATGTAGTAAGTATAAAAGAATACCTACTTATTATAGTTAAGTAATTTTAATTCGTTTATGTTAAACTTCATTTACGTTCTATGATAAAAGTGAAAGAACTAACCGTTAAATATACAAATTATTGTTCTGATACCTCCTTTATCCATAAACTAATGTGATTAACACCATTATATTCAATATTATAAAAACTTCCCGTTCTTAGAGGGACATTACATCCTCTGGTCGCAAATTAGGGACCAAACCCTTCTAAGGGACCTCTTCCCTTACCGATGGGTAAGGTCATAAGGACAGACCTCTTAAGGTACCTGTCTACTCAGACTGTCCGATGTCTGGTACCCCAACGTTTCTTAACCTGTACTGACTCGCTCAAAGTGTTTTTGGTTATTTTTACATTTTACCTATAAAGTAAACTGAATCGTAAAAGTGAGATTAATAAATTAAATACTAAATACACGTATAATATCATTTTCACAAGTATATATATATACGTATATATGTATGTATATATGTGTATAAATAAAAATGTAACGTAATAATTGTTATTGAAACCCTTATTCCCCTTTACAGGTAGTAAACTTCTTGCCAATTTACTTAATACCATATACGTATGTGACTATATAGAAGTTTTATTCATTCTCCTCTATCGTGTTATTTTTATACATGTTTAAATTATTTAAGGGGGAACGATATTTTTAATACATCCATAACCGTAAATAAGTACTTTCAATACCTCCTTTGACTCTTATTACGAATGTAAACCCCTGTCTCCGGTCCCCTCGTACACTCTCTACGAATAAAGAGTATACCACGGGGAAGACATGTCAGTACTTACTATTGATGTCCGTAAATAATGAGGGATCGATCTCAGTAAATGAACGTTGTCATAAAATGTATTACCTAGAAATTCAAAGGGAGTCTAAGGTACTAGATGATAACTAGTCATTATTCTATCAAGTGTAGTACAGTCCAACATAGAACTTATAAACGTAAAAAGTTCTAAATACCTGATACATTAGACTACCCTTATTATTTAAGTGAGAAAACTGATCGTTTGAGTGGAAGTGTAAATTGTTAGGATTCGTACTTTACCAATCTTTGTCGAAGACTCGTATGTACATTTTATCTGAGGGAGTTTTATATGAAAGTTTCACTTCAGCGAGTCAGAACAGGTTGAGAAACGTTGGGGTACCTGACATCGAATGGTCCGAGGAGATAGGTACCCCAAAAGGTCCGTTCTCATAACCTCACCTAACGGTAAAGGAAGAGGTCTCATAGAAGGGCTGGGTCCCTAGCTTGGGTCCAGAGGGTGCATCATTCGTTCTGTGAAATGACAAACTCGGTGGTCCCTTCAGACATGAAAGTTTATATGGAAGTTTATTTGTGGTATTTATACTAACGGAGGTTATTATGAGGGTACTGTGAGTCGTTGGAAGTTAGATCTGTAATACGTTCTATTCTATTAAAGATCTTGATGTAGGACGAAAAAAACAGAAACAGAAGTACAGAACGTGTCCTTTACAATGTGTCTAATTGACGGTACTTCGGGACTTTTTCTGGTAGTGGTCTTGACTTCCCCCTTTTCTAAGTATTTTTCCAGTTATTAAGTTTACTGATAAAGTCTCTGTTAAACGAACAACGGGTTGTCTTTTGGTTCAAGGTTATACTTCATTTCGAAAACCTTTGTGTAAATCCATTCGTCACTCCGTCTAAGTATATGTTCATCTCCCTCGTAGACGGACTTAAACAAAGTGAACCATGTATAGATACCATGGGGTTAGGTCATGAGAACGGACCTTTTAGGGTACATACCTCCTCGGACCACCCGACGTCAGGTACCCCAGCACTTCTCAGTCTGTGCTGACTCACTTAAACAAAAGTGAAAAGTGAAAGTACGTGACCTTTTCCTTTACCGTTGGGTGAGGTCACAAGAACGGACCTCTTAGGGTCCCTACCACCTAGGACCACCCGACGGCAGATACCTCAGCACGTCTCAGCCTGTGTTGACTTCGTTGAGTCGTCGTCGTCGTAAGTGGTATCTTGTAAGTGATTTTTCCTTTTTTTTTTTTTTTTTGTCAACACACTATATGACTTTTACTAAAGTCTCTACTATTATTCCCTCTTTTTAGACTCTTTAGTTAAAGAAAGAATAAAGACGAAACCTCTTTTATTTCTTTAATTTTGCAACTTTAATGTATACTATTAGTTTTGAACCTACCTAAAGTTTCCCAATATACTAACTAACTCTTTATATCTCTTTAGTTATGAAAAATTTGTGTGAAGAATAAATTTTTAATGGGTAGAAAATGGATAAATACCCCGAAAATTAACTTTCTTTACCTTTACTCTATCCTTCTGTGGTTCACATCTACCACCTGGAATCTACTATAGGGAACCCTTTATCGACATCGTATCAGTAGCGGTACAATTTAAAGGGGACACAATACGATCTTATAATTTCCTTTTCTTTTTTTCCAAAATTTTTCCTCTGGTAAGGTTAGTGATTAACCGACATCACTAAAAAAAATATTAGTTGTCAAATTATTCACCAATCTTATCTTCGATAGACCTAGTGTCGGTCAGAAGTTGCTACAATTTCTAGATTTTCTGAGTAGTTCATTTTGGATTACCTTTGGTATCTCATTTTCCCGTCGCCACGAAAGTAAACATGGAAAAGTTTAGTCGTTTTGGTTACATGTCAGGTTCATTAAGTTAGTTTTATAGTCGGAAGATCAGAATCTATTTTCAGGCGTAAGAGAGTTTACGAAAAGATTACAGATTTCTGTCTTATGACAGGGGGTGGTGACTTCGTGTTTCTTTACATAAGCACGAATGGACACATATACGTAACAACACTAACATATCAACGATTCAGTACAGGATGAGAAAACGCTGGGGTACCTGACACCGGGTAGTCCGAGGAGACAAGTATCCTAAAGGGTAGGTTCTTATGACCTCACCCGACGGTAAAGGAAGATGTTCCTTAGAAAGACTGGGTCCCTAGCTTGTATACAGAAGACATAGTGTCCGTCTAAGAAATGGTAGACTCGGTGATCCCTTCGGCTATACATACACACACATAAATATATATACATATATATTTATATGTCAGGTATCCAGCGTTTCTCAACCTGTACTACCTTCACTGTCTCGTGTTGTGTCGAAATACAGAAAAGTCACAAATTATGTTATGGACCTTCTCTCACCCGTGAGTAATTTACAAAAATCTTACGTACTTACTTATTTACTTTTATCATAATCCAATCGATGACACGTTTTCTTTTTTCTTTCACACTTAACAGCATCGTTACTTCAAATGTTAGATTCTTGTTATTATCTGTTCATATGTTTGAGTCTATTGAAAAGTTCCGATGTATACCATTTATTACTTAGTGTCAGGAGGTACAAGTCTACGGTCTTTCACACGTCCAGAAAAGATAATCACCACTTTTCGATAGATTTTGACTAAATTTTTTTAACTGTAAGTCGTTAGAGTGTTTAAGGGATGTTCCATTTGGTTCATTCTATTTTGTTTTTGTTGGGTTATAAAGAGACGGAGTACCCACACAACTGTCGAGACTAATCAATTATAAGTATTTCGTGAAACTTCTACTTTTCACTATTTGTAATAGATTGTCGGGACATTTACGTTTACACAGTCTAGAATACTTTAAATTGTCTTTAATCTCTCACTGTTTGATACGTAAGTGTTTAAATTTTTTTTTTTTTTTTCGAGTTGATTCCGAAACGTAAATTTCTCCGGTCTCTTCCCTCTTTTCTGAAAATGTGATACCGTCTCTTAGTTAGATTAGATATGGGGTGGGGGTTGGGGTGGTTGTGTGTGTTACTTCTTTACGAATTAAATTTCGGACTTTCTACTACATGAAACATTGTCGTCCATTAGTTACAAAACAATTTCGGTTACTTAATGATACGTCTTTTTACGTTTAGTGTTATTTTGTGTAGTGTTCGTTTAAATTGGGACGAGACAAGAGTCACCTCGTTAATAGTTCGAAACGAACTATTAAGTTGATCCCTACCCGTCAAAATGAAGAACGAACACCTTTGACGTCTGAGAGGGTTGTCAAAACGAAGTAGGGGTCTTTGTGTTTATAAAGTTTTAGAAGGCGTGACGGTAAAAAATATCAAGGTAAAAATTTTACGAAGATGAAGAGGTGGGTAACTGAAAAATCCTAACGGACTTGTCTATATTGGAAAAATGTGTTTCTCTCCTTGAAGTGTGGTATCGTAAAAAGAGGTAAAACAGATAGTCAATCTTCCGAACCTAAATTATAGAAACAGACAAACGTCTGGCTAAAATTCATAAATTTTAAATACATTTGATCTGTAAACTAATTTCTCGGTCTTGAGACCGGAATTAAGGTCCTACTAAAAGTCGACAATCCAGTCCCGTACTCAAACTCAAATGTCGTCTTAAAAACCGTAGCTTTCCTCGTCCGTAGACAACTGTTTAGGAAAAATTTCTCATGACATTACCACTATTTATTATGGGTGACTTTAACTTACGTTCGTACTTCTTTTTTCACATTTTTTCTTTTTTACCTTGTTTATGTCACGTCATACTCAAGATTCTTTGTGACATACTTTTTTATATAATTTTCGTTTATCATTTAGGTAAGAATTTGACGGAACTTTTATGTTGAAAAGTCAATGATTTCTTTCCTCTCTCCTTCTTCGTCTTCGATAATAACGATAATATTAGGTATTAGAATAAAATATAAACCCTGAACACTTGGAGAGTAAAATTTCCTCCGAAATTTTCCGAAGTGACGACACATAAAACGATTTATTTATACCGTCTTGTTTATTTGGTGTCTGTTATTACATAACACTTCGAGATTTCTCAATCTAGAAGTGTTATGTAATAACAGACACCAAATAATTCCGAGTCACGTAAAATTACATATATCGTTAACCCACAGACACTGTTTTATTTGACCTTAACGATGTTAAAATATAACGACTATGGAACTTGTGAATCTTCGATTCACTTAAAGGTCACCTATATGAAACGGGTTAAATACTCATTATCTTATGTATACTATTAGTTGAAAAGGTTAGGAATTCGTAACCCGAAACTTCTAGTTTACTCTACGAATATATGTTTTCACTGAATTTTCGGTATTGTTTACGTTTTTATAATCTAAAATCATCGATAAAGTTTACTACATTTGAGAAACTTTTTTCTTGCTTTATAACTGGACAGGTGTAACCTAAGTGTTCGGTAATTATAAGTAGTTGTAGTAACACTAAGGATAAAAAAAGTACTTGATTAGTTTCTGTGGAAAAGTCAGGTAGACAAGTGTAATTTGTTCAATATTCGTTTCTGGAGTAAATTGTTTTATCTCCTATACTTCCCCTTCCCTTACAAAGAACGAACTATAGGGACTGAATACAGACAAAATAAGTTACACATTGAAACCCTCTCATCCATTATTTATAGAATAGAATACTTTGATGTTTAAAGAAATCTGATAAGTAGGTGAATTATTCACTCATTATGGGGGTTTCACCTATAGAGGGTATATTACAGAAGGATTGGGTTCTTGATGTCACCAGGAATTATCAAATTATCCATCCCTCTTTTGATTTTAGGACCATAGAATTTAACAAATAACTTAACGTAAAAAAAGAATATTTAGTGTAATTCTTACCACCAATGTACATAAATTTTAAAGGTAAATGACATACATAATTAATATATATCATACGTACAATAAATATATATATATATATGTGCTAATGAATCGAAAAATTACAATTATAACTCCTTTAATAATATTCCTATGGAACAAAAACGGAAAAAGGAATAACTCCAAACGTCTATGACACCGAAAAAAAAAAAAAAATGATTAACTTCCAAACTCCGTTAGGATCTAAATTTCAGATAACTACAGTAAAAAGGTTGTGATAAACGAGTGAAGGATAGAGACATAGTGTAAAACCATTAAAACCGTTATACGGGATTGAAATAATAATAATGAAAATAATATAAACAATACCACTAGACACTAGTCACTAGAAACTATAACGATGATATTGAAAGACTTCCAAGTTCTCTACTAATCGTAAAAGATCGTTATTTCGTGAAAAATTTAATTCTATAAATACATGAAACTCCTCAAAAAAATCTGGATTACTATAACGTGTGAATTATTTGATACCATACTCTATTTGTTTTACAAATATACGTGACCCCTTGGTTTTATAAGTGCTGAAAAAATAACGTTGTAAACGAAATAACCCCAGTAGATCTTTACTTGGACCTCTTCCGTTACCGTGGGGTGAGGTCATGAGAACGGACCTTTTAGGGTACCTACCTCCTCGGACCACCAGACGTCAGGTACCCCAGCGATTCCCAGGTTGTGTTGACTCGCTGAAGTGAAAGTGAAAAGTGAAAGTACGTAACCTCTTCCTTTACCGTTGGGTGAGGTCACAAGAACGGACCTCTTAGGGTCCCTACTCCCTCGGACCACCCGACGGCAGATACCCCAGTGTGTCTCAGCCTATGTTGACTTCACTGAATCGTCATCGTCATCGTCTTTACTTGGATGTTATAACGACTTCCTACGGATACAAATTTCATAAAAAAAAATCATTTTTAACAAAAGATTAAACTCTTTGTTGAGACGTTCAATTGAAAACACACAACTCTTGATAGACAAGTCATTTTAGATAATGTTTCTGGGAAACTCGTGGTACTCAGACCAATAAGGACCCAGTCTAGTATTAAATTCCTCGACATTGTTTTCCTAGTATTTGTTTCGAAGCACAAGTGATTGTAGACAAAGATTGATGTCACAGGAGGGACAACTGGAGTGTCGTGAGGACAGAAATCAGTCACGGGTCTGGGACGTCTCCGACGTACGGTGTCAGTTATGAGAGACATAAGGAGTTTACGTTTAATTGTGGACAAGAGGAGTGACCTTATACTGGTCCGTTATTCATCCTCGATGTAGACAAAGAGGTTACAGTTGAAAATTATCAGATGAGGAAATAAGAACAGATATACAAAAATTTTAATTTAGATTTAACCACATATTAATCATAACAAAATTACTGAATTCTCTGGTCTACTTTTGAGACTAAAAAATATAAGAAATGTAATCTAATGTAATATACGAAAATGTTTTCGTTCCTTCTGGGTGTATGTTTAAATTAGTGACATTGATTTCACTCCCCGAAGGGAGTACCGAGTCTACTATTTCACAGACGGACGTTACACCCTCTGGGTCCAATCTAGGGACCCAGTCCTTCTAGGGGACCTCTTCCTTTACCGTTGGGTGAGGTCATGAGAACGGACCTTTTAAGGTACCTGACTCTTCGGACCATCCGATGTCAAGTACCCCAACGGGTCCGAATATCTGAGATTTTTTATTTAATTTACAATAAATTTAAAAAAGGAAGAGTAAGGAAATTGTACTAAATTATTTCAACTAGATTATAAATCACAAACTAACAACTACTGGTTACAAAGAAATGGATATTGGAAAACAATTTCAATCGATATTACTATCTATCTATGTCCAACTATCTTAAAGATGTTCATAGATATTTATACACTAACAAGAGTGTGTATGTAATCTTCTTTTAGTATATTAAAATTATTCTTACTCTTTTAACTAAGACTTTCAACATTTTATTATTTTTATCTGTGTTGACTTAAGTGATACTTATCACGATAATTTTACAGTATTTACAGTGTATCATTAAAGATGAAACCGGTTCTATTTCATTGGGAAGGTGGAATTTGTTATTATTTTTTTATTTATAAATACTTTATTACCAAAAGTTCTGTAACCTGTAGTCCGGTGTACTCTATCTTTAAGGACTTTCTACTTGTTGTTTACTCAATTCAAGATGGTGACAGGGAGGAATTACATAAATCTCTCAAAGATCCGACGTTGTATCCCTCCCTTTGACTCCATCTCGGGTTGTATACTACACTCAACTCCTCAGTCTGGACTTTCAGAGTCTACCGGTTCCTTCGTACCCAAAAGTACTGTTTGATAACTTCTCCTCTCTTGGTGGATCCTTCTTGAGGTCTCTGTCCGTCTTCCCAGGGAAACTCATAGACAGTGTATGTCGTCTCCATAATAGTCACGAGCATCTTCTATTTTGGCGGACTCTTAGTCCTTTCTTAGTGGGTTTTCCATAACTCCCTTGTCATGGTTCTTGAGTGTCTTTCGACCTTTAATACGGGTAAGGATGGTAGGTCTGATCTTCTATATTAAGTGACTGTGTCCCGTGTTATGAGTTAGAACTGAGACATAGTTCCTTATTAGTCTGAAGGTGATGTAAACTGAAGCCAGATCGGATGGTTTAGAATTTTCACTTCAATAAGTCACTACAGGTTGAGAAACGCTGGGGTACCTGGTATCAGGTGGTCCGAAGAGGTAGGTACCGTAAAAGATCCGTTCTCATGACCTCACCCAACGGTAAAGGAAGAGGTCCCCTAGAAGGACTGGGTGTCTAACTTGGAGCCAGAAGGCGTAACACTCGTCTGTGAGACTCGGTGGTCCCTTAGGGTTTAGAATTTCTGTTTTGGTTTTTCTTAATCTCAGAAATGTTTAATGAACTTCGGGTCTTTTTTTGACTTCGTGTGTATCTTTATGTCTTTATAAGTCGTGGGTTGTTCTACTTTCAGTGTTATTAACCGTAAGTCAATTTTCAATGGTCTGTACGTTTCTTCGTTCTTTGACATCGGGCATTATTTCTCTTTTTAATTTTTGTTGGCTTTATTCCGTCTTGGTTACGTCTACAATTTTAATTTTTATTCGTGTGAGTTCGTCACTAAGTAACATTTAAAGTGTACAACTTTTACATCTGTATCCATTCTATGTCTTTCTCTGATTTTATTTTTTTCTTAATCTCTAGTTTTGATATAGACTTCGTTTTCTTTATACTCATCTTATTCCTTCTAAGATCTATCGTATAATTTTTCGTCTCTATAATGAAACGGTTGTTTCGAGACAGATCAGTTCCGATACCAAAAAGGTCACCAGTACATGCCTACACTCTCAACCTGACACTTCTTTTGACTCGTAGTTTTATAACTATGAAAACTCGACACCACGACCTCTTCTGAGAACGTTCAGGGAACCTGACGTGCCTCTAGGTTGGTCAGGTAGAATTTCCTCTGGTCAGGATCCACAAAGAACCTTCCTGACTACGACTCCGACTTTGAGGTTATGAAACCGGTGGAGTACGTTTCTCAACTGAGTAACCTTTTCTGGGACTACGACCCTCCCTAACCCCCGTCCTCCTCTTCCCCTGTTGACTCCTACTCTACCGACCTACCGTAGTGGCTGACCTACGCGTACTCAAACCACTTGAAACCCTCAACCACTACCTGTCCCTCCGGACCGCACGACGTCAAGTGCCCCAGTGTTTCTCAGCCTGTGTTGACTCGCTGACTTGACTTGACTCGACTTCCTTCTAATCTGTGACTTCTTCTTTCCTTACGTTGAGTGTGTCTTTTTTTCTCTTAACTTTCTTTACTCGACACCCTATTGACGTCTTCGGATTACACACGTTAACCTCAGACACTCCTCCTTTCTCTTCACTAATTTCTTTCATAAATTTCTTCTTTTCGATTTATACAAGGTTTAAACTCCTTTTGGTGTTTAGATGTCTGTGTTCTGTACATCATTTGATTTTTTTTTTTACTTCGTAGTTCTTTTAATATGGTTCCGTGTAGTATTAGTTAAAGAGTTTTGTTCAGTGTCTTTTAGAATTTTCGTCAATCTTTTTTTCTTCGTATACATGTTCTCCTTTTGTAGTTCACACTAACTTGTAAAGAGTAGTCTTAGTTATGTTTATGCCTCTGTTACCTTATTGTAAAAATTTCGTACCTTTCGTTTTGGACGGTTAGATCTTAAGATCTAACTTATTTCATAAAAAGTATGAACTTCTTCTTGATTTCTGAAAAAGTACGTATTTTTTACCTTTCGTAAGTAGAGTTTATCTACTCATACTGTATTTTATTTACAATTTTCTCCAGGAAATTTGGTTTCCTATTAACTTTATCTATGTTGAAAGATTAGATGTATTTCTTTAACTCGTGTCTTTATTAATTTTCTCATTTGTATTTTTTCAAAAGACTTAATAAATTTATCCAAATTTTGTATTAACAATTTTTGTTTTTATGTTAGATGATATCTCGAATATTGTGTATATTTTTTACTTTATGAACTGTCGTCACCCGGCTTCAGATTCTCTCCTCTGTATTTTCGTACGAGATCATTTCAAGAAGGAGGTACACTGTGTACCAATTTCTGGTGAACTTCATCCGACACTATTCAATTTCTGCATATGATATCTGTGATTTCGTTGGTGGTTTTATCAGTTTGTTTTTCAATATCGATTATTTGAATGTTTTTTCTTTTTTTCAGTATTTTGTATGACTTGATTAGTTATCTTCTGTCTTTTTCTCTTATTACCCTGTTTTTTCTCTATTTTGTTTGTCTTTTGTTTTTGTTCTATGTACATTTATATTTGTAGAGTTATTGGTGTAATTACTATTTACCAGTTATATGAAGTTTATTTATACGGTTGACAACACGGGTTCAAGAAGTCACCTAATAGAGTAAATTAAAAGTTTTTTTTATAGATACTCCTCTAGTGACGAGACTAGAGTAGAATGTATACAAGTCACTTTAATAAAGTAAACGAAAAGAAAAACAACGTTTCTTAGATGTTCAGGTCTGAGAGTTTTAGTCTTATTGAGATGAAGGAGACCCTATATTTTTGGTACTTTATGTACACACGTACGAGTCAACACGGGTTGAGAAACACTGGAGTACCTAACATCGGGTGGTCCGAGGAGACAGGTACCTTAAAATGTCCGTTCGTAGGACCTCAATCGACGGTAAAAGAAGGGTTGAGTTCATCACTTAGGTTCAGAGGACGAACCGTCCACCTAAGAAATGGTGACTCGGTGGACCCTTCGGGTTACAAAATGTTTACAATTTGCGAAATTGTCAAAGTTACTAGTACAGTATTAAAAATAGTGTAGGTGTGATGTATAAAGAAGTGCGACTAATTACGTGTGGGATACCCTTTGGTTTTGGGAAAAACCGAATAAACGACGACGACGACGACGACGACGACGACGATTCAGTGAAGTCAGAATAGGCTGAGACACACTGGGGTATCTGCCGTCGGGCGGTCCGAGGGGGAGGGACCCTAAGAGGTCCGTTCTTGCGACCTCACCCAACGGTAAAGGAAGAGGTTACGTGCTTTCACTTTTCACTTTCACTTCAGCGAGTCAGCACAGGCTGAGAATCGCTGGGGTACCTGACGTCGGGTGGTCCGAGGAGGTAGGTACCCTAAAAGGTCCGTTCTCATGACCTCACCCCACGGTAACGGAAGAGACAAACCGAATAAATAAACACTATTATAAATCTTAATACAACGGTTTAGAGATTTAAACGATAAATGTGTCAGGTATTAAAAGATCTTAGTTAGAACGGTGTGACCTACTGAAAGAGTTTATGAACACCGGGGTTATTAGTCATATTAGTGTCGTTATTTGAGTTTTACTGGAAGGGTGGATTAGATCATGTTTGTTAATTACAGGTATAACGGGAGTGGTGTAAGACAAGTACGTAACTGTAAAAATAAATAGAAGGACTAACTTCTATTCGACAGTCCATCTTAAATCTATTTTTAGTACACCAAATTCACTCCTCATTATTCGTTTAGAAATTCTCTACAACGTTTCATACTTTAGTTTTTGTAGTACGTCTTACGTCAGTCTTTAGAACTATGATCTTATCTGACGTTTTGTAGTAGAAAATTTCATCCTTGGAGTCCCTGAAGGACCACCTAGTCACCAATTTTTCAGACGTGAGGGTTACATCCTCCGAGTCCAATCTAGGACCAGTCCATGGATCCAGGGTGTACGGTGTTGATTCTGGACCGTGTCTGTTTAAATTTTTTATTATTTAGTTATTTTTAATTCATCCCTTGACTATAATGTGACTCTGAACGATGTACTACCCGTGACACGACATGTAACATATAAGTGGTGTAGGAGTATAGTGATTTTACATTCTATGTTTCTTCTCTTCACTTTTCGTTACCTCTTTTCCTTTCTATAAGGGTAGACGTACGTCTCAAGGTTTCTTATTGTTCCTCTCTATTCTTGCGGAAGAAGTCGCTAGTTACGTTTCTTTATCTCCTTTTAATATCTTACCCTTTCTGATCTCTAGAGAAGTTCTTTTAATCTCTATGGTTCCCTTGTAAAGTACGTTTGTACCCGAACTATTTCCTGTCTTTACCATCCCTGGATTGTCTTCGTCTTCTATAATTCTTCTCCACCGTTCTTATGTGTCTTCTTGACATGTTTTTTCTAGAAGTGCTAGGTCTATTAGCACTACCACACTAGTGAGTGGATCTCGGTCTGTACCTTACACTTCAGTTCACCCGGAATCTTTCGTAGTGACGCTTGTGTCGATCACCTCCACTACCTTAAGGTCAACTCGATAAAGTTTAGGATTTTCTACTACGACACTTTCGAGTTATACGGTCGTTTAAACCTTTTGAACCGTCACTGGTGTCCTGACTTTTTCCAGTCAAAAGTAAGGTTAGGGTTTCTTTCCGTTACGGTTTCTTACGGGTTTGATGGCGTGTTAACGTGAGTAGAGTGTATGATCATTTCATTACGAGTTTTAAGAGGTTCGGGCCGAAATCGTTATGTACTTGGCACTTGAAGGTCTACAAGTTCGACCAAAATCTTCTCAGTATCCTTGGTATCTGGTTTAACGGTTGTAGGTGACCTAGTAGTTTTTTCGTTCTCAAGGTCTTTTGTAGATAAAGACGAGATGACTGAGACGGTTTCGGAAACTGACACACCTAGTGTTATTTGACACCTTTTAAGACTTTCTCTACCCTTATGGTCTGGTGGACTGGACGGAGAACTCTTTGGATATACGTTCAGTCCTTCATTGTCAATCTTGACCCGTACCTTGTTGTCTGACCAAGGTTTATCCCTTTCCTCATGTAGTTCCGACATATAACACTGGGACGAATAAATTGAATATACGTCTCATGTAGTACTCTTTACGACCGGACCTTCTTCGTGTTCGACCTTAGTTCTAACGGTCCTCTTAGTAGTCATTGGAGTCTATATGTCTACTGTGGTGGGAATACCGTCTTTCACTTCTGCTTGATTTTTCAGAGAACTACTTTCACTTTCTCCTCTCACATTTTCAACCGAATTTCGAGTTGTAAGTCTTTTGCTTCTAGTACCGTAGACCAGGGTAGTGAAGTACCCTTTATCTACCCCTTTGTCACCTTTGTCACAGTCTGAAATGTAAAACCCCGAGGTTTTAGTGACGTCTACCACTAACGTCGGTACTTTAATTTTCTGCGAATGAGAGACCTTCCTTTCAATACTGGTTGGATCAATCGTATAATTTTTCGTCTCTATAATGAAACGGTTCTTTCCAGGAAGATCAGTTCCGATACCAAAAAGGTCATCAGTACATTCCTACACTCTCAACCTGACACTTATTTCGACTCTCGGTTTCTTAACTACGAAAACTTGACACCACAACCTCTTCTGAGAACTCTCAGGGAACCTGACGTTCCTCTAGGTTGGACAGGTAGGATTTCCTCTAGTCAGGACTCACAAGTAACCTTCCTGACTACGACTCCGACTTTGAGGTCATGAAACCGGTGAAGTACCTTTCACTGAGTACCTTTCATTGAGTTACCTTTTCTGAGACTACGACCCTCCCTAACCCATGTCCTGTTCTTCCTCTACTGTCTCCTACTCTACCGACCTACCGTAGTGTCTGAACTACGTGTACTCAAACCCACTTGAGGCCCTCAACCACTACCTGACCTTCCGGACAGCACAACGCTAAGTACCCCAGCGTTTCTCGACATGTGCTGACTCGCTGACTTGACTGACTTGACTTCTACGAAAACTTTATAATTAACTGTTATACATAAAAGGTATCAGGGAAGATGGAAGACCGGTGAACGAGTAACTCAGTCACTCACAAGGGAAGAGTACCTTTCTTACTATACTCCATAGTGTCTTTATTTATGTGTGTCTAATAACCTAAAGTTTATAAATTAATGGTTCTCTTACACTCCTTGAGTATGTTATATCTATTCATTGGGATTACTTATTCTTTCTTAAATAGGTGGGTTCTTCATATTTCTCCCTTTCCCTACCCTTCTCTACAATCCCTATGTTTACCTATGTACCCTTGACCAGTGTTACTCCTATTCCCCAAGTCTGTATCTTCTTCGAATACCTTTCCTTTACTAGGTAGTTGGTTACTGGAGATTGGAACCGAGGTTTCGTGTGGTGGACAACGGTAACTGTGACATCCTCGTGTCAAGAAAAAGTTTAGACGGGACCAAGTCAAACGAATTCATGTATTATAACCGTAGATCCTTTATGTAATTAACATGACAGATCACCACAGGTGACTCCTAAAGAGAAACTAACGTAGTTGTACCATGATCGACTGACAGACCTTCTCAACTACTGGAAAAGTCCAAGAGGATATGAAACAGGTTCTCTAGGGATTAAAGAGATAACTAAACGTAGTCGTTTCATGTCAACGTAGATATAATGAGGGAAGGTACCTTCTGACCAAAGACCTGAATACCTCTTACTGACTTTACTCCTTCCTCTTTTGAGAATTAAAATAAGAACATAAACTGAATTATTTAGTCAAAACAGAGAACTAGGTTGAATCTCCATTTTGTATAGTACGATATCAATTTTGAATATCACCAAAAGGATATACTATTGTTCTATACTATACTATTATGCTAGACTCGGAGGTCACCGAAGTCGCTTGTGAACATTCTAATCCGTCGCCCGATTTAAACCGAAGGTCTGAGATTAATCTGTTATTGAAAATATTTATTGATAACTTGGGGGACTAACGAGTCTGTCGTTTCATAGACAGATGTTACTCCTCTAGGTTCAAGCTAGGGACCCCGTCCTTCTAGGGGAACTCTTCCCTTACCGTTTTATGAGGTATAAGAACGGACCTCTTAGGGTATCTGTTTCCTCGGACCGTCCGATGTCAGGTGCAGTTACCCCAACGTTCGTCCACCTGTAATGACTCGTTGATTATAAAAGTGAAAATATTTATCATTTGATTATAGTTCTTAATGGATGGTTTATTTGAGATATAGGTATTTTAAAATATTCTCTCAAATAGTCTGACTTTCTTATCTATGGTATTAGTTGACAAGGGTTCATTTCTTTTCCTCCCGTTTCTAGGTTTTGAGTAAAAACAAATGGTGGACTTGGTGGTCACATTTCTAAGATGATTGCTTCTTCTCACCATTTCTTAGACGGACAGTACGTCCTCTGGGTCCAAGGTAGACACCCAGTCCTTCTAGGGGACCTCTTCCCTTACCAATGGGTAAGGTCATAAGAACGGACCTCTTACAGTACCTGTCTCCTCGGACCGTCAGATGTTAGGAACCCCAACGTTTCTCAACCTGTACTGACTCGTTGATAGTAAGAGTGAATGTTGTTTTGATCTTTTTTATTACAGTCTAACCTGTTAAAATTCGGTTAAAGTGTATCTTTACTTACAATATTTGTTAGTAATTCGGTTTAGGTCGGTATATAATTTTTTTTATTATGTTGGTTTAAATCAAAGTAGGGTCCCTACGGATCTAATTTTATTCTTGTAATATACTTATATAGTTTAGTAGTTTACTTTATAGTCTATTGCATGTAAACCGGTATGAGTTTTGAGAATCATTTCATCCCTAACTTTCATTTAACAAATTGAACTAATTCTCATGTTTGACTGAAGTGTTATAAAAATGTCAATTACTAGATTTTCATTATCGTAAGGGTACGTCTGCTCTCTGGTTCTTTTTTATCAATCATGATGAAGGTTTAAAATGAACCTCCTGATTGTATTACTCTGTTCTTTTTTATTCTCTCTATTTCCAACCTTTCTTTCTTAGATCTAATTATGATATGAGGTTTATATATTGTCGGATGTTCCTCTTAGATTCACTAAAATATCTGTCTGTAACTTTTATTATTTGTATAAGTCGTAACATACTGTATTCGAGTAATATGTTTCATTAAGTGTAAGACAATATAGTCTTTGTTGATTAAACTTTTATATTACAAAAATTTTTTGTACCCCTATAAGACTTATGTAGACTTTTCGATCGTGTTTTTTTAAATCTCTTAAAATATTTTGAAGGAACTTATTATTTTTACCGTATTTATTCACCTTTCGTAAAGGTGTATATACCTACCTTATTATGTTATAATTTTTAAAACAGAAGGGGTTTATGTACATCCAGTTTAATTAGACTTATGTGTTAAAATGTCTATAATCCATGGTGTACTCTGTAAGAAAACAAGTAAAATGTATAAATTGACGAAAAAACTTTAGGAGACTTACTCAGAGTAAGTAAGGACATTCCATGAATATATTATAATCATCATTAGACGAAGGATTATATCCAGTCTTAAGAATCATAGACTGTATAAATATAATTTTTTTTAGGGTATTCCTGTGTATACAGTATGTACGGTTTTATTCGAAAATAATAGAAAAAGAAAAGAAAAAATTACCTTCATGTCAACTTAGTGAAGTCAAGTCAAGTCAGCGAGTCAGTACAGACTGAGAAACACTGGGGTACCTGACGTCGTGAGGTCCGGCGGGACAGGTAGTGGTTGAGGGTTTCAAATGAGTTTGAGTACAGGTAACTCAGCCACTACGGTAGGTTGGTAGAGTAGGAGACAGCAGGGGAAGAGGAGGACTGAAGTTAAAAAGGATTTTAGTCCCTGAAAAGTTTGTTCAGTCAAGAAACGTAGTCCACCGGTTTCATAACCTCAAGGTCGAAGTTGTAGTCAGGAAGGTTACTTATGAGTCCTGACTAAAGGAAATCCTACCTGACTGACCTAGAGGAGTGTCAGGTTCTCTGAGAGTTCTCAGAAGAGGTTGTGGTGTCAAGTTTTCGTAGTTAAGGAACCACGAGTCGAAAGAAGTATCAGGTTGAGAATGTAGGCATGTACTGATGATCTTTTTGTTATCGAAACTGATCTGTCTGGAAACAACCGTATCATTACAGAGACTAAAAAGTTATACGACATATCCAACGAGTATCGAAAAGAAGGTTCATCGTTCATAGAAACTTAAAGTACCGATGTCAGTGGTAGACGACACTAAAATCTCGGGGGGTTTTATTTCAGAGAGTGACAAAGGTGACAAAGGGGTAGATAAATGGTACTTCACTACCCTGACCTACGGTACTAGAATCAAAAGACTTACAACAAAATTCTGTTGAAAAAATGAGAGGAGAAAGTGAAAGTAGTTCTTCGAGAAATCAAGAAGAAGTGAATACAGTATTCCCACCACAGTAGACGTATAGACTCCAATAACTATAAAGAGGACCGTTAGAACTAAGGTCGAACACGAAGTATGTCGGGTCTCAAAGAGTGCTACATGAGACGTATATTCAATTTATTCGTCCCACTGGTATATGTCGGAACTACATGAGGAAAGGGATAAACCTTGGTCAGACAACAAGGTACAGGTCAAGATTAACAACGAAAGACTGGACGTATTTCTAGAGAGTTCTCCGTCATATCAACTACATATTATAATCAATGTGACCATTTGTGATCTAAACAAGATACTCAGGTGTAGAAAAGTAATATAAATGACACAACATAAAATTATGAAGTGTATATTAACTTCATATACAGAAAGACACTGAATAAGGTGAATCGTATAATGGTAAATTGAGGTAGGTACGACAACGTTCACGGTTTTAAAGTAACAAAAAATACCGACTTATGGTACTTCTTATATATAAAGTAATATATATATTAACAAGGAAATAAAGTAACAATCACAAATAGAAAGATCATACAAGACCAGAAAAAGTAACTAGCGACAAGACGTTTATTAATATTAAAAACGACAAAAGTACTCTCCTCCATTTGAATTCCAAAAGATGAGGTGGTAGAACTGACTAGAGGCATAGTAAAAAAAGATCAATATTTTGATATGTACAAATAATATTTTAATATTTGTTTATGTAAAATCTTTATGTCTTTTATCGTTCTTCCTCTTTTATGGGTATTAAAATAATAGAGATATTCGTCATAACGTAAGTCATACATATAAGGATCAATAAAAGATCTAAATAAGTAATACAACTGAAAATATAAAAATCTACGAGAGGATGACATTGAACTCACGAAATCTCTATAATTTTGTAACCAGACATAAAGAGGTCACCCGTGGTTCAGACAACTTGTACAAGTCGGAAGACAATCATTTCACACTTAATTACTAAGCTACCCCGTTTTCAGTCATCTTTCCGAGTGAGTCCTATTGACATGTCGTTTGCGTCTTGTACGTTTGTAGAAAGATATAAAATAAAATTCGACCAAGAATAATCGTAGAGAGACGAATGTTCACCGAAATAATCTTTCGTTAAACTTTATGTACGTATAATGTACTTTAATGTCAACTAAAATTTTAAAAAAAAAAAAAAAAAAAAAAAAACGTTCAATCTGTTTAATAAAGGACAACAGTAGAACAAATTCATCTTTCCAGACTCAGAAAAAAAACAAAAACAGACCCGATGTTCACTCCTTCGGAGTAAATTACTGTGTGGAGACGCTTTACTAAACGTTATATATTGTCGAGTCCCCTTGATTTTTCGGGATTCATCTTAATTTTTGTTCTTGTTGTTGTTTTTTTTTTGAGACAACAGAACTTGATTTGTTGTTTCAGAAGACAACACTTTTATGGTCTTAATATGTATGGGAATACAAGTGTCGAGAGTCAGAAATAAAGTGAACTAGTTAAAGAACCCGTAATACTTCGTAATTTTATTAAATACAAATATATGAACTGTTTAACACTTTCTCTAATCACCAAGAGTGGCTTGTCGATCTAAAAAGAATGTACAAGGAACGGGATTCCGAAGATCCACACAAACACACCATTTAAGAACGTTACCTTGTACTTTACCTCCCTGCATTCCTACAAAGCGAACGTGATTTTATCAATTCTTACTTACAAAGAGGGAGATGGAGAAAGACACAGAGAGGTATTGACCTTTGTTTGTTTTTGTGTACCGAGAACCTCAAGATTCTCCTTCGTTGGGTTGAAGGACTAAGTGTCGTACTTCCTCTCGACACGATATACTTCATCTTCTTTTTGTGTTCATTCTTTATTTCCAATAAAAACTGTTTGGCGACTAACAACAACAATTCAGTGATTGAGAGCAGGTTTAGTAAACGTTGGGGTACCCGGTCTTATAACCTCACCCAACGGTAAAGGAAGAGGTCACCGAGAAGGAATGGGTCCCTAGTTTCGGAGAGAGGACGTAACGTCCACCCAAGAAATGATAACTCGGTGGTCCCTCCGGGTTTGGTGACTACGTCCCCAAATAAAGAATAGTTTCATACCAGATCAACATGTGAATCGGAGCAGAATAACAAAATGTGTCCAACTTCGTACGGACACTCCCACATCCACCATCGACTTATCGATTTCCTCCTCGGATCCTGTCAAGAGTCAAATAAGAGTTGGAGAGTCGAAGTGTAAGTGAGGGAGAATGGACGAGGTGTCTTCCTAGACCTGAGATTCGTAAAGAGGAAATAATACTCGTACTACGATTCGAAACAACTGTCTCCCATGGGGAAACAACTAACTATCCCCGGAGAGAAGGAACTAAAACCTTACGACGGAAAACGAGTACGATATGTCAGGAAGTACCACACACACATACACACACACATGTATAGGTCACATTAAAACGGGGTTGACGTGTGAGTCTCGCATGTCAGGTCATCGGTATAACATCGGGTCCAACCCCGTGTCACTGATGACGGTCACACTCCGGATAACGACTGTTGTTCGTGGGATCACAGAGGGAGACTCGAGGACGGGTAGTCGGAGTCGAGACGACCCAAACTTCACAACAAAGGAGGTCGGGAGGTCTGTGTTGGTGGACAAGAAGTCCGGTGTACCGTGACGGTCGTTAGTCCGATGATTGTTAACTGGGAAAATGGTACGGACGATGGGTATCTACACGTCTCGACAGACGGACGGGGTCTACTGACAAAGGATTAAAGGACCGTTAAGACCTGGTCAAGACTGGACCTGTTGAGTCGTTTGAACGGACAGTAGGTCGTCTAATATTAGTAGCAAAAACGTTACCCCAGTCTTGGGGTCAAAACCCCTTCTCTCCAGTAAAGATTTAACAGAAAGGAATATACTAAAGTAGATACGTGTGTATTAAATATAAAATTTGTAAATATAAAATTTCCCCGTGTTATCGGTTTTTATAAACTCTTTATTACTTTGGTTATTTCTCTGACTTATCGACTTACTTACTTACTCCACTGACCATTCTTTTTTGATTTGACCCAAATAGACTCTATTCAACTGGATCCAGTGGTTCATCCTAATATTCGTCATTCAAATCTTCTCCGTTTCTAATTTTTAATTGAGAAATACACTCAAAAAAGATCTCAAACATATTCCTCTCAATTTTGTTCGTTGACAGAAAGAATGATTTTAATTCTCTCCTTGACGTTAACTCATCCTTTACGTTGGTTGTATATTCTTAAAAAGAGACTTAGAAACATAATGGAATTTATATATATAGTCCAGATCTCAGTGCTCGTGATCGGTTCTAGTTAAAAGTCGTAATTTAAATAGATGTCGTCTTTTATGTCGTCCTTACATAAGTTATCGAAACGTTTACAGGAACGGTTTACTTAGATGGGGATACTGAGAGATTCTTTGTAGTTTGGGTATAGTCTCTCTAAAAGAACAAGTAAATCCTTTACGGTCACACCGGCCATAATTTTTATTCGATAAGTATCCTTTGATACGAGTCTCTACGTCGATTTAGTTGTCATTTCTTCCTATGAAAGAAAACAATGTACAATTAAAGTGAGATTTAGTGATTCATCAGAGACGACAAGTCTTTAAAAATCTAAACTTTATACTCTAATTTTACAAAATTAAAATTTTCTATTACATTTTGTTTACAATCAATCGGACATTGTAGAAATGATCCTACGTAATCAGATTTTAACACTTTCACTTTGAATTGTTCTTAAGAAAAACATTTTTAAAAAGGTGTAATGTGATTTAACCCATATCGAAGAACAAGTCTTTAAAATGGGTATATGTACGTCTCCTGACGTAAAGACGACTCAGTCCAATTTATTTAGTAACAGAAGTAAGTCAGAAGGAAGAATCATTATGTGTCCCCTTCATATCTAATTACGTCAGTAAAAATTAGAAGTCAAAAAGTAAAAGTATAAAAAGTGTATGGTTCAGTAATAAAAATGGTAACTAAAAAGAAGTAACGAGGTGTATTTAGTAAAAATAAGAGGACTACAATTATAAGTTACAAATCCCTAAAATCAAACGAACCTGTCATTCCTCTAATTTGGTCAGTTAGGATTTCCTTTAGTTGGGACTTATAAATAATCTTCCTTACTACGACTTCGAGATTATGAAACCGGTGGACTACTCTTGACTGAGTAACCTTTTCTGGGACTACGGCGCTTTCTAACTTTCGTCCTCCTCTTCCCCACTATCTCCGACTCTGCCAACCTACCGTAGTACCTGAGTCACCTATATTCAAACTCGTTTGAGGTCCCCTATCACTTCCTGTCCCTTCGAACCGTACGACGTCAGGTACTTCAGTGTCTCAGTCCTTGTTGACTTACCGACTTGTTGTTGTATGCATAAGTGTAGTTGTCGTTTTTATTGGGATCTAGAGGGGACAGGGATATCGGTATAAAAAAACGTTACACTGAAACATTCTAAAGGGTAATTGTCTACCTCAAGTAAAGAGAGGTAACTCAGACCTAACTTTAAAACGACTCGAAACCCGTCATCGTACAGTAATATGGTCAAGACTCAGTTTCGGAGTACTCCGGAACAAGTAAAAATGACAAAAAGTCGACGGTAGTTGTTCAGATCTGAACGCACAAGATACTACTCTCTGTTTCACCTCACTTCTACTTGATAGGGTCGACTTCGGTGACATCTGGTTGAACGGCGGTCAGTTGGACTCTCAACTGACATCAGATTACTTACTCAGATTTACTCTAGTCTTCTTGTTCTTCCGGTTCGTGTCGAGTTTGACGACCGTTCATTCTATTTTCGATTTACTTTTGGCAAATTCAGTGATTGAAAACCTCACCGAAGCATACGTCGTTTTCGATCGGTTGTATAAATAGGATGTGAAATAGACAATCTTAAGTCTAAGAGGGAGTGTTGCTATAAGTAAGTTTAATCTTGAGTATAAGACTAAACCAACTGGTTTTTATGAAATTATAAAACCTTGTTTACATCCGTTGATATGTGTTTAAGGGTCCATCATAGTATTTATAGGTACGACAACCGAACAAAAAAGTACTTCTGTATATACAGTTTTATCAATCTCTCACGACACAAAATTTGTCATTTTTGTTTTACATCGGGGAAGATCCCTGCTGTGATTTGTGAAATATTCGACACAGATTTAAAAAGGAATGTCGTTGGATGTTCTATTTTACTTATAGTAGTGAAAAAAAAATTTATTCTCTCAACTGAGAACCTCTTAATTAAAAGGGTTCTACTCTTTACTCTAATTTACTTATTAAATTAGAGACTGAGATCTCGGACTCACTAATTGGTATTTAATACGACCGATATTACAAGGTCTTTATATTTATTCTCCGTCGGAAAATATACTAAAGTAAAGGGTAAGTTGGTTTAAGTTGACCTTTTTAATTTACACTTTTTTCTCCATTTCAAGTGTAAGATATAGAGTTGGATTTCTTTAAATGAGTTAGGTGAATGATTTAATTGTTGGGTAGTCAAATCGGATAACAACAATACAGTAACGTCATATGTATTTAAGTTCGTTTCTGTTTTACAACCACGTGTTTTGTTAGTTATTACGATTGAACGAGAAGCTTTCGATTTCCCGAGTGTCATCGTAATGTACTTTCACGTTTAAGTACAGTACATTTTTATTTTTGTTCATTTTCTCTTTGATCCACGTTCAATGAAAATGTTTAATTGTTTGACAGTGAATACAACAACGTGTTAGAATATACATACCAAAGTAGTTGGTTTTACGAGACTTTTAACTTTTTTCTAACGATTACTCACGTATAAGTACCCGTTTTTTTTTATACTTGATTTGACTACATTTCTATAAATATCAGAGACGAATATAATGAATCGTATTAATAAGTATGTAAAATAACTTCTTAAAAAAATAATGTACCAAAACGGAGTTAAGGATGACCTTCTCGATACACTAAATCTTATATATAACACACGTCTCGAAGATTTAATATTTTTCAGAATTGAGATTTTATTAGACTTATGTTCTTTAAATACATTCACTAAAATTTGTTTTTTATACTAAACTTGTACTTAAGTCAGTTATTTAGAAGTAAGGAGTACAAATATTATCTAAATTACGGTAAAGGTAAAATTAGACTTAACTCACTAGTTTATTAAAACCCCCCTCATATAAAACTACTCTCCTTTTTTTTTTATCTTCTTAGACTTCAGAAAAGAAAATGAAGGAGGTATCAACCAAAAATTTTGTGTTTGTATAGTCGTGTCTTTTTTCTATACCGAAGTCTTATCATAGAGTTACAATATTCACGACTATTGTATTTCTTTTTTAATAAGTGTATCGTTTTTAATCCTCAAGTAATCACATACACCTCTCCTCTCGTTCTTTTGTTTATGGTAGTAAATAGTACCACCTCTGAGTCCTTTATAACAGGTTCCAACGACCCTCTCCCGTAACTTTTACAACATGTAATAAGTTTCAAATTTTCGTTTTTCATCTTCAATTATGTTAATAGTTGAAACCGTCAATCTTTACTCCCCTTTAATTCTCACTACGTTTACTTTGTTTCGAGATCGAAAGTTTTACCATTCATTTGTCTATACTGATTTTAACAATTTACTATTTTAACTATTATGTATAGTAAATCTTAATTTATCGAATGACACTCTTCTTCCTTTTCGTCTTTATAAAGGTTTACTCAACGAAATTTCTTCCCTATTTAGTCTCTGATTAAAATTACGAAACCCCTGGTAAAATTCTTATTTTTTCATTTCCTTTTGATACCATCACCGTCAACTAGTTTTATTTTGGTAGTGACTGATTTTTCTCACTACTAGACAGACTCTCACTGAGTACTCTCCCCCTTCGGTTCTCTTTTAGACCTCATTTACACGAGGTCCTGTCTCTACGAGTCTCCCTTCACTCATACCGTACAACCTCCTTTTCTGTCCTTCGGGATCACTCGGTTCCCCTGTCCCTCCGTATGTCCCCGGAATATCAAGTACCGTACTTCAGAGTCAGAATGAGACTAATTGTACCCTTCTACAGTTTCCCAAAATTCATCACATCGTTATACAATAAAAAAAATAAATGTATTTCATATTTCCGACGAGACGATCCTTATCTGACGTCACCCAGTCGTACTTCCGTCCCCCTGTCCAATCTCACAGGGACGGTTCCTAGTCCTTCCCTTTTACTGTTAAACTACTGGAATACCGTCTTTCACTTCTCCTTGATATACTTTGATATACTTGATATACTTGATAAAGTGAAAGAACTACTTACACTCTCTCCTCTCACTTTTTCTACTGAATTTCGAGTTGTAAGTCTTTTGATTCTAGTGCCGTAGACCAGGGTAGGGAAGTACCCTTTATCTACCCCTTTGTCCCCTTTGTCACAGTATGACATAAAAAAACTCGAGGTTTTAGTGACATCTGTCACTAGCGTCAGTACTTTACTTTTCTGCGAATGAGAAACCTTCCTTTCAATACTGGTTGGATCTATCGTATAATTTTTCGTCTCTGTAATAAAACGGTTTTTTCCAGACAGATCAGTTCCGATACCAAAAAGGTCATCAATACATACCTACACTCACAACCTGACACTTCTTCCGACTCGTGGCTTCTTAACTACGAAAACTTGACACCACAACCTCTTCTGAGAACCCTCAGGGGAACCTGACGTTCCTCTAGGTTGGTCAGGTAAGATTTCCTCTAGTCAAGACCCACAAGAAACCTTCCTCACTACGATTTCGACTTTTAGGTTATGAAACCGGTGGAGTACCTTTCTCAACTGAGTAACCTTTTCTGAGACTACGACCCTCCCTAACCCCCGTCCTCCTCTTCCCCTACTGTCTCCTACTCTACGGACCTACCGTAGTGACTGAGTTACCTGCACTCAGACTCACTTGAGGTCCACAACCACTACCTGTCCCTCCGGACCACACGACGTTAAGTACCCCAGTGTCTCAGTCTGTGTTGACTCGTTAACTTGACTTGACTACATTCCAAACTCTACAGAAAAACCTTCATTCAGTTTGTTCCGAGTGAGATCTAATCAACATCTCTCACTTCTTCTCTCTTTTGTCACTTATGAGGTTGGTACCTCACTTACCATTACTAAAATTGGTACAACTAGTCCCAGTGTACAAAAACCTCTTCTTTAAGTCTCAGAACACACTCACACACACACCCGTACAGGTCAAATTTTTTGAGTTTACCTCTGTGATACGTCCTTTAAAATATAAACTTAGATCTCAATCCCTGTCACAATTTGACGACTATATTTGAACAATTAGTATTCGTACGTCCACTTTGAATGTTGGTCTTCCCCGAGTGGAATCCTTTCTCCCAGCTAGGGGGTTTGTCGATCACCGAATAATGTGTGAATGGTATACATGTTCTGAGTCGATTTATGAAGAATGTACGATATGACCTACCAGGGGTTCCAGTGGGATCCAAGATGCCAAACGATCCTCCTGAGTGTCTCGAGTCGTATTCCAGTATTAGTGTCGACACCAAATGATGTAGTCTTCCTATGTTTCGTTTTCGTTGTTTCCCTTTTCCGTGTGACCCACTTTAGACTCACTTTGGTCCGTGTCTCAGGAGATCCACGAGGTAAGGGGGTCGAAGTTCACCATTGGGGGTACTACTGTTTGTCACTTCCAATAATCTCTGAGTCAATAATCACGGGTCCTAAAAATAATCTGCCACTAGTGTATCCATCGGACACGGACCGTGAACGGTTTTAAGGTCTAGGGGTCTCGTTTCGTCCATAAGTCTTTTTGGTATAACAAAAGTACTCGTTAAATCCACGGCACTCCGTAGGAATGGTCAATCCGTCAATCCTTGGGAAGGTCTTAGGTCAGGAGTTTGCGGTCGGGTTCCAATTGGAGCAGATTTCGGAAAGATTTCTATTCGTCGGTCCGAACGAGGTGACTGAGAAAACATGTGAGTAGAATTTAATAAAGTCTGAGGGTTAATGGGAGACTCTGTCCAGGACAATGATATAAATTGTCTATTCCGTTATCCTCCTCTTTCGAGAGAGTCGATTATGTACTTTTCCAACCCTTAACTTTGAGTCGTCAAACCACGAATACTCCCTCTAAAGTCTATCAAACGTTTCCTCAGAGAGTGTTATCTCTTATTTTTTTATGGTCCCCTCTTCACAACTTCCCGACTTGGAACCACGTAGCTGTCAATCTTTAGGTCACCTACTCTCCCGTTCTGGTTGGTAATTATACCAACTTTTCGGTCCTACGGTACGTTAGGTCGAGTCCTGACTTTCTTCTCAAGTCTTTTACCCAATAAACGTTAGTTGTACAACCTTCCTACGTTACTGATAACGACTGTTCAATTCATGTACTGGATTGAGTAAAAGGTCGAAACAGAGGATAGGGTCACAGTTTGTGAGATGGAGACTGACGTCCCCAGTATACGAAAAGGTACCCGTAATGGTAACTATAATTTCGCCGATAACGAAATGTGTGTAAAAGAGATAATAGACTAAACGTTAAGGAGACAAAAGGTTTATCCTGAAAGATCAGTAGGAAGTTCTCGACATGGAAAGAAACATATTATAACAACTTAGAGGGTCTCAGTATATGAAAAAGGAGTCTTAAGAAAGAAGTATAAAGATTATTTTTTTTAGATAAGAATGAGTTACGTAAACCAATGAAAAGTCGTGAGAAGAGCTCGGACGTTGACGTGGAATAAGAATAACTATGACAGTCGTAAATCCCGTCGTAGATCTTGTATCGTCCACAAGTTTTTTACCATCTTTCACTCTCCCCCACTCTCTCTCTCTCTCCTTCCTTCCTTCCTTTTACCCGACTCCCTTAAAGGGACTCGTCTTTTCGATCTGTCTTTTTCATAAACTCCACTTTCATATATTTATCATGGATTGTGAGTTCCGTGGACTCTGACTTAACCTTTAAAACAAAATTAAAAATAATATTAAAAACTGACTTTGCACATTGAACACCCTAAAATCAAGGGGTTGGTCTCTAGTTTGGGTCCGAGAGTGGTCACCTTCGTACCTCAAAGATTATCGATCTGATAGTCCCTTAAGGGATCTTTATAAATTTAAGACCATTACACAGATAACTTGAACGTAAACGGATTGACTACAAGGGAACATCGAGTCAGTCATTTCTTAGACGGACGTTAAGTCCTATGGGCCCAAACTAAGGACCCAACCCTTCTAGGGGACTTCTTCCTTTACCGTTGGGTGAGGTTATAAGAATGGACCTCTTAGGGTACCTGTCCCTCTGACCACCCGATGTTAGGTACCTCAGTGTTCTCAGCCTGTTTTGAATCGTTGATTTGACCATAATGGATTTGTTTAGGTATTTTAAATGAAAGGTACATATGTATTTAACAACAACAAAAACTTAACGATTCAGTAAAGTCTAAGAAACGCTGGTGTACCTGACGTGTTACGGTCGGAAAGGACAGGAAATGATAGAGGGTCTCAAACGAGTTTAAGTACAGGTAGACTCCGTCACTACTATAAATTGGTAGAGTAGGTGACAGTGGTTAGTGAAGATGAAAATGTAAGCTAGAAAGGATCGTAGTCTCAGAAAAGGTTACTCAGTCGAGAAGTGTAATCCGCCAAATTTATAACGTCGAAGCTGATGTCGTAGTCAGGAAAGTTATAAGTTCCAACTAAAAAAATTCTAACTGACCAAACTAGAGGAACATCAGGTTCCCTAAGAGTTCAGAAGACCTCACGGTGTTAAACTCTCGTAGTCAAGAAGTCAAACGTCGGAAGAAATACCAGGTTGAGAGTGTAGATATGTACTGATGACCTTTTTGGTATTGAAACTGATGAGTCCGGAAACACCCGTTCCACTACAGGGACGAAAGATTATACGGTATGTATAAACAGTACAGACAGGAAGGTTCCTCGTTCACAGAAAAAAAAGTTCGACATTACTGGTAGAAGTCACTAAGACCTCGTTACCTTTTAACTTAGACAGTGACAAAGGTGAAAACGGGAAAGATGTAGTACTCTTTGTAACCCGACCTTCTTCGTGTTTGACCTTAGTTCTATCGGTCCTCTTTATAGTTATTGGAGTCTATAAGTTTACTGTGGTGGGAATACCATCTTTCACTTCTTCTTGATTTCTCGGAGAACTACTTTCACTTTCTCCTCTCACTTTTTCGACCGAATTTCAAGTTTTGAGTCTTTTGATTCTAGTACCGTGGGCCAGGGTAGTGAAGTACCTTTTATCTACCAATTTGTCACCTTTGACACCGACCGAAATAAAAAGACCCGAGATTTTAGTGACGTCTACCATTAACGTCGGGACTTTAATTTTTTGCGAATGAGGAACCTTCCTTTCAATATCGGTTGGATCTGTTGTATAATTTTTCGTCTCTGTAACGAAACAGTTGTTTACAGGTAGATCAGTCCCGATACCAAAAAGGTCATCAGTACATACCTACACTCTCAACCTGATATTTCTTTCGACTCGTGGCTTCTTAACTACGAAAACTTGACACTACAACCTCTTCTGAGAACTCTCAGGGAACCTGACGTTCCTCTGGGTTGGTCAGGTAGGATTTCGTCTAGTCAGGACCCACAAGTAACCTTCCTGACTACAACTTCGACTTTGAGGTTATGGAACCGGTGGACTACACTTCTCGATTGAGTAAACTTTTCTGGGACTACGACCTCTTCTAACTCCCGTCCTCCTCTGCCCCTATGTCTCCTACTCTACCAACCTACCGTAGTGACTGAGTTACCTGTACCCAAACCCATCTGAATTCGTCAACCACTACCTGTCCCTCCGGACCGTACGACGTCAGGTACCCCAGAGTTTCTCAGTCTGTGCTAACTCACTGACTTGACTTGACTTGACTCACGTCGTGAAATTGTCGTAATAGAAAATCCCAAAATTTGACGAGTCGGCTTTAAGGTTGTGGACATGATCAAAATAAACATCATTACGAAGGATTCCGGGTGAACTGATATGTGAGGTCCTATAGACCGAGATCCACTCATTGTTGTAAAACCAATACGTCAAGTACTTCTGAAAAACATATCAATAAGACACATAAGGACGGTGGAGAAGAATTAGAGAAGACGGAGACAACCCAGGAATGACTAAGACAGGAAATAGCACGGGTAGGAACATCCTTTATAAGGGAACTACAGAGACTGAAAAAACTTTTCTAGAAATCAGAAAGGGAAGGATAACGAAAGAAGATAATGAAACGTGACAAAGATCTTCCGAAAGATTAGAGAGGAACTATAAAAGACCTTAAGATGTAAGTCAACCCATATAGAAAGGGTGAGAGGAAACGGAAAGTGAAGAGAAGAAAAGAGTCGATAAACATTCCGGAGGAGTTTGTTGGCGGAACGGGAGAACGTAGAGTAAAAGAAATCCTACCAAAACCAGTGACAGAGGACATGGTACAAAACTTGAACGTAGGTATCAATAAATCCGTGAGACAGATGTTTTCGATTAGGTAACTTAAATAAAGTATCAGTCTTCTCTGAACTAAATCCAGTATGAACTTACCGGATGACCAAAAGGGATGAAAGAAGTTAAATTCGGACTTAAAACTTTATTTCTCGAGTACTAGACGGAGTGTCAGTCGAAGTCCAGAACAAAAACGACTGACATATCTCGAAGAGGTAGTAACGCACGTTTCGTATATTAATTAGACTAAAGGAATAACTGGTAGACCACCGGTACGCATCTCAGGGAAACATCTTAGTAGAGAACACAACATCCTTCACCCGTAAACGGTACTGGTCGTATAAAAGAACTGTTTTAGGACAACTAGAAATAGGACGAAATGAAACATAAGGTTCCTATTTGAATGAACAATCAGGTCCATAGAGAACTGAAGGATGAAAGTATAAGGTTAGGGGATCCTTCTTTTCCTGTTGAAAAAAACCACAATCAAGATCTTCCACAACATCCAGAAGTATCTGTGTAAGTTGAAATCGAAGAAACCGTAATCACCAACCCCGTATCTGAACCTAATGAGACTACAACTTACCAAACGGAACCTTTGTTTGACTCTAGTAAGACAACAAAAACTCTAACATGGGTTCATGACGTAAAACCTGAGAAAAATTGATACTCCCGATGAGGTAAAGAAAATTCCCTAAGAACGGACATCATCATCTATTTTACGAGTAGACTTATTTTAAGTGGGAAAGGACAGGTAAAATCAAGAGACTAAGACTTTTAAAGTTACAAATGAGAATTGGTAAAGGATGAACTGGTGTTAGTTAAATGGAACTAAATACCTAGGTTGTACCTCTTCCGTTACCGTTAGGTGAGGTCATGAGAACGGACCTTTTAGGGTACATTCCTCCTCGGACCACCCGACGTCAGGCACCCCAGCGGTTCTCGGTCTGTACTGACTCGCTAAAGTGAAGGGGAAAAGTGAAAGTACGTAACCTCTTCCTTTACCGTTGGGTGAGGTCACAAGAACGGACCTCTTAGGGTCCCTGCCCCCTCGGACCACCCGACGGCAGATAGCCAAACGTCTCAGCCTGTGTTGACTTTTCTAAATCGTCGTCGTCGTCGTTGTGGTACCTGGATTGTAAGATCTAAGGATTCCTTATAACAAAAAATGTCGTAGTCTGAAATGAAAGTGGTGGTCTGTGTAGGTGTTGACTCATAGCAAAGGTGAAACCGAGTCGGAGAAGTAAGAAAGACCTCGATAAAGAAGCGAGAAGGGGTCATCACATAACCTGTAGAAGACTGGACCCCCCGAGTTGAAGACCACAGTACAGAAAAACGGAAAAGTATGACGAACACCCCAAGAACACCGTTCTTAACACCTCGTCGAACGGTAAGGGAGGAGGTTACCTGGTGCAAGACAGACTTGATAGGTGATGCTGGACAGATAAAGTCCAACAGGACGTGTCGGACCGAGTATCAAAGTAACTCAATACGTTCGGGGAAGTGATCTGTTCCGACACTAGGTACTTCCCCCATATGTATTATGGACTCTCTATATCTAACTTTATAGGATCCATGACGAACAAAACAAAGGGAAGGTGGTTTCAGAAACAACCTGATTGATGTGACCTTTGAGAGTACTGTTCTCTCGTTCTTCTTGTAAAATTTCCCTTTAAATAAGGGATCCCATTTATTTAACTAGTCCAGAAAAGAGTCCTATTAAAATCAAAACTCCTCCTTTTTGTTTTTTTTATACCCACATACCCTTGAGAATTCTGGTCCGTCGTTTTTCCCTTTTTGTTGTTGTTGTTGAATACCTCTTCATCCTCTGATGCTCTAATCCCTTTAGTTTGACACGTGACGTGTGTTATGGAGTAGCAGGTTTTATGTTGGTCTTTTTACGGACATACCACTATGTTTCCCTTGTACACTTAGGACAAAGGTTTTCCCAAATCTCTAACCATCTCCTTTACGGTCAGTACAGACTATCAATTGGTGTGTCCTGTCCCCTACACCCTGTACCCGAACGAGATCCGTATTTAGTCGAACTCCTGACCGTCGTCCGGTATAAAATGAGGACGTCACACGAAACACAAGTTCTTATAAGGAGTGTGACCCGACGTACTCTGTTGTACCTTTCAACCGTCCCGACGAACCGGTGTCGGGGTGGCAAGAGGGGACGAGTGTCTACAAAGGACCGAAAAGGTGGTCCGTGTCGGAGAAGGCTCCGGAGACCCAAAAGAACATTTACGTAGACACCATCGGTCTAGGATAAAGTTTCAGACAAAGTCCGATTGGTAGTAATTTTCCGTTCAAGTATTTCTTAAATAATCTCCTTTGTGACTTGTGTCACTTAACTAAGATACAGAAATAAAGGGGGAAAAGTCAGGGAAGTAAAAATAATACATATTAAAATGAAGTTGGGTTAACTATAAAAGCAACATCTTTTTTTTTCTCTTCCTTTAAAACATAGAATATGTTAAGAAAGAATTTACTCAACTCTAAATTATCTACATTTTTTACGTAATTACCTTTAATTATCTAAAATACACGTTCGTAACTTCATACATAACACACATATACACACACTTCCTCATTGATTGACGAAGCCTCGTTGATTTGGTACTAAGATTGTCACCCATACAAGTATAAGTGTCGAAATTCATTCCTGTTTTACACAAAAATCTTTGCTGACATTGGTATGAGACATTTCTCTAGGTGTGGGTTCGCTATTAGGCACTTCGGGACGAAGTTTCGAAGATGTCAACATGTCAACGAGAGTGAAGGACGATTTGGTAAAGTGACGTGTAAAGTATTGAGTGGAGAGAGTCGTGACTCCAGACTCGAGTCCTCCGAAAGGGGTTGGGGTGCCCGGAACTCGGGTGTAGAGGTAGAATAACGAGACAGACTAAAGAAGATAGGAGACATCTCACAGATAGTGTTAAGTTTTGTTATACTACCCGACTACTGAACAAATGACTTCTTACAATTCAAACTACTCTCACCCCGAAAGAAAAGTAAAACAGGTGTCTTGTAGTCTTGGTAAGGATCGTGAAACTTTCAAGATTGTCCCATAAATTACACTTTCAGAAGTACTTGGAATTGGTTAAACGATTCCTTTAGTAGACACAAAAAGTTCACCCCTAGTTGAAGACACAGACCGTGAAAGATAACGGGAAAGTATCAGATCAATAAGATCACCCAAGGTTTGCGGAAAAAGAACGAGGTCCTAGATTTATAAAGATTTCAGTATAAAACAGTACAAATAATTCAAGAAAATGTCAGACTTTTGTCATCTCAATGTGTGTGGACGAGTAACTCTGATTAAAATTTTAAGAGAGGACCCTTTATTAAGAGCAGAACAAAAATCAGTTTACTTTAAAGTGTGAACGTTTAGACAGGAAGGAGAAAAAGGAAACCTTGTTATTAAATCTTATACTAACCAATTAGTAAACTACAGATTGCATTATAACTAATGTGTACGTATATATCCGGACTACGACTTCGACTTTGAGGTTATGAAACCGGTAGACTACGTTTCTCGACTGAGTAAACTTTTCTGGGACTACGACCCTTTCTAACCTCCGCTCTCCTCTTCCCCTGCTGTCTCCCACTCTACCAACCTACCGTAGTGGTTGAGTTACCTGTACTCAAACCGATTTGAGATCCTCAACTACTACCTGTCCCTCCGGACCGTACGACGTCAGGTACCCCAGTGTTTCTCAACCTGTACTGACTCGCTGACTTGACTTGACTATATATTTTAGACTCAGGCTGTAACGTTTGATAATCGAGTACCTGTCTGAAAGAGGGGTCTAAACACAAACCAGGTAGATAATAACTGGCAATTGAAAGTCGATAATCGGTAGGAAACTTTTACCTCTCGAACGTGTACTTTAAATTGTAAAGTTTGAAGAGAACTTATAAATTCTAAGACCCCTTTCTTATTAGTATACCTGTTATTAGACAAACCTGATAATCGTTGAAAGAAGAAATCCCCCCAGTACTTCAAAGATCGAAGGGTTTAAGAGGTAGGAGGACAACGACTTGGGTTTGACTTGGTCTTAGTCAAAGAGAAGAGAAGTCTACACACATAAGAAAATCCATAAAACTGATGGACTCTTAACTTCCTAGAGTCACAAAGTAGTACAAGATTTTTTAAGTCACCGAAGATATCTTCGGATGAAGATATCCCCGTTTATAACAGTATGATCCGTGTCCTTACTAAAATGACCTTAATGTTTCAGTCCCAATACAACTGATTTCCTTATAGAAGTGGGTCATCCTCAATTTCCTCATCTTACAGAAAAGAGTTATCTAAGTTAGGAATGAGAAAACTTCCTCTGTCTTGACCCAAACTTAAGACTGAAAAAATGGGAAACACTTAGTAACCGTTCAGAAATTATATCTTGAAAATAGACACGATGGTATTCTGATAAACATCGTGATACTCGCCGGTATTACTTTTTTGCTATTATGTGTGTTTCACGAATGAGAAAGTAGGTCGGTTTTTACGATGGTTTACATAACATTGGAAGTAGTGTTGTAGTGAAGAATTTAGGTACAAGAAATCTTACGTAGGTTCGATTACCGTTCTATTTCTACTTTAAGTCCTTTCGGTTCCATAGTTGGATCTCCCCATCCTACCCCTCCCTCTACCCTCCCTCAAAGTTTTCCCTCCCCTATATACATATGGATACCGACTAAATACAACTCCAGACTGTCTTTTGTCGTTTTAAGACATTTCGTTAATAGGAAGTCATTTTTTATTTAATTAATTTTTTACAATACACAAATTAAAAAAGTCGATTTCTGTTTCCTATGATAATTGCGATTTTAAATTTATGAATGTCTGTAAATATATTTTACACGTGGTTTATAACGTCTTGGTCCCGGTATCTAGGTACAAACTCTTGCTAGACACATGTGTGATGAACCTTAAAAACAAAGTCACGGACAAATGACAGTACATAAATTTAGTATTATAAACCTTTTTATTTGCTGGATTGATCTATTGAGACAAGGAGTCTGATAGTGTGTTGGGAGATGGTGTCCCTAAATGACTCACGAATTCAAAGACTCCGACTACCCAACTTCCCCTCTTCCTTTCTCTGTTTAGGAAAGAGGTAGGGAGATAGGAGAGAATTGTTCAAACACCTCTCTCACTTCCCTTCTTACTGTCTCTACCAATTGACGAAGGGTCATAGAGAAAAAGGGAGGAAGGAATCCTTCTCTTAGGACTGAAACAACTTTGACCGTAACACATTTCGATTATGAGGAAGTAATTAGTGGAAAGGAACAGTCCACTGTGGTAAGACTGGTTACTCAATAACGTCTTTCACCACCACTCCTAACTCTTTTTGTGAGACTTTGTCCCCGTACACATCCGACGGGAAAGGGGGGTACGGACTGAGAAAAGAAGAAAGGACCTTATTTTGATACTAATAAATAAATTCTATGACTTATATAAATTCTATGACTCAGTTTCGGTGCAGTTTAGTGTTTAAGCATATATACTGGACGAACTCTCCAAATCAATTACGATAATTATTATTAATGAATGGGGTTCTAAAGAGTGTTACACTCCTTTCATATAGGAAAAATACAAATTCAATTGACGTCAGTCTAAACAATGACCGTTGGTTTAAGTTAGGTGTTGAGTGTGTTTGTGTTATTTATCTTTTTCCTTCGTTGTATGAAAGGAGTCATTGTTTTATCTTTTTTTTCATTAGTCTTCTTGTATAATGAGATGTAGAATTACTGACTACTTGTTAATATATACACAGGATTATTCAGTCAGACAAATCAACCCTTAAATTTACATCTTGGACCTATTAGAGTATTAAACAATAATGTATATACTTTTATCTTCTATTATTCTTACGTATTGTACACAATACTCGAATTGACGCAAGAGGGTTTTCTATGTAACTTCAGGATTAAAGATTATGGAGTCTTGTACTGGAATGAACCTTAGTGTTAGTAACATTGTATTAATCAATTTAATTCTACTCCAGTAAGACGTCATCTTACCCGAGTTTTAGATTTACCACCCACAGGAAAATTCTTCACCGTTGTCTCAGTGTATCGTCCTCTTGTGCACTGTTACCTCCGTCTCTGACCTCACAACGCTGACGTTTCTAGTTCCTATCGAAAGGTAGGACTCTTCAGTCCTTATCCTTTCCTCGGAGACGTGTCAGTCTCCCTCGAAACGGGACGACTATGGACTTAAACCCTGAAGGTCTGAGGTGTTAAAATTCTCTTATTCATAGACACAAAATAGAGTGGGTCCAATACCGTAACACAATACTGTCAGGAGCCTTACTCATGTTGTGTTTTATAAAAAATGAGTTACTGTAATTGTGTAAAGTTCTCAACATTAGTTCTTTTAATATCTATAATGAACTTAGTGAAAAAGATTCAAATATAAAAGAATATCAAACATAATTTATTATATTTTTGAAAGTTTCTTCTTTTAATTAGACGAATATAAGGGGTTTTATTAGTCATTATGAAACACCATGAACTAAATTTATAAAACACATACTTTAAACATGTACTATAAACGTACGTACGCATATTAAAACGGACACATAAACAATACACACACACTCTATTTCTATAACACAATTATCATATAAAGAGGGTAGGAGAGGAGGCAGGTGGGAAGTAAAAAAGAAAGTGTGTATAAACCTCTTGTGACATACGGGTCCATAAGAGGACCCATGATCCCTATGCCATCACTTGTATAGTCTTGTTTTAAGGAGGGGAATACACAAAATTTTAAACCGAATTATATGTTTCGTCGGACTGTAAAAGTTTTGTAGCACAATTTTGATTTGTCGCCTTCTACAGTACCCTCATGTAGACGACCATGGTTCGTACGTGACGGCTCAACCTCCTTCAGAAGGACCTCCTCAATCCAGAGCCGACTCTTGTCTGCTTACTTTCCGTCGTCAATCACTCTTCTTCTGGTCCCCATCAGGTTCGTCTCCCTCTCACTACGTCTCTGGACCCGTCGTCTCTTGTCCTGTACAAACTTCTTGTATTTCTTCAAGTCGTAAAGGTCTAATAATCATCTTCCCCTTGTAACCGTTCTCTACCTTATACGTTCCCGGTCTGGTACTTCTCGGAAGATTTCCGATAAATTTTCAATCTGATAGAATTATATCTAATTTTTTTGTTTTGGTTGGGACTCCTCAAATACGTCTACTTCACTTTATTAGTATAAACGTAAAATCTCACTAGACGAACCTTTGTTACATCTTCTAAATGACTGTTCCCAGTTTATATGACGCCACCGAGTACTTTTTCTACTACCGTCGGGGTTTGTCCCGAACTGTAATTCCTGACCCTGTACTAGTTTTCCATTTTCTTACATAATCAATAACTGTATTTTTCGAATAATTGATTGATTTGTCGTTCGTTCCTTCTCCAATACTGATCCCAATTGGCGTCTCAAGACCGAACCAGATCACCTATCTACCATTACGACCAGTACTCTGTCGCATCCTCTATACCCTTGTTTTCTTTCAAACCCCACTTACTGTACTTCCTCTATTTCTTATAAGTTGTAAAACTTAAATTCTACTGACACTCTGTAGGTACGTCTGTTTGTGAACCCCTTAGACCAATTACGAGTCGTTTATTAAAACTCGGTCTCTGAACGCAAAATCTCAACGATGACGTAAACACAACTACAACTTCGAAACACTTATCTGTTCACACGGGTACCTTTTACACGTCTGAATTTTCTTTCACCATCTTCCTCAAGACTCCTTGTAGTCCTAAATTCCCCGTCCGTCTCATTCACATTGAATGTGGTCTCTGTCGTTTCGTCCTCGGTCTTACACTTTCCTTACTCCTCACACGTTTCAGTACGTACAGTTCGTCTCTACGCACAAGGGTCGTCTCAAGTACCTCTTTTAGTTATGACAAATCACTAATTTTGTTGAGTCAAGTCCGTATTCTTGACCAGAGTTACCTTTAATGTCACTTGGATCTGTTTTTACGGATTTACGTACACTTTAACGTAACATACAATTTTCGTTGTAAACTTTAACCACCGTTTCAAATAATTTACCATAACCCAGTTCTTATTTGACCTACCCTTGTATATGTAAGTCCTTTATTAAAAAAGAGGAAAGAAATTTGGTCATTTTAAAGATTCACATGGTTATTATATTTATTAATGTTTCATTTCAACATTTTTATGTAATTTCAATATATACACTATACCGTTATAACTCGACCCTACCCCTTTCATTAAGATTCGTACTGTACTTCCGAACTTTGGTGTTCCTTTTCTAACTATGTATATCCGAATATTGATAAGATATCTTTTTACATTATTTTACATCTATTTGTTTTATACCCCCTTTTGTACGTTATATTATATATCTTTTCTTGATGATAGGGAGGAATGTACTCTGAACACCTTTTTTTCATCAATTTACGGAGTTATCTTTCTTGTACTCCTTTACACTAATACAACGTGTGTTTTCTATTTTGTATTTTACTATTACTTATATACTTTCCATAATTCTTAGGGATCGTTATTTCCTTTATGCTTATTTGCATTGTTGTTTCATCGGAAATACCGGATAGTTGGACTCTTTCTCAATTCATGTAACAGTTTCGGTCACGACCTCCACATCTACCTATTTTTACAGGAGGGCAGAATAGTTCCCTGTCTATTGTTTACGTCCAACCGATTCGAAGGACGCAGACTTACGGTCAAAAAGGTGACAGATGAACACGCCGTAACCTGTTGAATTGGAGAATTACTGAACCAAAGAAGTAGGTACTTTCCCTCATTATTATTACTATAGATGGTGGACCTCAACACTCTCCTTTTCCTTAATTATATCCGATTCATGAATCACGAACCGTATTTCATTCTTGATCATCATCACCATGAATAATAATAATAATTAAAAGAAAAGAAGAGTCGAATTTAAAAGAATGGTAGTAAAATTGTACAGAGAGTGTAAGTACTTATGAACGTTATAAAGACAGGGTAACAGAAAGTTAAGACGTAAGAACCTAAAAACTATTCAAATTAACAGATATAAAGTATCCGTAAGATATTTTTAACGTATTTAAAATATTTGTTTAAAAATTTCCTGAGTCTTTGATTTAAAGTTATAAGACACATAAAGTTTGATATTGACTCAAATTCTTAAAAGAATGAAACTTAAGGAATCATACCATTTATATCTCAAAAGGTCTTACGATGTAAAACACCTGTGACTCAAGACAATTAAACTCAAGAATGAGATATACTTAGTAAAGAGTTTTTATTAAATCTATCAATCTTACTTATTGGAGACAAAGAGTCTCATAGACTTTATAAGGGTGATACCAAGAATATATGTTGTCCTTAGACTATAACTATTACGAACAAGTAAGGTTTTTCGGAGAACGTTTTACTTGATTGTTTTATTTACTTTGGTAAAATTTCGTTATAAATAACTTACTGAAGGTCAAATAACTCAAGGAATATTTATGGGGTGACAAACTTAGAGTGTTGTTAGAGTTTTCATTGGTTTGTCTTAACGAGTCACAGAGGTAGAACGTTTACTCCTATCATTCGTCGTCATTCCGATTCTCTCTACTATATTTAACGGATTCTAGTGTGTCATTCTTATATCGAGTAGACCTTTTCTTCAGAGTCAAGGTAATAAAAATAAGATAGACAAGGATCGGTAACGGTTACATATAAAAACAAGAGTACCAACACTAACGGAAACATTCCCACTCTTCACTTCCCTCTCTCTCACTCTTTCTTTTCTGCCGTTCTATCTCGTCATTATGCGACAAAGAAAACGTGAAATAAGGTGATAACTAGTGTCTTATAATATCGGACCTGTCATAGATTATCAAGACCTCTTAGTAACGAAGGACAAGGATTTTCCGTCTATTGTATTTTAGAAATTAAATTTTAGTATAAATAACATAAATAACTCTTGTACAAACAAAACATTCGTTGATAGGGTTTCATTCCCGTAAAACTACCTTATCAAGTGTCACGAGTCTCCATTTGAACTCCTAGTTCAGGGATGCCGATTCTTCCATTATGAGTAGGAAGGGTATTCGGATACCAAGTGTTGTGCATAATCCGTATCAATTACTAAGAAAGAGTTTGTATCAGTAAAACCGGAGAAAATTTACATTTTGAGAGTCTCTGTTCAATAATGTGAAAGCCTTAAACAAAATGGAAGTATAAAGAAAATTGTCATGACGGTCCGACCGACATAACTACCTTTCTTGTAAGAGTGAGGTCTTCCAGTGTCACGTTACAATCAGTAGTCTGTCCACTCAGTTCTTTCTGTCACCTACGCGTGTATTATTTCCTCGTGTCACCCTTTCGTTCGCCGCGATTCAGTAGAGGAAGTCGAGGAGACTGCGGGTCGTCATCTGTTCCAGGTGTATGATGACACAAGTTGTGTTTTCCATTTTAGTTCGATTTTGAAATGGTTTAAAAGAAGGAACGAGTTATAAAGTATTGAAAATGGGATATAAAATCAAGTGACAGAAAACGAGGATCGTATATAAACGTATAATTCAAAGAATCATCTGTTAACCAATTCAGTTTTACATCGGAAAAAAAGTTATATTTATTAATCCCCGTTTAACTTTTGTTACCTTGTCGTCCAATTTTTTTTTTTTTCCATGTAGTCTATAATGGACGGGTGTTCTCTACCAGTAAAAGAAAAGGTTTCTTACATAACTTGAGTGTATCACTGTTCTTTCTGTTTAAAGGGTGCCGACGGTTCGAGTTTCGACAGTTACTCTAGATGCTTTTGTGTCGGGGTACAAACACCGAAAGACTGATTCTGGTTACCAAAATTTTTCTGAAGATTATAGTCAAACCGATTCACGGGGGGATAATTCACTGACACCAAATTTAAAGTTTCCGTACCCTCGTATTGGAATGAGGGATTTGTAAAAAGTTCGAGGAAAAATGAAGTGGTACCAGTAGGTGAATAAGAACTTTTATACGAAAAAGCGAAAGATTTCATTAAAAAATCGAAGTGAACTTTATTTCCAAATCGTCATTACTTCATCCGTACCGACAAATGACTGGAAGTATCGAACGACTTACAACGACCATTGTCTCTATAGCGATTTACATTCATCCCCTTTCGCATACACACATTCACACACACACACACACACACACACACACACACACAAACAGAAAATCGATGAAAAGTTGACCCCGTCTTGTTGAGGTTGAACGTAGTCAGTCTTTGTCCTTTAGACCTTTTGTGGATCCATGGATCCTCTATTAGATAGCATCAACTACTCCATATTTTTAGACTGGATAGATGGTTACTGTTCGATAAGAGGAAAGAGGTGACTATAAAGTGACACGTTTTAAAGTCTCGTCATCTCCTTTACCTTTTCGTGGACGAAAGAGGAGTGAGGGAATAAAATAGAGGAACTTTTAATTGGTGAATGTAAAATAGGTAAAATAGGTAAATACTATTTCATAAAATAGTGAGGAAAGGGGAGATGACTTATTGTAAAGAGATTTAGGTGTACTAGAAGTTTTCAGGAAAAGGACCCGAGTCCGAGTCAAAACAGAACCACTTTTACAAAGTCTGGTTGGTTACTAATATATTTTTAGAAGAGTTAAGTCTTTAGTTAGTTTTCAAAGTATTACGAATAAGACTTTCTATTTTTCTTTCGTTTACAGTTCTATAGATTAATTCCTACGTTACTTACTTGTCACGTTAATCAGATAATTTAACAGTCTGATATGTGACACTAGTATATAAAATGTGTTATATATTTTATATGAATGAGGAACCTTCCTTTCGATACTGTTTGAATCTACCACATGATTTTTCGTTTCTGTAGTAAAATGACTTTTTACAAGTATATCAGTTTCAAACCAAAAGGGTTATTAGTACACTCTCAACCTGGTATTTCTTCCGACTCGCGACTTTTTAACTACGAAAACTTAACACCACGACCTCTTCTGAGAACCCTTAAGAAACCTGTCGTTCTTCTAGTTTGGTCAGTTAGGATTTCCTTGAGTTGGGACTTATGACTTATAAGTAACTTTCCTGACTATGACTTCGACTTCGGGGTTATAAAACAATTGGACTACACTCCTCGACTAAGAAACCTTTTCTAGGACTACGACCCTTTCTGACTCCGTTTTTCTCTTCTCCCACAGTCTTCTACTCTACCAATCTATCCTAACAGCTGATTTGACGGTGCTTAAACTTGTTTGAGACTCTCTATCACTTCCCGTCCCTTTAGACACACGATGTCAGTCATCCCAACGTTTCTCGACCTGTCTTGAATAACCGACTTTTTGTTGTTTCAAAATACGTTTTTTTTTAGATAGATGAGACTTTTCTACATGTGTTTTTTTTCGATTTTTTATGATCGTCAAGGTACCCCACCCACATATTACTTCTTAAAAGTAAATCTATTGTATTGATTATAACATGATACGAAGTAAAAAACAATACATACTTATTATAAAAAATTTGTTCAGACTTAATGAATTTATCAAAAACTTTTCTTTCTGTTATCCTTTTGAGTTCTTATAACTTAATCCATTAACTTGTTAATTAGTAGTGAGTCCTTCCAAGTATTTTAAAGGGGACCAAGTAGACTACTCTTAAGAATTAGGAGTCCGAATAATGTCCACTTTAAAGGTTTATATTTATCATAAAGTTATTCTAACTGTTCCACACAAGTCTTAATTTTATAAACGTAGTCAAAACTATTGTGTATTTCATCGATTGTCCCCAGTGACGAGGATCAGATTGTGTCTCGTCTGAAGATTCACTTTCGTTTGTTCTGCCAATTTATATCTCCCACCCTCGTTCTTCATTCCAGAAAGGCTTACAAGTCCTTAACGTTCAGTGAGAGGATCTATGGGTGCCGGAGACGCGTTTCTTGTAAACGAGGTAAAAGAAGGACGACGACGATTGAGCGAAGTCAGCACAGGTTGAGACACGCTGGGGTATCTGCCGTCGGGTGGTCCGAGGGGTTAGGGACCCTAAGAGGTCCGTTCTTGTGACCTCACTCAACGGTAAAGGAAGAGGTTACGTCCTTTCACTTTTCACTTTCACTTCAGGGAGTCAGGACAGGTTGAGAATCGCTGGGGTACCTGACGTCGGGTGGTCCGAGGAGGTAGGTACCCTAAAAGGTCCGTTCTCATGACCTCACCCCACGGTAACGGTTAACGTGATTGACACTCTAAGACACGTCGTGCCAATCGGACCCCGGATACCGGGGGACTTCACAATGACTTATCTCTCTTAAGTCCTTTAAATCCTTGAACCTATTCGTTTTTTTTTTTTTTTTATGAAGAGATTTGTAGTTTTAGAGTAACTTTAAATTGTAAAGAAGTCACTGTTTGCAACCATTGTTGTTGTCAATGTAGTTGTCATGGAAATTAAAAGGGTGGTTTCTTTACTGTCTAATAAACATAATAGTGTAGTGTAAACAGTCTAATAGAGATTTATAATAAATACGTGTAATGTGAAGTTTTAATATCATCAATTCAGACGACGATCTAGAACAATAAATTACAAAATTATTTCGTCGTGTTTACACAAAATTTTTTATAAAACTGTTAACAAAAAATAATAAGAACTAAGGGAATTTAAGGGCGTATGAAATAATATGTTTAGATTTAGATAAGAAGTCGCTTCTCCGAGTATCTAAAGGCCTCAATAGTTAAGTGGTCTAACGGCTTTTTCAGAAGTCGTGACACACGACGAATTTTTTCTAGTAAGGATATTCTGTGGAGAGGAGAACAAGCGTATAAGGGGACACCCATGGTGATAGGTTGGGACGGTGGTGTAGCGAGAGTAATCATAGAACGGAGAGGGGATAGGTCACGTCGTTGACTGTGTTTTGTCTACACGTTCTTTTCCAAAACGTTCACTTTACTCCTTCGTTGTACTTCCATGACCTAGAGAGTCCATCTATCTTTTCGTTATCACTTTATTAAGTGTCGGAAATGACCTGGATTAGGGGTAGTTGTAGAAATTGTCTCGATTTAAAATTGTCGAACTTTGATCAAACTCACGGGGGTTTTACTATAGTTGTAAATCCTATAAGTATAAGAGGGGTCATTCGTCATTAAAAAGAGGAATGTAGGTATTGTGTCATAGGAAGACACTAAAATTATATAAGACATAACATATTAGTACATATACATGTACGGATGGACAAACATTCATATATAATTATCCATGTATGTACAAACTCATATTTACACGTACGTAAAGAGGGTTTGATTTAGTATTTGAGGAAATCACATTCTTAATTTCTAACAACATCTTATTTGCTTATTTTTCGAAAAAGAAAAAATGACCTCTTCTCCTTACTGTTAGACGGTCTCCGACCCACTAATAAAGTCTAGTCAAAATATCCAAGAGAAACGATGAACTTATATTGATTTCTAAGGAAATAAGAGTATGGAGGCGTCTTTAACGGATAAAACACTAGGTGTCCCTTTCTTCCTGGAGTATTTCTTTTGATCGAACTTTTTTATTTTATTGATTTACATTTTTGTGAAACCTTTTCCTTTTTGTTTTAGACTATGTAAACGTTTCTTTGGTAACTTCTAAATACTTTTAGCAGGTTTCATAAAAACTCGTTCCTTTCTCGACTGTAGATGTAAAAACGGACAACCTTAAAATCGTAAATCTTGTTCTTCAAGATAATTACTACTTCCTCGATCAAAGGGGTTGTCTTAGTACAGGAATTTTTTTTTTTTTTTGAGTGACCTAAGTGGTATTATAAACCATGGTATAAACTGTGGATCTTCCATGACTTCCAAACAAGATATTTACTTATTGACAGACTTGGGTCAAGATTAGTGACTACCTTATTTTGTCTTAGTCTACTCTGTTTAGATAATGAGATAAACTGTGATCCGGAGACTCTTCATACGAATTGTTCATGGCTAAGAAAGTTACTTTTCCGATTACGTAATAGTTTTGTTAAATCCTTGCTATTTTAGATGTACTGACGTATACCTTTAATAAGAAGTCTATGTGTACGTCTAATAATTGACGAAAAGTTCTTAATAGTGTCAAAAGGACAAACAAACACAACTGTTTATAACATCTTTTGATTCCAAAATCTAGTAGTAACTGGACCTTTAGTCTAACAATCGAGGTATAAAAGGATCCTTAAACTTGGATATATTGTTACGATGAATGCTTCGTACGACATTAGTTTACGTGATTCCCCAAATTTTTTTCTTTAGTTCAATTTTTGGACGTATCAACCCAAGATCAGGATGAATTAGTCCACATTTATAAGGACACACGACACACTTGAGGATCTAGAGTAATCTCGAGATTTGAAGATACTTGGACACTTCAGTCGATACCTACTAGTTTATACCGTCGTCTGGATCGTTTCTGTAGTCAGCATAGACTGATACACCGTTGTGTCTATAGTGACGTTTGGGGATTTACCGTAATGAGGGTTTAGGGTAAAGTACAGTCTACCGTCCTGTCCTATTAATTTCAGGATCTAATATTGGTTAGTTGATAAGGATCTCGTTACGAGTAATGGTCTGTCGAGTTGATTTGACTTGTTTTTGACTTTCCGTAGTAGGATATGTAGTCAAGTTAAGTCAGTGAGTTAGTACAGGCTGAGAAACACTGGGGTACCTGACGTCGTGCGGTCCGGAGGAACAGGTCGTGGTTGAGGACCTCAAATGTGTTTGAGTCCAGGTAACTGAGTCACTACGGTAGGTTGATAGATTAGGATACAACAAGGGAAGAAGATGCCGGAGGTTAGAAAGGGTCGTAGTCGCAGAAAAGTTTACTCAGTCGAGAAGTGTAGTCGACCGGTTTCATAACCTCAAAGAAGAAGTTGTAGTCAGGAAGATTACTTGTGAGTCCTGACTAGACGAAATCCTACCTGACCAACCTAGAGGAACGTCAGGTTTCCTGAGAATTCTCAGAAGAGGTTGTGGTGTGAAGTTTTCGTAGTTAAGGAACCGTGAGTCGAAAGAAATATTAGGTTGAGATTGTAGGTATGTACTTATTACCTTTTTAGTATCGGAACTGATCTGTCTGGAAACAACCGTTTCATTACAGAGACAAAAATTTATACGACAGATCCAACCAGTTTTGAAAGGAAGGTTCCTCATTCGTAGAAAATTAAAGTACCGACGTCAGTGGTAGACGTCGCTAAAACCTCGGGGGTTTTTATTTCAGACTGTGACAAAGGGGTAGATAAAGGGTACTTCACTACCCTGCTCTACGGTACTAGAGCAAAAAGACTTGCAACTCGAAATTCGGTTGAAAAAGTGAGAGGAGAAAGTGAAAGTAGTTCTCCGAGAAATCAAGAAGAAGTGAAAGACGGTATTCCCACCACAGTAGACGTATAGACTCCAATAACTATAAAGAGGACCGTTAGAACTAAGGTCGAACACGAAGAAGGTCGGGTCGCAAAGAGTACTACATGAGACGTACATTCAATTTATTCGTCCCACTGTTATATGTCGGAACTGCATGAGGAAAAGGATGAACCTTGGTCACACGACAAGGTACAGATCAAGATTGACAACGAAGGACTGGACGTATGTCTAAAGATTCCTTCGTCCAGTCCATTAGACCATAAGGGGAGAGAAAGTCTTAAAAGGTGTCAAAAGATACTAGGTGTGTCAGTTTTCGAAACCGTATCAGTTATTTCGTCTTTATCTATAAAAAAACCTTGAGAGAACGAAAAAACTACTAGGTCGTTAACAACCGTTAAACTAGAGACCAAGGAGACGGAAAGGATTTTGGTCTAACTTGTAGACCTTAAAGTGTCAAGTGTATAACGACTTCGGACCGAACCTCTTAAAACTCGTAATGAAATGATCGCACACTCTACTCACGTTAGCACACCATAAAACTCGTAAGAAACCGTAACGGAAAGAAACCATAACCTTACTTTTGGTTGGAAAAGGTCAGGACACCGGTGACGACTCAAAAGGTTTAAACGACCGTATAACTCACGTCGTGAAAGTGTCGTAGTAGAAAGTCCTAAACTTTATCGAGTTGACCTTAAGGTAGTGGAGATGATCGACAGAAGTATCACTACGAAAGATTCAGGGTGAGTTGAAGTGTAAGATCCTACAGACCGAGATCCACTCACTAGGGTGGTAGCACCAATGGACCCAGTACTTCTATAAAAAAACATGTCAAGAGGACACAAAAGAACAGTGGAGAAGAATTAAAGAAGAAGAAGACAATCTAGGTATGGTAAGACAGGAAATAACTCGGGTAGAAACGTACTTTACAAGGGAACCATAGAGATTAAAAGAACTTCTCTAGAGATCAGAAAGGGTAAGATAAAAAAAAAGGTGGAATAACGGTTTTAGGATATGTACATGTGTATATTAAGACTCATACTCCTTTTACAATTTCTACCTTAGTATCACATCCATTTTATACACTAAGTCTCTATGATACTTAGTCTCTACAAAAATTTTTTATATGTACCTGGAGACTTTTTGTCTCGGTACATGTCTAAGTTCTTACCACGGTTTTAATTTCCACTAGACGAAATCAATTCAGATTCCGATCTCTCGTTTCTTCGTACTATAGTGAGACTTTTCATAAATTTACGTCGGTTTTAGGTTTGGTTTCCAACAGTGACACAACTAGTACACCTTCACTGGGTCAGTTCACGGATGTGTTGTGGGACGTACGTGCATAATTTCGTCGTTATGGTCCCTGTGGAAAGGGGAAGTTTCCAGTAATAGGGGATTGTACCACGAAGAGTCTGTAATGATACGTATTTTTATTTAAACAGTCGATTCACACATAAGGATCACGGTCGTAGTCTCTAAGACTAAGTTGTTTATTCACGGTTTCAACTCCTAAGAAGTAATTTTTCATAGGGTCAATAATACTGTTCCCTTCGGACTACTAGTATAAAACTCTTTGCGGTGAGTTCGTATGTAACCCGTTTCCCTCCCTCCCAGAAAAAGACAACGATCCGCCGGGAGAACATGGAGTTACAGTATACGAAGAAGAAACCCGGGTACAACAGTAGAACCACAGTTTAGTGAATTTAGTCCTGTTATCAAATTTGACGATGAAAATCTACCAGGACATCTGTCCAACGGTAAACACGTTGTGTCCGTTTTCGTCTCCGCACTTACACCTGACTATCCCAAGTGACACAACAAGGTAGGGCAGTAGTAGTTGTAGTAAGGAAAATTCTGACTAAATAATTCTAAACTGTTTATCAATCGACCAAAATCTTTTCCGTCTCCTCGTTCTCTAGTTTAACGGTTGTAGACGACCTAGTAACTTTGTCGTTCTCTCAAGGTCTTTTTGTAAAGAAAGACGAAATAACTGATACGGTTTCGGAAACTGACACACTTGGTGTTGTTTGACCTTTTAAGACTTTCTCTACCCTTATGGTCTGGTGGACTTGACGGAGAACTCTTTAGACATACGTCCAGTCCTTCTTTGTCTTGACCTGTACCTTGTTGTCTGACCAAGGTTTATCCTTTTCCTCATGCAGTTCCGACATATAACAGTGGGACGAATAAATTGAAGATACGTCTCATGTAGTACTCTTTGCGACTCGACCTTCTTCATGTTCGACCTTAGTTCTAACGGCCCTCTTTATAGTTATTGGAGTCTATACGTCTACTGTGGTGGGAACACCGTCTTTCACTTCTGCTTGATTTCTCGGAGAACTACTTTCACTTTCTCCTCTCCCTTTTTCAACCGAAGTTCGAGTTGTAAGTCTTTTGCTTCTAGTACCGTAGGTCAGGGTAGTGAAGTACCCTTTATCTACCCCTTTGTCACCTTTGTCACAGTCTGACATAAAAAACCCCCCGACGTTTTAGTGACGTCTACCACTAACGTCGGTACTTTAATTTTCTGCGAATGAGGAACCTTCCTTTCAATACTGGTTGGATTTATCGTATAAGTTTTCGTCTCTGTAATCAAACGGTTGTCCCCAGACAGTTCAGTTCCGATACCAAAAAGGTCATCAGTACATGTCCACACTCTCGACCTGAGATTTCTTTCGACTCGTGTCTTCTTAACTACGAAAACTTGTCACGACAACCTCTTCTGAGAACTCTCAGGGAACCTGACGTTCCTCTAGGTTGGTCAGGTAGGATTTCCTCTAATCAGGATGCATAGGAAACCTTCCTGACTACAACTTCGACTTTGAGGTTATGAAACCGGTGGACTACGCCTCTCGACTACGCCTCTTTTCTGGGACTACGACACTTTCTAACTCCTGTCCTCCTCTTCCTCTGTTGTCCCCTACTCTACCAACCTACCGTAATAGCTGTGTTACCTGTACCCAAAACAACTTGAGACCCTTAACCACTACCTGTCCCTCCGGACCGTACGACGTCAAGTACCCCAGCGTCTCAGCCTGTACTGACTCGCTTACTTGACTTGACTTGACTTGATCACTATTTATCGTCATTTATTTTGTATTTTTCTGGAGGTAAAGTAAACTGATAAGGGTTTTAACTACTCTTTTCGGGTATTTCGGTTATTTGAGAAGTGTCTTTAATGTAAAGTCTGTATTGGTCCGAGACAAGGAGAAAATAATTACTGATGGGAAAGGTTTTAATATCCACGGGGAGAACAACCCCTTTGGTATGAGAAAAGGAGTCATACTATGTGTCCTGTGACAGTGGGAGTTCTCAAGTTTTAAAGGGTTCAGACCTAGTACTACAATCGTTAGTGACACAGATACCATAAACTTATAGTCAACCCAACTTAACGAAAGGTTATTTAACGTTAACGAAACTCTCGTACCTAAGATGATGAAAGGAAATTATTTGAATACGGTATTCGAAGATATACGTATCTGTAATTGGCTACCACACTTAATCACAGGATCTCTAAATTGTTTATCTTTTCGATCCTATACCAAAAGTAATACTACGACAACAACGATAAAAAACAATTATAATTCAAAACAAAGACTTCTCTATTATGATGTAGTTACTACTCAACATCTTTTAATTACTCTGTATCAGAAAACCATAAAGGTAATTTCAGTGAAGTCACCTTATCTATTACTAGGTTTTGGACGAGTCCATTTAGTGGTTGGTAAAACATTCTAAAACCGATTTATCATTTTTGTCAAATCACCGAATTTATAATGAAACGACGACGACGATTCAGCGAAGTCAGCACAGGTTGAGACACGCTAGGGTGTCTGCCGTCGGGTGGTCCGAGACGACAGAGACCCTAAGAGGTCCGTTCTTGTGACCTCACCCAACGGTAAAGGAAGAGGTTACGTACTTTCACTTTTCACTTTCACTTGAGCAAGTCAGTAGAGACTGAGAAGCGCTGGGGTACCTGACGTCGGAGGGTCCGAGGAAGTAGGTACCCTAAAAGGTCCATTCCCACCTCACCCAACGGTAACGGAAGAGGCTTTATAATGAAACTCCACAGAGTATAAGTCGACCATAAATGTCCCTTTAGAGGTTATGAGTTTTCACGTCCTTCTTTATCATATGGGGACCTTCCCTTCAATGCTGGTTTGATTTATAATATAATTGTTCGTCTCTGTAATGAAACGGTTGTTTCCAGGTAGATCAGTTCTGATACCAAAAAGGACACCAGTACATACCTACACTCTCAACCTGACACTTCTTTCGACTCGCGGCTTCTTAACTACGAAAACTTGACACCATAACCTCTTCTGAGAACTCTCAGGGAACCTGACGTTCCTCTAGGTTGGTCAGGTAAGACTTCCTCTGGTCAGGACCTACAAGAAACCTTCCTTACTACGATTTCGATTTTGAGGTCATGAAACCGGTGGAGTACACTTCTCAACTGAGTAACCTTTTCTGAGACTACAACCTTCCCTAACCCCCGTCCTCCTCTTCCCCTGTTGTCACCTACTCTACCAACCTACCGTAGTGGTTGAGATACCTGTATTCAAACTCATATGAGGTCCTCAACCACTACCTGTTCCTTCGGACCGCACGACGCTAAGTACCCCAGTGTTTCTCAGCCTGTGCTGACTGACTAACTTAACTTGACTGGACTTCTCTTGTAACGGAGAACAAGATGATCTCTTTAACGAGTAAAACTAAGTCGTGTAAAACTAAGTCAGGTCGTCCCGAACGTCTGGTACAGTGTGATTGTGATTTCTCGACAATACGTCTATAAAATGAAACTGAAGTCAAACGTCAGTAAAGATATTCTTAAACACTAAGTACCCCAGCGTTTCTCAGTCTGTACGGACTCACTGACTTGACTATCTAACTTTACAGGATCCATGACAAACAAAACAAAGAGAAAGTGGTTTCAGAAACAACCTGATTGATGTAACCTTTGAGAGTACTCTTCTCAGAAAAGGAGAATTTCTGACAGTATTGTCAGGAGACAGAGTTTATCTATAATAGAGAGGAAGGAAAACTTCTTCCGTTACCGTGGAGTGAGGTCATGAGAACGGACCCTTTAGGGTACCTGCCTCCTCGGACCATCCGACGTCAGGTACCCCAGCGATTCTCACCCCGTACTGACTCTCTGAAGTGAAAGTAAAAAGCGAAAGTACGTAACGTTTTCCTTTACCGTTGAGTGAGTTCATACGAACGGACCTCTTAGGGTCCCTGCCCCCTCAGACCACCCGACGGTAGATAACCCAGCGTGTCGTAACCTGTACTGACTTCACCGAATCGTCGTCGTCGTCGTGGGGTAAAGTCTGCGACATAGATCGTGAAAGATTAAATTTAAGAATATCTTTACTAAAATTGTTATTCCTACGACTAAAATCGTTCACTTCAGTAAGTTTATTCTGTACATTTAGGAAATCGTGTTCTGGATAGATTTTTACGAGTTATTTAAGGTAATAACAGTTATATAGAAAGGGGGTTCAGTGTAACGACCATACTCTACTTCGGAATAAAGTTTTGATCTCGAGTACCCAACACTCTGAAAAAAAAAATTAAAGGTATAAGGTATTATGTAAAAAAAGACTTCGACGTGAAGTAATCGTTCATAAAGGAGAGGGAAACCGTAAGGTGAGTGGTTCATCTGAGTGTTACTGACGTTTGACTTCAGTTTCATTTTATAGACGTATTGTCGAGAAATCACAATCACACTGTACCAGACGTTCGGGACGACCTGACTTAGTTTTACACGACTTAGTTTTACTCGTTAAAGAGACCATCTTGTTCTCCGTTACAAGAGAAGTCCAGTTAAGTCAAGTTAGTGAGTCAGCACAGGCTGAGAAACACTGGGGTACTTAGCGTCGTATGGTCCGGAGGGACAGGTAGTGGTAGAGACCTCAAGTGAGTCTGAGTGTAGGTACTTCAGTCACTACGGTAGGTCGGTAGAGTAGGAGTCAGTAGGGGAAGAGAAGGACGGGGGTTAGGGAGGGTCGTAGTCTCAGAAAAGGTTACTCAGTTGAGAAGTGTATTCGACCGGTTTCATGACCTCAAAATCGAAATCGTAGTAAGGAAGGTTTCTTTAGGGTCCCAACTAGAGGAAGTCTTACCTGACCAACCTAGAGGAACGTCAGGTTCCCTGAGAGTTCTCAGAAGAGGTTATGGTGTCAAGTTTTCGTAGTTAAGAAGCCGCGAGTCGGAAGAAGTGTCAGGTTGAGAGTGTAGGTATGTACTGGTGTCCTTTTTTGTATCGGAACTGATCTGCCTGGAATCATCCGTTTCATTACAGAGACGAAAACTTATGTGATAGATCCAACCAGTAGTGAAAAGAAGGTTCCTCATTCACAGAAAATTAAAGTACCGACGACAGTGGTAGACGTCCCTAAAACCTCGGGTGTTTTTATTTCAGACTGTGACAAAGATGACAAAGGGGTAGATAAAGGGTACTTACTACCCTGACCTACGGTACTAGAATCAAAAGACTTACAACTGGAAATTCGGTTGTAAAAGGGAGAGGAGAAAGTGAAAGTAGTTCTCCGAAAAATCAAGCAGAAGTGAAAGACGGTATTCCCACCACAGTAGACGTATGGACTCCAATAACTATAAAGAGGGTCGTTAGAACTAAGGTCGAACACGAAGAAGGTCGGGTCGCAAAGAGTACTACATGAGACGTATTTTCAATTTATTCGTCCCACTGTTATATGTCGGAACTGCATGAGGAAAAGGATAAACCTTGGTCAGACAACAAGGTACAGGTCAAGATTGACAAAGAAGGACTGGACGTATGTCTAAAGAGTTCTCCGTCAAGTCCACCAGACCATAAGGGTAGAGAAAGTCTTAAAAGGTGTCAACTAACACTAGGTGTGTCAGGATCCGAAACCGTATTAGTTATTTCGTCTTCCTCTACAAAAAGACCTTGAGAGAACGAAAAAGGTACTAGGTCGCCTACACCCGTTAAACTAGAGACCAAGGAGACGTAAAAGATTTTGGTCTAACTTGTAGACCTTCAAGTGCCAAGTGCATTACGATTACGGACCGAACTTCTTAAAACTCGCAATGAAATGATCGTACACTCTACTCACGTTAACACTCCATCAAACTCATGAGAAACCGTAACGGAAAGAAACCCTAACCTTACTTTTGACTGGAAAAGGTCAGGACACCGGTGACGACTCAAAAGGTTTGAAAGACCGTATACCTCACTCGTGAAAGTGTCGCAATAGAAAGTCCTAAACTTTGTCGAGTTGACCTTAAGGTAGTGGAGGTGAACGAAACAAGTATCACTACGAAAGATTCCGGGTGAACTGAAGTGTAAGGTTCTACAGACCGAGATCTAATCACTAGTGTAGTAGCACTAGTAGACCCAGCACTTCTAGAAAAAACATGTAAAGAAGACACATAAGAACGGTGGAGAAGAATTATAGAAGACGAAGACAATTCGGGTATGGTAAAGACAGGAAATTACTCGGGTAGAAACGTATTTTACAAGGGAACCATAGAGATTAAAAGAACTTCTCTAGAGATCAGAAAGGGTAAGACAACAAAAGGAGATAAAGAAACGTAACTAACGACTTCTTCCGAAAGAATAGAGAAGAACGTCAAGAAACCTTGAGACGTAAGCTACGAATATAGAAAAAAAAGAGGAAACGAAAAGTGGATAGAAGAAAATTGTCGATAATACATATGGGGGAAGTACCTAGTGTCGGAACAGATCACTTCCCCGAACGTATTGAGTTACTTTGATACTAGGTCCGACACGTCCTGTTGGACTTTATCTGACCAGCATCACCTATCAAGATTGTCTTGCACCAGGTAACCTCCTCCCTTACCGTTCGACGAGGTGTTAAGAACGGTGTTCTTGGGGTATTCGTCATACTTTTCCGTTTTTCTATACTGTGGTCTCCAACTCGGGGAGTCCAGTCTTCTACAGGTTATGTGATGACCCTTTCTCGCTTCTTTATCGAGGTCTTTCTTACTTCTCCGACTCGGTTTCACCTTTGCTATGAGTAAACACCTACACAGACCACCACTTTCATTTCAGACTACGACATTTTTTGTTATAAGGAATCCTTAGATCTTACAATCCAGGTACCACGACGACGACGACGACGATTCAACGAAGTCAGCACAGGTTGAGACACGCTGGGGTATCTACCGTCGGGTGGTCCGAGGGGACAGGGACTCTAAGAGGACCGTTCTTATGGACTCACTCAACGGTAAAGGAAGAGGTTACGTACTTTCACTTTTCACTTTCACTTCAACGAGTCAGCACAGACTGAGAACCGCTGGGGTGCCTGACGTCGGGTGGTCCGAGGAGGTAGGTACCCTAAAAGGTCCGTTCTCATGACCCAACGGTAACAGAAGAGGCGACTTTACCCCAACCAAGAGTTATTTAAAATCCAGTGGAAGAAGTAGTTTATTAAAAAATATTAGATCAAGTCGTCCAAAACACAACAATTTGATATATGTGAAGTCCCTTAAATGAACTTTTAGTAAATATATGTTCCTTTCTGTTTAAAACATGAAATTATTTCAATTACTTCAATCTATCGACACACTTGGAATCTTTTATTTTTATAAAGTGGACCTTCTAAGTCTGTCCTGGTTACGGTTCTTGTATAACTCATCTCTCGTTAGATATACCTTATTGACTTTTACTTATCTTTTGGTAAGATAAAATGACAATAAGGAAGACGGTGGGATGGATTTGGTTAGTATCGTTTGTATATTAGAAATTTTATGTATATAAGGTAAAATAAAATATCCACTAGTAGACATCGGAAGTAGAAATACCATAGTAAGTACACACTATAAGAATTCTTTAAATATATAAAGATTTAGGACATATCGTACTAGTAATTATTAATATAGATCGGAAAGATGAAAACTCTCTATTTCGTGTTTTGTTAATTTATCGACTAAATTTGTGGTGTGTTTCATCTCTTTTATAATTTTTAAATACAACCATACCCCTTTACCTAAATGGAATCCACTTTTTAGATCGTGTAATAAAACTTTAAATTTTTACCAGGTAATGTCTAGGTTTCAACAAAATTCATTATAAGTCTTCGTTACTTTTTATAAAAATGTTTAGTCGACTTTTGATGGTGATACACTAAATGAGACGGTTACCTTATCTTATGTTTTTCCTCATTTCGTAGAGTCGTTAACTACAACGAAGGCACGATAACGTTACAATCAACCAGGGGTTCGGCAGACGACAAAGAAGGGGAAAATCTCGTCTTGAGAATGACTAAGGTAAGTCTTGAGATAAAGGGTGTTGATTGAGTTACCTGAGTCGACTTACATATAAAGGTACACCAGGTTATTAGATAAATATTAACCCGGGTATCGAGTCCATACAAGTCACTCTATACACTCTTCTGGACAACCCTCTGGGAGATCGAACTGAAAGACACAAGAAGTTTTCTCTGTATGTCCTTCTTTTCAATGAGAGGACGACCTTGAACAGAAGACACTAGGACCTTAACACCGTAAGAAAACGTTGGTGACCGTCTCAATTTGACTACATCATTTCCACCGTTCCACCTCTCTTCCTTCTTGAGTTCAAAGATGTCTACAGTGACTTGACGGTTTAATTCATTGGGATCTTGACGAGATAGAGTCCTGTAAAACAATACACACTTGAAAACATAAGGAATTATTCGATTAACTGAATAAATAAAGAGTGACGTAGGACTTTGTATTCAAGTAATATCTTTAAACTTTTATTGTGGTAATTACTAGGTCGTTAAGGTGAGGACTAATAAATAGTTTTTTTGTGATTAAAGTTTTCTATGTACGTGGGGTTACAAGTATCTCCGTAATATATGTTAACGGTTCTATATCTTCGGTGTATTTACAGGTAGTTGTCTGTTTACCTATTTCTTCTACACTCACCACACACACACAGATATATATATATACATATGTGTGTATATATATATTACCTTGTGTTGAGTCAATAGTCTTTCTTACTTTAAAACGGTAAACGGTGTTGTACCTATCTAGACCTCCCATAATACACTTTATTCGGTCTGTCTTTTACTGTTTATGTCATATACACCTTAGATTTTTAATTTTGTATGATCACTTATATCTTTTTTTCTTTATCTAAGTAACTATGTCTCTTGTTCGACCACTAACCAATGATCACCCTTCTGCTTTCCTCCCTCCCTGTTCCCATCCTCTGATTCTCCATGTTTGATGATACACCTCTTATTTGTTTGGTGTTCTTATGTATCATGTTAGGTCCCTTATATCGGTTATAAAATATTCTTGATATTTCCCTTATATTTTAAGTGGAAATTTTTAACACTTAGTGAGATAATATGTAGACATTGATATCTTATAACAAGAAGTTGATATCGAGTTTTTTTTAATGTCTTTAAACTCGTACGTGTCGATTTAGATTTTTGTGTTTGTAAAAGGTGTTCGTAATAATTATAAAATAAATATTCAATATATAAAATGTAATTTAATATCTTAAACGTCGGTTTTGGTTGGATAAAGTTTTATTAATCCTTTTTAACTACTTTCAAGTTCAATGTGTTCGATAAGATATTTTTGAAATGGATTCCTTTCGTTAAATTTCTCTCGACTCTTAGGAACTATGATCAAATGGATACGACGAATGATCTGATTACTACAGTCAAATGAAATGAAAGTGTTAGACGCTTTTTGAACTCTTTATCTGTTTAAACTTGATCTTTTTGTTAATTACGGAAAAGATGTAGGTGCATACAACCTAAAATGCACAAGTTCTACAAAATTATCCACTGTGTTTTTCGGACAAAAACATTATAGTACCTATGTCAGCTTTATTTATCCATATCTATGTTTGTCTTTCCACTTCCACTTCAGTGAGCCAGCACAGGCTGAGAAACGCTGGGGCACCTGACATCGGGTGGTCCGAGGAGGTAGGTACCCTAAGAGGTCCGTTCTTACGACCTCACCCAACGGTAAAGGAAGAGGTCCCCTAGAAGGGCTGGGTCCCTAACTTGGGTCCAGAGGGCGTAGCCTCCGTCTNTTCTACAAAATTATCCACTGTGTTTTTCGGACAAAAACATTATAGTACCTATGTCAGCTTTATTTATCCATATCTATGTTTGTCTTTCCACTTCCACTTCAGTGAGCCAGCACAGGCTGAGAAACGCTGGGGCACCTGACATCGGGTGGTCCGAGGAGGTAGGTACCCTAAGAGGTCCGGTCTTACGACCTCACCCAACGGTAAAGGAAGAGGTCCCCTAGAAGGGCTGGGTCCCTAACTTGGGTCCAGAGGGCGTAACCTCCGTCTGCGAAATTGGAGACTCGGTGGTCCCTTCGGGTGTTTGTCTTTTCATTTACCTATTTACTAAGGTACCTGTCCATCTGTTTACCCAACTCTTCTACACTCCCTTTTACTTAGTTATCCGTGTGATTACCGACCGATCTGTTTTCCTTCCTATCATCGTTCTTCTCCACCTGTCTGTTGGTTAAGTCTATCTGGCTCCTCACCTTTGGTTATATGACTTCCGTCTCTTTATTTCAGACTGTATCTTTCGTCCGTCCTTCCATACTTCTGTTCTTTCCGAATTTAGTCGAATACACGGTGCGAGAATTTCTAGTATATATACATAGACACATACACAAACATATAAAATCACCCCACTATATATAAAAGTGGAGGAAATTTGTATACTCTGATTCAATTGAAATGGTTACTTCACTGTCTCGTCCGTATATTCGACTTCCGACTGGTGGAGGTTTCAGTACTCAATACGGAAGTAAGGTAGTCCGTATTGTTGTGACGTCTCGTTGGGTCTACCTCCGTAAGGTCGTTTTGTCGTCGTTGTTGTTTTGGGTTCGTCGTCGTTTATGACAATTTTAGAAATTGTGTCAAAAGCTTTTAATGTAAATTTATTCTTTTAATAGTGTATATATAAACTAATAACATTCACTCCTTTGGTTCGTTGTAATTTGTTTTGGTAAATAAAGGGGAAACTTCCATTAAAGTAATTGTGTGACATGCGAAAATTTTTGATCCCAAAATAATTCAAAATCTTGTTACTGTCTTTATTGTTTACAGTATATTATTCTTACGGTATGTTATTCTTAAAGATAGGATTATAATTTAATGACATTATAGGAACCGATTATACCAAATACGTCAATCTCGTTTATATATAATCTAATTAGACACAAAACTTATTCATATTCGATTAATATAATTCATTACACAAGTCATTATATAATACTTTTTGATGTATCTTCGATTCAATTTTACATGGACCCCTTTCACCAAGGAAACCGAGGACACCGAATGTGGTTGGTTGTTCAACTGATTATAACGACTCTGACGTATAAAGATCAATGGGTAGTCGACACCTAATTATACACCCAATTGTAACCGAAATCAATACTCGGTCAGTGGTATCTTTTCGTGAACGATACTTTACGTGTCCCGGGTTTAAAGTAATATCTTGGTGTTTTAGCTTAGATATCAGAGAAACGGGAAACGACAAACTTTTTGGATAATTTCATGTCTCGAATAATGACTATAGTGACAATGTGATTCTTCATAAGATGCTTGTATAGAACTCTTCAATATGTACACCGAGACTGACCTTTTGTTTTTGTCTACACCGGTCACTCCATAGAGATTGTTAAAAATGGACTCTTCGAGTCGCAAAAGGGATTAAGTCGTACATCTTGTCGAAGGAGCACTTATACTAACTAACGTACCTATATAGATCTAAAAATATAACGGTGGTTATAAACTTTTTCTACCTCATATCCCACTTTAGCCAAGGGGACCACCGAGTCTACCCTTTCTTAGATGGACGTTCCGTCCTCTGGACCCAAGGTAGAGACTCAATCCTTCTAGGGGACCTCTTCCTTTACCGATGGGTGACGCCATGAGAACGGACCTCTCGAGGTACCTGTCTCCTCGGACCACCCGATGTCAGATTCAACAGTGTCTCAGACTCTGTGTTGACTCTCCGATTGTGTGTGTGCATCTCACTTTATTCCCCCTTTCATTGACTCTGACAGTCACACTAAACCAACGAAGGAAGAAAACAAAATGAACGACGAAGTCAATCCCGAAGGGACCACCGAGTCTTCAATTTCGTAGACGGACCTTACGTCCTCTGGGTCCAAGCTAGGGACGTAACCCTTCTAGGGGACCTCTTCCTTTACCGTTGGGTGAGATCATGAGAACGGACCTCTTAGGGTACCTCCCTCCTGGGACCACCCGATGTCAGGTACCCCAACGTTTCTCAGCCTGTGCTGACTCGCTGAAGTGGAAGAAAGAAAGAAAAGTCAATAATCGTTAATAGACGGTCATTACTAGTAGACCAGATCTGTTACCATACCTGTTCTGTCCGACGAAGACGTGTTAAGATCGGACGATCGAAACTCCAAGATAGAAAAAAAAAAAGGATGAGTCTCTTTCTTTTCTTTTTTTCTCGTATGGACCTACGTTCATCACCCTCGCTATAATGATGTCCTTAGTGAAACCTAGGTGAAAGGACCTAGGCACATGTCGACATGTAAAAAGTCTGAACGTCAAGAAATTGATTCTGTGGTGTAAGTGGGACGAAAAGGAAACGGAAAGGGAAAGAACCAAAGGAAACACCTAAAAGGAGTAGAGGGGTTGGGGGTAGAAAAAGCCCCCCACACACACAGAGTCCTATGTCAGGAGTTTGTCGAAGAGAATAGATAGGTGTGAATTGGGGAGTAAGAAAAAGTGAGTAAAGTTGAGGGTACCGAAATTTATGACAGATAAACGATCACTGAGAGTTTAGAGTTAGAGGTCGGTGCGAAGAAAGGACTCGGCGTCTAAACTTATAAGTTGACCGATTGATGACAGAGGTAGACCTACAGATTATCAGTAGAGTTTAAAATGAACGAATTTTGACTCGAAGAATAGATGGTACATGGTGGAATATGTAAGTTGTACAGTTTGTTCGAAGAGACCGAAGGGTCAACACACACACACACACACACACACACACACACACACATAAAGGAGTTAGTACAGGCTTAGAGACACTGGGTATCTGGGTCATGGGAGACAAGTACCTTAAAAGGTCCGTTCTTATGACCTCGTGTAACAGTAAAGGAAGAGATCCCTTAGAAGGACTGGGTCCCTAGTTTGAGTCCAGAGAATGTAGAGGACGTGACCGTCCACCTAAGAAATGGGGATGCGGTGGACCCATCCCCGGTCGGAGGGTCAGCGAGTCTAGATTTAACGTCCTTAAGAAAGGATCTTTGATAAGAGAAAATGTAGGATCTAAACTAACATTTAGGACAGTGGATATGGTAAATTTATATGGTGAAATCGTAGGGTAGGTCACGATGATGTGAATAGGTTCAATAATAGTAAAGAAAGGTCCGAATAACGTTACCGAACAACTAGTAAAAGGGATGAAAGTGGGAACGAAGGAAAGTCAGATTACAGTTGGGTCGTTCGTCTCACTAAGAAAAATTTACTTTCGTTCAATACTGTAGGGAAACAAGTTTCTAGAGGTTTAGCGAGGCACCACAAGTCCCGTTTTTAGTTCCGAAAGGTCACCGATGTTCCGATATATAAGACTCAGGAACAATGGTGAGACGCATTCATACAATAACCGAGGTCAAGGTTGTCAAGATAAGGAAAAGAAGATTGTCGGATCCAGAGAAAGAAGTCTCAAAAACAAAACAAAACAAAACAAAAAAAATTGAAAGAGAGAGATCTTTCTCGAAAAAGACCTATAACTGTACTGGTTCAGGGATAGTATAATAAAGCCCGAAATCAGTTTACAGTGGAAGAGACATCCTCGGAAGAGACAGTGATACTTTTTTACGTTGTGGAGTATATGGGATCGGTGGTGAGGGGAGAAGTAAATAGGTATTACGAATAATTGTAGATCTTTAACATGTAATATAAATGGAAAATATATATAAATGTTATCTTGTACTCGAGGTTGCCCTTCAGTAGAGAAACAAAACTGGTGAGTAGAGAATATAAATTTTCTATGGACCGAGTACTATCTTCAAGTTCCAAATAGTTTACTTTTCAGTTTACTGATTTCTGATTTACAGTCCCAATTTACTGATTTCTAAAAACCGAATAGAGTTGACAATTGTTGACAACTGTCTATGGTAACAAGATCTCCTTACCAAATCTATACTCATTCCGTCCAGTTATAACATTCCTGACCTGAGTCAAGTTTTACAATGACTAAAATAGAATTAATAGAGTGGGTAACGGTTCAGTTCGATCTCCTTCTCTGTTATTTCTAATTTAGAAACAGATAAAAACATAAAGAGATATATCGACCTCACTCTACATTTCAATATATTTCAATTTTTACGGGATACGAAGAAACAACATTTAGGAGACGGGAGTGGGGGATCGAGACCTGTTCGTGACTAGACTGAAAGTAAGAATACTGAAAACGGTAAAGACCTTATAGAATATGTACCTTAGTATGTCATACTAAAGAAAGTCAATCCTACTGTAAAAAATTCTTATTGTGACAACACACTTTCAGTATCTAAATGAACTCAAATAAACAGAAAAATGAATACATGTACTTACAGGGTGTGGTAAAAAATTTTCTCAGAGATAGAGTCAAATTAATGGAACCATACTAACATTATGTAGTTAACTCGTGTAACATACCAAATAAATTCCCGTAAGATAGGACAAGCTCATTAGATACAAAGAGGAATACGGTAATGGTGTTGAAAAAATCATAATAGAGTAACATAGTTCAGTCTATCACACTTATACTTTTAAAACAAAACATAATAAAACGGATAAGATTTAAGAAACGTTAAAGTATACTTAAAATCTGAGTCGAATAGTTAAAGATATTTTGTGTGTGTATATTTATATGTGTTTGTGTGTGTATGTGTGAGACCACTTTTAAACTAAACCTAACACGTTTTCTATACCGAGTTAAACCCCTTTAAAAGGTAGAATTGTGATATGAGAAAGTTAAGTATTATCGTACTGTCAAGTAAATCGGGAAGGTGTTAAAGATAGTCGTTGTAAAATATCTAAAATCGGGGTATTCATAAAATACCGTAGATAAAGGTTTATGAAGTATAGGTAACTATTATAATATTTGTCATAAAAATTTACAGAAAAGGTTTACGAATAACGGTCCTATATCTGTATTTCAACTAAAAACGTATAAGTGAAACATGAAACGTTTGAGTAATTTGAGTAAATAAACAAGGTCATCGACAAACTGCTAGTTTATTAAACGCCTATTTAGATCTAAAGGGAAACTTAGAGATAAGGAAAAATTGAAAAAATAAAATTTCTCTTACCACTCTTTCCTGTATATACAAAAGGACAAGGTTTAGAACCTCCTCACCACCATGTCCTTTAAGTCAGGAACGAGTTAATTGTTACGACCATCAATATCTGAAGAGTTTTGACCGGAAATAACTTATCTTTTACAGTAATATAAGAATTATAAGACCCTATCAAACATACCTTAACCATAACACCGTTTGAGCGGACAGTTAAGCCCTTTACATTGTCTATCCCCAAGTAGGGGACCCAGACCTTCTAGAGAACCTCCTCCCGTATCGTCGGGTGAGGTCAAAAGGACGGACCCTTAAGGGTGTCTGTCTCCTCGGACCGGTCGATGTTAGGTGTACCAACACTTTTCAGTCTGTTCTGACTTCGCTGAATCGTGTGTACGTGTGTCAAAACAAAGAATAAATTTACAAACTATCATAAGTAAAAACCTCAGTGGGTTCGTCCTTAAACACACACCCTCATCCCCGTCTCTGTTTTGAAATTTGATGTTTAAGTCATAGAGTTTATTGATATCGAGATGTTCCAATAAAAAAAAAAAAACCACCTGAAACCATTAAAAACAAAAAATTTCTTAAGAAGGTCAACGGTTAAATCACTTTAAAAACAGTATTAAACAAGTTTTATGAGGAAAAAAGAAATAACAGACATCTTAAATGACACTCCATGAAAAAAGGTATTACTATAACGATTGGAAAAATAAGAGATAAAAAAAAGGATTAGAAAGACCGATAACTAGAGAGGTCTTAGGTCCAAATTCAAAGTAACTAAAAAAAATTTAACAAAAAGATTAAAGATAAAATAACTAAAAACGAAAAATAATAAAGAAAGAATGACGAAGGAATCACAAATTAAACGAGAAGAAAAAGACCAAAGTTTTCCACCTTTGAATCTAATAACTAAAATATGAAGGAAAAGATTGTATTTCTAACTTGTGGTATGATGAATTTTATATAAGATGTTTAAAAATTTACGATACAAAATTAAAATAGGTTAAGTTTTATGAATTTTTAAAGGTAACACTAATAAAGAAACTGAGTAAGTAATAAATCGTAACACAATAAATCAAATTTTTATAAAATCCTAAAAGTTTATCCATATAGAACAAAGTATATAACATTTCGAGACCATAACTTATGTAAAAGTATATCTAACAAAACAGAAGATGTATTTAACTGGGGAAATATTCATACATTATAAGAAAAAATAAGAATCAATATAAAGATTTGAACAGATGAAACAGACTATAATTTTATTCCCTACGTAAGTGAGAACGAGTAAGAGAGAGAAGAGTCTAGGAGAGTGTAGAAATAAAGATAAAAAGTTTTAATTATTAGACCATCCTCTTTCTTATACAGAAGAAATTCTGGGAGGAATCCCGATTATCATGAAGATATTTAATATCTGTAAAAGTGAGATTTCGGAATTACTATATAAATAACCGTTTCAAAATATACGATGTTATCAACAAAATTTTACTACTTAATAGGAGATCCGACTCCAAGTCGGTATGTAAATATTCACCATCATTATTACCAGGGACGGTATATTATAATTTAATGTTACAGATGATACAGTATTATTCGTTTATAAACAAGTTAAATGATTGTGAAAATTTTCTATACAAAAATAACAACGAACTCTTTCATTGTTTTTGAACTACTATATATATTCTTCTATTAAATCAGAAGAAAGTAAGTCAAGGGTAATTATACTTTCAACTTCCCTAATTCTGTTACTGATTTATACGTTCTTTCTTCTTGTATGAAAATCTTCTCGACTAAAAAACCTTTTTCCTACAGACCCGATGTGTTCAAGATATTCAGAGTCTCCTGGATCGTTAGGTACGTCCACTGGAACCTTTTCTACCTGTTGGGGTGAACTGGATTTCTTGTACTAGATACTGAATGTATCGAATGGTAAGTACCGTGGATGACCTCAAGAAACGTGCATATTCATAAGTGACTTAGAAAGTACTTCTACATCTATTTAGTTATTCCTTTTCCTCTTAATACAGTATCTTCTCACCCGCGAGAAGTTAAGTTTTGACATTTACAGTTAAACGTACGTAGGACACAATATCCGATTTTTAAGGATATGTATCATTTATAATAGAATGATATTCTGTTAAGTTTAGTCAGACTTGTTATTTTCATTTATTATCCAAATAAAATGGAACTGAGATGTAACCATTCCGTCTTTCAGTTTTAAACATTTTTACAAAGGGAACGTTGTCATTAACTAATTCTCTGACCATCAGGTACTTCTTCACTCTCATTTTTACAAATTGGTGATCATCCGTTATACAATCTTTACGTTAAAGGATTTTAACGGTGTATGTTTTTTCTAATACACTCTTTTATAACTGGACATCACTATAAAATGTCCCCTGTTTTTTCCATGACTTGTAAACAGAGAATGGGAACTGTCTCAACCTCCGACAAATCTTGTTTCCCAATGTAGACCACTAATTCCGGTAGACTGTCTTTAGTACCACCCAAGTACCCAATCGTGAAAGTGACGACCCTTGGTCTCGTTGAGTGGTTTTCATAAGAGAATCCTGGGACCCCGTCCTGTCACCCCTGTCCATGTAAACCTTCCAAACCCGTTCCCATAAATGGTTGGTTTTACCTTCTTCGTAAAGTTGTAAGATTTGTTGGTTAAATTAACAAAAGTAGACTTATAGTCAGGACAAATGGGCAATCATACGACACAACACGAATCAGTGAGTGAACACAGACTGCGAAACGCTGGGGTACCTGACATCGGACGGTCCGAGGAGACAGGTACCCCTCAGAGGTCCGTTCTTATGACCTTACCCAACGGTATGGGAGGAGGTCCCCTAGAAGGGTTGGGTCCAGAGGGCGTTACGTCTACCTAAGAAATGGTACGGGTGGACAATCGTATCAGTATCTGTAAACCGTTTATAACTCAAGTTGACTCAATTTGTATAAAAGGTGACACCCTTAAGTATCTCGACATTAAACATTATGTCTGACACCCAGAAACTTTCTCTTTATATCATAGATCCTAAAAAAGAAAAAACTGTGTGAACCCGTATCTTGAAAAAAAACATGTCTCACGTAGATCTCTGACGAGAAAAAACTTTGACACAATCATTCAATACTAATCCGGATACTTAATCTTCCCCACTAATTACAGTATTGGAGGGATTTTAAAGTCACTGAATTGTGTTTCCAACTAAAGATGAAATGTAGTGCCAGATTTCATCCTAACCCAACGAGAGGATCTTATTGGTAAAAGATTTATCACTGAGTTCCTACATCTTAAAAGATAGGAGACCAAACTGCGAGAGAACCCAAAAGAACACCTCTTCAGTTACCGTTGGGTGAGGTCATGAGAACGGACCTTTTAGGGTATCTACCTCCTCGGACCATCCGACGACAAGTACCCCAGCGATGCTCAGCCCGTTCTGACTCGCTGAAGTGAAAGTGAAAAGTGAAAGTGCGTAACCTCTTCCTTTACCGTTGGGTGAGGTCACAAGAACGGACCTTTTAGGGTCCCTACCCCTTCGGACCACCCGACGACAGATAGCCCAGTGTGTCTCAGCCTGTACTGACTTCGTTGAATCGTCGTCGTCGTCGTCCCAGAAGAACTCCAAGAGGTGACCAAAGGGAGATGGACGGATATAAATTGGTCCTTCTTCTTTTTCGTTTAGTTTACATCTCTGATACATCACAAAAATTTTATACAGGTGTTTAATAAAGTATTAGGATTAGAGTTTCATATCTCCAATTAAGAGAAAGGGAACTCACATCTGGTCTTAACCACTGAACAAAAATTGATTGACTTACCCTGTCCTACCACTCATTTAAAACTTTGGTACAGTATTTTGTGTAAGTCAAAGGAGGAACTAAAAAGAGGAAGGAAGAACCTGTTGTAAGAAACCCTTTTAGGTCTACGGTCCAAGATTCCTGTTCCGATCGAAGCGTTCATATACAGGACTCATAAGAGTGTCCGGTGTGTGAATCTTCTCTGGTCCCTGAAAGGACCACCGAGTCTACCATTTCGTAGACGGATGTTACACCCTCTGCACCCAAGCCAGGGACACACCCTAACTTCTAGGAGACCTCTTCCTTTACCGTTGGGTGAGGTCATGGGAACGGACCTTTTAGAGTAGCTGTCTCCTCCGACCATCCGACATCAGGTACCCCAACGTTTCTCAGTCTGTACTGACTCGCTGAAGTGTAAGTGAAAGTATCAGTAAGTACGAACAAACTTACGTGTCCCCAACGGTATAATCTTAGAAATTATTAAAAAGTAGTTCTCCAGAGTGTAAAAGTACAACGTGACTCAAAGTGTTTAATACATCGGTCGAAACACACACTTATAAGTTCGTCTAAATACCTATCCCAGAACACTATTACCTGGATGGTCACTTGTTACTTCTTTACTTCTAGGATTCTTGTCGGTACATTCATCTGTCAGGACCTTGACTTAGGAAGGCGGGATCTGTTTGGAAGGTTATTGATGTCAGGACGATTGTAGAACTAATGTCGAAGTACTCTCCGGAACTTGTTCATGGTGGGTCGATTCTCTAAGGAGTGATTGTTTCGTAAACTCTACTATAAAAAAGTTTTTGGTAATTCAAAATTCTATTAAAAATACGACGTTATCTGTTTGTTTTATCTCTCTAAAATCTCTGACTAGGACTCTCACCGTAAGGTAACTTAGGTGTATAGTAATTGGTTTTAGGTCAGTGTACCTAAGTCAGTTGGTGTTTACTTCCACTTTTTAGCTCTGTAAAAACACGGGGCCTTCTTCTCTAGCTACTCGTATCTCAGTAGGAGTCTACATGGGACACTTGTTTAACAGTAAGTGTACATCATCCTAGAATAATCAGCAGTGTTGAATTGATGTTCCGACTATGCTCACACACGTTACCTTTCTCCTTCAGTAATGTTTTATAGTCTCAAGTTCTAGAATTTCCGTTGTGTTCTTACCTTACATTTACAATACATCTAAAAATCGATTAGTTGGAAACGATCTTTACCTTTTCTATGGTGAAATTTCCAAGAAAAGTTGTTTGAATTTGTGTGAGAACCTCTGGGATAATTATATCAGAACCCCAACGTCTGTCTTACTGAAACCAAGGACAGGAGTCATAACGTACACTCAGGAACTAGAGTCGTCCGTTGAATTATTAGGTCTAGAAGTAGGGATTCTAACCTTTTGTGTACCCGGATAGAGTTCTCTATTAACGTTTCCACTACATTATAACGTATTTCTTATGAACAGTGTCACTAACCGTGAATGATTCGTGAGTCGTTTATAATTTACACCAAAATAATTTTGGTCTGCCTGTTATCGTAACTACTTCTAATATCCGTCACTATGTCTGTGCTCCCTCAATCTCCTTAATGCGAAAAGGACTCTTTGTAATTTTAGTAAAGTAATCTAAGGGTTACAGGATAGAGTAAGTAAGTTGTTCATAAATCCTTGATGATATCGATCGATATGTATCACCGTCCACGACCCTAAGACGTCAAGGAAGTCAACCGTAACGAGAGTCCGTTGGGAGGTCTTTTACTTTACCACTTGTATACCAATGATTCATTCATCACCAGTTCCCCTTTACTTCGAGTAAACCTCCTGACATACTCTATTTCGATTATCCGAGAATGTCATGTTCCGAAGGGGTTTCTTCGTCGTAGATTCTGTATCTAACTTCCATTTTATGTACAAGAGGTCTGACTCTTATACAGTCTCTCCTTATCGTCCTCCCAATCTTCAGAAAATCCTTCTTCCTTTCCGTCTCTCTCATTCGGTATCTACTCGAAGGTTTCCTTAAATCTTTTAGTTGTTGTTTTGTGGAAGTGACCACCTAATCCCTTGGTTTTGACTAAACTCTACCTTCAGTTTTATTCTCCGCTAACTACCGATCTATTTCTCAACTTTTAAGGTCTCTCCCTTCTATCTCATCTTTAGAAACTCTTGATATCTTCCAGTACCAGTTCTTTGTCCTACTATTTAGTTCATAAAGTTCCATTACGTTTGACGTTTCGGATTACCGGTTTTATCTTCCCATATTCCTCAGTGACCTATGTGTCTTAAGTTCTTTAACGCGGACGTACTTTTGAAGTCAATGGACCGGAGTACCGTCCTGAACCTTACCTCTCCATGTGACACTCGGTCCAGGGCCTTGTAATTACCCACTGGAACTTTTTCCGTCCCATCTCTGACTACCGCGGTTGTCGTATACAAACCTCTCTTGTCTCAAGGAAACAAAATAAAAAAATGTTTTCTTACTACTAGAATTTGTCGGAAACTCTCGTTACTCACCCTTGGAGGAACAGTCATATGTATGGATGACTACATACATTTTACACCTTCGAATTTGTCGAAAGTGGTTTTTTCTTATTACAGGACTTACACAGGATATTTCAGAAACTATCATTTGTCTTATTTTAGTTTTACAGACCTTGAAGATTTGATCAATTGAGGTCTTTTTTTTCATAGTTATTTTTTAAAATGAAATTTGTTTTGACTTCATCAGAAATTTATCTCGATTTTACGAAATTTAATATTTGATATTTTCAATTTTTATACACGTATATACACATACATTATCACACGTTATTATATGTATGTGTCGATATTGTCTCAACTATAATAAACTTCTCTCCTCTTAAGATTCTTTCTTCAGACGATAAATATATAGGGTAAGGTGAAAAATAATATTGTTTGATTTCAGTCAGTAAAATCTTTATTTGTTTTTACTGAGATTTACATAATGGAGAAAAGGTCTTTTTATTTAACCTTTAACTGAGACAAGTATTTGCTCACACACACACACACATACACACACACACACACACTAACTTGTATTTTTACATGTTCTTATACATGTCCGAATATTTTTCCAATACTCCTAAAAGTAAAATGTTATCTTTACATATCGGTGAAGTATTTTCTTTACTTTTGTGTTCGGTTTTGTTTCGATAGAGTGATGGAGATATGGTAACTAGAAACGTAGGAGTTATCGTAATAAAGGTTCCAAAATTAATGTACACACACGTAGGGGGAACTTTTGGATTTGGATGGTTCTTTTTTGAAAAGATATTTGATTCTTTTACATATACTTATAATGTCTAAATGAAGAGCCACGTAAAATTATTATAACTTAATAGTTGGATGAGAAGTCTCCTGTGTAACGTTACTCTTCTTTCTATGTAAAAGGACGATTGTTGTAGAACGTCTCATTGAACGAGGTAGGGAGAGATATTTGATCCTCTTAAAGAGTCACGGTTTGACACAATTTCTGGTGACAGTCATTTGTTGATAAAAGAGGAGTTCGACCGTTGTTTCCTGAAAACTCTAGCGGTTTGTTAGGTCAGTAGACCTACCCTTCATCTTTGGCCAATCGTTTTATTTATTCAGAAATCCAGTTTGCTTCAAATAGCCCTAATCCTCTTCGATTACATAATCTCTTCTACTGTGGACTCAAGGTCACCACCGTGACTAAACTATCAATCATAGGACCTGTTTGTAAGAAGGATTACCCTAAGATATACTGAGACAGGTTATTTAAAGTGGTAATACATGACGGTGTCGTCTGTCACGCGTTCTTCCGTCAACGCAACGTCAACTGAATTAGAGTCGTACCGTGTACTTACTTGCCTCACCCTTAGTTCGTCGGAAAGTCCCGACGTCACTGGGTCAAGAAGTCCCCCATTGTGACTACATCCTTGGTCGAGTGAGACCGGTGATAATCCTATACGAAGGACGACTCTTATATGTCACGGAAGGGAGAGTGAGGGTAGGTACGTGTACCCTTCTTGACTGTATAAACCCGTTCTCCTTTAGCACTTTCCTTTTGTCCGAAGTGAAGGATTTAAGACATTGATATTCGAAGTCCCTCTATACTTTACCTAAGAAAATTTGTTGGACCCTACCGTTTTTTTAATGTCCGGTTCGTCTAACATGTGACCGGAGACGAACGACAACGAAACTAATAGGACCAGTGTGGATTAACTAAATAACAGTCACGAAAATCAACCATCGAAGGGAGTTACAGAGTGTAGTTTATAACAACAGAGAAAGTAAAAAAAGTCAACAAAAACGGTGACAGATGAAGAAGGGACACGGAGTTTCGTAGTCTTTACACCTAGTATGTCTATTGATCCCAAAGACGACAAAGTAAATTTTGAGACACTTCTACAGAATATGAGAGTCACTAGAACAAATAAATTAGGAAAAAACAGAGCGGAGTAATACAGGTTTACTTGTATAAGGAAAAGTAGTCACGAACACCGAGTCTTATAGAAAGGCTATCTATGTTTTGGTAAAGTAAAACACTGCCGTTTTTTATTCTCAGTTTTCCTTTTTTTTTTTCACACAAATTTGTATTCTAACCTTGGTCGGTAGAGAATAAAATGTGAAGTAAAAACCGTAAACAGAATTGTTCACTACTTCAAACTTGAGTCCTGTTAACTTACTCCTGGGAATTGGTTGTATTTTGTCTCTAACCGGTGAAAAGGAGAAAGAAGACCATCCAAGATGTCTCTGGTAAAAATTGGAGAGAGAGAAAGAAAGTTTTATATCTGAAAACTCGTCAATAAAAGGTGAGGCAAGGACGGGTAACTTTCAACTTTTCAAAGACCGTTGTGTGACTTAAAAATTTTCGGGACTTGGTTCCCTTCAACTTGTTTAGTGGTCACGGGAGATCACAAGTCTAATTCGTTGTGGAACCTTTGTCGGAGTCGACGCCACCGAAACGATTTCGTCGACGACTTCAGAAAAAAACGATCCTTCTTTACACCAAATAAAGGTAATATAGATCATTGGTTTCTCGAAGTCGAAAAGGGTATTTAGGAGACCTTCGTTATTACGACGTAAAAAGTCCAGTCCGTTATAAATAAAGTGTCAATAGAGATTTCGTGTTACTTTACGTTAATATAGTAAGAACTTCCCCGACTCTTATCTTTAAGAAGAAAATTATGCTCTTTGTTAAAATCGTTCAAAAAGAATGTAAATTCTTTTCTGTGATCTAACTATGTCTGGGTGATAGATACGGACCTTGAATTACACACACACACAAATTAACCAGAGATTTATCTACACTTATACTGGACAAAAATGATTATCCTATCAAGTAAGTTAATAAAAAAATTTTTCGATGTCTTTTCCTTTGTTCAATGGGAAGAACAGGACCTCCCGTTTATTTATTCTGTAAAAGTTCTTTCAGGTGTCCGTTTTGGTAGACAAACCTTAGTGAGACTAATATCTTCGACCATTAAGAACCAGAGTTCCCTCCGTTGACTTCATACCTTGGAAAATTCTCCACTATATAGAAAGGTCTCTAGGTATCTCTGACCCTTGTAATTACAGGCAGGAAGGATGGAACGTCGGTGACCGGGGAGAGAGTGAGTCGACGGTCCGAGACTCCGACCTCCCCGACTCCTCGATTCGTCTCAGATTTGATGTGTACCTGGTGACACCACTGTTGTCGCCAGGAATCCCACGACACATGGTGCCTGTCGTTATTCTTACTAATTTACAGTCCTCCTCCTACTGAGTACTTGAGTGTACTTTAGTGACTTTAAACAAGTCAAACCGGTCTCTCTCCTACTACTACTAGTTGTTTATACACTGAACGTCTCTTCGACAAAAGTCACCATATTTATTTCGTGTCTCACCTTTAACTTGACTATTCCCATCCCACTGAAAGACCTTTATAAGGGGTTGGATTTTAAACCCGTTAATACTTTCATAAGGTTCCTTTTTCCCTTTAAATTTGAAGTCCTAGATTTAGGGTTCAGACTATCTACGTTTCCTACTAGTCTCAGTTTTCACAAGACTAATACGACATTCGTTGCACTAACAGATCTTACCCGACTGGATAGGAGTGTCGATTTAAATTTTTCACTATGAGTAAATATTAAAAATGTATTCAAAAACGGAAACACGACCCAAAAGAGGGATGTTAGAAAAAGGGACAGATGGTGGAGTAAGAGGTATGTACAAAATGGACACAGACATTAAGGTACAAAACCAGGTGTACTAAGTAAAAGATATGAGTGCAAAAGGTTTGTTTAAAAGGAGGGACGGGATACTGTTACCAGGGGATCCTGTTATAAAAGTTACAAGTGTCTCTTGTTATATTTATCGAAGACCCAATACTGACATCGAAAAACGTTAACTGACTTACGAATGCGAGTGGGAGTTTCAATATACAACTTTTAAATTAGGGTCACACTATCATAAAGTAGTATGACCCACTACACTCACCCCGGAACCCCTCTATTAATCCAGTACTTCCACCTCGGGAACACTTATCCCAATCATGGGCATATTCTTCGCTAGTCTCTCAAGAGAGGGACTGGACACTCCCTCTACCAGAAGACATTTGGTCTTTCTTCCGTGAATGTGCCAGTTCCAGTGTTAGTACGACCGTGGGGTTAGAGTTTGACGGTCGGAGGTCTTGATACTCTTTATTTACAAACAACAAATTTGGTGGGTTAAGATACCATTACACAATACCGTCACACTCGATTCTACGGAAGTCTCGTTTTGACGAATATCAACTTATCAAGATATTTCAGTCCGTTTAGTGAGTTGAAGAGACACGAAGTCACACATTTTACCCTTTTTAGTACTCTAGTCTACACTCTTAATTTTAAATTGGGTGTCGGTGAATCTTATGTCAGACCGTATATTCTTAGTAAGTATTTTACATTTGTTAAAACCTTGATAAAAATGATGTCATTCTTGTGTGAAATGTAACATTGGTACATACATATTTTAATTTATTTCAAAGTATTTATTATTAATAGAATACTACACGTCACACAATATAAAACAATAAAATATATAAAGGACTTTTTTTCACTAGTATTGGGTGATTTATTAAGACGACAGAGTAACAACGAAGGACTGTGTCGAACTGTTTACTTAGAATCCTATATTTGAGAGTCCGATATTTACAAGGTCCTATATTCTCCCTGTATCCCATGGGTCTGTAATATGAACCGTAAAGACTGTTAAGAGTGTCGAGACCCTAGAGAAAAATTGAAACGTTCACGTGAGACATCGTGACGAAGAAGAACACTTGTGTCTAAAAAAAAATTTGATTTCTGATTGTTGTTGGTGATGATGTTGTCGTTAGTTGTTATTTCGTCAGTGGAACGGTCTCAAAGGTACAAGATTCTATTAGTTTACTGTCTTAACAGATCATAGGACATTTTCTAATACAATCTTCCTCTTCGTTCGAACGTTGAGGTTCTGAAGTCGTCATGATTTGTCTCCATCTACTGAATCTCCTCACATCACCTACGACTTCGTCAATCCATCACTGAAGAAAGGGGAGGAGGAGATTTATTCATGTTGGTGATTGGTTTGTATTCTAGAGGTACTGATACATATACACATATTGTATGTCGTTCCTATTTGTAACCGATTTTTTGAAAGTAAAGACGAAATTCGCATACAAATATAAACGCACCCACTATATCTTAATAAGGAATACGCCTTGAAGTAGTTTATTAAAACTTTTTTTTTTTTTGACAAAGTTTTACTAGACTGTTAAGACTCACCTAGGGTTCTCTCGGTGAATTGCCAATTGAAGGTAATCATTGATTTAACGGAAAAATAAAAGGTAACTAAAGAGAACGTGAAAGTTTTTAATATTTTGTTTCTATAATTCTTTGTTATAACACTTCGTCACCTCCACACGTATCCTTCCACACGAGATTGTTATTATTGTCTATTGTTAATCAGTACCACTTACGTCTTTGGGCACCGTGAGTTCAATCCAAAGGACCTCAAATCTCTTCCCAAACGAGGATCTCTGTAGCAGGAGACTTTTCCGACTCCATGTCAGACGTCGGGATATTTTCACAAGAAGATAGTGTTTGAGACGGACTCCAGGTGTTTCGAGGTCTGGTCTTCCCTTGTTCCACTCCTTCACTCATGAGTGTCCACTTGTCCTCAATTGATGTTTTATACGAAAAGGTGTCGAGAGACATAAAAGTAACTGGGAACGTGATGATTGTGTTTTCTATCAAATTAAGGTATCTACGATGAGAGAGGGCAGATATATATGGAGTTGTTCATATTAAAAGGTTAGTCTTACCTCGTAAAAAGATGGGAAAGGACCTTTCACAATGGATAGAGGAAACAGACCATAACGTCTGAGGTGTTGTACACTAAAATTCCATACTTAAGTACAGGAATTTCGAAACAAACTACATGATTAATGATGACACAAGAAGTTTATGAGAGAATGACACTTACAACGACGATATAAGACTAAATTTTGAAGTTTGTTTCCCCGGAAGTAATAGGTTGTGCCATTAGATTGTTACTGTCGTTGTTCCTCGATTGAACGGACTGAACTACGTCTCTTGAAGAAGTTTTAGATTTAGATCCACACTTTAGTTGAGATTTTTTACTTAAATACTCAAATGAACCTAGTGCGTCCACACCACTTAATTCTCTCGTAAGACCTTACGACCTACCAAACATACAACCACCCCCATCCAATACAGTTTTGTCAACGGTCTAGAGACGCGAAGTATGTTGTGTCCAAATAAAGAACGAGTATTTTGTGTAGGGTGCACTGAACTGTCCCCAGAAACAAGTGGTATCACAAAACACCTAGACTCGATTGTACTAGAAAGAGTTGTGTGTGTAGTACTAATGGTGTCGGTTCCCTTCTTTTGTACGGTTGTACAAATTCCTCGAATATGGATCTTCGTTGGATGTGGTGAAGACAAGTACAGATAGTCGGTTTCTTTCAGTGTCACGGTGTGGAGTGAAACCACCCTACTCTTTCACGTTTTGATCGTGACAAATCTTCCTTTTACCCTTTATAAATCAGTTGTTGGTACGACGGGAACGACGACGATTCAGCAAAGTCAGCACAGGCTGAGACACGTTGGGGTATCTACCGTCGGGTGGTCCGAGGGGGCAGGGACCCTAAGAGGTCCGTTCTTGTGACCTCACCCAACGGTAAAGTAAGAGGTTACGTACTTTCACTTTTCACTTTCAGTCCAGCGAGTCAACGCAGACTGAGAAGTTCTGGGGTACCTGACGTCGGATGGTCCGAGGAGACAGGTACCCTAAAAGGTCCGTTCTCATGACCTCACCTCATGGTAGAGGAAGAGACGTTGTTGGTACTTATGATGGTAAAAGGTGTAGCAAGTGGAAATGAACTACTGGTTCTGACGAGTGACTTTGCGTAGCGTCAAAGATGAAAGGCAAGTGAACAACTGAGACATCAGAGTAGTATGAAATGGACCTGACATCTTTCCGGAAATACGAACCGGGTTGTTGAATATACCTATAAGGTCAGTGTGACTTAATGAATATCTGGTCGTGTAAAATTAAGTGAGGAAGTACGAAGTAGAGTATAAAGAGGGACACTGGAAGAGAGGGACTTTTGGTAAGGGAGTAGGGAGGTGTCGGCAGAATTTAGAATATAGGGAACCTCTCCAAAGTCTTTCGGGGTGTATAAGAGATCACGTACAATATAAATCATAGGGGCACCACGAAAGCAGGTCAACACAAACATAATGTACTGCACACAGAGAGAGGAAATGACGTCAATAATTACACGTTAGTAAGACACAAATGTTCTTATGTTCGAGGGACTTCCATTGTTAGTAAGAAGGTAGTCTCGGTACTGTTGCTAGACAGTAAGAATAAAGACACGAAGACGGGGTGGATAAAACAGAAACACAGGGATCACCGATCTTATAACAGTCCTGAGTCATTCTAGACTTAATTTGATAATTAGACATGGTTCCTTATATTGACCTGTCCATAACGACTATAAATCGGGTATGATCTTCTTATGTGATAAAATTTTGTAAGTTTTAATTTTTAATGATCCACGTCTGAGTCTCTTTTCTCTGTACTTCTTACAAAATCGTAGTTAGGTACCGTCAACAAATTATAAGAGAAACGACTCAAGTGACCTTTATCCATAATTAGACACCCCAAAGGTCTACCACATCCCATCTTAGATTCTCGAAACAAGTCTGAGTTATCTGTACTTAAACTCATTCGAGACCCTCAACCACTACCTGTCCTTTGGGACCGTACGACGTCAGGTGCCCCAGAGTTTCTAAACCTGTGCTGTCTCACTAACTTTACTTGACTTGACTTGACTTCTGAGAAGACCTTACACTAAGAGAACTACATACAGTAACATTGTAAGGACAGTGATTTAAGGGGTGAAAATATTGAACTATGTAAAGGGTTCCTACGTCGAAGATGAATATAGGATAAATCACTCCGATGAACGAAGGACTACCAGTGTCCGTTTATGGAGACAGAGTAGGCTGTAGATCTCATTGTTGATCCCCTTAAATAACACTCCTCAGTCTTGGTCTTTAGAACACCCTAAGTAAGGGTCATCGTTCCCAATTACGAAACCATCGATTAAAATTTCTCTAAGATTTCCACGCACAAAGATGAACGAAACATATAAGACACTAAAATTAGTGAATACGTGGTAATCCAATGAATGTGTCATACCCTTAAAATGTATGAACATCGTGTTCCTTAAAATTATAATCCGGTTTCGGTCTTTCTTTTTTGTTATCAAGGAAGTATACAGTTTGATTAATATCAATGAATCGAATAAGGTTTATCGTTTTTATAAGTAAGTCGAGTTTTTTTTCATCTTTAAAGGTGAGATGTTCTTATGTTAAAGTAGTTAGATATGACAGTTTCAAGTTAAATATCAGAATAAATACTAATTCTTACATCCTACACACACACGAGTCAACATAGACTGAAAAAAACACTGGGGCACCTGACATCGGAAGGTCCGAGGAGAAAGGTACCCTAAAGGGTCCGTTCTTATAACCTGACCCAACGTAAAGAAAAAGATCTTCTAAAAGGGTTTGATTCCTACTTTGGGTACAGAGGACATAGAGGACGTAACCGTCCGTCTAAGAAATGGTGAAATCGGTGGACCCTTCGGGTACTAATTCTTATCCACAATTATTTTATTCTTCTTCCTTCTCTCCTCTTCCCCTTCTTCTTCTCCTTTCTTTGGACCACAAACCGATAAAAAAAAAATTAGAGTTTTGTGTCTAACAGTCGTTTAGTTGATTTACAGTGATCTTCACTAAGTCAAGACGACGTAAACTCTATTTGACTCAAGGACCACCGAGACACACCCACAGAAACTCCATGCTAGAATTATTCGGAGTCGGACGAGATCTCCTTGCACTTTGTAAGACATTCTGTAGGTTTCCTCCTTTCGCAACCAGAGGAAAGAGAAGGAGGAGATTTTGTATAGGTAAGGTATGTTACCAACAAGTCACTACTGAGTCGAGAAATCAGGTCCGAGGAAAGGAGAAGTCTTAGAGGTCCTCTATGAGGTCACTTCAACCTTTGTAAGCATTAAAGGGATACTCTGACCAGTAAAATAAACAACAGTTTAGATTAAAACATCCTTGACACTTCAAAGAGGATATATTTACTTTCAAACTTAAACCGTATTGTCTCCTTTGATTGTCTTGTGTCACCGACAGATTAATAGAAAAATGACAGAACATTATCTTGGTTTAAAAAAGTCAAGACGAGAATGAAGTGTATCGGAGTACCCTTTTACTGGAGAACGAATGGAAGTTCACAAAACCCTAATCTTATTTTGAGTACTAGGGTAATACGGATAGTTACTGACTAAAACCTCTCTGCCCGTACACCGGTACGGTCCAGAAGTCTCCGGAAGACCCTTCAAAGGAACGTAAATTCTTTTGTTGTGTCTTTATCAACCAAATAAAAAAAAGACTAAGACCTGTCACGATGAAGGACTCCACTGGGTCGTTGATGACATCGATGGACGTGCGTCCTTCCTTACGGTCGGTTCCCGACGGGTCGTCCCTCTTCTTTTGTTGGACCCTTACAGAAACGTCAGTAGTGACTTGACGACTAGTATGACATGGACCCCAGACTAAAGAAGCAAGACTGAAAAGTCAATATACCCTTTTTTTTTTTTTAGGGAGTAAGTAGACTTATCGGTCTAAGTCCCTGTTAAATAAAAACAGAGTAACTGAGTCGGGAATAAAGACCGATAACAAGTAGTGTGTACCTTGGTTACTGTTTTGGTAAAAGTAAAGGGAAACCAAGGTAAATGTCAACGGTCTATTTTATTTCCTGTGGGTCAATTTAGACTTAAAGTCTATTTGTTACTTATTAGTAAAATCATATTAATCATATTATGCGTGACAATTCCTATATGATTATATTTTTAATAAGTAGTAAATAGACTTTAAGTTTAAATTGATCCAAAGGATATAAAAATACACGATTTATCCGTTGGGGTCAAGATGAACTTGTTGTCATTCTTTAAATTTTCAATGAAGAGTTATCTCGTTATCCTCCATCTTATATTATCTCACCCGAATGGGACAAACGAGTCACCATTTCTTAGCCGGACAGTTACGTCTATACCCAAAACGGGGACCCAGTCCTTCTAGGGGATCCTCTTTCTTTACCTTTGGGTGAGGTCATAAGAACGGACCCTTTAGGGTATGTGTCTCCTCGGACCACCTGATCAGGTATTACAGTGTTTTCTTAATACTAAACTAATTATCCGTAGACTAGACTAAATCTTCCAGACACTCGTATTTCTTTTTCGGATTGAGTTTAAACGTAAGTATTTATGTCTATTATATTTATCAGTATTTACGTATACACGTCTTTTAGTTTGTATAACAGTGGTCTACATAGTGGTACCTTTATTGACTTTTCTTCCTTTTAAATAAAGTTGTGATTAGAACGCAATTAATTTTGGGAAAAATTTTTTTTTTTGTATGAATACTTTTCGTATTGAAGATTTGATGGAGGTTGAAAAACGAAAGTTAGACGGAGTACGTACTTGTCTATCTAGGGACCTAAGTTCTAGGGGTCTATGTCGTAAATCAGACGTAAGTGACCTTCCCCAAACACTTAAAGAGTACTGTACTCTAATCCTTCCTCAATTGATCAAAAAGAGATTCCATTTCACGTGACTTTACGGGAGTACTTTAATACCTAAACTCCGGTTCCTTTATTTCATTCTTATTTTCGATTCTTTTGCCCGTACATAAGACAATACAAATATTTACAAAGCATTCTGAAATTCGTCGTAAGAATCGGACTCGATTCTTCTTTAATAGAGTCTTCTTTAATCAACAAATAGTATATTCTAAAACCCCCTTCTCCCATTTAAAATTTTCGTGAAACGTTTACTGTCCAGGGTCATTTTAATACTCAACTGTATACTCCTGAAGTTAATTTTGTTCAAGGTTTTTTAGTAATTAATCTCTCGAGATTAAGACCTTTATCAGGGTAGTGACTTTAAATGTTCCTAAAATAAAGTCGAAGAGAATATAGAATGATTCTTATGTGAAATGTAGTACTGAAGAGAGTTTTTTACAGGTAAAGAAAACATGTTTTAGAGTAATAGTTTGACAGGTTCACTACGTCTGCGAGAGTCCTCGTCCGTTGGCCCACAATAATTGGAGACGTAAACAGAAAGGTTTCTCGTTTATACCTGCAAAAAGAAAATATAATTACTGTACTAAACTTTGAAGAAGAGTTCGAACCGTTCATTCCTAATAAATTAAATACGGTGTAAACTTTGAAACCAAAAGATTAAACTAATAAAAGTGAAAATCGTAGAGAGACATCTTGATGTCTATCTAACTTACGAAATAAATTTCGTTAAGAGGACAGTACCCCCTTTATTTACCTTACTCAATAATTCAAGTCATATTCGGAAACTAATAAAGTCTTAATTCTCGGAGACCTTCGATTTTACAAAAACTCTAAAAGAGTCACTTCCAAATATCTTTCTTTACAAACGTTTAAAAATTAGTCCTATTTGTGTAAGGTTAGTTTCTCTATCTTTAAAATTAACAAGAGATTTTGAGTATGAAAGTTCTACAACGGTCCTATTTACTAACAGAAGATTAATATGTTAACAAGAACGACGTCATGAAGTCAAAAGTTAGTTCTGACAATCTACTACTTCTGCCTCTTGTCTCACTTTATACAAATGCTTTTATTTCTTCAAATACCGCGATGTCGATACGTCATGAGATTCTGGAAACGGAGAAAAAAACGTGTTTCCTCTGTTCAACTACTTAAAGTTTTCATAAGTTTGACTTTGAACTAACAAGATTATCATGTTACTATATACGGTAAACCACTCTTTTGTTACCTTTTGACATGAAATTTTATATAAAGAAATTGTGGCTTTTGGAGTTATAATGAAATAAGAGTAATTTAAAAGAGTTAAAATAGAGGTTCAAGTAAAACTCGAAGTCGATATATGGTCCGTATTATTGTAATCGGCGATCTCTATTCCTTTTTTTAATACATAACGGAGAAGAAAAGTTCCGGAAGTAAATTCCCCTACAATTGTTTGGGAGATATTAGACGTCTTAAGAACAGTGGTCATAACTAAGAAACAAACAAACAAAAACAAATTAAAATAACAGAAATTCATTTTCTATACACTAGTTGAGTTAAGACTATAATACCGATGTAAAGACTCATACTCTTATCAAAACTTCAAGTACATTAAAGAATATGGGAGTAGTCAGTGACCACAGATGTAGTTAAGGATTTATAGTATATGTAAGCTATTCTGACATATTTCCTAATCTTTATTTATAAATCGTGTCACGTACCGTGTAACATGTACGTACGTACTATTCAACGAAGTCTACACAGGTTGAGAAACGTTGGGATACCTGACATCGGGAGACCCGAGGAGACAGGTACCCTAAGAGGTCCGTTCTTATGACCTCACCCGACGATAAAAGAAAAGGTCCCCTAGAAGGGTTGGGTCCCTAGCTTGGGCGTAGAGAATTCAGAGGAATCTGTTCGCCCAAGAAATGGTGATCTCGGTAGACCCTTCGGGTACCGTGTATCAACGATGGAGTCTTTGTCAATAAAGTCGAGTTATACTACCACCTGAATATAGTGTATGAAAATCTTTCGATAATCAACACCGACTTTCTTCTTTTCTACTTAATTTTCCACTACGAGGATTTATAATTTTTTTTTTCTGACTTTTAAGAACTAGTAGAATTTTGTTTAACGCCCCACTTTTTTTTCATGACTTTCTACTTACACGGTCATATTTGATCCTTTGAAGGTCACTTTTAGTACCTATTTTCGATTCCTCGTAAAAATGTAAACCTCTTAAAAAAAAAATTCTTCAGTTTTTATTTCTATTTGTCCTTTTTCTCGAATATCCTATATGTTATCACACTCAAAGTATTCATGTCACAAGATTTACTTAACGATTCTTTTAAATTTATATATAAGATCTACCACTAACTCTACAGATATATAATATACGTCTATATTTATATATACCCGAAGGGACCATCGAGTCGACCATATCTTAGACGGACGTTACGTCCTCTGGCGACAAACTAAGAACCCAACCCTTCTATGGGACCTCTTGCCTATCCGATAGGTGAGGTCATAAGAACTTGAAGGGAACACCGAATCTACCATTTCTTAGACGGACTTTACGTCCTCTGGACCCAAGTTGGGGACCCAACCCTGTTAGGGGGTCTCTTCCCGTACCGTTGAGTAAGGTAATGAGAACAGATCTCTTAGGGGTACCTGTCTTCTCGGCCGACCCGATGTCAGGTACCCCAGCGTTTCTCTCAGCCTCTACTGTCTCGTTGATTCGTGTCGAGTCGTATTTATATATATTACACATATACATATGTATGTACATGTTCATACATATACATATGTATATTTATTTATATATATGTATATATAAAATGTACGACTTTTCTTGTCTCTCTCCTTCTGTCACTCTATGAGTACGTCGATTAGTCTTCCTCGTCTCATTCGTTAAATTAGTGACTGGTGTCACTACTGTAAGGTTCTTTGTTTCATAGTTTATTAAGATAATATATGAAATAAAAGGTACAATAAAGAGACATAATTGGTTGGTGATCGATTACTACTTTCACTACTGAGTCTTCTTTTCCTTTTTATTCCGTTGGGTGCCTAGGAAAGGGAATCACAGGAAGGAATGAGTCCCTCGACTTTCATCTTTTCACAATAATCTTTCACGTGGTAAGTTCTTCACTTTGTTTTTATCAACTCAAACCAAACACGTTGTAAAGATAGCAGGATAAGTCTTATTTTACAACAACGACAACAAGTTAGCGATTCAGTACAGACTAAGAAACTCTAGGGTACCTGACGTCAAACGGTCCGAAGGGACAGGAAGTGACAGAGGGCCTCAAACGAGTTTGAGTACAGGTGACTCAGTCACTACGGTAGGTTGGTAGAGTTCGAGACACAGGGGAAGGGGACTGGAGTCAAAAGGTGTCGAAAGAATAGGTAGGTTATTTTGTGTAAGTAGACGACTACCTGTAGATTTAATGAAGGCACAGGACCGATAAGATTTATCACGACGTTACTTGTAACCCCATGTGCACAGAGAAAGTTAAGACCAAAGGAACCACACATACGGGTCATCACCCTAACGACCCAGTATTCCGTCAAGATAAAGGTCAAAAAATTCCTTAGAGGTGTGACAAGAGGTATCACCGACGTGATCAAACGTAAGGGTGGTTGTCACATTCTCCCAAGGGAAAAGAGGTGTGGGAGAGGTCGTAAATAACGAACATCTGAAAACCTAGCGTCGGTAAGACTGACCGCACTTTACCATGGAGTAACACCAAAACTAAACGTAAAGAGACTATTACTCACTACAACTCGTAGAAAAGTACAAACACAATCGGTAGACATACAGAAGAAACCTCTTTACAGACAAATCTAAAAACCGGGTACCGGGTTGAGAGTGTAGGTATTTACTGATTATCCTTTTGGTATCGAAACTGATCTACCTGGAAACAGCCGTTTCACTACAGAGACGAAAAATTGCGTGACAGATCCTACTAGTATCGAAAAGAAGATTCCCCGTTCATAAAATATTAAAACACCGACGTCAGTGACAGACGTCACTAAAACGTCGGACCCTTTTCTTTTAGACAGTCACATAGATAACAAAGAGGTAGACAAACGGTACTTCACTACACTGACCAACGGTACTAGAATCAGAAGACTTATGACTCAAAGCTCGTCCGAAAACATGGGAAGAGAAAGGGAGAGTAGTTCTCCGAGAAATCAGGGAGAAGTAAAGACGATAATTCCACCATAGTAGAAGTATAGACTCCAATAACTATAAAGAGGGTCGTTAGAACTAAGGTCGAACACTAAGTGGGTCGGACCGTAAGGTAAATTACGTGAGACTTGTATTCAATTTATTCGTCCCACTGTTATATGTCTAAAAGGCAAGAGGAAAAGGATAAAACTTGGTCAGGTAACGAGGTACAGGCCAAGATTGACAACGAAAAACTGGACGTACCTCCAAAGTGTCCTCCGTCCATTCCACCAGACCATAAGGGTAGAGTCATTCTTAAAAGTGTCAAACGACACTAGGGTGTCAGTTTCCCAAATCACATCAGGTACTTCGTCTACGTCTGCAAAAAGTCCTGAGGGGAACGAAAAAGATACTAGGTGGTCTACAACGGTTAAACTAGATACTAAAGAGACAGAAGATTTAGGTCGAACTTGAGACCTTCAAGAGATAAGTACATGACGACTTCAGATCGAACTTTCTAAAACTCGTAATGAACTATCTTATAATTTACTCGTGTTAACATGTAATCAAACTTGTAAGAAATCGTATTGAAAATACCCCTCACTTCCCTTTTCACTGGAAAAGGTCGGGACACCGGTGAGGACTCAAAAGGTTTAAACTATTATATAACTAACGTCGTGAAATTGTCGTAGTGAAAAATCCTAAAATTTATCGAGTCGACCTTAAGGTAGTGGAGGTGATCGAAACAAACCTCATTACGGAGGATTACAGGTGAACTGGTGTGTGAGATCCTATAGACCGAGATCCATTCACTGGTGTGGTAACACCAATAGACCCAGTAATTCTGGGAAAACAGTATCAAGAAGATACATAACAACGGTGGAGAAGAATTATAGAAGACGAAGACGATACAGGTATGGAAAAGACAGGAAATAACACGGACGGAAACGTACTTTATAAGGGAACCATAAAGATTAAAAGAACTTCCTAGAGATCACAAAGGGTGACATAACAAAAGGAGATAAAGAAACGTAACTAGTGAATTCTTCCGAAAGAATAGAGAGGAACGATAAGAGACCTTGACACGTAAGTCAACCCATACAGAAAGGGAAAGAGAAACGGAAGATGAAGAACAGAGTCTTATTTTATGTATATGAGTACACTCGGTGATTTACGTTTAACATATTAAACCACTGAGACCTATACTCAATTAACAAGAATGAAAACGTAATTTCTGATCGTAGTGTGTTCTATTTATATTTGTACTTTTCAATTTGATCTTAAATTTTACAATTAAAAAGGATTTTGTTACAATTTATGTTTTATATTGTTTGAGACTGTTTGACTTTCTTTTTCAAGTCATCTTTTTCCTAAAAAAACAAAAATTTAAATTATGACAATTGTAGAAAAAAATTTAAAAAACGAAAAACTTTTTCACCGGAGTACAAAAGTAAAACGTGGTCTGGACCTTCAAACGGATGAGTTTGGAAGGGGTTATCTTCGTTATAGACAACGTAATACAGTCTTAGAGTTAAAACGAAGAGTTGGTGTCTGACGTCGAAGAAATATAAGAAGGTTATTTTCAGAAACGTCGAGAGTGATGACACTGACGTCCCCAGTAGAATGAACAGACCATATCGAACTTTACACCGTGTTTCAACACACAGAAACAATATTCGTCTCTTAGTACTCTCGAGTACCTTATACAAGTAAATATCTCAAGTGATAAACACTTCGTTGTGAATTTTGAACTTAGTTTAGATCCACTGTTTTTGATCCCTTCATTTTCTCTATTGGTAAAGAATATCAATATAGAACAAAACCCTTTTGCCCCTCACTCCCTGTACTTTCGATAGAAGATAATACTTTCTTTCACTTTCACTTCAGCGAGTCAGCACAGGCTGAGAAACACTGGGGTACCTGTGATCCGAGGAGACAGGTACCCTAAAAGAACCGTTCTCATGACCTCAGCCAACGGAAAAGGAAGAGGTCCCTTGAAGGGCTGGGTCCCTAGCTTGGGTCCAGAGGGCGTAACATCTGTCTGCGAAATGGTAGACTCGGTTCTGGGTTTATTCTCATCGACGGACGGTGACTCACGGACGACATACGATCTGAAAGAAGGTCCAGAAGTAGTTAGAGTAAAATACAGAAGGAACTTTATTAACAAAACTTTATCCATATAATTAAGGTAAAATGTCTATCCTCTCTCAGTACCTCTTCGTCTTCCTGTGTGTCGAGTATTTTAAATCTCGGTCAATAATTAGAATCTCGAAGGACGTATGGTTCGGGATCGAGGAATAGAGATGAGGTGTCAGATTCCCGTGAGTAAACAAATCTTCTCAGGTTATTCGATTTCATTCTTGTTACTAATCTTTACCAATCCTCTTTCTAAACATGAGTCCTGGTCTCTTATTAAGTACAAATTTCCCTCTTTTAGGTCTGTTCATCTATTGTGTCTGAAAAAAAAAAAAAAAAAAACGGACTCCTTGGTGATTTTCTGGTACCTTCCTGGTTTTGAGAGAATTTCGATATTTACCTTACGTGACAGAAAGTTCAAATACCCGAGTAACAGTGATTATTATAATTTGTCTATGTACTAACGTGACACGTTCTTACAAACAATCTTTACCACTACAGTAAATCTTTGATTTTAGTCCTCACTAATATGTATTCCTTGAACTCTAACTGTATAAAGTCGTGATTCATTAAAATTCTAAAGTCCTCAGTGAATTGAAGAGGTTCATATCCAAGGAAGTAGACATTTTGTCCTTAGTATTATTATGATGTGCCCAATAATACTTCTAACTTACTCTGACAGACTTCGTAGATCGAGTCTTTGGATGTGTCTTTTATTTGCGAGTCACTTCCATTGGTTACGACAAAACCACACGTACCTCACTGTTTTCATTACTCCTTTTTCCTAAAACTGAAACTAATCCTCTAGTCAGATCTTTAAATATATCCTTTACTGAATTATAGATTTTGATGTTCAAAATGTCCTTTGGTCTCCGTCTACATTTTACATCTATCTTCCTATCATTGACCTTAAATTTGATTTTGGGGGTTCTTACCCACCTCTTATTTCCGTCTGATATGTGTAATTTGTTATAAAATCGTACACCCTCTACTAAGATATTGAGTCTTTCCACTTCTCCTTGACCTTCCACGTATAACAAGAGTTCAACACGACGAGTGATACTATCGGTAATCTCCGTATACTGATACATTAAAATTTACATTTAATAAATGTTTATTTCTTTTAAATTTTTAGTTCACGAATGGTCAGTGTACAGTTTAAGAATTATCGATGTATATGGATCACCAACCACGTAACTCGTCTCATCTTTTGTAAACGTAACAACGTCTTTTAATATACTCTATCACGATAGAGGTCTCTTTCCGTCCCCCGATGTATATAAACCCACACACTAAAGTTAGAGTCCCTTTTGAAGATGAAAGAGTGTAATAACGTAAATAAGTAAATAAAAGGGGAAGGTATAAGGGTTGAAAAGTGACTTATATAAACCGTCTTTTAGTTCTTTTCAAAACACCATTCGTCATAAAATCCTTTCAGAGGTTTTACAGGTGACGACCGTACACGTAGGTTATGTTAGTGGGGTGGGAACTCACACCCACGACACGACACGAATCAGAGAGTCAGTGCAGACTAAGAAACGTGGGGACACCTGACATCGGGTGGTCCGAGGACACAGGTACCCCTAAGAGGTCCGTTCTTATGACCTTATCCAACGGTACGGGAGGAGGTCCCCTAGTAGGGTTGGGTTCCTAGTTTGGGTCCAGAGGGTGTAACGTCCGTCTAAGAAATGGTTGACTTAGTGCTTCCTTGGGTTCTTATGACCTCACCATCGGATAAGGAAGAGGTCCACTAGAAGGATTGGTTCTTTAGTTTGACTCCAGAGGACGTAACGTCCGTCTTAGAAATGGTCGACTCGATGGTCCCACCCGGAATAGATTAGTCCACTCGGGGAGATTTTCTTCCAAATCTTTATTCTCTCTCTTCAATCTCCAAGTTTCGTTGTCTCTGTCTGTAAAGGAACGACCGGAACTACATCGTTTAACGTTAAAACATCTCTATAGGAACACCTTTCATTATTTGTCCATGTAAGATTCTTGACTCTCGTCGGGGTCAGTTATCGGTCTTTCTTTTGAGTCTGGAGTCAGCATGTACATTTTCCTTGACTCAAGAAGATTGTTGGACTTACGGGTACCTTCGTTTGGGACTGTGAGTTTACTCTAGCGTATGTAACGGTCGGGGAATTATAATTGGAACCTCCCGAGATTCGTCTCTTGAGTCGACTCTATACGTATCAAAAGACTGTATGTCTTTTCACTCTATTCTTTACCATAACGAAAGTCGATTCACGCATTATGTGAACACGTCATTGTCTTTCGATTGATCGGGGATCATTGTGTTGGTGTGTGTGTGTGAACGGACGTGAGTATGTGTGAGTGAAAAAAAGAGGAAATTTCGTGTTATTGACATTTTACGTCGCACTGAAATAAAATGACCCTATTTTCCAAGTTTCTTTTGTACAAGTTTTAAAACGACGACCGAAACTGTCCCCTGATCCTTCTCAACTCCGTTAATTGGTCCTGAGGTCGTGATAGTGGACGAAAAAAGTCTATCCTAGTTGACATGAACTGAAGGATGTTGAAACTCTTTCCATTATTTAAAAGTGACATTGTTGCTCTTCAGTGGTTTTCACAAACTACTGACGACTTTACGTGGTTTAATAGTGTACGACACCGACTTTAACAAGAGAATCCAATTTTGCAACAGGGGGTTTCGGGGATAATTTTACACTACACAATGTACCACTCACCCATCTCTCCCTTCTCAAGAGGACCTTTGGATGACGATGGAATTGTGTTCGACTTAATAGTGAAAGATTATCTTTTCTCCGAGCTTCGTTTATCTATCCCTCCAATGCCTCCTCTTCTTTTTACTTCCAGTTCTCGATGACGGTGTCGTCCGTCCAGACCTACCCACGGAGTCCTCCTTCCAGTGTGACTCACCGCCAGTGACCTTGTGTTCGTCCTCTGGATCGACCTCCCTGAGCCGAAGTCTTGCCCGTCCACTTCTGCTTCTGCTCTGAATAGACGAAATATTAAACCACGTGACAGGGGGCTACCCATTTCGGTGGAAAATCAGTTTGTGTAAAATAGAGGAGACTACTTCCTTTAAAGACTTCTTCTGACGAAGGGATTGACCGAGAACTGTCCTTGAACTCCTTAGGGACTTGTTTGCTCCAAACTTCTCTCGTTCTCTTGTGTTGATTGAAACGGTGACTACTTGAAACAGTGTCAATAAATAGTCTCCTCCGTGTCTTCCGACCTTAAGTCTAAATCTGTACTTACCTCAACCTCTTCGAGATATGTCAGTCGTTTTTGTTCTCGCTGACAACTGACACCGAGTCTAGTACTTAGGAATAACAGTTTAAGTCCGAATTTAACTTCTTTCATTCGTTTTGGTGATCTGGTAAGTCCATACTGGATTTAGTTTAGGGATACTAATAAGTCACTTTCACTCTTTATCTGAGTCCCTAATCTAGACTATTTGTCTCAGGGTCTTCTTGATACCTACCTCCAAACACTGTAACATGTCCTCCGTCCCTAGTTCTGGTAGGAGTTCTTTTTCTTTACGTTTTTCCGTTTTACCAACACTCTCCTCCAGAATGTTTATCGACTCTTTTCTTCTCTTCGATTTCCGTTTCCTCTTTTCTTTTCTATATGGGTAAACTTTCGTCTCAAGGTTTGTTATCGTTTCTCTTTATTCTTTCGGAAGAAGTTACTAGTCACGTTTCTTTATCTCCTTTTGTTATCTTACCCTTTCTCTATCTCTAGAGAAGTTCTTTGTAAAGTACGTTTTTGTCCGTGTTATTTTCTGTCTACACCATACCTGGATTTTCTTCGTCTTCTATAATTCTTTTCCACCGTTGTTATGTGTCTTCTTGATATGTTTTTTCTAGAAACACTGGGGCAATTGGTACCATCACACTAGTGAGTGGATCTCGGTCTGTAGGACCTTACACTTCAGTTCACCCGAATCCTTCGTAGTGATACTTGTGTCGTTCACCTCCACTATCTTAAGGTCAACTCGATAAAGTTTAGGATTTTCTACCACGACACTTTCACGGTCTTTTAAACCTTTTGATCCGTCACCGGTGTCCTGACATTTTCCAGTAAAAGTAAAGTTAGTGTTTCTTTCCGGTATGGTTTTTCACGAGTAGAAGATATGTTAACGCAAGTAGAGTGTGTGATTTCATTACGAGTTTTAAGAGGTTCGGTCCGAAGTTGTCATATACTTGACACTTGAAGGTCTACAAGTTTGACCTAAAACTTTTCCGTCTCCTTGGTCTCTAGATTAACGGTTGTGGACAACCTAGTAGCTTTTTCGTTCTTCAAGGTCTTTTTGTAGTTGAAGACGAAATAACTCATACGGTTTCGGAACCTTACACACCTAGTGTTGTTTGACACCTTTTAAGAAGTTCTCTACCCTTATGGTCTGGTGGACTGGACGGAGGACTCTTTAGACATACGTCCATTTCTTCGTTGTCAATCTAAACCTGTACCTTGTTGTCTAACCAAGGTTTAACCCTTACCTCATGTAGTTCCGACATATAACAGTGGGACGAATCGATTGAATATACGTCTCATGTAGTACTCTTACTACCTGACCAACTGTATGTTCGACCTTAGTTCTAACGGTCCTCTTTATAACTATTGGAGTCTATGTGTCTACTGTTGGACTAATACCGTCTTTCGCTTCTTCTTGGTTTCTCGGGGAACTACTTTCACTTTCTCCTCTCACTTTTTCAACCGAATTTTGAGTCGTAAGTCTCTTGATTCTAGTACTGTAGACCAGGGTAGTGAAGTACCGTTTATCTACCCCTTTGTCATCTTTGTCACTGTCCGAAATATAAACCCCCGAGGTTTTAGTGACGTCTACCACTGACGTCGGTACTTTAATTTTCTGTGAACAAAGAACCTTCTCTTCGATATTCGTTTGATTTATAGTATAATTTTTCGTCTCTACAATGAAACGGTTTTTTTCCAGGTAGAGGAGTTTCGATAACAAAAAGGTCATCAGTACATACCTACATTCTCAACCTGATATTTCTTTCGACTCGTGACTTCTTATCTACGAAAACTTGACACCACAACCTCTTCAGAGAACTGTCGGGGAACCTGAAGTTGCTCTAGGTTGGTTGCTAGAGGGAGACTTGACTCAGTAATTTATTTTAAAGACTCACTCGTTCGAAGACACCAAAGGACGGAGGAGTCATCAAGACAAGTCAAGGAGCCAGCACACGTTAAGATACGTTGAGTACCTGACGTCGTGCGGTCCGGAGGGACAGATAGTGTTTGAGGTCCTCAAATGAGTTTGAGTACAGGTAACTCAGGCACCACGGTAGGTTGGTAGAGTAGGAGACAGTAGGGGAAGAGGAGGGCGGAAGTTAGAAAGGGAGAGTCCCAGAAAAGTTTACTCAGTGAAGAAGTGTAGTTTGTCTGTTTCATAACCTCAAAATCGTAGTCGTACGTAGGAAGGTTACTGATAAGTCCTGACTAGAGGAAATCCTACCTGACCAACCTAGAGGAACATCAGGTTCTCTGAGAGTTCTCAGAAGAGGTTGTAGTGTCAAGTTTTATTAATTAAGAAACCGTGAGTCGAAAGAAATACGAGGTTGAGAGTATAGGTAAGTACTGGTGACCTTTTTGATATCGAAACTGATCTGTCTGTAAACAACCGTTTCGTTACAGAGACGTAAAATTATACGACAGATCTAATCAGTATTGAAAGGAAGGTTCCTCATTCACAGAAAATTACAACCGACGTCAGTGGTAGACGTCACTAAAACCTCACGGGTATTTATTTCGGACAGTGACAAAGGTGACAAAGGGGTAGATAAACGGTACTTCACTACCCTGGTCTACGGTACTAGAATCAAGAGACTTACAACTGAAAATTCGGTTGAAAAGTGAGAAGAGAAAGTAAAAGTAGTTCTCCGAGAAATAAAGAAGAAGCGAAAGACGGCATTCACACTACAGTAGACGTATAGACTCCAATAGCTAGAAAGAGGACCGTTAGAACTAAGGTCTAACACACAGTTGGTCACGTCGTAAAGAGAACTACATGAGACGTATATTAAAGTTAATAGTGTTACTGTTATATATCGGAACTGTATTAGGAAAGGGATAAACCTTGGTCAAACAACAAGGTACAGGTCAAGATTGACAACGAAGAAATGCACGTATAGTTAAATAGTTCTCCGTCCAGTCCACCAGACTATACGGGTAGAGAACTTCTTAAAAGGTGTCAAACAACACTAGGTGTGTAAGTTTCTGAAACCACATCAGTTATTTCGTCTTCAGCTACAAAAAGACCTTGAAGAACGAAAAAACTACTAGGTTGTCTACGACCTTTAATCTAGAGACCAAGGAGACGGAAAAGATTTAGGTCGAACTTGTAAACCTTCAAGTGTCGAGTGTAAGACAACTTCGGACCGTACCTCTTAAAACTCGTAATGAAAAGATCACACACTCTACTCATGTTAATACGTCATCAAACTCGTTAAAAACCGTAACAGAAAGAAACACTAACCTTACTTTTGTACAAAAGGTCAGGACACCGGTGGTGACTCAAAAGACTTAAACTCCAGTATAGCTCACGTCGTGAAAGTGTCGTAGAAAAAAAATTCCTAAACTTTATCGAGTTGACTTTAAAGTAATGGTCATTAAGGACGGAGGATAAGGGAAAAATTTTTCATGGAGACTTCCCTTTATTAAAGAGTTGCTATTATAATAACGGTACATTCTTAATGTATTCTGTGTTATCTAGTTCATACTTTATACTGGTTTAACAAGTGACTTTATCGAAAACTTTTAAGGTTTTGTACCTTGACCCGTTACAACACAAGTTTGAATCGAGTGTTATGAAAACTATTTTATATGGCAAACTTTACACTACAAGAAATTAAGAAAAGTGTATCCAATCGGAATGATAGATCCCTTACACAAGAAACTTGAATCCCTGAGATAAAAAGAAATCTCAGGTAGAGGTTTGATCATAGTACGACTCTTCTCTTATTTAAAAATCACTTATCGACCACTAATAAATTAGTAACGGTAACTCCGGTTCCTAGTTCTGACTACTGATAACGTCCATGTACACTGGGTTGTTATAGGAATCTATGTGTATATATGTGTATTTCTGTGTGTATATCGGGAGTTTATATCTTGATCGGGTACCCTTTTATACTGTTTATAGAACACTAGGAGGGATAAGTACCTCCTTTTTTTTTTCTAATTTTCGTAGTAAAGAAGAGAGGTTCATAGTGGAACTAGGAAGGAAGTTTGTTATGGTATAAGTTAGTAAGATCAAAACTGAATCGTCTTCCAGTAAAACCGTCCTCACTTACAAGGTCGGACTGTATTATAAACTAATTATTTAGTACCTAACGAACAAGTTGGAATATCTTGTTTTAAAGAACCACTGACACAAAGCACGAAGTCAGTTTTCCTCGATGACGTATGAGAAATTTTCAGTACGTAGTAGTGTATAGTCGGTCTTGTGAATCGAAGATATACTGTTAAATATTAAAGGTCTGATTTATATTCTAACCTCGGACACACGAGTCAGTACAGATTGAGAAACACTGGGGTACCTGACATCGGACGGTCCGAGGAGACAGACACCTTAAAAGGGTCGTTCTTATGACCTGACCCTTTAACGGTATAGGATTAGGTTCCAGAGGAAGACTAGGTCCCTAGTTTGTATACAGAGGACACAGAGGACGTAACATCCATCTACGAAATGGGGATTCGGTAGTCCCTTCAGTATACTACTTATCCTTGTACGTTTAGTTGTACTTCTGAGTACTGATTCTATACAACCGTTTTTAATCCATCTCCTTCCTTAAGACCCGTTGTGATGGTAAGTATTTGACATTCTCTCTAAAGTCTTGTGATAAAGTTCAGTACCGACTGACACGTTGGGATGCCTGTCGTTGGGTAGTCCGAGGAGACAGGTGCCCTAAGAGATCCGTTCTTATGACCTCACCTAACGGTAATAAATGAGGTCCATGGAACTTTCCTTTCAATACTGGTTGGATCTATCGTATAAGTTTTCGTCTCTGTGATGCAACGGTTGTTTCCAGACAGATCAGTTCCGATACCAAAAAGGTCATCAGTACATACCTACACTCTCAACCTGACACTTCTTTCGACTCGTGGCTTCTTGACTACGAAAACTTGACACCACAACCTCTTCTGAGAACTCTCAGGGAACCTGACGTTCCTCAAGGTTGGTCAGGTAAGATTTCGTCTAGTCAAGACCCATAAGAAACCTTCCTTACTACGATTTCGACTTTGAGGTCATGAAACCGGTGGTGTACACTTCTCAACTGAGTAATCTTTTCTGAGACTACGACCCTCCCTAACCCCCGTCCTCCTCTTCCCCTGCTGACTCCTACTCTACCGACCTACCGTAGTGACTGAGCTACCTGTACTCAAACTCACTTGAGGCCCTCAACTACTACCTGTCCCTCCGGACCGCACGACGCTAAGTACCCCAGCGTTTCTCAACCTGTACGGACTTGCTGACTTGACTGACTGACTGACTGGGTATTTATTCACTAATTTCTATCATAGTGAAGTCACAGAAATGTCCTGTGTAAATGAAGAGTCGTTTATACTTAAATCTTTCTTTCTTAGTTTTGTTCTATAAATTCTTTCTTAGTTTTGGTCGATAATCAGGAATCATGTCGACAATCGACATGACGAAAGTCATGTTTCGTCGTTTCTATCGTAATAGAACAGGAACGAGAAGAGAAGTCGGTGTATATAATGACATAATTAAGTGAAAAAGACACATTGTATACTGGGGTTTGAAACAGTGAATTCGTGGTTAGTAAATGTAAAGAGTCAACCTACTGAACCCGGTCCAAATCGACCGGTCAAGAGGACAGAGTCGACCCAAGTTGACGTGTAGACACTACTTGTCGGTCCAACCGAAGTCGTCCGACAAACTCCTACCGGAACCGACCTTCCCAACTGAAGTGAGGAGTCCCAGAGAGTAAAAAGTCGTCGAGTCGAGTACAAACAAGTGTGTCACCAACCTACTCGAGGACCCTTTCACTCTTCACGGTTCCGAAGAGCCACATACGAGTCTCAACCGGGTAAAGAAGACGACATAGGATGACCTGTTTCATTCAGTGTTTCAGTGGGGACTAAGTTCTGAATCATTTATCTGAACTAAAGAAGTACCCTTCTCGACTTTTCGGTATAAAAATTACAATTCCTAGGACCCCTCCCCCTTATTAACATCCGTACAAATGTTAGATGATAGGTTCGTTCTTTTAATCGCTATGGTTCCCTGGAAAAGTATGTTTCTACCCGTTTTATTTCCCGTCTTTACCATACCTGGATTGTCCCCGTCTTCTATAATTCTTCTCCACCGTCGTTATATGTCTTCTTGATATGTTTTTTCTAGCAGTGCTGGGTCTGTTGTTACCACCACACTAGTGAGTAGATCTCGGTTGTAGGATCTTACACTTCAGTTCATCCGGAACCCTTCGTAGTGATACTTGTTTCGATCACCTCCACTACCTTAAGGTCAACTCAATGAAGTTTAGGATTTTCTACTACGGCACTCCCACGACGTGAGTTATACGGTTGTTTAAACCTTTTGAGTCGTCACCGGTGTCCTGACCTTATCCAGTCAAAAGTAAGGTTAGGGTTCCTTTCCGTTATGGTTTCATTACTACTTTTAAGAGATTCAGTTCTAAATTGTCATGTACTTGACACTTGAAGGTCTACAAGTTTGACCTAAAACTATTCCGTCTCCTGGTCTCTAGTTTAACGGTTATAGGCAACCTAGTAGTTTTTTCGTTCTTCAAGGTCTTTTTGTAGTTGAAGACGAAATAACTCATACGGTTTCGGAACCTTACACACCTAGTGTTGTTTGGTCTGGTGGACTGGACGGAGGACTCTTTAGACATACGTCCATTTCTTCTTTCCCACTATGGGATATTCGTATAAAAAGTGACGAAGAGAAAAACGATTTACTTTATAAAGACAGAACTTTCACAAAGTCCCAATTTCAAAATACAATCCGACTAAAATTCTAAATGATACTGTGGAACTACAATATGAACAAACGGTAAGTAGGTCGGTAAGCAGGTAATTAGGTAGGTAGGTAGGTAGGTAGGTGGGTGAGTAGTTAGGTAGATAAAAAAAACAAAAACTCTTCCCATTTTACTAAAGAATTACAAATTGAATATGTTTGAACATTTGATATTTCGTATGTCTTCTTTCAGTAGATCTGTACTGTAGATGAAGTGTCCAAAAACTCTCAAAATTCCGTTACGAGATCTTGTCACGGACCACATTAGTGAGTTATTTGTAAATAATAGTAATTTTAATCAAGAAAAGAATGTTCTTCAAATCTTAAAGAGTACTATAGAAGAGTAAATAAATGAAACTTTATACTGGTAGAAGTATTTTGGAACATTTTGTGATAAGAAAAATATCATTAAGAAGTATTGAAATTTTAGGTCTAAAAAAATATTTTATAAAGAGCAAAAATTCAGAAAAGACAAAATATAAGGTTGTGGAAGTGTAAGGAAAGAATTCCCACTACAACTACCGTTCAATCGATTTAACATCTTACGATGTTTACTGTAGTTTATAGGGAACGTAAGTGTCTAAGTTCCTGAGGGTTCACAAGTCTTCCTCCTTTCCATTCCCGAGTTCGACGGAGGACAGAGAGTTCGACGTCATTGGGACTGGACCATAGTACTACTAATTATAAAGAAGGACGTTTACCGAAACTCGTCTTCGAAGGAACTTTATACTTCAAATGGTTCGTAATTTGCTATAAAATTTTCGTTTCGAAACCTCAAAATAATCCGAGTTTTGGACCGTACCAATCAAGATCTGGATACTGGGACAAGTTCAACAAAACTTCAGTGGTAAAGGAGTAAACGTTTACCTACCGATCAGTAGAACTTTCCCCATTACGGTCAAAACTTCACCCCCTTCGTATTAGGTCTGACTTAATCAAACTTTTCGTTTACTTTATGAGCCTTCAGTTACCTTTTACCCGTCCGATGATTAAGTCATTAAATTGACTTTATCGTTTTACCTATTCTGTCTCCCTTTGTACCTTGGTTTATACGAAACACCACTACCACCAACAAAGAAAAGAGAGTCTAACATCCCTGACACTGACGTACATATTGGAGTCTTATATGTATATATAACTCTAAAATACATACGATACACACACACACACACACACACACACACACAAACATATCAATCTTACCTTTTTAGTCTCTTCTCTCTGATCTTTATGTTTTCTCTTTCCGCTATGGACCTATTTTCTTGTTTACCCTGTCTGTCGTGATCACATCCCTAATCAAATCCCTCTTCTTTAAGGAGATCACATGCATACGTAATCAAACGGATGATCCCGACGGTCGTGTTTATGGTGTCTGACCTGTGCACCGAATTTCTTCTCTTTAAAAAAGGGGAATTAAGAATTCCGATCTTCAGGTTCTAGATCCAGAGTCGTCTCAATTAAAGAAGACTCCAGAGAGACAGACCGAACGTTTGTAATCAGAAAAATGAAGACGGAGGTATGTTAAAAAGGAAACATGCACAGACACAGAATAAGACAAAAATATTCCTGTGGTCAGTATAACTTAATCTCGGGTAGGAATATGGGAGCAAAAATGGAAGTAAATTAATGTAAAAATTGCTCGGACAGAGGTTTATCCCAGTGTGAGACTCCATTACCCTTAATCCTAAAGTTGGAACTTTAAATACAAAACAAAAGAAAAAAACCTCTCCCTTACTCCCCCGTATTAAATCGGGTATTGTTTTAGATGTCCGACTTTTCTACCACCACTACTTCTTTTAAACATTACCTTTTAATCCTTCCACTTTTTGAAGACGAATCATTACGGAAAAAAAAAAAAAAAAAAAATTATTTTCGTCTCCAGTAGACGTTTCTCACTCCTCTTTCACCTCTTAAACCTCTGACCCTCTATACTAGAAAGGGACAAGTTTGTTTCATTCCAATCTGGAAATTTGGTCGATAAGATCTTGGAAGAAAGATCTAAAAAGTAAAGGCTAGATGGTACTAAACAAGGAATCTTATTAAATTAAAAGACAAATTTAAAGTGAAGAAGTACCTCCGGAAAGACTGATAAGATAGATTTTAAGGGGGAAATAAAGGGTTTAAAAATTGTACTGTGTCGTTAATTGAGGACTTTACTATGTCACAAACCAAACTTTCTTGTGCACTTGTTTGTTGTATAACTCTATATAATTTAAACCGGAATTACATGACGATTACGTTCAAGGTACTACCCCTCTGTATGTAAAAAAAAAGTACCGATACAGTTGGCAATGGATCTTATAAAATTCTTACGACATCATTAATATCATTCTATTAGTTGTTTAAGTAACTTGATTTTCTACGACTTTGTGCGTTTCGATAGTCTCACACCCCTACTTAGTTATGGGGAATGGATGTATTCAAATTAACCCCTTTTTTAGATAGTAAAGTAGGATTACTTTATAAAAAGAGGACAGTAGGAAAGTTTTGAATCTTCATAGACATTATAAAAATAAAGATAAAAAGGAAATTCTGACACTAATATATTCTTCTCGTACCCGTTAAATACAGTACGGATAAGTGACCGTTTTTTTTAATCTATAAATCCGAAGGGATCGTCGAGTCTCCAATTTCGTAGACGGACCTTACGACCTCTGGACCCAAGCTAGGGACCCAGCCCTTCTAGGGGACCTCTTCCTTTACCGTTGGGTGAGATCATGAGAACGGACCTCTTAGGGTACCTCCCTCCTCGGACCATCCGATGTCAGGTACCCGAGCGTTTCTCAGCCTGTACTGACTCACTGAAGTGAAGTGAGTGAATACATATAATTTTTTTAAACTTCCACTCCGAATCGAGATTTCCTCACATAGATATTCAATATGGTATGAGGGATACGTTTTCGAGTGTGTATGAGTGTAAGTATGTGTATGAGTAGTATTTCTTGTGACTTTTGTTCGAAAGAAACATGACTTTTGTTATCAACTGGACGTTGTGTCCGGAAGTATATTTAATTCTGAAAATCTTTCACTTCCAACCTTCATTTATTCTTTCTTTCTCTCTTTCTTTTCCTCTCTGGCTCCCTTCCTCTTTCCTTTCTTCCCGACCGTTTCGAACTACAACCCAGGTAATTTGAAAAGTATAATGGGACATGTAAATAAAAGGATATACAAACTTCATGAAATAATCTTTGTCTTTATTGTACTCTTGAAAATCCCGTTAATTATTTTATATGTATTGAGAATGCAGGATCGAAAGGTGTCCTACTTTCTGAACTCAGTATACAATCTTTGAAAAGTCAAAGAATTCCGGTTATGAACTTTTCAAGCCTAAACGGACATTAATCAGTACTACGAGGTTTCTATTTTTATTACAAGAATTCTTTATAATTCTTATTTTTACTACTACTGACACGGGTAAAGAAGGGAACTCTCAGTTAAGGGGAGTGGGTGAGGTTCGGTGGAAGTAAAAGTGTACCAGGGGTAAAGGGATAAATTGTAGGTACAATGTAGTGGTCTAGTTATCGTATAGTCGAAGACCTTCGTAGGTTGAGGTTATTTTCTTGTACTCTAAAAACTCGTTCCTGCAAGTCGAAGGGAACCGATTGATATACCGAAATCTGTGAAGTAAATGACAGAGAGACGGAGTTAAGAGAAGTGACTATTTGACCCCATTTAATATTTTGATACGAAAAACGTTGTGTCATTTAACAAAGGTACTGAGTAATATCTATCCCGAGTGTTAAACTTCTCGTGACAGGATCAGAAGACAAACTGACAAATCGTCAAAATAAAAAAACAATATTTTTATCAACTATTTACACTTATAAGAATTAATTTATATGTATGTCAATATTTCCTTGTACTAATAGTCCTTTCATACCCAGAGACTAAAGGAATAATATGTTTCGGTCTTTACCGTTGGGTGAGGTCATAAGAACGGACCTCTTAGGGTACCTGCCTCCTCGGACCACCCGATGTCAGGTGCCCCAGTGTTTCTCAGCCTGTGCTGACTCATTGAAGTGAAGTGAAGTATTTATTTGTTTGTATATAGTTATACCAATGTAAAGACCTATTTATAATGGTTTTAAGAGTAGTTTTTCATTATAAGTAAATGAGTTAGAAATACCAGTACATGAAGTCAGAGAAAACTCAATCGTTCATAATGAATTCTAGGAATTTAGACTAAATACCTAGTGGTTGTGTTAGTTCAAAAGTATGGACTTTCTAATGTGGGACTCAAAGACGTTTCGTGGTTGTATTTTCGAAGGAACATTCAGAGGGACTATATCGATCGGTGAAAGGTGTGCGAGGACCCTTGTAATTGACAGTGTTCCGTGGTTGTCGGACCTAAATTTTTCTTGTGTGTATTTGTGAAGATGGTTGAACCGTTCTCGACAATACTGGAATTCTAACAGTCCCATACTGATTAAACTAATACGGAGTCAAAGTGTGAATATTTGTTTGTTTTTATTTACTGTCATCCTCAGTTAACAGTATTCGTGTCGTTGACTTGACCCGAAGTTAAAAATGTTGTTCTCTTATCACTAACTTAGACACTATCCTGAGTTGAGTACTTTTTGAATCTACACACACACACACGGACACATACACACAGACACACTTCCTCTCTCTCTTTCTGTCTCTAAAACGAAGTAGAGAATAGATTGTTTGTATTTATCTATAACCGTTCTAATTACTCTTCAGTACGTAGTTGATAAGGTTCAACGTACTTCTCTCTATCTATACTTTTTATAGTTGATTTTTACGGAAAACAAAAGTCATTAAATCACGGACTAATCTAACCCGTAGTGAACTTGTTGGCATGTCCTTTGTTGAGGTGTAATGACTCGTGACGACATAATCCCTGAGAGTATTGTTAAGGAGTCAAAACAAGTATATCGTTCAATTCGCGGACCTTTCAACCGAAGTTGTGTCAACAAAACGTCTACTCCTTTGACCTTGTGGTTATCAATTAATTGAAGGGGTCTCGGTGTGTTGATTGTAGCCACTATACTGTAATTTTGGGTTAAGACGACTTTACGTGTCAGGTGTAAGACAAGTAATTTGTTCATACAGTTGATTTAATTTGTTTAAGTTTTGTATCATATATTATAGCTCAAAACAAAGAGAATATAGTCGAGGTTACTATTCTAATTCTTAATCCAACTTTACAATAAAGATTTAAAGTAAACTTACAAGACAAAACTGAGGACTCACCTTGTGTAGTGGATAGTGTAATATATATTAAGGAACCAGATCTGTTAAATCTTAAGATAATTTACGAGATAACTTGTGGGTTAGTAAAGTATGTATTTTAAATAAAAGAGATATTAAGTCAACGTGAACACTGTTAAATATAGATTAAGTACATAGAAATCACGGATCAGTTAATAATACTACGGTAATCTTATAATTATTAAAATATTGTTAAGGACTCAGATCGTACCACCACATCACCCAACTTGTCATCAAGGGTTTTTCTACACATCGAGATTAGACCCAAGGGCATTTACACTGAAACATACCTTTATCACAAAACCGTTCACGTTAATTCAATTTCTAGAACTCTTTTCTAGTAGGAGCTAAATCCCGACTGGGAGTTAGGTTACTGACGACAGAAATAATTTCTCTCTTTTCCCTTCGACTAATATCTCACTGTTACTATACTTCCAGATCTGATCCGAATCTTCCAAAGTCAAGTCAAGTCAACGAGACAGGGCAGACTGAGAAACGCTGGGGTACCTGACGTCGTGCGGTCCGAAGGGACAGCAAGTGGTTGAGGACCTCGAATGAGTTTAAGTACAGATGGTAGAGTAGGAGACGGAAGGGGAAGAGGAGGGTGGAAGTTAGAAAGGGTCGTAGTCCCAGAAAAGGTTACTCAGGCAAGAAGCGTAGCCCACCGGTTTCATAACCTCAAAGTCGTAGTCAAGAAGGTTACTTATAAGTCCCGACTAAAGGAAATCCTACCTGACCAACCTAGAGGAACGTCAGGTTCCCGGAGAGTTCTGAGAAGAGTTGTGGTGTCAAATTTTCGTAGTTAAGAATCTTCTAAATCTACACAATAAGTAGATATCCGGTTCCTTAAGGTTCCTGACGGTCCTTGATGGTCTTCGTTCCTCTCTCTGTACCTTGTATGAAATCTGAGGTCTTTCTAAGTTGAGACCACTGTAGAACTAAAATCTGGAGACTCAAGACCTTGACACTCTTTTATTTAAAATCAAAAAGATTAGGTGGTTCAGACACTATTATACAATGTCATCGGGACCCTTTACTTATATCTTTCTGATTGTAAAGGGAAATACTGTCTTTTTATATAAATTAACTCGATAGGTAGGTTAAATAAAGTTTCCACCTAGATTTCACTGGAGAGAGAAAAGTTCAACCATAAATTTTAATCATTTTTGAGAGTTGGTATTTTTTTTATTTTACTATATTACCATAAATATCGTTGTACCTACTTGGATCTTTAATAGAATGATTCACTTCAGTCTGTCTCTTTCCATTCGTAGTACACTATCGATTTTTATACTATGTTTACTTAGATAAACATTTTGTCTTTTTCTGAGTGTCTGTATCTTTTGTTTGAATACCAATGGTTTCCCCTTTCTGTTCCCCTCTCTATTAAAACCTTTATCCCTAATTATCTGTACTTGATGGTATATATTTTATCTATTTGTTGTTCCTGGATGACATGTTGAGTCTCTTGATATAAGTTATAGAAGATTATTGGATATTACCCTTTCTTAAACTTTTTCTTATATGTATATATGCATATATATACATTGATTTTAGTGAAACGACTTGTGAAATTATATGGTAATATTTAGTTGAAATTAATTCAATTATTATCTTCGTCAATAGTCTTGTTGGGAGGTCTTATGTCCTTACCCAACGGTAAAGGAAGAGGTCCCCTATAAGGTCTGGGTCCCTAGATTGGACATAGAGGACGTAACCGTCCTCCTAAGAAATGGTGACTCGACAGACCCTTCGGGTAGACTTTTAGGATTGTCATGGACAAGGTATCCCGACATCAACATTAGTTCTCTCTTTTGTGTAATTGACGAATCGGATTCATTCGTGAACGTATTAGTCAAAAATCATTCACCACCATCGAAAATTAATGACAATAATGACAATGTGTAGGAAATATTAGAACAGAGTATTGTAGGACCGTTGATTTGAATGTTGAGTACAAGTAGACGGTAAAAGTTTTGTCAAAGTGTTAAAAACCAATCATACAACGGAAACAGATATTAAAGAAAGAAGTGTTGAAAGTGTGGTAAGAAATACATTTGAGGACTGTATAAAAAATTCCTAGGTTTGGTCGATAATGAAGGAGATCGTTTTGAACTGTTCCGTCTCAAAGTCTGAAGGACTTAACACGATGTTATCGGGAATCTTCATAATGAGAGAATACGAGGAGTACAGCATAGTATCTATAATTCCCCTCACACAGGGAGGGTTATAATGTCTCAGACAGGAAAGACGGTTTAATTTCGTTTTCAAGATAAATGGTAAAGACTATGAACCTAGTAAAGGATTGTGTAACCCATCATTCATTTGTAAATTAGTTACTTTCATTTAATTACTTTAACATGTTAAAGTTTCAGGTAAAAGTAAGATCAAAACCGAGGTTATTACTTCTTTATGAAATATAGTCTGATTAGAAGGGTGATTCTTTTTGATATTTGAGACTTAGTTTGAAAATTTTCCGTTGTTGATAAACTTTCGTGATCCCTTACGGGTTTCCGACTTTAACCTTCACTACGGTGGTTTTTCGTTCCCGTAATGTAACTCACTTCTAGATACAAATATACAAATAAGGGGGGTGGAGGTGGGGCCCCGTAAAGGAACAGACGTACCGACCAGTCAACTTGAGTTCGTTTTTCGGTTTCACAGTAACCAAACCTAAGAATCTCCTACCGTGAGTCCCGACAATCATATCGACCTTTAACTTCCCCCTTTCACGGTCTTTCCTCTGTCCGTGTCTCTCTTTTCGGGGCTTTAGAGATCGTAACCGAATTGTAAATTCAATGTGTCTATATCCTGTCTGAGGGTTTTAGAACGTGGTCCCTTCTAAACATTTCTATAAAGTCGACTACAGGTGTTGTTTCTGTTTTCTATGCTTCAAAATTAAGACAACACAATCTTCTGAAACTACTCGTCGAACCCGTAAGGTAATTTCGGGGTCCTGTCAATTCGGAATTCTCTTTTCTATAGTCGGGATCTGATTTGTATTGGAATTCTGATTCTCGTTTTAGTTTTGTTCGGTAGGAAGGTATACTTTGATAGGTTTACTTTGGTTATGAAGTATATGAGTCCCAGATAGAAATTAACGATCTCGTTTTAGTTGTGAGAAATCTCCTTCTATTATCTTGTAAGTCATAGATATCATATAATAGGTACTATGGGTTACGTATTATTTTAATGATCCGTATGTTTCTTTGTCCTTTTACACTATTGTATCAGGTACCTATTGACTTGGTTAGTTTTATCTGGGTGTTTATTTTTGTTTGACGGTACCTAAAGTGAATACCCATTTAAAGATAAATTTCTGTTCCTTATAATAGTCTTTATTTCTCACCATGAAAGATTATTGTTTTCAAAATTAGAGTAGTCTTTAGGTAGTGTCTCGGAGTTCTATGGATAACGTGTTGTCCATCTTGTTTTCCTCCTTTTTTACGTGGATTTTAGATTACCCTATAAAATTGTCAGAAAAAATCATTAACTGTTTTATTGATAAAATTTGATAGTTATTCTTATGTCTTATGAACTTGTTATGGTAGTTGAGAGAACTAAATTAGATATAAATATCTTGAAATAGGAGTTGTAGACACAGTACATAATAAGAGTGTACACCCACCTTGTCAATGGTTTTATCTGGTATACGACTTGATATACGGAATTATGTCGAGTCTTCTTATTTGAAATATCGCACACATTACACTACCGTTCCCTTAATTTAGTTTTCAGTTATTAGTATTCAATGGACCTTTTCAAGGTTTATAAATCTTTAATTCGTTGTATGAGGTTTATCAATATCCAATTTATTCTTTATGGTTCTATTTACTGGTTAGATCTATCGTATAACTTTTCGTCTCTGTAATAAAAAGGTTGTTGCCAGGTAGATCAGTCCCGATACCAAAAAGGTCACCAGTACATACCTACATTTTCAACCTGACACTTCTTCCGACTCGCGGCTTCTTAACTACGAAAACTTGACACCACAACCTCTTCTGAGAACTCTCAGGGAACCTGACGTTCCTCTAGGTTGGGTAGGTAAGATTTCCTCTAGTCGGGACGTACAAGAAACCTTCTTTACTACGATTCCGACTTTGAGCTCATGAAACCGGTGGAGTACGCTTCTCAACTGAGAAACCTTTTCTGAGACTACGACCCTCCCTAACTCCCGTCCTCCTCTTCCGCTATTGTCTCCTACTCTACCGACCTACCATAGTGACTGAGATACCTACACTCAAACCCACTCGAGACCCTTTACCACTACCTGTCCCTGCGGACCGCACGACGCTAAGTACCCCAGCGTTTCTCAGCCTATACTGACTCACTGACTTGACTTGACTTCTATTTAATTTTTTATAAAACTTACTTTACGTTAATTTTATTTTATGTTTTTTTAATTTTTATCTTGATGGTAAACTAGGTCGGTAGGGTGAGGATCCGTATATAGGTCTCTTTTGGTATTAAGTTTTTTATGTAAGTGGCGTTACAAATAACGTCGTGATAAATGTTATTGGTCCTGTAGTTTCGTGGGATTTACAGGTTGTTGTCTTCTTATCTATTTCCTCTCTACCATGTATATATTTACCTTATAATAAGTCCGTAATTTTTCTTGTTTATCACGGTAAAGATCGTTGTACCTAACAGTAGGACTCGTTCGGTCTTTGTCTTTTTTTTTATAGCATACTATGGCGAATATACACCTCAGAAAATTTTTCCCCATGATATTCGTATAAATGTTTTGTCTTCGGTGTCTACACCTTTTGTTTGTACCAATGGTCTCCTATTTACACCCCCCTCTCTATATGACCCTCTGACCTTATCTGTATAGAGTCAAGTCAATTCAACGAGTCAACACAGGCTGAGAAACGCTGGGGTACTTAGCGTCGTACGGTCCGGAGGGACAGGTAGTGGTAGTGGGTCTCAAGTGGGTTTGGGTGCAGGTAGCTCAGACACTACGTTAGGTCGGTAGAGTAGGAGACAGTAGGGGAAGAGGAGGACGGGGGTTAGGGAGGTTCGTAGTCCCAGAAAAGGTTACTCAGTTGAGAAGCGTACTCCACCGGTTTCATGACCTCAAAGTCGGAATCGTAGTGAGGAAGGTTTCTTTAGGGTCCCAACTAGAGGAAGTCTTACCTGACCAACCTAGAGGAACGTCAGGTTCCCTGAGAGTTCTCAGAAGATGTGGTGTCAAGTTTTCGTAGTTAAGAAGCCGCGAGTCGGAAGAAGTGTCAGGTTGAGAGTGTAGGTATGTACTGGTGACCTTTTTGGTATCGGAACTGATCTGTCTGGAATCAGCCGTTTCATTACAGAGACCAAAACTTATATGATAGATCCAACTAGTATTGAAAAGAAGGTTCCTCATTCGTAGAAAATTAAAGTACCGACGGCAGTGGTAGACGTCACTAAAACCTCGGGGGTTTTTATTTCAGACTGTGACAAAGATGAGTCTCTTCCGCTACCGTGGGGTGAGGTCATGAGAACGGACCTTTTAGGGTACCTACCTCCTCGGACCATCCGACGTCAGGTTCCCCAGCGATCCTCAGCCTGTGCTAACTCGCTGAAATGAAAGTGAAAAGTGAAAGTACGTAACCTCTTCCTTTACCGTTGGGTGAGGTCACAAGAACGGACGTCTTAGGGTCCCTACCCCCTCGGACCACCGACGGTAGATACCCCAGCGTGTCTCAGCCTGTGCTGTCTTCGCTGAATCGTCGTCGTCGTCGTTGACAAAGATGACAAAGGGGTAGATAAAGGGTACTTCACTATCCTGGTCTACGGTACTAGAAGCAAAAGACTTACAACCCGAAATTCAGTTGAAAAAGTGAGAGGAGAAGGTGAAAGTAGTTCTCCGAAAAATCGAGGAGAAGTGAAAGACGGTATTCCTACCACAGGAGACGTATAGACTCCAATAACTATAAAGAGGGCCGTTAGAACTAAGGTCGAACACGTAGAAGGTATTTTATCTATTGATTATTCTAGGACGACATATCTTGTCCCTTCAGATGAGTCACGAAAAATTACCGGATGTTCTCTTTTCTTTTAATTTTTTACTTCTCACTTATCACACGTAAATCGTGATACCTCCGTAATGAGATGCAAAGTTATCATTTAAACAAAAGAGTCAGAAGTTCTATTGTTTGGAGGTTTTCTAAAAGAAAGAAAAAGTCGGATACCAAGGTTTGGAATAAGTGACTCATATTTTTTCTGTTTATGATGGAGAAAAAGGTAGAAAAAGTATATCAAAAAGGAAGATAAAGTATGTTCTCNTGACAAAGATGACAAAGGGGTAGATAAAGGGTACTTCACTACCCTGGTCTACGGTACTAGAAGCAAAAGACTTACAACTCGAAATTCGGTTGAAAAAGTGAGAGGAGAAAGTGAAAGTAGTTCTCCGAAAAATCGAGGAGAAGTGAAAGACGGTATTCCTACCACAGTAGACGTATAGACTCCAATAACTATAAAGAGGGCCGTTAGAACTAAGGTCGAACACGAAGAAGGTATTTTATCTATTGATTATTCTAGGACGACATATCTCGTCCCTTCAGATGAGTCACGAAGAATTACCGGATGTTCTCTTTTCTTATAATTTTTTACTTCTCACTTATCACACGTAAATCGTGATACCTCCGTAATGAGATGCAAAGTTATCATTTAAACAAAAGAGTCAGAAGTTCTATTGTTTGGAGGTTTTCTAAAAGAAAGAAAAAGTCGGATACCAAGGTTTGGAATAAGTGACTCATATTTTTTCTGTTTATGATGGAGAAAAAGGTAGAAAAAGTATATCAAAAAGGAAGATAAAGTATGTTCTCAACGGGGACGAGGATATATTATAATTGAGGAGGTGAATCGAGGGTAGTGGAGAGTAAACGAGTTGTGAAAGAAAGGAAAAAAAGACGTAATAGTTGCATGTGAAATTCTAATATAAAAGGAAGTCGATAGAGAGGTTGTACAAAGAGAAACAAAGTTTGTGATAAGGTTTTTTTTACCAAAAAAAATTTGTAAAAGATCATTTAGGTATAGATGGTAAATGAGAATTTTGATGAGATTAAACCGAAAGAAGGAATGAAGAGGTAACTTTAATGGAATTACTAACGATTTATGGAGGAATAACAGGTCAGATGTCCTTACGTTTTCATCCTTCAGTCCTTTGTGGACCTCATTGTCCGTTTAAACCGGAACCTTACACCTTACTTCGTCCCGTTTTGGATTATCTCAAAACGGTTCTCTTGCGTGATCAGTATCGTTTGTGGGAGAAGGTTGTTGTGTTCTCTTCTGAGATTTGTACCTGTAGTGGTCTACCAGTTGTAGTTTTATTCTAACTAGTATAAGAAATGTCGGTTTCTACCTCTTCACGATATGTCAGTCGTTTTTGTTCTGGCCCTGGACTGACACCGAGTCTAGTACTTGAGGAACAACGGTTTAAGTCTAATTTAACTTCTTTCATCCCTTTTGGTGATCTGGTAAGTCCATACTGGATTTAGTTTAGGGAATACTAATATGTACCTTCACTCTTTATCTAAATTCTCTGATCTAGACTATCTATCTCACGGACTATTTGATATCTACCTCCAAACACTGTGACATGTCATCTGTCCCTAGTTCTGGTAGGGGTACCTTTTCTTTACGTTTTTCCGTTTTACCGACAGACCCCTCCGGAATGTTTATCGACACATTTCTTCTCTTCGTTTTTGGTTTCCTCTTTACCTTTCTATATTCGTAGACTTACGTCTCAAGGTTTCTTATTGTTCCTCTCTATTCTTTCGGAAGGAGTCGCTAGTTACGTTTCTCTCCTTTTGTTGTCTTGCCCTTTCTCATCTCTAGAGAAGTTCTTTTAATCTCTATGGTTCCCTTGTAAAGTACGTTTCTACCCGGGCTATTTTCTGTCTTTACCATACCTGGACTGTCTTCGTCTCCTATAATTCTTCTCCACCGTTGTTATGTGTCTTCTTGACATGTTTTTNCGCTAGTTACGTTTCTCTCCTTTTGTTGTCTTACCCTTTCTCATCTCTAGAGAAGTTCTTTTAATCTCTATGGTTCCCTTGTAAAGTACGTTTCTACCCGGGCTATTTTCTGTCTTTACCATACCTGGACTGTCTTCGTCTTCTATAATTCTTCTCCACCGTTGTTATGTGTCTTCTTGACATGTTTTTTCTAGAAGTGTTGGGTCTATTAGTGCTACCACACTAGTGAGTAGATCTCGGTCTGTAAGACCTTACACTTCAGTTCACCCGGAATCTTCCGTAGTAATGTTTGTTTCGATCACCTCCACTACCTTAATGTCACCTCGATAAAGTTTAGGATTTTCTATTACGACACTTTCACGACGTGAGTTATACGGTCGTTTAAACCTTTTGAGTCGTCACCGGTGTTCTGACCCTTTCCAGTCAAAGGTAAGGTTAGGGTTTCTTTCCGTTACGGTTTCTTACGAGTTTGATGATGTGTCAACGGAAACTGACACATCTAGTATTATTTGACACCTTTCAAGACTTTCTCTACCCTTATGGTCTGGTGGACTGGACGGAGGACTCTTTGGATATACGTTCAGTCCTTCGTTGTCAATCTTCACCTGTACCCTGTTGTCTGACCAAGGTATATCCTTTTCCTCACGTAGTTCCGACATAACAGTGTGACGAATAAATTGAATATACGTCTCATGTAGTACTCTTTGTGACCCGACCTTCTTCGTGTTCGACCTTAGTTCTAACGGTCCTCTTTATAGTTATTGGAGTCTATACGTCTACTGTGGTGGGAATACCGTCTTTCACTTCTCCTTGATTTTTCGGAGAACTACTTTCACTTTCTCCTCGCACTTTTTCGACCGAATTTCGAGTTGTAGTCTCTTGATTCTAGTACCGTAAACCAGGGTAGTGAAGTACCGTGTATCTACCCCTTTGTCACCTTTGTCACCGTCTGAAATAAAAAAACCCGAGGTTTTAGTGACGTCTACCACTAACGTCGGTACTTTAATTTTCTGTTAATGAGGAACCTTCCTTTCAATACTGGTTGGATCTGTTGTATAAGTTTTCGTCTTTGTAATGAAACGGTTGTTTTCAGGCAGATCGGTTCCGATACCAAATAAGTCCTCAGTACATACATACACTCTCAACCTGACACTTCTTCCTACTCGCGACTTCTTAAGTACGAAGACTTGATACCACAACCTGTTCTGAGAACTCGCAGGGAACCTGACGTTCCTCTGGGTTGGTCAGGTAACATTTCCTCTAGTCAGGACCGACAAGAAACCTTCCTGACTACGATTTCGACTTTGAGGTCATGAAACCGGTGAAGTACGCTTCTCAACTGAGAAACCTTTTCTGAGACTACGATCCTCCAAAACCCCCGTCCTCCTCTTCCCCTGCTGTCTCCTACTCTACCGACCTACCGTAGTGACTGAGCTACCTGCACTCAAACCCATTTGAGGCCCTCAACCACTACCTGTCCCTCCGGACCGTACGACGTTAAGTACCCAAGTGTTCCTCAGTCTGTACTGAATCACTGACTTGACTTGACTTACCTTTGAGACAATAACAATCAAGCACAGTGTCCGTTGTGTCGACTACTTCGAGGGGGAGAAGTCCAAATTCTGAAGTATAAGAAGATTGAAAAGAAACACTGGGAAATCAAAAAATGACACATCTTCTAAGAATGTGTTTTATAACCTCGTGAGATCCCTGACCAAAACTCGAGACGAGAGAAGAGATTGCTATAAAAGGAGGACCCACTAACATAAAGGTAGCTAAACTTATCGAGATTTATGATACTGAGGTTTTAAATATGGAGGCAAAGCAAGGGTAGTCGTGGTGTGATTACGTAAGTAAACAGATGAACTGGAAAAGTGACACTAAATGTTATCCGTAACAACCGAAAACGAATAGAAGTTCTGAATAACTTTTACAATTGAACAATCTATTCAGTCGGATGGATTTTAAGATTAAAGATAGATTTTAGTGGGATGAAGGAAATAACTTTTCACAAATAGTGTCAAACTTTATTCGAATAAATAAGAAAATAAATAAACGAATGACAAGATAAGGGAAATATCTTATGTCAGAGGAACTACCGTTCCTAAAACAGGTAGCATAAACGAAGGTATATGAATCGTGGATCCTCACATAAATTGTATGTCTTCTTTAAGTCCTTATGAACAAGTTACTGTGAATCTATTGTAAGTACTTGACTTAAGATCATAAGTAGTTAAGTTGATAAGATTAGTCTCAAGATAACTGAGTAATTTGACCTTGTAAATGTCATGTAAATCATTCCAATCTTGAGTAGACATACGTAGTGTAACGTCGTAAATAGTCATCATATACGGTAACCAATGATTGAGTGATAGAAGGGTGTACGCTACACCATCCTTCCCAATAAAAATTCGTTTCATGTCTACCAAACATTTAACGAATAACTATGAATAAATCCGATGTAACGAAACCAAATAAAGGAATCCATTAGTATAAAACATTTAATATTCCGAGACGAAAATGTCACTTTCATTAAGAAAAAGTAAATATACGAAGTTAGATTCCCAAACCTTAACCAAAATTATAGTCAGTTCGATTAATTCCACTTTTAATTGAAGACGTATATGAAAAATTTTAAATAAAATTTAACCTCATATCAACTAATTATTACAACACAATATAAGTCCACATGTCGTTTCTCTAAGTCAATATGTTTGTGTACATAGAGGAGAAAAAGTTTAATAAAAGAGTAAATCCAATAACTTCTTATAACTCGTCTCAGGGGATAAGATATGTTATCCAGGAGCAATCAATAGGTAAAATTTATATCGTCCCATATGTACAATTAGGTTTTGAGGGTTAGATAGGTAAGAGGGGTCGGAATGGGGAGACTATTGGTTGGTATTCTAATAGGATATTTAGACACTCAGATATTCAAGTAAACATAGTAAATAACTAAGGTATATATTCACTATAGTATTATAAACAGAAAGAGACTGAATGAAGTGAATTATACGTTTAGAGGTCCAGGTAGGTACAACGACGTTTACCTTAGTAAAGTAAGAAAATAACCGACTTACTATGAGGTGACATATACTTGGTATAAAAGAGACAGGAAAGTAGACAGTTATTTGTTAATCGAATGAAGATGGAGGACCGATAACATTCATCACGACGTTACTTGTGACCCCACGTACATAGGAAAACTCAGTACAAAAAGAGACCTATATACGGGTCCTCACCTTAATGACCTAGTTTACCCTAGAGATAAAAATCAAAGAATTCCTTAGAGGTATGACAAGAAGTATCAATGACATGGTTAAATGTAAGAGTGGTTGTCACATCCTCTCAAGGGAAAGGAGGTGTGACTGTGATCGTAAATGACACACATAAAAAACCACCACCGGTAAGACTGCCAACACTCCACTATAGAGTGACTTCAAAAATAAATGTAAAGAGATTATTAATAATTACAACTTGTAGAAAAGTACACGGAGAACCGGTAGACATACAGAATAAAACTCTTTACAGATAAATCCGGAAGACGGATAAAAAAATAAAATAAAAAAATTTATGACTTAACGTACTAGACAAACATTTAAAACCTCTGATAAGGGAACAACCAGTGTAACGAACGTTTATAAGGAGGAAAGACACCCAACAGAAAAACGAAAACAGATACCAAAGGAAACGACACGTTTTCGAAAACTCTAATTAATCCAGGGTCAACAAATAATAACAGAATAAATATTGTTAATACATTCTGGTTTGTACTTCTGACATGTTGTTTATTCTCTTTAAAGGACGTTTAAGGAAAGATAAACTTGTGTATACTACTGTCTCTGTTGTTTACGACGGTTTGTATAAGTGTGTTTCTTTGCACCAAAAGTAATACGTCTCTGTATGAAAAGATAAATTTCATTGACCGGAATCTGTTTACCTATTCCTTCAACACCATGCATGTGTGTTACCTTATAATGAGTCGATATTTAGTCTTACGTAAACTCAGTCAAGATTACTCCATCTACTTTGATCTTGGATAATATGTCTCACTTCATTCTGTCTTTCTCTTTGTGGTTATGTCATATGATTACGTGTATATGCCTTAAATCTGTCTGTCATTGTTGTTGAGATATGCGTTCTGTCGTTTACTATGTGTCTCCATTTCTTGTCTGAAAACCTGATACACCCTCTTCCGTTCCCACCCTGCTATACTCTCTTATCGTGACTTTGTACATATAATGGTATACATTTTTTCTACTGGTCACGTTCAAGTTACGTACTTCGTTCCGTGAGTTTCGACCACAAGATCCTGTTGGGTCTCCCTACCCCATCCCTCCCTCCATCCTCCCCACAAGTCCTTCCACCCTGTGTACATGTGGGTACCGACTAATTACAGTTATATACCGTTTTTGGTGGTGCTATGAAATTTCATTAATCGAAGGTTAATTTTATTTATTTAATTAAATTTTTAATTCATAGACCGGAATATAATGTTTAAATTTTCTACTATGTTACAGTAGTTTCTAGGATTTTGGTCAAAAGATAAATTTACAAGGTATAAAATAAAGAGAGAATTGAAATATTTAACGTACAAGACCAATTTTAACTAATGAAACGATAATCATTACTTAAACTTATTTCACTTTGTGCTGGATTCGTTTATACGATTAATTTATCCTTTATTTTTGATTAGGAGGACACGACTGTTGTCTCATCTTGACCGGAAAAAACCAAAACGTAAAACAAAAGTAAGTGACCGTCAGACAAACCGTAGAGTGTGTATTTGATGGACCACTTATTATTGTCAGATTTTTATACACAAATAACGAAGGGTCTTCTTTTATTTCCTCATAGACTTTCATACTCTAAGTCTTTGATAGTCAAGTAAATAAGAAGTAAAGTGTAAGATATAAAAAGTAAAACATTCAAGACTGAAATACTTCTTCCAGAAATTATAAGATGTATTAAAGATGTAAACATAGTTGAATAGCTTTAGATACTTCAATTGTTAATACATCTGGTAGTTGAAACTTTGTAGTTTTTTTTAGTGACTTGTGACTGTAATCCCTCTACCGAGTTCTAAACTTTCTCTAGACCCTGTATTATCTTACCTCATATTTGGTCGAAATTAAAAAATTTAAATATGGTACTAGTTATGTTAGAAAAAACTAAAGTTACTAAAGAGGTAGATGTACTCAGTTTTGCTCGTCTTTTACATCACACACGATGGGACATGGTTTAAGGTAAGATACTTTTATTCCGTATTTATACCAAAGATACCCGAAAGGTCCACCGAGTCACCATTTCCTATACTGACGGTTCGTTCTCTTCGTCTAAACTAGGGACCAAGTCCTTCTAGGGGACCTTCTCCTTTACCGTTGGGTGAGGTCATTAGGACGGACTCTTTAGAGTACCAGTCTCTTCGGATCGCCCGATACCAGGTACCCCAGCGTTTCCTCAGTCTGTGGTGACTCGTTAATTTGTTGTTATTGCTTACTAAAGAAACGTATTTATCTTAACGAAGACTTCTCCCGTATAGTTCCTTTGTCTAAATGGTGTGTCGATTGGAACATTAGACTGGAGAGGAGTAAAAAGATCATAATAAAAACTTAAAGAGACGAAAAGGTGAGTTACGGAATTAGGATAACTTGATTAAAAACATGGACTTGTTACAAGGATAGAGATGGAAGAACGTTCGTCAATAACGATGGACTGGGTCACGTAAGAGTTGTGTGAGGGTTTAGAAGTTGTATTGGGTGAAAAAGGACCAGGTCAATGGGGATGAGAATTCGAGTCTACAGTAAAGGAAGATACAAAGTGAGTGACGATCGGACTCAGTCTATGGGGAGTTCTATAAGGTACGGTCGGAAAGTGAGTACCGTAGTTCATGTACGATAAAATTAGAAGATCAATGACAAAGACAAAGAGGACTGGTCTTCCGTTCTCTCATAGAGTATGTACAAATAAGACTAGAAGTTTAACAATACATTGACGGATTATGAACCACTATCCAAATATTGTTTACTAATTACTTACTCGAGTGTACGTATCTACTGTCGTGTACACCACTGGTCCATTTCCTCTCGTTGATTGTTGAGTAGGTCCTCCTTTACTTCAATTAATTTGTACGAAACAAATGATATGTTTAGTTTCGTCATCTTTAATTCTGTTTAGATAGAAGTCGACAAATAAGTTTATTTTTAATATAATTACCGTAATAAGTTATTCTTCTTAATATTCTACTTTTACCATATTTGTGTATAATGATCGTCCTTACATTTATTCTTTAGCGAAAACATTCTTAATATCATTAATCGTGGTTCTTTGTATTTTACAAGTATTGACAAACTACGTGAAACAAATAGGAGTTGTTTCCTCGGTTTTCTTCTTTTAGAAAGTAGAGGTTAGGTTCGGAGTTGGGACTCAAGGTCTGTGTAGATGGGTCTACGGTTAATCTGTCGAGTTGATCCCGTCCACCTTCGTGAGTTTGAGTTGTACAAATTTTAATTTGGGTAACTTTTTTCTTTCTTTTTTTGGGGAACCAAGAACCCATATTCGGTTTCATATAAGGAAGTATCAATTGTCTTAGTGGTCGGTGAGTCCATAAATGTTATTCTTTGGACCCTTGAAACTTAGACAGGAGAGATGAATTACCCGAAGGGAACACCGAGTCGACCATTTCTTAGGTGGACGTTACTCCCTCTGGACCCAAGTTAGGGACCCAAACCCTGTTAGGGCACCTACTTCCCTTTCCGATGGGTGAGGTCATAAGACCGGACCTCTTAAGGTACCTGACATCCCAGGTACCCCAGCGTTTCTCAGTCTGTGTTGACTCACTGAAAGTGAAAGAGATGGATTATCCGAGTAGGTCAATTTATGTCTCCGAAGAGGCGAAATGGTCAAGAAGATGGTAGAGGAGGTACCCAGGGAGTGAACTTAACGAAGCTGACGAAGGTAAGAACCGGTTAGTCAAAACGGATCATATTTGGTTTTGTAGGAAGATTGTATATTTAGAACAACACAGTGAAAGGACGTATTCATAAAAGTTACAAAAGAATGACAATAACGTATAAGGAGGAATCCAACCGAATTTCCGTTTGACAACAAGTCCGAGAGGAAATGAAGAATACAATACACGATTAGTCCAAGAGATCAAGAAGACCCGAGAATGTAAACTAGATGAAGGAGACTAACCTTCACAAGAAGGGTGGGGTAGAGAGGAAGAGGACTGATCAAGGATGACTGATATAAAACCGAATTTATAATGAAAGAGACTCTTTGGGACCGTCTGTTATAAGGGATCGTGGTACATAAGAAGGAGAATATCGTAAACACTGTTATTTATTTGCACCATTAATTATTACTCGATTGAAGGACCGAATGATCTGAGGTCCTTTCACTTTCACTTTCACTTCAGCGAGTCAGCACAGGCTGAGACACTGGGCACCTGACATCGGGTGGTTCGAGGAGGTAGGTGCCCTAAGAGATCCGTTCTTATGACCTCACCTAACGGTAAAGGAAGAGGTCCCCTAGAAGGACTGGGTCCCTAGTTTGGGTCCAGAGGGTGTAACGTCGGTCTGCGGAATTCGAGACGTCTTCCGTCCGTAATAAGGATTGAACGGACGGTTACATGAAGAATTACGGATCATGTGATTCTCGTATCTTTTATAAAAATCTTATTTACTTATTACGTCAGTGGTTTTTTTTTTTCTAATCTAGTTGTTGTTTTCGTTAGTGTTGGTCACGACTTTTACTATAACTATTTACCTATACGCACATAAAAACCACCTTTACACTTGACGGTGTTTGAAAGTCTAATTCATTGGATTGTTGTACATGATGAAAAAATTTCTTTGTAGAGGTGAAAGGAACCTCGACATTAGAACCGTCAAAACCTTTAGATAGTACATCTGTATTTTGGAAGTCATATATTCCGGGACACGTGTTTTGTAAATACTTTCGTAATAAATATCACCAGTTATTTTATCTTTTATTTTTGTTATTGTTTTTATGATTGAGAACTTTGTACAAGTAGTAATTCTTTTTCCTACTTGATTATCACATGTTTATTATTTCGGAGTATAATAGTGTACACTATCGTAATGTCGATAGTATGTATCTTCTATACAGGTGTAATAACTGAACCTTCCTACAAAGTTCTATATAACAGTTCGCTTATTCCGTTCAAATATACTCTTTTTGTCCTTGTTATATTTTTCAGTATACTTATTCATGTATATGTATGTACACATATCTTTATATATTTTATTAAGTGTTTGATAACAGTAATCGATAGTGTTTCTCATGTTAAACCGTTCTTATCTTTTTATAAAAGTTATAAGGAGTATTTAAAGGTATAGTAAACTGAATGATATTATTGGATTACCTCCCCTATATGAGTTCTTATTTTATTTGATAATTTTAATTTTTCCAACTGTTAAGAAAAAGTTCATAGAACTTTATGTATAAAAACACTATACATAAAATTTTCAACCCTTGGATTTTACTACAGAATGTTAAAAGGAATTCAAATAGTTTGGACCTAAGAATGTAAAGAAACCAGTAGACAAATTAGTTATAGAGTAAAGGTATCACGAGGTATATAAGGTAGTCTGGGTTTGGAGTCAGGACGATTTAAGAAGGGGACTGAGGAGAAGAAACCGAACGTACGGAGTAGGACTGGTAGGAAGGAGGGGACCTCAAAGAGAAATAATATCCGTAAATAAAAGGGTGAAAAAGTATGGAGTCCAATGTCTCCACCTCGGGTACAAAAAGGGAAAACGACGAAAATGTTAAATGAAGAATAAGAACATTTTCTTGTCGTTTATTTCCTTTCTCTCTCTCTATGGTGACTATGCGGTTGACATCGGGATTGATGTAAAAAGTGATCATTATACTTATACGTCAATGGGTGGAGATAGTGAACAGACAAAACGACTGTATAAGTTTTGACTTTATAACCAGGAGAAGACACCGAACTGAAGGAAAATGGGACCAGAGGATATGTAAGAAGAGTTACATTGAGACATCGTGGAGGGTGATATCATCAGTCTGAAATTAAGGGGTGTATTACAAAACGAAACAGTATACTAAGTGAAATCGATTATTTTACCTCCGTCTATTTTATATACGGGACGAACTGTCCTCGAAACCACATGAATAAATTAAACCGCACCTGTAGACATGAAGACGGGTAGACGAAACTTTTCTTGTATAAACCCCATCGATGACCAGTGTACCTTGTCTGAACATGGTCACTGACTCCACTCGGGTACTCAGGAGTCAGATGGACGTCTTAGTACTCACTATTTTTATTTACGAACATAAAAGACTCTAATAACAATGTGTCGTAATGACGTCGTTTGATTATTAGATTATGTAGTGGGACCCAAAGTTTCCACCCGATCACCGTTTCTTGGACGGACGGTCACGTCCTCTTTATTCTCAGATTTCAAACTAGGAACGCTACCCTTCTATGGCACCTCTTCCCGTACCGTTGGGTGAGGTCTCAGGGTACCTGTCTCTTCGGAATGCCCACTGTCAAGTGTCCTGATGTTTTTCAACCTGTACTGACTTCGTTGAATCGTGTGTATGTCTGGTGGGATCAGGTCACGAACTGAGAGTAAACCAGAGTACAACGTTATCGGTTAAAGGTCGTCAGGAGACGTCATTAGTCGTATGTCGTAGTCTCACCTATAAAATCTTTATGTTTAAGTTAGTACAGTGTTGGGTGATCCTTGATAGATCATCAAAGGACAACATGATCTTATATTAGGTTTAGATATTCCAGGACCCTATTAAAGTCTGATGTACACCTTCAGGATCTAGTAAAATCTTTTCTTTGTAAAGAAAGTGAGTGAGTTAAAGTTAGTATCCTTTACAAACATAAAAAAGGAATAAATACGTCTTGAAATCTTTACCTGTACCTTGTTTTCTGACCAAGGTTCATCCTTTTCCTCATGTAGTTCCGACATATAACAGTGGGACGAATAAATTGAATATACGTCTCATGTAGTACTCTTTGTGACCCGACCTTCTTCGTGTTCGACCTTAGTTCTAACGGTCCTCTTTATAGTTATTGGAGTCTATACGTCTACTGTGGTGGGAATACCGTCTTTCACTTCTGCTTGATTTCTCGGAGAACTTCTTTCACTTTCTCCTCTCACTTTTTCAACCGAATTTCGAGTTGCAAGTCTTTTTACTCTAGTACCGTAGACCAGGGTAGTGAAGTACCCTTTATCTACCCCTTTGTCACCTTTGTCACCGTCTGAAATAAAAAGACCCGAGGTTTTAGTGACGTCTACCACTAACGTCGGTACTTTAATTTTCTGTGTGAATGAGGAACCTTCCTTTCAATACTGGTCGGATCTGTTGTATAATTTTTCGTCTCTGTAATAAAACGGTTGTTACCAGACAAATCAGTTCCGATACCAAAAAAGTCATCAGTACATACCTACACTCTCAATCTGGTATTTCTTTCGACTCGCGATTTCTTAACTACGAAAACTTGACACCACAACCTCTTCTGAGAACTCTCAGGGAACCTGACGTTCCTCTAGGTTGGTCAGGAAGGATTTCCTCTATTCAGGACCCACAAGTAACCTTCCTGACTACAACTTCGTCTCCGAGGTTATGAAACCGGTGGACTACACTTCTAGACTGAGTAAACTTTTCTGGGACTAAGACCCTTTCTAAGTCCCGTTCTCCTCTTCCCCTACTGTCCTACTCTGTAGACCTACCGTAGTGGCTGAGTTACCTGTACTCAAACCCACTTGAGGCCCTCAACCACTACCTGTCCCTCCGGACCGCACGACGTCAAGTACCCCAGCGTCTCAACCTGTGTTGACTCGTTGACTTGACTTGACTTGAAGTGTACAATCCAGAGGTCACTTTCGACTTCGAGACGGACCTAGAAACAAAGAACAGGGAATACTAGACCAAATACGAATTGATGGATAGTCTTAAGTAGATATTAAGGTTGAGTCCATAGTTAAAACAGGTTTTTCTAACCAAAGAAAGTATAGTGAAGAGTTAAAACTTTAATGTACACGTACAAATAAGTATACGGACGAAATGAAAAGAAGATTTTCTAACCTTCGAAGTATCACCGTACTGAAAAGAAACCATAATTAAATTTATTATATACTTTCTACTAGAAGTTACTGAAAAATAACGAGATCACCAATCAATCTGGTTCCTTATCTGATCGACTGTTACATCGATTACCCCCTATTTTCCTCTCTGTAAATTACGTAATTTTATAGTTTTGGATGTATTTTCTATATCTATCGATGTTTAATTTACCTTTTATTAATTTGAACTTGTCAAAACGTGTCGTTTACCTTGGTGACTGTTTCTCTTTTCTATTGGATGCCTTACCCTCTTTTATAAACGTTTACTATACTTGTTGTTTCTTAATTATAGGTTGAATGTAGTTATCAAGTATATTAAGTTGTAGTTCTTTCGTTTATTGGAATAAATTTTTGTTCGTCTTGACTTGTCTATAAAAAGGTTTCTCCTTTACGTCTACCGGTTGTCCGTGTACTTTTCTACGAGTTGTAACGATTAGAAGTCCCTTTACGTTTAGTTTTGGTGTGACTCTACTCAATGGTATAGTGTAGACAGATTTATCGATAATAGGTTTTGTGGTGTTTATTGTTTACAACCTCTCCTCCATCTCTTTTCGCATAAGAGTATGTAACAACGACACTTATCATTATTCACGTCGGTAGTACCTTTTGTAACACCTCGAACAGTTTTTATGATTTTTATCTTGATGGTACACTTAAGTACGATTCGTCTAAGTCAGGACAGGTTGAGAAACGTTGAGATACCTGACATAGGGTAGTCTGAGGAGACAGGAACCCTGAGAGGTCCGTTCTTATGAACTTACCCAACGGTACGGGAAGAGGTCCCCTAGAAGGACTGAGTCCCTAGTTTGGACTCAGAGAATGTAAAGGACGTAACCGTCCACCTAAGAATGGTGATCGTGATGGAACCTTCGGGTCTTGATGGTATGTTGGGTCGTTAAGGTGAAGACTCATATATAGTTTTTCGTTTGTTTGTTTTTTGGGTTTATGATTAAATTTTTATATGTATGTGAGACTACAAGTATCTTAGTAATAAATATTAAAGGTTCTATACCTTCGTTTGATTCACGAGTGGTTACACGATATGTATGTGTGTGTGTGTGTGTGTGTGTGTGTGTGTGTGTGTGTGTCTAGTGATAAGTCAGTATTTTTACCTTAAAACGGTAAACGGTGTTGTACCTGAATCTCGTATAATACGTTTCACTTTACAGTCAGTCTTTTTCTGTTTATGACATACTATAATACATATAAACCTTAGATTTTTTATGTTGTTTGATCACTTGTTTTGTATTTTCTTCGTCTGAGTATCTCTTGTTCGACGACGACGACGACGACGATTCAGTCAAGTCAGCACAGACTGAGACACGCTGGGGTTTTTACCGTCGGGTGGTCCAAGGGGGTAGGGACCCTAAGAGCTCCGTTCTTGTTACCTCACCCAACGGTAAAGGAAGAGGTTACGTACTTTCACTTTTCACTTTCCCTTCAGCGAGTCAGCACAGACTGAGAATCGCTGGGGTACCTGACGTCGGGTGGTCCGAGGAGGTAGGTACCCTAAACGGTCCATTGTCATGACCTCACCCCACGGTAACGGAAGAGGTGAACAGTAACGACGGAGGGAGATTTCTGACTTTCAGGAATTCACGGACAACTACTCACTTAGGGATTATGACAAGAACTGTCTCATTCCTAAGTTATATAAACGACTAGTTTATTTACTTCTGACGATTCAACGAAGTCAGTACAGACTGAGACACACTGGGGTCTCTACCGTCGGGTGGTCCGAGGGGACACCAATAGTTTCCCCTCTTCCTTCTTCCCTCCCCGTTTATCCCTATCCTGTAATTTTCCATGTTTTATACGTATTTTATTTATTTAATGTTCCCATACAACATATTATGACCCCCATATGGATTATAAAATATTATTGATATTCACCTTATATTTGAAATTTACACGACATAAGTTATACGGTCGCTTAAACCATTTGAGTCGTCACCGGTGTCCTGACGATTTCCAGTCAAAAGTAAGGTTAGGGTTTCTTTCCATTACGGTTTCTTACGAGTTTGATGGTGTGTTAACGCGAGTAGAGTGTACGATCATTTCATTACGAGTTTTAAGAGGTTCGGTCCGAAGTCGTTTTGTACTTGACACTTGAAGGTCTACATGTTCGACCAAAATCTTTTCCGTCTCCTTGGTCTCTAGTTTAACGGTTGTAGACGACCTAGTCCCTTCGTCGTTCTCTCAAATCTTTGTAGATAAAGACGAAATAACTGATACGGTTTCGGAAACTGACACACCTAATGTTATTTGACACCTTTTAAGACTTTCTCTACTCTTATGGTCTGGTGGACTGGACGGAGAACTCTTTAGACATACGTCCAGTCCTTCGTTGTCAATCTTGACCTGTACCTTGTTGTCTGACCAAGGTTTATCCCTTTCCTCACGTAGTTCCGACATATAACAGTGTGACGAATAAATTGAATATACGTCCCATGTAGTACACTTTGTGACCCGACCTTCTTCGTGTTCGACCTTAGTTCTAACGGTCCTCTTTATAGTTATTGGAGTCTATACGTCTACTATGGTGGGAATACCGTCTTTCACTTCTCCTTGATTTTTCGGAGAACTACTTTCACTTTCTCCTCTCAATTTTTCAACCGAATTTCGAGTTGTAAGTCTTTTGCTTCTAGTACCGTAGACCAAGGTAGTGAAGTACCCTTTATCTACCCCTTTGTCACCTTTGTCACCGACTGAAATTAAAACCCCCGAGGTTTTAGTGACGTCTACCACTGACGTCGGTACTTTAATTTTCTGCGAATGAGGAACCTTCCTTTCAATACTGGTTGGATCTATCGTATAAATTTTCGTCTTTGTAATGAAACGGTTGTTTCCAGGTAGATCAGTTCCGATACCAAAAAGGTCACCAGTACATACCTACACTCTCAACCTGACACTTCTTTCGACTCGTGGTTTCTTATCTAAGCAAACTTGACACCACAACCTCTTCTGAGAACTCTCAGGGAACCTGACGTTCCTCTAGGTTGGTCAGGTAAGACTTNGACTGAAATTAAAACCCCCGAGGTTTTAGTGACGTCTACCACTGACGTCGGTACTTTAATTTTCTGCGAATGAGGAACCTTCCTTTCAAGACTGGTTGGATCTATCGTATAAATTTTCGTCTTTGTAATGAAACGGTTGTTTCCAGGTAGATCAGTTCCGATACCAAAAAGGTCACCAGTACATACCTACACTCTCAACCTGACACTTCTTTCGACTCGTGGTTTCTTATCTAAGTAAACTTGACACCACAACCTCTTCTGAGAACTCTCAGGGAACCTGACGTTCCTCTAGGTTGGTCAGGTAAGACTTCCTCTAGTCAGGACCCACAAGTGACCTTCCTAACTACGACTTCGACTTTGAGGTTACGAAACCGGAGGAGTACGCTTCACAACTGAGTAACCTTTTTTGGGACTACGACCCTCCCTAACCCCTGTCCTCCTCTTCCCCTGCTGTCTCCTACTCTTCCGACCTACCGTAGTGGCTGAACTACCTGTACTCAAACCCACTTGAGACCCTCAACCACTACCTGTCCCTGCGGACCACACGACGATAAGTATCCCAACTCTTCCCAACCTGTACTGACTCGACTTGAATTTGACATGTATCGTTAAACATGTAACGATTCTATATGAGGTGTATATTGAAATATAACGTCAATGTCCAGAACCCCTCCTTTTGGTGTCTCTTTCACCGGTAAGAGTGGTGTGACATAGTTCCGGTACTGAATAGTGACTACTACCATTCAAAAGGGTGTACCGACACCGTTACTGACACGTTAATTAGAAAATCGCGGGAAAGGTATAGTAGATATCGAAAACTAGATGTTTTAAACGACGATGTCATAAACATGTATATGTAAAATTTATAATCTAGAATTACCTAGAACATCGAAATCGTAATGTTACAAAAACCGGATCTCAGATGGACAGACTCTAATTCTAGTACCGACAATGAAATAAATTAAACATAAAGAGACTGTATGGATCCGGTAAAAAAATATGAATTGGACAGTTTAGTTAAACAAAAATCCATATAATGTAAATCAATGTAATGTTTCTCAACGGTATATACGATTTTTAGATAGGTAATTATCAATTCGGTTAAATATGAATGACGTTTTCTGTATACTGTCAGAAAACTTAAAATAGAATATTATGTATTGTCGGATATTTTGTTGTACATAACGTACTATATATACTTGTAATACGTTAAATATATGTACACTTACACATATACCAACAACAAATCATAGATTCAATATAGGTTAAGAAAACACTAGGGTACTTGACATCGGACGGTCCGAGAAGACAGGTACCCTAAAGGGTCCGTTCTTATGACCCCACCCAACGGCAAAAGAAGAAGTCCCATAGAAGAGTTAGGTCCCTAACTTGGGTACAGAAGACGTGACCGTCCACCTAAGAAATGGTGACTCGGTGGTCCCTTCGGGACTACACATATATTTGTCCATATTTAATATATTTAAATATTTAAATATATTCGCACACAGACGTACTAACGAAAGAAACAGAGAAAAACTTCATGATAACTTTAAAACCTTCAGAAAATAAAAACAAGATCACCAATTGAAACATGAATGGGACACTAAGTTGTGTGAATCTAGAAGGGGGAAATCTATTGTCTACAGTGAAAAATACTTTTGGTCATTGTAGTTGAGATTATGAGAAGGGAAGGTATAAAGGAACTAGAAAATAGTATCTTATTAAGGAAAGCGACTTTGTAATGAAAACAAGAGAATTTACACGCTTGTGAGAGTGATGATCTTTTTTAGTCAAATTTACGATAAAGAACTAGGCGTCGGGGTGTCCATTGTCTACTCATATAAGATGAAGGTCACAAACAAAGAGTAAGAGGGTTAATAATAATAAGAATATATTAAAGGTATAAACTCTTGTAAATTTTAAATGTAAAGTAAAAATAAGAATAGAAGTGAAGAAACGGAATCTAAACGTTAATTTAGAGAAGTTACAAATAAAGGTCGAGAAGACGATTTTATAGGAACTAAACGACCTCCTGAGTTCCTGAAAAGAGTTCCCCCTGAGTTCCTTTGTTATTAGTGTCTCAAGAACGTATTTTTAAGTCATAAACATCGGAAATACAAACTTCTTGTTGAACGAACATACATTTTAGGGATCGAGTGTATAAGACTCTTAGAAAATCATACATAAATAGAGTTTTCTTTATTGACTCCGTTTATGAATAATTTTTATATAAAATGTTCAGAAAAAAATCAAGCATAAAACAAGGTTCATGACTTAATTCACGGTTCCAATAAAATTTTTTCGATGGAAACGTATGGAAACGTCTGGTATGTCAGACTCGTTGCTCTGTCATACGGTTATTTATTAATGCCATTCTAGGTTCTTTTCGATTGTTGGTTGTGTACTGTCCACCACCCTCACTTTAATTTTGTTTTATTTGTTATTTCTATCTCTTATTTTTATTTCTATTTATTTCTACTTCTTATTTTATTTCTATATGTTTACGATCATGTTTATTTCAACTATAGATATGATAAATCCTTACTTTCGTTTACTTGAAATTAGTAGTCAATTATCGTTGAACGTTTCAAGAGTGACATTCACCGACAAATTACATTTACTTAGGTGATTCAATTTTTTATTTCAATCAGGTTTTTTACATCAACCTTTGTTGAAAAAAAGGGGGTTGAGGGTAAGGCACAGGAAAGGTTGGTCGAAACCCCTAGTACAAGAAGGAAAGAAGAGACACTTGAGAGACTGTCCAGGATACTAAAAAAGGGTTAGTAAGAGTAAGTAAGTACATAAATTTATAGAGAACTTGTAGAGAATAAACGTTCCCTATCCGGTTTACCCTCCTTTACTTCGTGTTTCGTATTTTCAAAAAGTTTTTGAAATATTATATTACTTTTATTCACTAGATCCCCTATTTCTTTCTGAACCTGTACTCACATTAAAATGTATCCGAAAAGACCCCTCCACAGAGACTTTTCACAATAGACTTTAGGTTGTTTTACTCGTTTCGTCCTCTTATACACCCACCCACTTTTCGTAAGACGTGTCTCTTATGCGTTTATGGTTAAAGATACCCTTTTCGTCCGAGGATCACAAACAACATCCTTGTCCCGTCTTTGATCAATCGTTTGCTTCCTCGTCTCTTTTTACTGTAACTTCTCCGTTCTAGTTTTATTCCTCTGATGGTAATTTTCCGAAAATTTACTCATTTCCACTCTTTGTTACCGTTGAAACTACTCATACAGTTACTACTTATATGACCCTTCATTAGTCTGAAAGTTATAGTGATGTTCGTGTCCGTTGCACTAAAGAATTACATAGCTTACACTTTATAGTCTCTTATAGTTCTTACTGAAGTGTCAAAAGACTGTATTTTGTACCTTCTAATGTTAACGATATATGACTCTACCTACTTCTTTGTCCAAAGTATCCGTCCAACTTTAGTTATTAATTCAAGATTTGTACAGTTCAAACTCTTAAGGTAATTCTCGGTACACTTATTCGACTTATATGTTATTTTATGTACACCTTAAGTATACTTACCAGATTCTAGTATATACTCATTTATTCTTTATTGTTGAATATAAATTGTGACATATCGATGTACATTCTTAATTTAATCTTGTAAAAGAGTATAGTATATATTTTAATTTAAATTTTACCTAATTTCTGGGATTTATATTCAGACCTTTGGTATTTTAAGGATCTTCTTTTATCTCTTTTTTTACGATAAACATCAACGAATAACATCGTTATAAAAAAATAGACAACAGCTTCCGTTTCCTTTATTTTCGTTTTTATTTATTTTCCCTGGATTAATTCGAATTTACGAAAAAGTGCCGTTTCCTGTGGTAGTTGTTTTACTTCTCTTTTGAAGGACTTACTCTTTTTCATAAACGTTTACTACACTCGTTATTCTTTAATTATAGATTTGTTGAGTATATTAAGTTATAGTTCTTTTATTTGTTAGACTAAAATTTTACCCGTCTTCTGGGTTTGTCCAGAATAAAAGTGATGGACTAAAATTTTACCTGTCTTCTGGATTTTTCCAGAAAGAAAAAGGTTTCTTTTATATGTCTACCGGTTTTGTGTGTCCTTTTCTACAAGTTGTGACGATTGATAGTCCCTTTACGTTTAGTTTTAGTGTTACACTATAATGGAATGTGGACAATCTTACCGGTAGTAGTTTTTCTGGTGTTTATTGTTTATTGCTTGATAGTATACTTGGTGGTTAAGGTGAGAACCCACCTTTGAGACTTCTTTTGCTTTTACGATTAATCTTTTCTACGTGTGAGGGACTTCAAGTATCGTAGTAATAAATGTTAACGGTTCTATACCTTCGTTTGATTCACAGGTAGTTATCTATTCACCTAATTTCTACACTATACGTACCTTATGATGAGTCGGTACTTCTTACGTCGTTGTACCTTCCTGGTATTCCCTTAATACGAATCATTTTATTCAGTTTGTCTCTTTCTGATATATAGTAGTGACTATACACTTTAGAATTTTTTTTTATTATTATTTTGTTGTCACTTATGATGTTTTTTCTTTGAATCCATATCTCTTGTTTGATCACCGACGGTCACCCCTCTCCTTACTCCGATCCCCGTTCTATCCCAGTCCTCTGATCTTCCTTATTTGATGATACATGTTTTATTTACTCAATGTTCCGATATATCATGTGTTGTCCCTTGTGTCAGGTATACCATATTATGTTATGTCAGGTACTTCCAGAGGTCTGGTCTTATGACCTCACCCATCGGGAAGGGAAGAGGTCCTCTAGAAGGGTTTGGCCCCTGACTTGGGTCCAGAGGGTGTGACGTCCGTCTAAGAAATGGTCGACTCAGTGGTCCCTTCGGGGTTTACTTCATATTCGATATTGTTAAAACTTAGTGATACAACTTGTTGACTTTGTTTATGTTATAACAATTAGTCGATATGAAGTTAATTTTCTTTTGCAAAATTTTCGACTCTGACTTATTTGAGAGGATACCTCACTAATATGTACCCTTCTCTCGACGTTCCTAGTTCGGGAGTACGTGACGTCTTAAATCTCCATTGATTAGACCCTTTCGATGTCACTGATTCCTTCACAACATTCTTCCCTTTTTTTTTTGATTTTCTTAATACGAGACGTGGTATATGTTTTTATTTGAGTTTTACCTAATTTCCAGATTTACATTCCGGTCTTTGATATTTTGAGGATCTCCTTTTGTATCCGTCTTGTCAGCGACTGTATTTAGTGTCGTTCTACGAGATACTGGGTGGAGGGTCTCATTACCTTTATTTTCGTTTTTATTTGTTTATTCTGGATTAATTTGAATTTTTGAAAACATGTTACTTCCCTTGATATTCGTTCCACTTTTCGGTCTGAAGTCTTACCCTCTTTTATTACCGTTTACTTCGTTGACTGTTTCTTAATTAGAGGTTTTATATGTTCGTCGAGTACGTCAAGTTATGGTCTTTTTATTTGTTGGGTTAGTTTTTTACCCGGCTTCTTAATTTGTCTGTAAAGAGGTCTCTTCTGTATGTCTACCGATCGTTTGTGTACTTTTTTACTAGTTGTAGTGAGTAATAGTCTCTTTGCGTTTAATTTTAGTGTCACTGCATGGTAGAGTCCGTCCAGTCTTACCGACAGTAGTTTTTCAGACGTTTGTTATTTACGACCTCTCCCACACCTCTTTTCCCTTGGGAGAATGTGTCATCCACCCTTACGTTTGATCCCGTCGGTGATACCTTTTTCTTGACGGTATGTTGGGTCGTTAGGGTGACGACCCGTACGTGTAGTTCCTTCATTCTGAAATTTCTCTGTGTACATGGGATTACAAGTAACGTCGTGACAAATGTTATCAATCCTGTAACTTCGTTGGATCTACAGGTAGTCGTCTACTTATCTATTCTTTCGACACCATGTATATGTGTTTCCTGATAGTGAGTCGGTAATTTTTCTTACGTAAACCTAGTCAAGATCACTCCGCCTACTTTGACCTCGGAAAATATGTCTCATTTCATTCAGTCTTTCTTTTTGTGGTTATGCCCTATAATTACATGTATGTACCTTAAATCTTTCTACCATTGCTACTGATATACACTCTGTCGTTTTCTCTGTGTCTATATTTCTTGTCTCAAAACCTGAGACGTCTTCTTCCATTCCCACCCTACGAAACTCTCTTACGTAACTTTGTAATATAAAGGTATACGCTTTATCTACCGATCAGGTACAAAATACGTACTTTGTCCCGTGCACCTGTTAGGTCTCCCTACCCTACTCCTCCCTCCACCCTCCCGTCAAACACTACCACCCCCTGTGCACGGGGATACCGACTAAGTACAGGTACATATGTTTTTTTTTGTGTTATAAAATGTCATAAATCGGAGGTTAATTTTATTTACTTAAAAAATTTTCTTAATACAAGAACTTCAGTTAATTCTACTTGTTTTTCTACTTGTTTTTTCTTTCCACTATACAGTATGTAACCGAAACCTAGTTTGTTCTACTCCTGACTCTCCTCTGGGGACCTAAACACTGACAAACCTTCAGTAAACACGGAACTATTCTCATCTAAAACTTCTTGCCATACCCGTTTTCGGACTGACTATCTTCCAAGTTTTCTCTTACTCTACCGTGTATGACTATCGGGAAAATTCAAAACTACATTTTACTTCGTCTATTTTTCAAGAGGTTAGTGCAACAATTTTTTTTTTTTTCCGTTGTTAAGTCAGTAATTTTACAGTAACACATATACTACTTTTGAGGGTTAAGACTGGGTACAATCAAAACCTTTACGAAGTCATCGTGTCCCTCACACCGACTGAAGTAAAAGGACGGAGAGAGTAAATACTGAGGTGAGGTAATTACCCCGACGACGACCCAAGAACCCCCAAATTTTTTTTTTTTCTACTCCCTTTTACTTCCTCTCCATTCCCCTTCCTCTACACCATGAACTGGTCGTAATTACTTGAGACTGAATAAGAAGAAACTCGCTCCAGTTCATAAATATAGACTCGGGGATACGAATCTTTTACTAAGTTTGAATCACAGGGGAATGATAGAGGGTAAGGACGGAGGTTGAACCCTATTCAAGGGTAAAGGATATAAGTCTATTACAGAGGAGGTATATTAAAAATATTTATAAGAGAGTAGGGGAATCAAAGATCGTCAAGTGAGGTCTCTCTGATATAACTCGGTTGAGGGGTGTTTTACTGAGACCAGACTCAGGGGTACTTTGGTGTCCTACCCGTACTAGGTGAGTCACAAACGGGATTTTTATAGAACTCCTTTTGTCTAGAAAGTGTTACTTTCATACAGAGAAACTAAGTAGTAGTCTCGTAAGTCCGTCGGTCTGTGAGAATTCGAAAATTTGAGAAGGTCCGAACTCTTACGACGGTTCCAATGGAAGATAATTAGACCGGTAAAAGAAACGATAATGTAAACTACGGGGTTCCCCGTTTAAAATTTCAAGATGAAACCTCCGACTTGACTTATACTATTAAAATTACACAGGATACATTTCCCGATGAGAACCTTAGAAATGAGTACAATTTTTTAACATAACAAGTATCGTAGTTGACTCCATTCTTAGTTAAAATGTAAGTTATTTTGTCTTCACATCTTACAATGAATTGTAAGTTTTTCAGTACATTGAAGAAAAAAAAATTATAAAAAATTTAAAATTTTAGAAATTAAGAATGTACGCAAGGGTTTGTACTTGGGGGGAGGGTGGAGGGAGGGGTGTTGTAGAGAGACCCAGTAGGGGTACGTGGTCGGGGTTCGTACGACGTGGGACACAGTCTGTATCTGACCGCTAAGTTAAGAATGTACTATCATATGTACAATCTTACGGTAAGAGGGTTTAGTAGGGTGGGAGAGGGAGAGGGAGACTCATGTTTTCAGACACGAGACTCGGTTCTAAGAGGAGACTTTCCTCTGACTCTGAGTTGAGATGTGTTGATAATTGAATGTAATTCTTGTTCTTTTGATTTATAGACTTAAATCTAAGACATAAACAATATAATATACTAATAAAATCAAACATTCTTACGAAAACCAGAGGTCATTATTGTACTGACAGTACTTTGTTTATTTATAGAAAGAACGACGTAAAACAAACATACATCGTTATGGTGTACCTTTCGTTTGTCCTCCATATTCAATAGAAATTTTACAAGGTTCCACTCGGTAGACTACCTTTGGGTGATTAATAGAAGGAAATATCTGTGTTAAACTTCTAAGTCTTAGAGGACAACCTTCTTGGTCGAGACTTCGGCTACGAGAACTTCCTTGGTTTAACGTTCGATGTTTCATGTCCCTTTTTTTACTTAACACTGTCTCTGTCGTATGTTTCCTGTGTACAAAGAAGTAGAAGGTGAACTTTATTTCCCTTACGAACTCCCTTGTTTTATGTATTTTTATACTTAAATTCAGTCTCCTTTAAGAGCAAACAGACCAACTAAAGGACCTGAAAAATTATAAAATCCATTTAAGGGTGGATTATAACTTTTGCATTCATATTCCTTCTACAAATAAGAAATTTGAGTAAGGATAAAACATTAAGATAATTTATTATAAAATGTCTTAAATTTTTCATGTGTAATTTCACCCGGAGTGATCACCGGGTCACCATTTCTTAGGTAGACGGTCACGTCCCTTACACCCAAGCTAGAGATGTAGTCCTTCTCGGAGACCTCTTCCTTTACCGTTAGGTGAGATCACAAGAACGGACTTTTTAGCGTACCCGTCTCCTCTGAAAACCCGATGTCAGATCCCTCAGCATTTTCTCGCCCTGTGTTAAATACTGACTTGTTGTTATTGTGTAATCTCTCAATTATTTTTCACATTGCTTTACATAATGGAAATGGACATCAGATTTGTTTCAAAGTTTTATAGTGGGTTCCGTAGAGTCTCTAATCATAATATGACTATAGAATGTGTGAAGTCGTATCTGTGTAGAACCAAAAATGATAAATGGGAAGTGACGAGAGAGATCGCGAGAAGACATCCCTTACGACGGTTGTGTTAAATTTCTTATTCGTTCGTTTTAATTTAGGATAATTCGATAGAAGGAGGTTTGGGAATTTTCAAGGGGGTTTAGTATTAGTCTACTACAAATTTCGTGTTTTTATTCTTACATAGGTCTTCGTTTGTTATTCATATTGTATCGGGAAATGGAAACGAATATCTTTTTTTAGAGAGGTCTAGTTGAAATCACAGTTTTAGTGGACCTGTCGAATAAGGGTTGCGTTTTCAGTAATGCGTAAGGACCTCTAACTCAGACCTCAAAGTCCACCCAGTGTGACGAGGGACGACGATTACGACGACGGTTCAGCGAAGTCAGGACAGGCTAAGACACGCTGGGGTATCTACCGTCGGGTGGTCCGAGGGGTCAGGGACCCTAAGAGGACCGTTCTTGTTACCTCACCCAACGGTAAAGGAGGAGGTTACGTACTTTCACTTTTCACATTCACTTCAGTGAGTCAGTACGGACTGAGAGTCAGTGGGGTTCCTGACGTCGGATAGTCCGAGGAGGTGGGTACCCTAAAAGGTCCGTTCTCATGACCTCACCCAACGGTAACGGAAGAGGTTGTGACGAGGGATTCACTAAGATTAAGACTACGAATGACTTCAATCGATAGATCATTGATGATATCAACAAGAGTTTTGAAGTTAGAGACATGGTAGATGTACTTATGGTAAACCCCCCTCCCCCCCAACTATTGTAATAAATGAACTATTTCTTATAAAAGAAATTTCAAAATATAGATATATCTACTATCTATCTATCATCTTAGAATATTTCGGTCGAATGTAAAGTAACTGTAAAGTATCAAAACATACGTACGTAAGTGTTAAAACCTAACGTTTGATTTTACGGTAATTTTAAGTTACATACAAAGAGCGTATTTCATGATATCATATTTACTAAATATAAATTGTTAAGTTTTTCGTTACGAAGCCTCGTATTTATAAAAGTTACTCTACAAAATTTTCTCGTACGATAATTGATGTTCTTATGACGTATCATTTCTTTATAATTAGTTGACACGTATTATTTATTCTTTACCGAAAATATATTTTGACATTCGTCTGTACCTCTTGTACCTCTGATTCTTTAGTCTCCCCATAAACTTTAAATGTCATTCAGAATTTATTTCTTTCGACTAAACCTTTATACCTCTAGTCTAGTCCTACAACTTATATGTATATCTCTCTTCCCCTTTCTCTTTTCGAAATCGTCTACCGATCACATTTGACTCCTCTTCCGTTACCGTGAGTGAGGTCATGAGAACGGACCTTTTAGGGTACCTACCTCCTCGGACCATTCGTCAGGTTCCCCAGCGATCCTCAGCCTGTGTTGACTCGCTGAAGTGAAAGTGAAAAGTGAAAGTACGTAACCTCTTCCTTTACCGTTGGGTGAGGTCACAAGAACGGACCTCTTAGGGTCCCTGACCCCTCGGTCCACCCGAAGACAGAGACCCCAGCGTGTCTCGACCTGTGTTGACTTCGCTGAATCGTCGTCGTCGTCGTCACATTTAACTTTATATTAGATTCGTGGACTTGAAAACATCTGTGTGTGTAGTCGAATTCGAGTCAATACTTTAGATTAACGTAAAGAACACTTTGGAAAAAAATTTTACAACTAGTCAATAATGGTCGAATTATAAACATTGATGAACCTTGTGTCATCTACCTCTTTTCTGTCGTGTCACTCTGACAGATATTTCATACACACTGAGTAGGTAAGACAGTAGTCGACGTACTAATAGTTCTTTTACACAAGTGTGAGTATACACTGATTAACCGTTGAGAAGTAATGTTTTGCTTTCGATAGGAAAGTTTATTTTTTTTTAAATTAACTAAGAATTGACCTTGGTTAACGAAAAGGTCTTTAGGAAAAAAAAAAAAAAAAAAAAAAAAGTTCTACTTTGAATTAAACTGATGAAAGAAAATGATAACACAAATTCCGGTTTTCGTGTGTGTATCTCTTTTTTTTTTTTTTTTTGACTAGTTGTATCGTTTCTATTAAGTCATTCTTTGTAAAAGACGATAAACGGTGATCACTTACGGTGTCTCTGATAATGGCGTCCTTTCTGCTGTCTCCTCCTTTAAGATTCCGTTACAAACTCGTTTGAAGGATCAAAATTTCAAAGAAACCTTTTTTATAACCGGAGACCAAGTCAAAATGTCAAGTATCACGATAGTTAATTTCGACACGTGTCTATATGTCACTCTTTTACCGAGGGAAGACCAATTGAACCAAAATTGAGTGTTACACTGAAGAGGTAAACTTTACACCGATCAAAGTAGATCAGATTTAACCCCTATACATAGTAAGAGAGAAAAACGGAGCCCTGTTATGTCCCTTACTCTACAAACTAAAGTTACGTAAAAAAGGGGGTCGACTTTAACACATTTGTTTATCTAACCCTCTCTAAATTACTTTAGTAGTCATCGGACCTCGATCGATACCGGGACACGATTCGTAAACCGTATTAGTTGACAGATCCTCTAACTTTCGGGATCCATGACCCTAAATTTCAATAGTACTCGAGTCTCTTTCCTCTTAGATACTTTTCCAACCTTATGATTGAAGTATATGTATCCAATCCAGTTTATTTCACCATTCACTGGGTTCCATAAAATTGGTTATTTTTCTTTGACATACCTATTAAATATATGGTTCTAATTATAAAATTGTCATCTCTTCGAGGTCTAATCTTAAGTTCTTATGAATCAAAAGGAATAAAACAATTATTGAGTAACCAATGGAAATCTGTTCGGTTTACTAAAAAAATACGAAGACAACGGATCGTCCTTTTTTTATATCAATCTTTTCTTGATAAATGGGTCTTGTAATTCCTGATATCTTGTGTTGTCCCTTTCATTGTTTTTTACTTAGACTCGTGAAAAAGGAACGTGGTTTGATCTTGTCGTCATAATGTGAAAGAATAACGTAGAATATAAAAGTAAATTTCCTCAGGACAACGATATTTTACAAACTTTTTAAGCATCAGACTTTCTTCTAAAGACTTCACTGAAGGTCAGGACTACTACCGTTTCCATAAAATTTGTTCTATATATTAAGAGTTGAGATTCATTCGCGACACGTATGTCGAAGACACCGTGTCCTAAAAGTTGTGTTTTAAATGTAGGCTCTTAATGGTAGTGATTTTCTGATTACTTCCCTCTGTTACTTCCCGGAAGTGAATCTTCTCTTTCAGTTATACTCGTAAACATAAGTAAGTCTTTATACTTTCTTTTTTTTTTTGGGCGATGATAAACCACTGAAAGGTGACTGACCCGATGTTTTCTTTTACTCTAATACTTTACTTGTTTACTTTACTTTGTTGTTTAATTTCACTTTCTCATAATGAGGACATCACAATTAATTATTGTTTAATAAAGATTCGTTAAAATTCCGTATATAATTGGTACCTATAAATATTACTAGAATTTGAGAACGTGATTTAAAAAACTAGTCTATTTTATAACATAACTTACCATAAACTTTTCTCACTCGAAAACAGTCTTTATACAGTAATAACATGTTTCTAAAGTGGTGTTATTTTAAAATAAACACAAGTTTCTCTTACATTTCAAGTCTTTACATAAAAAGATTTACTTACTTCCTTTAATTTTACAGTTAGAGAACTTTCTTATAAAATACTGTAAAACTTATCCATGTCTTTTGACCTTAATATTATTCAGAGTATATGAGATAAAGGATAATAAGAAACTACCCTTTATAAAAAAAATTTATTGGGTTGATCTCAATTAATGAATTGTTCTTAGAACTTTTGTCCTAAGAGGGTTTTATAAGAGAAACGTAATCTTCTATAAAATATTCTCTTTAATTTGTGAAAACCTTTTGTTATTTAGTACGGATTTTAAGGGTAAATCAGAGTTATTGATTTTACTAAATCTTCACAGGAAGGAACCGATGTAACGAGAAGAGTCGCAACAGTTCTCCAGTACACCAAAATATTTCCGTTGTGTCCGTGTTTGTTAATACGAAAACGACTTTAATTCCTTTTTCATAATCAAATGAATTGGTTCAGTTAGTTTGTAGTCCTATATAATGTTCTGATCAAGTTTCCCTTTATCATAAGACCTACGGACATGGAACTTTCCAAGGAGTAGGGAAACCCTCCTTGACGATTAAAAGTAAAATGGTTAAGGGGTACTATTTACATCGACCCATCTCTCCGAACGTCTCTTTAGGGATGAGTCTTGAGTAATACACCCATAGTCAGTGAATCGACACAGGATGAGAAACGCTGGGGTACCTGATCTCGAGTGGTCTAGGGAGACAGGTACCCTAAGAGGTCCGTTTTTATGACCTCACCCAACGGTAAGGTAAGAGGTCCCCCAGAGGGGAGGGGGTCCCAAGCTTAGGTCCAGAGGACACAACGTCCACCTAACAAATGGTAGACTCGGTGGTCTTTTCGGACCTTAAGTAATATCCTGAGTAATGTCTTGAGACACTTAGAGACTGTTGATTAACTCCTTTGCACAATTGTACCTTCGTACAATTCGGTTCACCTTGAGAATCTATAAAATACAGATAATTTTCAATTCGTGTCTTTTATTGTATATTTTGTACTTAAGACAATACCCATTCTTTTTACTTCACAAATAGACTTCCGTTTCTCCATTTCAATCTGGTTTAATGGATTAGTAAGGGGTAGATCAGTGGGTTACGTCTAACTATTTGAACGATCAATTATTCTTGAAGGAAAATGGTAGAACCTAAGTTCTCTAACACTAGTAGGTCCCCTTTTTTTTTTTTTCACTAACGACGGGTAGATTTTGACAATACTAAGTGGAGTTGACCCGTCAGCTTTTCAGTGGACTGATTTCTAAACGAAAATATATAACAACAACGAATCAGTGACTCAGTACAGGTTTGAGAAACGTTGGGGTAACGGACATCGGGTGGTCCGAAGAGACAGGTACCCCAAAGAGTCCTTTCTTATGACGTCACCAAACGGTAAAGGAAGAGGTCCCCGAGAAGGGGTGGGTTCCTAGCTTGAGCACAGAGAACACAGAAGACGTGACCGTCCGTCTAAGAAATGGAGACTCGGTGAACCCTTCGGGTAAAAATTTATAATATTGTGTAGTTATCTACTAACAGTATTTACAAGTCTTATAAAACTTTTAATTTAAAATTGGTTCTTTCTTGTCGATCTTTTATTTTTGTATTTGGTTCCGTATTAGTTTACACGATCACATTTAGATAGATACACTAATACACAAGAGAAGGTCTATTATCTGGTTTATAAAATATGAAACTCGACCAACCTTCAAAGTGAGTTTTCCAATAATCTAATGACTATTTTCAATTATTTGATCAGAGTGTATTCTGAGACGTTACAAGACTAATTCGAAACTTACACGAAAGAAAAGGAGGGTGAGTGGAGTGGGGTGGGTGATGGTGTCGTAGACGTTAAAGGTTCAATATTAGTATAGAGGGATTGCACGAGGGTTTCACTGTCTTTCCTTTCCCTAAAAGGAAGAGAATCTACTCAGTTAGAGATTCCGTCTACCAATTAAGTAACGTGGACATTGGTTAATCGGTAAGTTTTGTTGACTAAGAAGTGTCATTTAACAACGAAACGGTTAGACTCTTCGTCCACGTAAAAGTTACCGATTTAACGGTTCACCGACCCATGTGTTCTGCCTTTATTAGGTTTATGTTTTGAGAAAATCTAATTACACGTCTTTTTATACTGGTCACTGTTATTAAGGCTAGATTTAATTCTAAAATTAATAAAGTCTAAAACTTAGTGAAACTCTTACAGTCAAAAAGTAAGACTATAAACGATAGTTTAATCCGTCCACAATAAAGTTATTTTCAATTGAAAGAAAAATTTTCTTATGAATTCTGAAAAAAGATACAAAGGAACTTTGTTATTTAAAACTAATGTTATTTACACGACTTTGTGTAATGTTATATATCATTAGGATAAGTTAAGAAGATGAAGTTTTGTCCATGGAATTTACCTTCTGTTGAAGGTCGGGTCCGTGGTATTGATTGAGGGACTTTGACCCATGTCCAATCTGTGAAAGTACAAAAAATCCTGTTATGGACACCTGATAAACTACTAAAATAATGATATTACGGTTACAATGTATAAAAGTATCTGAACTTGGGAAATAAGATACTTTAAGTCATTCGTAAAATGGAAAGAGTCGATATAACCCCGAAGGGTCAACCGAGTCGCCATTTCTTAGACGGACGTTACGTCCTCTACGGTCAAACTAGGGACCCAACCCTTCTAGTGGACCTCTTCCGTTACAGTAGGGTGAGGTCATAAGAAGGGACTCTTTAGAATACCTATCTACTCGGACCGTCCGACGTCAGGTGTCCCAACGTTTTCTTACTGATTACTGATTTGTCGTTGTTGTTTTAGTCTATATAATAAACTTATATCTCTTCCCCATGTCTTTGTTAAAACCCTCTAAGTCTACAGTTGTCGAAGTTTTGATTTGTAGGGTTTAGGACTTAAGAGAAAGGTAGTCTTAACGTCCTATTATTCCTTAACGTCGGCTCTGCTCATAGTCTGGGATAAATCAACCGTGGTATTAGAATAAGTTCAGAAAAGTTAACTCCTTAGTCTTACCTCCCATGTATACACCCCTCTGGGGTAAAGATTTTAATTATTCTTTAGAGGTTTATGAACCTTATTTTAAAAATATGTCCCTTCTCTAGGACAGACTTTCCTTTATTTTGGGATTGACACAGTAACATCATGATAGTTAGTTCTATCTGTGTATCCTCTGTGGAAATTGAGACGGAAAGATGTAGAATGTACAGAGGTTAGGAAACCTATTATAAAAGTCATATAAAGGGTACACAAAGTAAAGGTAGTAGTGATCAGAAGACTACAGAGGATTGACTATACAGGTTACGTAAGTACGTAAAAATGAATAAGTTTTTTAACCTGATTCATAGGAGATTCCGGTCCGTGTATTTTTAATACCCATCTCTTATTCCGTCTGTTCTGTGAACAACATTACTACATCTCTCACGTTTCATCTATTACTGTTTACCTAGTTATAAATGTTAAATCAGGATTAGGTCTCGAATCCTAGTACTTCCAAGGGTCCTATTGACTTACAGATTCGGTTTCGGTTCACCATTCGAGGATGAGATCAATTCGTTTTATACTCTCTGAGAAAAGGGTCCGTTACTCTTACTAGACAAAGAACAGAGAACTAAGAGTCACCGTTCGAAGTGTTACGAATGTCTAAATACAGGAATCTTTATGAAGTCTAGCACCGGTAGGAGATAAATATCTGAGGGATGACAGACGATTTCTTTAATGTTTACACTCTCATGCAAAGGTCAGAGTAGAAGAGGTCGTTCCTCGTGAGGTCAAGTTAAAGTGACGGTGACATCACAATCAGGAAAGGACTTTTGGTCCTCGCTCATTTGCGAAAAGAAAGCAACAGACACAATAGACGAATGTGACCTTACAGGATGTGACTGTACGGAAGAGGTAGTGAGTTTTAAGATGAATGGGAAAATACAAACAATTTTATAGTAGAAGAGACCTTCGAAAGGGAGTGAGAAGGTGAGTTTTAATCAACGATAAAAAGAACTTTAAGGTACCGGGTAAGTAACAAGGAGATAGTATATCGTGGATTATAATAAGGTAAAAGATATCATCTGGGAAAAAACATCGACTTCACATCCGATATGCTCGTTGTACCTTCGGGAATGGGGTGAGAAAATCTTAAGCATCAGGTTTGAGAACAGATCTTTCGGAAGAAGGAGGAGAAATCGACGAAATAACGGTGTCACTTTTATCTTAACCAGTATTAAAGGACAGAGGGAGGTACATCGTCCCCATTGAACTGTGAACTACAAACGTTACTATAAAGAGTGATAGTCCCAGAAGAAATCTTGGCTCTTAAGCTGGAACGGATACGAAATAAAGAGAAGAGGAGGGATTACTGAAGTCGAAGGACCGTAGTGAAAAGAAGAGGTGAGAGACCATAAGGACTACTTGAGGGTGAATCTTAGTACCAAGAAAGACGGTAACTATCTTCTTTTTAAAGGAAGTTTATACTGTTTCAATAGTGTCTCTATCCAAGTGGGAGATTCTTTAACGTGTAAAGTTTTTTAGAGGATTTCTCTATAAACGAAATAAATAAAAAATCTCAATTTCGAATGAATATATTCTTTAAGTCTGGTCCATTTTCGTTTTATCCTAAAAGGATTAGAAGATGAGAGTCTATACCAGAGGATTTATAGGGGACTGTAAATGCCAACAGTAGGTCTCAACCTACCTATGAGAAGTGGAGTCGGAAACTATTTATAAAATTAACTCTTCTTCATTGAGGACTAGTATTATAGGGTAAATGTTAACGGGGTTTCTTATAATCCAGGGAAAAAGTTACTCTTAAGGATCTTTAGTACACTGAGAACTACGGAACCTCAGTAACTACATCTAAGACCAACACATGTAAAGGCAGACGTTGATCTAATACGGATAAAGATAAAACGTTCGGAGAGTCAGGATACTTTTAAAACGGATCCTACCACGAAACACGTGTCGTCCGTAGATCATTTACGTACTACTTAATTTAAGAGGGTCCTTGTTTGTATACCGAGTCTACTGATTGTTCACTTTTAGGAGGTATTGTATGACGTACCGGCAGATTCCCCCCTCTTTTAGAACAATTACGAATACCACTGTTCAAATATAGGACTTCGTACTCTAGACTAATCGAAAAAATAAAATCGAGAGTATTGATGATCAAAATGACGACCAGTATTTTAATAGGTCGAGTGAAACTTTAAGTCGACGTTTTATCTTGTGAAACTGGAGGGCACTAATATGGTCAAAGACACTTGTATACTGAAGTCAACGTACTCCAAATGAGTCTGATCTCTAACGATGGATTCTTCCAGTACAACTTCTTCAGAGTTCCGCCCGAGTCCCTACTCTGGTGAATCCCACGTAGGCTGTTACCATGGTTGTTTTTTTTTTTCGTTACAAAAAGGTTCTAGAATAGAACAATTGACTCTAAGATATCGGTGTTACCGTTCCGGTACCTAAGTCAAAAAACATACAGTCAAGGAGTCGGAACCCGAGGTGGGGATTTGACAACAAGTGTCCATCGGTAGTAAATGGTCCTATAGTGATTTCGTACGTTGTCACCGTGGTTGAATTTTCAGGTAGTTATTAAATAAGTATTTATACACAACTCGTGGATGATCCCTAAGACTTGAATAAGATATCTATTCTTTGATCGTCGTTATAAGATCGTATAAAATTCATTTATGTCTGTATGTTTGAAAGTTATCTGACATCTATAGATATACAGTCTAGATACCGGTACATCTCGCTTTCCGTTCGTGACCCTCCGAACATGTAGGACCCAACTCTATTCGTCCAAACTAGTCGTCTTTATTTTCATTTGACCTACCTCAGAGACCGGAAGAGAATCTTGTCATGTGAAAAGAGTCGTAGTCCTGAGATCCCCAGTTACTGGTATTTCAACTTAGGTTGTCAAATTTTTGTCTAATATAACTTATGAAGTACTTTACCCCTCCTGTAACTGAAGAATCGTACTAAGGATCGTGATATTAACCTCGACAACAAGTCAGTCTTTCCACAGTCGTTTACTAGGGTTGTTCATTACTTTCGTTCGACGGTGGTGGGGTATGTTTCTTTAAGTATTGTGTCTCGAAAGGATATTTTAGTTCACACCTACACACAATCAGTAAGTCAGTACAGACTGAGACGTTGGGGTACCAGACATCGGGTGGTCCGAGGAGACAGGGACCTCAAGAGGTCCGTTCTTATAACCTCACCCATCGGTAAGGGAAGAAGTTCCCTAGAAGGGTTGGATCCCTACTTGGGTCCAGAGGACGTAACGTCCGTCTAAAAAAAAATGGTAGACTCCGTGGTCCTCTCGGGGAACTATTTGTTCCTATATAGTTGTCATCGACTTCCTCATTCCGACCATCCCATTCCTATCAGTATCGGTGTCTCTCCTTACTTTGTCTAAGGTATGTTAGTTACGAAAAGTGACCACTTCCCTCCACTTTTTCCTTTCCACTAAGACAAGTCAAAGAGAGGATTACGTTCACCTCCGTAACAGTGTCGGGAAAGAATTTTAAACGAGTCTTTCTGGATTGAGGTCTGAACGGTCGGTTCGAGTAATTGTTATAGTTACATTCTTCAATAAGAATTGTCTTTCTACCTTACACATCGACCTAACAACCCAAGTTTGGGTCTTCGATTGAAGATACTTTTGAAGAGAGAATTCTTAGGACAGACGACGACGACGACGATAGGACAGATCTAGAAAATTTTGAGTGACGTCGTCGTCTCCTGTTTCCTGAAGACTTTCGTCATGTATCTTTACTATTTTCCCTCATCGTTTGTCAGCGTTAGAACTACTAAGGATGAGGACGTAAGGGAGGGTGTGACATAGTCATAATAAAACGAATAAACGAGGAGAACGTATAGAAATCGTAGTAAAGGGGGGAGGTCTATAGTTGACGAGGTCGACACATTTTATACTGTACCGATAATTTGTTAAAAGTTAGAGTTTAAATTAATGAAATCAACCCAAAACAAAAGCATACAGAGTTAAATCCATAGGAAATAAGGACGTGACATAAGAATCCTTGTACTCGTTCAAGTCCCTATTTAGTAGTCAAGTCCTAATGTTTCTTGTGTGTCTATGTATACACGTGTGTGTCTGTGTGTGTGTATATATATATGCGTATGTGTGTGTTTCTAGACAAGGAGATAGTAACGTTTAACGTGAAATAGTAAGTATACGGAAGGTGGAGTAAAACGATTAATGTGTCAGAGGAGACGGTGTATGTATAATTTTAGTAAATCTCTACTTCTCGAAATTCTTGAATAATGGTATCGGAAAAATAAGGTGAAAAGACACGTGTACGTGAAGTATAAGACTGGGTTATTCCGTTTAATAATTTATACAAAGTATCTTGGCGTTCTGATTATCAATAAACGTATATTAGGAGTCGACAATAGTGATGATTAAAATAATGATAAAGATGATGATTTGGTGAGTAATGATAATCAATTAAGATAAAAAACTTTTATTCTCTCATACATAGGAGTACGACAGACACATTGGTCGATAGAAGATTTGGATTTTAAAATACCATCCAGACACTTAACTACTTTTTAAAACGTGTTATGTATTGACATTACTAAGTCTACGAATTACGATAATGGTATATTGTGACAGAATTCACTCTACTTTTACCTAGAACTTATAACTAAACTTAAACCTAGATAAAGTACTTTGAGTTTGTCGAACACCTTTCTGTACAGACATTTGTGACGTAGTAGTATGTTACCATACTTGTAGTGGAGTGAAGTGATTGCTTTCATATTTGAGGTTATAAAGTATTTTCAAGTTCCTCTGATTCGGGATAGAGAAATACGGGTTTAACCAACTATTATCGAACGTACGTATTAATTTGTATATACATACACACGTTGTTTCACATGTGTCTCTGTATAAAGGAGAATAAAACTTTTACCTAGGAAAATTTAATACAGACATGAGTATTTCATTTACTTTATCACAAATACTGAACGTAATGTGTAAGTACAAGACCTTTAATCCTTTACATAGATCGAACACGTGACAATTAGAAATGTTATATCGTTTAGTTAAACAACAACAACGAATTATGATACGATTTAAAAATTATAGATAATATTTAAGGTTTCCTTAATATCAATAAATGGTAATTCGATCTAAACTACTTTATGTATTGGAGGAACTAGGAAGGTGACTAAAAAGTGACTTATTATAGGATTAATAACAGTAAAGGGACAATAAAGGAATTCGTTTGCTACTTAATGTTAGGTGTTTAATATTTTACATAGACGTTTCTTTTTTTGTAAAGAAAGTTTCTTTAAATTTTATTAAAATTTTTACACATATCACGTTAACAAGTCAAGTCAAGTCAAATCAGCGAGTCAACACAGACTGAGAAACACTGGGGTACTTAGCGGCGTGCGGTCCGGAGGGACAGGTAGTGGTTGAGGGCCTCAAGTGAGTCTGAGTGCAGGTAGCTCAGTCACTACGGTAGGTCGGTAGAGTAGGAGACAGCAGGGGAAGAGGAGGACGGGGGGTTGGGGAGGGTCGTAGTCTCAGAAAAGGTTACTCGGTTGAGAAGTGTACTCCACCGGTTTTATGACCTCAAAGTCGAAGTCGTAGTAAGGGAGGTTTCTTTAGGGTCCCGACTAGAGGAAGTCTTACCTGACCAACCTAGAAGAACGTCAGGTTCCCTGAGAGTTCTCAGAAGAGGTTGTGGTGTCACGTTAACATCCCATTCCGTTAATCTCTTCCGTTCCAAGTCTTTTTCTTGAAATGTCTTTGTCTAGTGGAAATTACTCCGCTCTTCCCCGTCGTGAGTCTAATCACTCGACGACGGGATTGGGTTCTTTTCTCATTCATTCATATATATCCGTATATGCACCTTTCGATGACAAAAATCCCCCGGACAAGGGTTCAAACAAACTTCACCAATAGAGAATTTGCCGACCCCTTTCCTTAAGACCTCTAGCTGGTCTCCGATCTGGTCGACCCTCGACCCCCATTAGTTTGAATTATAGAAAAAAAAAGGAAACCCACTCTCTCAAGAAACAAAACGTATCTTACGACCCCTCCTAGACCTCCCCTCTAAATTGAGGTCCAATAAAACTTGGTACATTGAAAGGAAGTCGTTACCATATCTTTATCTATTGTTCTATTGTTCTTGTTTTTTCCTTTTTATTCTATTTATCTTTTACTCTAAGTTCCATTTGATGGGTTTTTACGTATGTTTTTAAAGGGATTTATATTCAGTAGTTAAAACGATACTCGGAGGATTGTCTGTTTTGTTTTCCTTTTTATGATAGTAAAAATTAAGTTTCAGATATTCCCCTAATTTACATTATATCGAACAGTCCCCTTCATGTCAACTATGTACGTATTTTCTAACTGTGAAATGTTCAGTGTATGAATAAATTTGGTACAACCGTTAACCGTTAAGTCAAAATAAGAAAAACCATCTTCCCAAACGAAAAGTACCTTTACTTATTTTAGGGAATCGTAGAGTAATGAAATTTAGTACATAATCAAAACATTATTTTGGTGTAAGTTCTTACTGGGTATTATATGTGGTCTGAGTAGAAATTTACTATAAGTTACCAAATGTGGATTTAGGTTGAATTTTAAAAAACACATATATATATATATATATGTGTGTATTTATATGTATGTATTTATATATATATACGGTACTATTTCCTAGAAGTTTCTGATTCACTGTCTGAAGTTCCACTACATGTTCTACACAAGTCTTTACGATGTGAAGCTCGTTACAACTATAGCGTACGCTCTTCTCAGTATATTCGAGAATTTAACTTATTGACTCCTTTTATTTACTATTCTATCAACAGTAAGATAAGACACAGTTTCCCTAATATAATCCAACACTTACATATGTATCGTCAGGTCTTATTTGTTCCGTAAGTGTTCCGTAGGAGAAATCGAACGTCCATGTTTATTAGTCAGAAACGGGAGTTATTTATATAAAATAAATACGAAGGACACATGTACGGGGGGGGAGAACAAAAAGAAAATTGACCTTATTTTCAAGGGAGTCATTTCCTTCGTATTAACGAAAAAGTAAAATGGGAACCGGTAATCGTTTCGAGGACAATCTAAGGCTGTTTATGAACAACTTATTTACTTGTAAGAGACTAGAGGACTTTGTAATCGTCCGACAAATCGAGACAACATTGAACGGTACATGTCTATACCGGAGTCTTATGTAAGACGGTACAGAAAAGAACTTTTAAGTCGTACAAATATTACTCCTCTACACTTTACATAATTTACGGAAATATTAGAGTAAGAAGATACGAAACACATTTACGATTAGGTTCTAAGGCATTAGACGTACTGACCATATCTACTGTCGTACGTATTCAACGACTATAATAAAAGAGTTCGACAATTCGAGACGGGTTGGAAAATTCTTATAACTTAACCTTCTAGTACAGGGATGATAAAATCCTTTAACCATCACGATGTCGGGCTGTGGGACTCTTTTATTTTAATAAAATCTCCCCTCCATTTTTCTCCTTTACCGTTGTTTCTTTGATAAGATTTGGAGTCTGACCTTTATCATTTACAGATAGGTCCTGGGGTTTACAACGGTTACACTTTTTTTTCGTCACTTTCGTATAATGACACTAAACAAATGAACTAATCGAGAGGAAATTTCCAGAGACGATAAATATAACGGTTGACATTTACAATTGGGAAATCAACATGAATATTTACTTGTGACGAAAAAGAAAGTGTTACCTTTATGTGTAGTCCTCTTTAAAAATTTACGATTCATGTTACCCTCTGTACCTTTAGATAAATTATTTCTCTTAAATTAGTTCTGTTGTTGTCTTACATGATGTGTTTGTCGTAAACTTATATTTCACCTTTTTCCACTCTTGCACCATAAATAAGAGTTACTGGAAAATTTCTCCTTTTATGGACATCAGTTTACAAACGTCGGACTACCGAGAAGGATTAATTCCCACACTGATCTTCTCTCTACCATTTTGTCGGAGGTTTATTACGGCCAAAGGATCGTTGGTATCGAGGTCACTGAAATTGGTCTAAAATGTACGTTTGTTATTTGGAGTTCGTAACTCGGACTCTCCCCACAATTCATAGAACCCCGTTTGTCACGTGGTTAAGAAGTTTTCTTTACAAGAAGACTCCTCCCTCTCTATGATACAAAGTTTCGGAAGGGACGAGAGTCCATGGACGAGATGTACTTCCGACTCAATGTAATACGAATCTTACGGAGCGAGGGGGTACGTGACGGTCTTTTCTCTGGTCACCAGATCACCGAGTTTGGACTGAACATAGGTGATGAAATATTAAATGTCGGATTGAATAATCTACACTCATATAAGAAGTATTCGAACAAAAAGTAGGTAATAGTCAAAGTAATAATAAGAGTAAAAGATTTTGTGTCGGAGTTCTCTCAGTTAGATTCTAAGATACCTTACAAAATTTGTTCGTATTGGGAGTTTTCGTCGTATACAAAGGTTCATTCAGAGTAAGTATGTTTGATAATTTCTCTTATAACTACACTCCTTTTTTTGAAATTTACCACTTACACTTGTAGAATGAATTAACGTATTATAAATTGTGGAATACCTGTATATGTCTCCAAGGTCTTAGTACTAGATCTCAATCCAAAGAACGTATTCTCCCGGGGATTGAGAGGAGTTCACTTTTGACCCTCTGTTAGTTTCGACACCTTTTCCGGCGTCTCAGTTCTTTGTACTCCCTAGACTCGGTAAATTATACCTTCTAGATAGGGTCCTCTTCGTGACTCAACACGTCTGTCTTTCATGTTTAAAGAGTTCTTCTAATGCTCCTTAATATCATTTACCCCGGTATTTAGGAAATTGGAGAACTAAGAACTTGGGTATATGTTTATTTCCGGCATCTAAGTCACGTCCGTAACCGGGAGTCCGGTTTAGGTAGGACAACGGGTGCGGGGACCGGAAGAAAATTTCTAAATGAAATAATAAAAATAAAAACCGTCGGGACCCGAAAGGAACGACGTGCGTCTGAGAGATCAACGTCACACGCTCGAAGAGTAACGACACCGAAGACAGTAACGTCTCGTACCCGAGATCCCGCGACCACGAAGTCATCAACGCAAAACACCTGAGATCTCGTGGCCGAGTCATCAACATCGGGTGGTCGAATCAACTGGACGTCGTACACCCCAGAAGGTCTGGTCCCTGTCTCGTGCACAGGAGACGTAACCGTCCGTCTAAGAAATGGTGACTCGGTGGTCCCTTCGGGGGGGGTGGGGTGGCAACGGATAAATACATTTATTTCAAAATTGCCTTGAGTAAACTCCGACGAAGACGTGATCTCGCTGTTCCACCAACATTGTCTCTGTTGTACCGAACGTTTTAAGGATTTACAAATAATGTATAGAGAAATGTCTTTTTAAAAAGTTTCCATGTGACGTAGGTCCTCCAGTCACGAGATAGGATCTCCCGTAGTCGAGGTTTGACCGTGGACAAACAGAAGGGTTAAGGTGACGAAACGAGACAGTCCGACTCTCAAAGACCCACCATGTTACACCGGAAACCAGAGTACCAGTACACAAGTGAGAGTGAGGAGAAAACGACATTTGACTCACAGAGGTAGACTGTACTTAATATACTCTAGGACTAGACCATGGGGTAAGAAGTCCGAGAGTCTATCGCCACGACGAACTACAGGACGTAAGACCTTTCCGTTTAAGTATGAGTCTTTTATACAGATGAGAATTTTACTTAGTAACGGTAACTTCCCATTTCCCCAGGTCACGTCAGTTGAACGGTGATTCACAGAAGAACCAAAAGAACTCCTTACCACGATATAATCTGAGTCACAAACATAGATAACGACTCTCCGACTGTCAAGTCAGTACACCATCGATTTTGTCGGAACCACTCACTCTCAGACACGGGAGCCCAGGTACTTATCGGAGGTCAGAGACGGTAGTACCGACGATGGGAGCACACAGGCAAGACCTTTGTGACCTCACCCGTTACCGCCTCAGACCGACTGTAGTCAACCTGATGAGCCAAACAGATGAACCAACAAACCACGGAGAGGGCACCCCTTACGAGAGAGTACCTAAATCTTATGTTACTTTTTGTGAAGTGTAAAACACGGATGAGGCGATCCTATCGTACCAAAAACGAATTGGTTGTATAATTCGATTGTATGAATTTCTTGGCTCGAGATAAGAAAAGGAGAAGGTTTAAAGATAAACGTATATTTACATTCGTCTCACTCTTCAAGATCACGTTTTCACTTACTATACCCCCCCCACTCCACCCCCCTCCACCACTCCATCCCACCCACCACTGTCACTTTACTTACGATACCAACATCTCTACTGTTCCCCTCACCAGAGTCGGTAGACGAATTCTATGTTCGAATCGAATGCAGAAACCCGTAACAAATATGGTCTAGAGTCTACAGGATGAAGGTGTAATGTCACTTAAGGAAAATCGCGATGAGTAGAATTAGTGTCTGGAGGAGTTCTTCTTTCGAGACCGGTGCACCAGTAAACTACTCGGGGTGCCACTCTGTAAGGTAGAGATGGTCACGGGTCACCGTTTTCGTTTCTATAAAAGGTTTTTCGTATATCAAGAGATGTCTCGGAACGAGGCCTTATTTGATATGACATAGACAGGGTGCCCCTGAATGGTTTATACGGTGGACTGTGAAGAAAGGTAATGTCTGGAGAGGTTCTGTCATATTCCGGGTTCTTCGTCTCGACGAACAGGACGTCGGATCCGGACGATGTCTTCGGAGACGAAGAGACTATCGGTAAGTTTCGACCGTCGAAGGGTGTGGTGAAATATACCTGTCTCGTCTATAAAAAAAAGTCCACGTCTTATACTACTAAGGTCTTTGAACTCTCCGGGTGGGTCACAACACAAAGGAAGAAGCACCACTGTCCATAGTCTCCATTAGTAAACAGGAAGTTAAATCCCCTACATATGACTGTCCAGGGACTGTGACTTGTCATTACTCGTGATTATACTGTTCGGGGACTTATAAGAGTAGGAAATATTACGTAGACAGAACTTTTATAAGGATTGTATGAACAATGAAGAACGAAAAAGTTAGATTCATCGTACTAGAGTAGTTATATTGTGTGATCACTCTGTAAATCATACTACAGGTCTACTAAGTTGAAAGAAATCTCTACCTCCCATACTTCCACGGAACATAGTTACAGTTAAAACTGGGACGCGGATTGTCAGGTTTACCAACCCATAAGGGAAAGGACTCATTTTCCAATAAGGTCTTCGTCTAAAATATATCTCTAAAGGTTCGTCCTTCAAATAACCCCTCCCGAGAGTTTTGGTTGTACATATCTTTTCATTTCCCATGTCCCAAACCCACCTTCCTTTTGAACCTTGACACTACGACAGAGTGTTTTCTAGAGTTGACCGGAGTGTCCTTCGAGACTTCGAAATTATTAGGAAGTCTCAATAAGATTCAGTCCCGTTTTATCTGTCCTAGAATATAAAGATATGACTAGTCGACCACCTATGTCCGACGGGACCCTTCCCCTATACTAGAACCCGCTGCACCGAGAAAATCGACTCCTTTAAACTCACCTTGATTAAGGACTCCTGAAAGCCAAATGTACAGAAAATCGTCGATCTTTTCTTCGGGAAATTTGGATTCTTTCCCAGTGTTGCACATGATGTGGAGGGTGAACCATGTAGTATAGTATTCTTCCTATAACCATTTGACTTTTCTTTAAGCCATATTAAAAATTCGGAGAGGTATCCTCGAGTTAAGTTAATTGTAGTATAAAAGGTCACAAGATGACATGTGATATGTGATTGGTATGAATTTTATGTATAATGTAGTTGTTTCCTACCTATACACAATAAAAGTATAAGTGAATCTTTTGTTTTATTGTAGATCCAACGAAGGTGCAGGATCGATAACATTTGTCACGACGCTACGTTGGATCTACAGGTAGCCGTCTGCTTACCTATTCTTTCGATACCATGTATATGTGTTACCTTATAATGAGTCGATAGTTCTTCTTACGTAAACTTAGTAAAGATTACTCCACCCACTTTGACCTCGATAATATGTCTTACTTCATTCAGTCTTTCTTTTTGTAGTTATGTCATATAATTTCGTATGTATACCTTAAATCTTTCTACCATTACTACTGGGATATTCGCTCTGTCGTTCTCTGTGTCTATATTTCTTGTCTGAAACCTGAGACACCCTCCACTCCCACTTTACTAAACTCTCTTATCGTAACTTTGTATATATAATGGTATACATTTTATCTAGTGGTCAGGTTCAAATTACGTGTTTTGTCCCGTGAGTTTCGACCACGTAACCCTGTTGGAATTCCCTACCCTACCCCTCCCTCCACCCTCCACCCAAGTCCTACCCCCTGTGTACATGTGGGCACCGACTGAGTACAGTTACATACCGTTTTTGGTGGTGTTATAACATTTCATTAATCGTAGGTCAATTTTGTTTTTGTTTGTTTTATTGTAGTGGTTTAACATGTCATGTTTAAATGAAAAAATTTTTCGTTTATAGAATAAGAATTTTTTTAGGGTACCCTAACAGTTTATTTAGTTAACTGTTAACCCTTTAAAAAGAGGAAGGTTCATAAGTCTCTCCGTCGATGTTATAAGGTAGAACCTTTCTCAGTCTTTCGTCTTCTGGTCCCAAGTATAAGATAAAGATAACAGAAAATATACTGGGTTCTATACGTTAATCTTACGAAAGGTTCGTATGTTGTATCCCGTTCGAGACTTACAAACAAAGAACACATACATCCACAAACATACACACGTACACAAAATCCTTACGGAGTTCCCAACAACACATCTGACTGTACAAAGTTATGTATGTTCACAAAAACAATTCGATGTTTAAGGGTCTACCACGATCACCATTTCTTGGGCGGACGTTACGTCCTCTGTATTTTCTACGTCCAAACTAGGGACCCAACCCTTCCAGGGGACCTTCTCCCGTACCGTTGGGTGAGGTCATAAGAACGGACCTCTTAGGGTACCTGTCTCCTCGGACCGTCCGACGTCACGTATCCCAGTGTTTCTTAGTCTGTAATGATTTCGTTCGATCGAACGTACATGTTTCCAATAACACTTCTGACTTTACAAAATTATACATGGTCACAAAAACATTCGATGTTTAATCACATCCTTGTATTGTAATCAACAACGACAAGTCAGCGATTCAATACAGGACAAGAAACTATGGGGTATCGGACATCGTGTGGTCCTAGACGACAGAAGGTGATAGAGGACCTCAAGTGAGTGTAAGTACAGGTAACTCAGTCACTACGACAGATTGGTAGAGTAGGAGACGTCACATGGATTAAATAAGTGTACAGGAAGACACTTCACCGTACATTCAAAATGGGAAGTAATATTAACACTCTACTGTTGTCTTAATCTACTTGTGTGTACGAAGTAAGTTGTCGAGGGGTACCGACTCTGATGTCGAATCGTCATGAGTAATTTACTAACAACTACTTATTACTTTGAGGTGTTTCTCATAATCATTAGTTTGGTGTCTATGATTCAGTGTGATAGATATATTCTGCATGTACTTTTATATGATTAAATTGTCAACTAAGAGTTACTCTGAACCATAATATCTCGGTATTATAGTAATTCATACTTCTCCGGAGTTGTGAGTAGACTAAATCGATGGAGAAACTGTTTAGTCAATTGGTTTTATGTATATTATCACGATACAAACTTTAATTCCGATTCATCTACATATGTACGTAGTCTTAAGTTTTGAGAGTTGTTGGTCCAGTCGTAAAAAAGAAAATATGGTGAAATATATAGTAATGAAGGGACCACTGAGTCTGCCATTTCACAGACGGATGTTGTGTCCTCTGGGTCCAAGTTAGGGACCCAGTCCTTCTATTCCTTTACCGTTGGGTGAGGTCATGAGAACGGACCTTTTAGGGTACCTGTCTCCTCGTACTATCGTACCCCAGCGTTTCTCAGTCTGTACTGACTCGTTGAAGTGAGTGAGTGAGTAAGATAATAAGACCGAGGGTTTTTCCATTTTAGATTACCTTTTTTTTCATTTTACAAAAGATTGTGTTCTTTTATGGAATTTCTTTAAAAAAAAAAGTTAAATCTGATTTTAAATTTAAAGGATTATATTAAAAGTTTAGATTTTATACCAGTTTCTTCTTAGAGTTGTTAGTAAAATTATATTTCCTCAATTATTTTTTAATTCAAATTTTTCTTTCGATAGGTTTTCTCTTCTCTCTCTAGGGGACGGGAAACCGAGGAGAATTAACTTGAAGTACAATAAAGATGGACATCTCTGGTAAGACAAAAGGTGGGTCATGGTTGTTTTCTGGGTATTAGATGATTAAGTAAAAAGAGAGAAGAGAGGATCAAGTAGGTTGGAATCGAAAGAGTACAAGTCACATGGAATATAATATTCTTTATGTATTTAAATATAATACTTTATATTAAATAGAAAAAGTTTAAGGTTTATCTTAAAAATCCATGAATCTTATCCTTTTTCCTCAGGTCTTAGTGCCACCGATTTTCTGTTCCTTCCCTTTTCGGACGTTTTTTTCTTGTTTCCTTCCAGGGTCCTGACCTCACTCCTGGAGCCCATTTTGTTTTTCGTGGGGACCGATCGGGTTAAATGTATTCCGTCCGGGTCCACCCTCCTCCTTTTTGTATTTTTCTCCTCGGTTTCCCGTCCCCTAGAGAGAGAAGAGAAGCGTAGAAAACCCAGCCGTACGGGAGTACGGAGTTCCTACATAAAAAAGAAATGAAAGATTTGTTTTGACTCGACATTGTGTTTCGACATTGTGACCAGGAAGGGTCCCGACAGTATGACCAGGCAAACGAAGTTTAAAAACAACACTGCTCTGTCTTGGCTCCTTTAATGTGTGAGGGGACTCTCTTACTAATCGTTTTTGTGTGCAGATTTCAGACTAGATTTGTATTGTCTTTCCTTAGTAGTGTCAAAATACACATCACGTATTTTCTAAAGTTTTACTATGATCAATCTAAACTAAGAATATGTTAATTCATTAAAGATTTTTAAGAAAAGGATCACTAATAACTCTGTCTTACGATCCTTTGTAATCTCTTCTATAATTCCTGTCTACTTTTATCATTCTACTTCCGTATAGACGAACTCCGTCATTATTTCTTTCCTTTCATTCTTTGGTCTTTTGAACTTTACACATTTACACTACAACGACGTTGTCGTGTTCTTTCCATAAAGGACATCGAAAACTTTCGGTTGTTTTTTCCGTTCTATAATTCTTACTCATTTTTTACCATTAAAATAAGTAAAGAAAATGGTTTCTTGATATCTTTTTAATTTAATCGTTTTTAGATTTTTATTATTCCATTCCCTTGAATATCTCTACCAGAGAAGTTTTTTTATAGAAAAGTCGTGAGATGTACCATTTTTCTTCTTAGCAAGAAACCTAATTCTTTCATCTTAGGTAGTTACATCAATAGGTGTATTAGTGTAGTGTCTTTACAATTTTTTATGTATTTTTATATATAAACCGAATACAAGGTCCTAAAATCCCTAGTAATTGAATTACACTTTTTAATTCACACACTCATATACAGAATCTTTCTTTAATCAACAAAAGATGTGAATATAAGTTTCAATATAAGACTAAAGAAAGGACAATCTAAGTACTTCATTATCTTTACGTATAAAAGATCTATGATACCTACAAATTGTAATAATTTATTACATAAACCGTAATCATTTCACAAATACTTTCACCTTATCTAAGTGATACCTATCAGAGTAATTCTACCTCTTTAAAACGAAGATTTACGATAATCCTCTCGTTTGTTTATAAAACCAGCCGTACGGGAAATTAAATATAAGTTTCTCTAAACACAAGAATGAAAAATTGTTTAACGGAAATATTGTATCTCTGAAGAAGAAATTGAGTCTCTTTTTATATATCAAAAAACTAGAACTGTAAGATGAGTCCGTAAGACTCTTTTCTCAACTGTTAAAAGTGGACATAGGTTCAGTGAATTTTTTTTTTATGAGTCGTAGGAAATATTGGGGTGTGGATTAATAACAGGTTTTGACTGTCATCCTGTCGTTTCGACATGTTAATGTGTCTTTCTATCTGAAAGTTTGCAGTAAGATTTAAACACTTTAACACATCTAAATGTCTGGAGAATGCTTTTACTGTTTTTCACGGTTGGCATTAGAAAGGAGATTGACCACCTATGTCTTATATGTGTAGGAATTACGTAAATTATGTAAGTGGAAAATAAGAATGTTTATATTATTTCTAAAACGTCAGATTAAGGATAGAAAAATAAAGGACTTCCATCCTAATAAAGTATACTTAGTTTATAAAAAATATGGATCTTTTTTTACTTCTCGTTTTATATTTAATACAGTTATAACAAATCAATACCCTCTTCCGTTACCATTGGGTGAGGTCATGAGAACGGATCTTTTAGGGTACCCGTCTCCTGGGACGTCAGGCACCCCAGCGATTCTCAGTCTGTGCTGACTCGCTGAAGTGAAAGTGAAAAGTGAAAGTACGTAACCTCTTCCTTTACCGTTGGGTAAGACCACAAGAACGGACCTCTCAGGGTCCCTACCGCCTCGGACCACCCGACGGCAGACACCCCAGCGTGTCTCAGCCTGTGCTGACTTCGCTGAATCGTCGTATTTTTTAAATGTGAGTATTATTTTATAAATTGTTATAGCCTCTTTAATTTCTAATTTTAGTTGAAGTAAGGGTTCGGAACCGACGGATTAAGGATAGGTGTTTTCAGTAAACCCATCAGTATAATTTTACTCCTTTAATTAATAACTACTTAAACCCGACTAGTAGAATGTGTATAAGATGCTTAACTATATATCTATAAATACCTATATAAATATATATTAATAGAAAATATATTTATTTATGTATAAATATATATAATGTGTATAGATACTCACGACGACATCCTATATGAGAGTCATCCCATTGAAGATACAGATTCGCACATATATAAATATTAAATTTAATCAATTATAACTTAATATAGTCGATACTGTATAAAAATTATGTCCCGTCTATATTAGGTAATATTCTCAAATTTCAATTAGTTATATCACCAGGTGTTTTATTCACTATTTAAACATTTTTGTTTAGTTTTGTTCGTTTATAAAAGTGTCTTCATCTTGTTTTCCAGAAAATTAAACATACCTTTATGTTTTCTGGATTTTATCGGTTTCGTGAGAACTCTTTCTTTTTGTCTGGACCTTCTTAGTCCGAGGGACTGAAGTCTGACATGATGCTTCGATGTCAGTAGTTTCGTTATATCATGACCGTGTTTTTGTTATTATGTCTAGTTGCCGTGTCCTATTTTTCGGGTCTTTATTTTAGTGTATGGACACCAGTTAATTAGATTCTGTTTCCTCAGTTCTGATACTTTACTTCTTTTCTGTCAGAAAAGTTATTTACCACGACTCTTTTTTACCCGTCGATGTACATTCTCTTACTTTAATCTTGTAAGAGAAAATGGTGTATGTTTTTATTTGAGTTTTACTTAATTTCTGGATTTACATTCTGATCTATGATATTTTGAGGATTACCTTTTGTATCCGTCTTGTGAGAAATTGTATTTAACGTCGTTCAAACCTTCTAAATTTTATTTTGATATTGAAAATCAATGTAATCCAATTATTTAATTCTGTTTTAATTATTACTTCCAGTGATAAAGAACTTGAACGTCGTAGTATTTTCGTTTGTTTTAATAATTACGGTTCATTTTATTGTATAAACAGTAGTTACGTTTTCATTAATCGGGTTATAAACTCACTAAAGTACAAATTTCGGTTATTTTAGTATATTGAGGAACTTTTACTACAATAAAACTTTGTATCGTCTTCATGTGGAGGATTAAGGATTGGTAAATACAACAAATCTTGTTTGTATACCAAGATACTGTATAAGATAAAAAATAAACTGGAAAGTGACCCTCCCTTCTTCTGAATCTATAAACTTTTAAATAGGAGTGAAGTAAAAAGACAAATTTATCTCTTTAAAATTTAAAGAAAAATTAACCTTATTAAATTCGAGATCTCATTTGTCATGATCAGACTAATAACACATCATCAATTTCAAAAATATTGGTCCCAGTTGTCTAAATAATCTAGAGGCTAAAGATCGTCCGTTGTCATCTTTACCTCTTCAAACCTGGAGTCCGTATATGTCCCTCACGACGATACAAGTTCAAAAGACTTCTACTCTTTTATGTATTATTAGATCCCCATAAAAAGGACGTTAAACTAGGAATTTTATGTACAAGACTTTATATAAGAAACTCAGTAAGAATATATTGAAGAAACGCTTACACCCAAATCAAAGTTTTACGAGAAAGTTGTATGTACATAATTTAAATCACATATAACAAAATGTACATAAATAATAGTGTCTGTGTATTCCTTCTTTCTTTACACATCTAGAGAGGGAGATGTGTATGTACATAGTTTGAAGTATTACTGATTTAGATAAGATCTCTAGTGTCAGTTGAATCTAATAGTCATAGACGGACCATAATTATGTCAACCTCGTTACTATGTCTTTTGTCATAGGTATTTTTTGTTTGTTTGTTAATGATAAAAAATCATTTTATAGAAAAGATCCTGAAGTTAGTGATTACGGTCTTAAATCGCGGGAACAAAAATAATACTGTGTATGACGTGACCGGAGGCTTTTTAAGTGAGTAGTAAAGTAACTCTAATTTAAATTACATGTGTGATACATCTAGTGACATAATCCTTTTTATGTAACTAGTTTTTAAACCCAAACTAAGACTCAGGTTAGTTTAGTCCGAAGGGACCACCCAGTCTACTATTTATTAGGTGGACGTCACGTCCTCTGGGTCCAAGGTAGGGACCCAGTACTTCTAGGGGACCTCTTCCCTTACCGTTGGGAGAGGTCATAAGAACGGGTTTCTTAAGGTTCCTGTCTCCTCGGACCACCCGATGTCAGGAACCCTAACGTTTCTCGATCTGTGTTGACTTCCTGATTGTGAAAATGAAAGACTTAGATTATGACACGGTCCAAAAGATCAAATATTCTCTTTATGTCAGGATGTAAAGATCTTCGAAAGTTTGATAGAACCCTAATTACTAGATGTTTGTCGTTTTTTGAGCTTATTGTTGTATACTATGTACTCCTTACTTGTCTTTCCGTTATCCCATGACATCTAAAAATTCCTTTTTTGTACATCAGTAATAAAGTGTCTTCTCTAAATTGAGCTTGGTAGTGAACTACTACCTATCTTAAGTCTGAACGTCTCCTTTTACTTTTTAGAAATATTTTTAATTAGATCTATACTCTTTATAATTGTTTTACCTACCTACTATTATGATCACAGATTTTAAATGGGTCTTGAATGACACAGTACCCCGGAGGGACCACCGAGTCTCCAATTTCGCAGACGGACCTTACACCCTCTAGCCCCAAGTTAAGGACTCAGTCCTTCTAGGGGACCTCTTCCTTTACCGTTTGGGTGAGGTCATGAGAACGGACCTCTTAGGGTACCTCCCTTCTCGGACCATCCGATGTCAGGTGCCCCAGCGTTTCTCAGCCTGTGCTGACTCGCTGAAGTGAAGTGAATGACACAGTATCCGTAAAACGATCCACTGGTTGTGTCCAACAGAATAATTATGTACATGAATTCTGACTATAATATTATTAAGGATAAAGGTTCCCTCTTCTATTTCAATTCCGTCTAAGTTCTTAAAGGGGTTCTAGGAGTTCAACTGGGTACTTACTCGGTCTTGAATTTACACCCGTCATTCAAAAATTCGGTATCAAGACGTCCGTTGATTAATTTTGACTAGAGAACACTATTCAACGAGATGACATGTGGATCTCACGTTCATCTTTACTTTCTCACAATTACTATTATACTTCCTTCAGTCTACTTTAGTTTATCACGACACCTTTGTGTTGTGTAAATTCTTTGTTTTAAAAAGTCATACTTATATAATCATAATAGGTGTAAAAGAAACGTCTTTGAACGAAGACGGAAAAGGACTTAATACATCAGTACGATTACTATCAATCAATGGGATCTAACCAAACTGTCTTTAAATTGTACTTTTGTTAAACGTCTACAGAGTCTTATCTGAGTAAAACAGTCTAACGACAACCACTATCAAACCAAAATACACTTATTAAAAGGGGGTTATACATAAGTTATCTTTACTATGTTTGGTCGAAACGTCTATCCTGACAATCCTTTTTTAATCGAAACAGAATTGGACAGAAAGGTTTTCCGTAGAAAGATAGACTAATAAAAAGAAGTCAAAGAAAACCTCATCTATACTTCATTCATAACTTTTAGACGAGTGTCATTTAATAAAGTTTCAAAGTAGATTTTCTGAGAATACTTTTTATTCTTATAGTCTGAGTAACAGACTAAAAACAATCTAGAATGGATAGAAATCTCTGTACAAATAATTTATCGAAACGTATTCATTTTGGATCGACCTTTATGCTTATATATTTGAACTTAATTTACAAATTTTTCGTCACTTCCGTTTTCCTCCTCCCCTTACCTTTCCTACTCTGCCAATCTGCCGTAGTAGCTGAGTTACCTTTACTTAGACTCGTTTGAGGTCCTCTGTCACTCCCTGTCCCCTCGGGCCACACGACCTCAGGTACCCCATCGTCTCCACCTGTACTGAGTCACTGATTTGTTGTTGTGTAGACCGTATTTTCAAAAGAGGGTCCTTCAGTGATGACCCCGTATATTTCACACGAACTATTTCTAAATAGTAACTTATTTGTTACACTGACATTGAACTTACGTCCAGGTTGAGAAAAGATATCGACAAAATGTCATGTTAGTTGAATTCTAAGTGAAACCTACTAGTCTGTTTCTGTTAAAACAGGTTGTTTTCCATTCATATTTATGTTCACTACTAACACGGAGGAGAACGTATTCTGGGACTTTGCCGAAACGTTATGGGAGACTAGTTTCAGGAGTATTACTAGAAGATACTTGACCGTGGATAATGGATAGACTAGTGTGATAAGACCGAGAGGAAGAGTTAATGAGACGAGATGAGGGAAACCGGAGGACCGATGAAGAGTTTGAGGAACCAGCCATGGTCGGACACAATCCCGTGATGATGACCGATCAGGAAGGCAGGTCTTAGAAGAAGTTTATTTATTTAAATACTTTTTTTATTTTATTTTTGTTTTAAAGTTATACCAACTAAGAAAGAAGAAGACGTTTGTAAACGATCTTCTGTAATTATTACGGTTACGACTTGTAGGATGAATTTATACAAGGGAGGTGACTATGAGGAGTTGAACGAGGTGACTGTATGAAAAACCGTCAATAGTAGAAGATTGTGTGACGACGACGACGCAGACGACGATTCAGCGCAGTCACCACAGGCTGAGACACGCTGGGGTATCTGCCGTCGGGTGGTCCGAGGGGACACGGACCCTAAGAGGTCCGTTCCTGTGATCTCACCCAACGGTAAAGGAAGAGGTTAGGTACTTTCACTTTGCACTTTCACTTCAGTGAGTCAGCACAAACTGAGAAGCGTTGGGGTACCTGACGTCGGATGGTCCGAGGAGGTAGGTACCCTAAAAGGTCCGATCTCATGACCTCACCCCACGGTAACGGAAGAGGAGATCGTGTGATTCTTTGCATATATATTATATGTGTATGTGTATGTACACGTGTGTGTGTGTGTGTGTGTGTATATATACATATATGAAAATTTTAAAATATTAACGAAGTGGACTTTCCACTCGAGGACCTCTTTTACTTAACAAATTGTTTTATTTATGAGAACTTAGAATTCGTAGATCAAGTCAAGGATTTGTCATTTGCGACTTAATTATGAACGACTTACTTTCCCACCTACGTACTTTTGTAGAAATGTAAGAGGTTGACTTTAATCAGAGATTTATCGGTAGAACACAAAGTCTCGAAGTCCCTTCTTAGTTATTGAACAAATCAACCGGTTAGGAAGTGGTCCCTTTGTAATTACTTATATTAAGAAAGTCCCGTATAAAAAAAGACACAAATCTCGTTAATGATGATTTTATGGTACGAAATGATAATTTTCAACTATTCACAATGAAATACAGTTAATTTTTCTTACTTCTTCTGTAAGAAAATTCAGTATGTGTTAGGATAATAGAAACTAATCTCATCTACGATTTCTCATACAGACTCTGTCCCTTTTAGTTGTGTTAATAAATTTGACACACAAGAAACTTTTATACGGACAGAGTAGAAACTTGTTTTGGAGAGTTATCGAACTATAAATATACAAGAGTCATTTATAAACGACCATGTTCTTACGTAAAGTTTTCAACGAAAAGAGATCGTATCAAATTCCTAAAAATTAAAATCGACGACTCTGAATCCTTCTCGAGACCACCAGGGTACAGGAGAGATGGGTTTTCCTTAAACCCGATTTATTGAAACCTCGAGTGTAGGATAACTAAATGAGAACAAAATTGATAAGAGATTCTAATCGTTTAACGACTCTATTTTCTTGTGACCCTTTTTCCGGTTACTCTTAAAAAAGGAGTTTGACAGTACCAAATTAAAAACAGGAGGGATTAGACACGGAATTATTCTACAAGAAAAGTGAAGTCAATTTAGATGTTTATGGTACAACTTTCTTAGAGTAGTAAATAAAGAGACACAAAACCACAATATAAGGGTTTTCCTTTACCAAGATATGTCACTTATCTATAATTACGAACCGACTTAAAGTAGTTACTGTTCTTTTATTATTTAAGATAAGAAAACCCCAGACACCGATCACATGTTTTATAACACATGATGTCACACTAGAATCGTCATACTTGGTTTCTACCTCACTGTCCGAAATTTAACCTAGATCGAAACCCCTTAAATCATTTTTACAGATCTTATTTTCTTTCAATTTCTTACTTGTAAATTATTTTTTTTTAAAGAAATTGTTAAGAAAAGGATATCAGAGAAACGATATTAGAATATAAGTGTATAAACTATGTTTCGAAAAAGGAGTCGGAATGAATCAGTTCTTCAATAGTACTACGTTAACTTAGAAGTCTAAGACTAACGACTCTGGAAAGTAATGTTAAGTCGGTCTTTATACTAAATAATTACTAGGACTCTACGTCCTCTGGGGTCAAGCTAAGGACCCAACCCTTTTACAAGACCTCTTCCCTATCCGATGGGTGAGGTCATAAGAACCCGAAGGGACCACCGAGTCGACCGTTTCTTAGACGGACGTTACACCCTCTGATCCCAGGTTAGGGACATAACCATTCTAAGTGATCTCTTCCCTTATCGATGGGTGAGGTCATAAGACTGGTCCTCTTAGGACACCTGGTCAGGTACCCCGACATTTCTCACTTGTTCTGACTCACTGAAAGTTTCTAGGACGATACCAGACTTAAATTACAGAGGGACTTTAATTGCACAACTATATATTGGAGGTTTAAAACCTTAAGTCGTCATCCCGGAAACTCTACACTAATCCAGTACTCCCATCTCGGGAGTACTTACTCTGATCATGGCAATTCTTTCTTCGTGTCGTATCGAGGAATCCGGGAAGACGGTACGACGACGATTCAGTGAAGCCAGTATAGGCTGACACGCTGGGTTATCTGCCGTCGGGTGGTCCGAGGGGGTAGGTACCCTAAGAGGTCTGTTCTTGTGACCTTACCCAACGGTAAAGGAAGAGGTTACGTACTTTTACTTCAACGTGTCAGCACAGACTGAGAGTCACTGGGGTACCTGACGTCGGGTGGTCCGAGGAGGCTACTACCCTAAAAGTCCGTTCTCATGACCTCACCCCACGGTATCGGAAGACGGTACACTCCAATATTATTCTTCAGACACTAGACTAAAAGTGGACTGGTACGAACGTTGACCTAGAACGTACGGGTCAGAGGTCTTGACACTCTTCATTTATAGACAACAAATATTCGATGAGTCAGACACCAAAACAAAACAAAAACAAAAAACATCGTTGGACTTGTCCGATTCTGTACAGGGGTGATGATAGTAATTACAGTAATTACAAATAGTTATGAGTGTTCTTGAGTGTTCTAATTTAAGAGTGTTACACTAGTAAGAACCGACGGAAAGACCTGATTCTTCATCTAATATCGTTAACGTAATTCTAAAGAAGGTACTTTTGTTTCTCTGTTTTCGTTATCTTTTTGGGAATTTCATATGTATAAGGATATAACCGTAAGTTTTAGATGCAGAGGTAATACTTCTGTTTTATTTACCCACGACGAGAGATTTCTCTCTCAGGTAGATCAGTTCCGATACCAAAAAGGTCACCAGTACATACCTACACTCTCAACCTGACACTTCTTTCGACTCACGGCTTCTTAACTACGAAAACTTGACACCACAACCTCTTCTGAGAACTCTCAGGGAACCTGACGTTCCTCTAGGTTGGTCAGGTAAGATTTCCTCTAGTCGGAACCCTAAAGAAACCTCACTTACTTCGACTTCGACTTTGAGGTCATGAAACCGGTGGAGTACGTTTCTCAACTGAGTAATCTTTTCTGAGACTACGACCCTCCCTAACCCCCGTCCTCCACTTCCCCTGCTGGCTCCTACTCTACCGACCTACCGTAGTGACTGAGCTACCTGCGCTCAGACGCACTTGAGGCCCTCAACCACTACCTGTTCCTCCGCACCACACGACGCTAAGTACCCCAACGTTTCTCAGCCTGTGTTGACTCGTTGACTTGACTTGACTTGACTTGACTTGACTTGACTTGTTTATAGTGAACACTATGTATATATATGGACATTTTTTTTTGTAATTTTACATAGTCTTTCATAAGATGTACTTTTTGACGAAGGACTGATGGTACTTTTTTCTTAGATGACCTATACAGATCAAGCCCGTTATACTAACCGTAAAGGTCCTTATCTTCAGTTAAAATCCAACTACGTTTCTGTAAGGATTACTAATACAATAATTTTTACCTCATTACAAAAAGAGTGTTTCTTTTGACAAGTTCGTCTCTGACTTAAATCTCTTATCAAATCTTACTAAGTACATAGTACTTCTTTTGACCGTATACCTCTCTTACTTGTTTACATAAGAAACATACCTCTGACTTGTTTACATAATAAAAAGGGGGTGAACCCTCAATTCACCTGGTATATTTCACCAGAATCACTATAACGGGTTTACGTCACCTGATCTATAAAACCAAAATTCTTGATACTGACAATTAAAGGAGACGAGTTACTTAAGTAGAGTGCTTAATTTTAATGAAATGGAAAAGTCGATCAATTTTTATGATTACAATACACCAACATCATTTAATTTACTCGATGATTTGTAATAGTTTTTTTATTTTGATTCTAATTTTTGATTTCCATTCGTCTTTTGTCAGTGAGTTTTACACCAAAAAAAAAGACAGAAATTTACTTGAGTGATTCATTTAAGTGAACACTTATATTGGTTTCGATATTTATGGATTTAAACTAAGATTTAGAGAAGATGTCAGGGACAAACATTACCTGTAATAAAAGTACCAATCAACATAACAACAACAAGTTCTCTTCAAAGTAAAGTCTCTTTCTACCACACCACCCCCAACCCCCTTTACCTCTTTGAACATTTTCTCTTTCCTTCTTTCCCTCCTTCCTTCCTTTGACGACATCTTCATACTACGACAAATCTCTACTATTTATAACTTAGATGAGAATTCCTTTTTCTCTTATTTAATAATTTGGTTTCACTGTTTAGCGTAAAAATCTACAACAAGGTATACTTTGAAAAGAATTTTGACCTTTTGAAAGCTGTCTGGTTTCCATTCTAAAACACATGTCTAATTTTGGAACACGAACACGATGGAGTAAACTGGAAAGTAGTACGACTTTCACTTTTCACATCAACGAGTCAGCATAGGCTGAGAACCACTAGAATACCTGACATCGGGTGATCCGAGGAGGTAGGTATCCTAAAAGGTCCGTTCTTATGACCTCATCCAAAGGTAAAAGAAGAGGTCCCCTAGAAGGACTGGGTCCCTAGTTCAAACCCGGAGGCCATAAAACCCGTCTGAGAAATAATAGACTCGGTGGTCCCTTAGGGGTTTCCATATTGACCTCTTTACAGTTTCAGTGATGATCTAGGAGTTAATAAATGTCAATTATACATAAAGTTTTACCTTCTAAGTGAAACAGTTCACCTTTTTCATTGACTCGAATAGGTACTACGGATAAACCGACGTAGGAATATACGAGGTAAAAACTCGATGACTACCTCTTCTTAAGACTAACCCATCCCTACCCAATCAAGAAGTCATTTATTTCTCCTCCCTCTCTGTCTACGAACTACTAGATTAATCTTTTTTTAGTTCCTCGGTTGATTCTTCTTGTTGGTTTTGGACCCATCACTAATTATTCCTTAATGGATTCATCTTACAAGATTACCCTATGTTACGTAATCTCTTTTTTTTGATTTTCTTCTGTACTTATCCCAAAACTACTGGCTATGATCTTGAGTCGCCACGTGTCCCTATACCCCTGTCGTCTCGTCCTCGACTTCTCATCACAGAATTGGTGAACCCTTTTAAATGTTTAAAAAGAATTTAGGGTATATTCACACTTGTGGACAAAAGAACGGTGACGTAATGAAAGAAACTCTCTCCTAATTTTTATTAGTGAATTGACTTAACTAGACTTAAACTTGTCATGAAAGAGAAAGGTTAATTTTTGTCGATATGTACAAAAGATTTACTTTTTATATTATGAACCGAATAAATTTTATAAAACTGTTTTTACAGTGAAATTACGAAAATTTTTCCCCTTTTCAACTTTCTCAACAAAGAAGGGTAAGACGGATATAAAAGTTTTAATAAAGGATTGTAAGAGATTCTTTACACACATATGAAAAACGGATTCTTCAGTCCGTAGTAAACTATGTCTATAAGTAGTTATAAATTCTATAAGTAAGAATTTATAAAAATCCGAAGACCAAAGAAAAGAGATTTATAGGGTGATCGTGTCACTTTATCCGTTTCCATTTATTTTTTAGGTGATTATCGTCAGGGGTTGAAAAAACCGTGGTCCCTGACTAAAGTATCTTCCGTTAAAAAAGTGTCTGGTCTCCACCCCCCACCAAAACCCCACTAAGTTCGTGTAGTGTAAATAACACGTGAAATAAAGATTAGTTTACGGTGGTGACTAGACTGTCGTCCATCGGTAGACCCCGGGTCTCCAACCCCTGGGGACGTGATACTTCATAAAACTATGTCTAAATCCACTAACAGGTTATTTGATTAAAAGGGGGAGGATTACAAAAGACGAAAGAAGTATAGGAACAAGTCAACAAAACGATACAAACGACTACAAAAAAGGGAATCTCATACACACACACAAACGACAGTAGGAATCTAATTATAATTATTTTACTTTATGTTATAATCTAAACATAATAAGTATCATGACGACTACTTTTTAAATGTAAAAATAGTCCTATATCCTTTGAATTATTGGCACTGGGGATTATTTTATTATTTTCTACTACTATCCCGAAATTATTAATACAAGTGAAGATCTCACCATCGGTTCCGACGTTCCGACGAAAGTACTACTCTGTAATGATTTACAGTGATAAACAGAAACAAAGGATTAAGAGATATATAAGTATAAACTTTTCGGAGTTAATAGGTTACTTTAGTAAACCTTTAATAAATAACCTTATTCATCAAAAGGTTTTTTGTGAGACCAAAAGGAAAAGTATGACAGTTACCCTTAAACAAGAGATGGTTCCAAATTACAGGTAGTCACTTATTGACATCTCTGTTAAGAAACGGGAAACCTGTTAAAAAGTATCGTTTCCCGTCACGACAAACTTAAATTTACTACGACGTGAATTCCGGTTGTCATTATTCGATAGAGATGATCTGAAAGTAATGAAAAAAATAGTAGACTTACATTAGTATTCGTGAACTACGATCGAGGATGTCGGAAGTACACTTAATATTTATAGTATAAATTCAAAGAGAAATCTCCTCTTTGTTCTAAAGACGACACCTATTTCTTCACTTATGTCAATTTATTGTACTTGAGAAAAGGTTTTCACGGACGGTAGTCTTCTTTCGTTTTATGGACCTATTACCCTTAACAGAACCGTCGAGTAATAAATTTTTTGTTTGTTTTTTTAGATATGATACCATACGTAAAAATTTATGTCTTAATTGGATAATCGGGTGACAGTTTTATTTCAAAGGTTGACTTATGGGTTAATGGGTGAGTTTTCTTGGGGTGTTTAGTAAACCCGTTTTTGGAGGTTTCTCCGGATGGACCTCCAAACGTCACCTTCACACATTACGTCCTTCCACCTTTTTTTGTTTGTCTTAAGTTTTGTAAGAGGAACAGTACAGGAGTTAAGGTTTATTTTCTTGGAAAATTAGATGTTAATTAGGGTACAATTAGGGTTGTCTATAATTGAGGTTGTCACTTTGACGTATTTCTGACGGAAGGTTGTCTTAATTGAGAGAAATTCGAGATTCTTTAGGGTGGTTGTGCCATTTTATTCGTTCCCATTTATTGATTGTGTGAGATTTCATCGAACGATGTCTAAATCCACTAACAGGTCCAGAACTATAGTGATAAACAAAATACGAGTAAAGGACAATGGACACGATCGATTTAAGAAGTACCTCCTTTTTCGACGACGACGACAACGACGATTTAGTGAAATCAGCACAGGTTGGGACACGCTGGGGTATCTGTCGTCGGGTGGTCCGAGGGGGCAGGGACCCTAAGAGGTCCGTTCTTGTAACCTCACCCCACGGTAAAGGAAGAGGTTACGTACTTTCACTTTTCAGTTTCACTTCAACGAGTTAGCACAGACTGAGAATCGTTGGGGTACCCGACGTCGGATGGTCCGAGGAGACCCCTGTAAATTAAAGTCGAAACTCTCGGGACTGGAACGAGGGAGGGAGTGGACTAAAAATACATACGTATATATGTATTTGTACCGTAACATAGATTCATGTCAAATAATCAGAAATTTTTAATGTTATTCCGGTGGTCCAATTTTTTTTTTTTCAGTGTCGACTATATGATATGTTTCGTATTACGTTTCTAAGGGAGAACACTCGGTGGTAGGATTTAGTGAAGACGACACTTCTGAAATTAAGTCACACTTCTATTATGAGAAGTCGAAGAGATTTTCGAAGGTAGAATGGACCTAATTTGAAGTTGGACGGACGAAAGTAAAATGAAGTGTCAGTGAGTCTGTGATTCCCTTTATCCTCTTAGTTAAAGTTTTCTTTACATGTGGAACCCTTGTAATTATTATTAGATATCTTCAAGGTAAAGTAAAGTTTCACTGTTCTGGTGTAAGTCCGGTCTTCTAGTGTTCTATTACTCGTTTACCTATGAAAGGTGTAAGCATAATGACTTAACTAGTTATACACATATTCTATTGACCAATGTCAACGGAGAGGTATAGTCACCCAGGGTGTCGGTGTCTAAATTTGTTGACGTCTAGTTTTTATAAAAAAATTTTTAAGTCTTTCAAGGTTTTTCGTTTTGGACTTAAACGACGGGACCGTAAATAAATGTATATAAGTGTGACACAAATGTTGATAAATATCTCGTAAATGTAACATAATCTTAGAGTAATATAGAACTTAAAATACACTAAAAATTTACATTGTCAAAAGTGGCAAATTAAAAGAAAAGTTAGTAAATTTTTTCATTTTGTTTTTGTCACTCAAACTCCCGGTTTTGTTTGACCTTCAATCACCATGTACCGGGAGTCCGATACCAAATAAATTGAGGGCAGATTAAGTAATAAGATACTGTTTTCAAATTAACTATATTGAATGTAAATTTCCATTTAACAAAAATTTAATAATAAATACATTAATATATATTTATATATTTAATAAATATTTATTAAATATACTTAAAAAAGTTTTAAGAACTGATAAATGATCAGTTTAATTACTTTTACGGGATAGTCATCAAATGACTTTTTAATTGTTAGGATTACCTTGTTTTCTGACCAAGGTTTATCCTTTTCATCATACAGTTCCGACATATAACAGTAGAACGAATAAATTGAATATACGTCTCATGTATTACTCTTTGCGACCTGACCTTCTTCGTGTTCGACCTTAGTTCTAACGACCCTCTTTATAGTTATTGGAGTCTATACGTCTACTGTGGTGGGAATACGGTCTTTCACTTCTCCTTGAGTTTTCGGAGAACTACTTTCACTTTCTCCTTTCACTTTTTCAACTGAATTTCGAGTTGTATGTCTTTTGTTTCTAGTACCGTAGACCAGGGTAGTGAAGTACCCTTTATCTACCTCTTTGTCACCTTTGTCACAGTGTGAAATAAAACTTCCTTCCTTTCAACGAGTCAGTACAGGCTGAGAAACGCTGCGGTACCTGACATCGGATGGTCCGAAGAGCCAGGTACCCTAAAAAGTCCGTTCTCATGACCTCACCCAACGGTAAAGGAAGTGGTCCCCTAGAAGGGCTGGGTCCCTAACTTGGGTCCAGAGGGAGTAACATCCGTCTACGAAATGGGTGACTCGGTGGTCCCGAGGTTTTAATGACGTCTATCACTGATGTCGGTACTTTAATTTTCTGCGAATGAGAAACCTTCTTTTCAATACTGGTGAGATCTATCGTATAAGTTTTCGTCTCTATAATGAAACGGTTATTTCCAGACAGATCAGTTCCGATACCAAAAGGGTCACCAGTACATACCTACGTTCTCAACCTGACACTTCTTTCGACTCACGACTTCTTAACTACAAAAACTTGACACCACAACCTCTTCTGAGAACTCTCAGGGAACCTGACGTTCCTCTAGGTTGGTCAGGTAAGACTTCCTCTAGTCGGGACCCACAAGAAACCTTCCTTACTACGATTTCGACTTTGAGGTTATGAAACCGGTGGAGTACACTTCTCAACTGAGTAACCTTTTCTGGGACTACGACCCTCCCTAATCCCCGTCCTCCTTTTCCCTTGTTATCTCCTACTCTACCGACCTACCGTGGTGGTTGAGATACTTGCACTCAAACTCACTTGAGACCCTCAACCACTACCTGTTCCTCCGGATCGCACGACGCTAAGTACCCCAGCGTTTACTGACTCACTGACTTGACTTGACTTACCAATTGTTACAATTTATAAAGATTGTGTTAAACCGTGTAAGGAATTAAAATAAAGGAGACTTTATATTTTTATTTGTCAGGAAGTCTGTAATCATGACTCCAACTCCAATGAGTAAGACTCTTTCTCATTTGGACGGATAGACTAGTCAAATTACTTTACAGTCGAGACCTCAACAGTTTACTGTGTCTGTAACCTTCTTGACTCCCTTCGATCTATTGACCTTTCTATTTTTACAGACAGGTCTTCTTATTGAAACTAGAACTAACTCTGAAATTTTTCCTACCTACGCCTATTACACTAACCTGTCAACTTGAAACTTGTCAAGTTGTGACGGACCAATAAAATAATACACCGAAATAAACTCTTAAACATAAGTAGGTCCATTGTTTTACTTGTTCTCTCACTAGTAGGTTAAACTTCTCTGAGAACTCCCAAGACCCAATAACCAAGTCAACGAGTCAGTACAGACTGTAAAACTCGGGAGTACCTGACGTCATGTAGTGTGGAGGGATAGGTAGTGGTTGAGGATCTTTAACAATTTTGAGTACAGGTATCTCAGTCACTACCGTAGGTTGGTAGAGTAGGAGACAGTAGGGTAAGAGGAGGACGGAAGTTAGAAAGGATCGTAGTCCCTGAAAATGTTACTCAGTCAAGAAGTGTAGTCCACCGGTTTCATAACCTCGAAGTCGAAATCGCAGTCAGGAAGGTTACTTATAAGTCCTGACTAAAGGAAAACCTAACTGACCAAGTTTGAGGAACTTCAGGTTCCCTAAGAGTTCTCAGAAGAGATTGTGGTGTCAAGTTTTCGTAGTCAAGAAGTCGTGAGTCGAAAGAAATACCAGGTTGAGAGTGTAGATATGTACTGATGACCTTTTTGGTGTCGAAACTGATCTACCTGGAAACCATCGTTTCATTATTGAGACGAGAAATTATTCGACAGATCCAAACAGTATCGAAAAGAAGGTTTCTCGTTCGTAGAAATTAAAGTCTAGTGTGGTAGCACCAATAGACCCAGTAATTCTAGAAAAAACATATCAAGAAGATACATAAGAACGGTGGAGAAGAATTATAGATGACGAAGACAATGTAGGTATTACAAAGACAGGAAATAACACGGGTAGAAACGTACTTTACAAGGGAACCATACAGATTAAAAGAACTTCTCTAGAGATCAGAAAGGGTAAGATAGCAAAAGGAGATAAAGAAACGTAATGAGTGAACCTTCCGAAAGAATAGAGAGGAACAATAAGAAACCTTGAGACTTAAGTTTACCCATATGGAAAGGAAAAGAGGAAACGGAAAGTGAAGAGAAGAAAAGAGTCGATAAACGTTCCGAAGGAATCTGTTTGTAAAGAGGGAAAACGTAAAGAAAAAGAACTCCTACAACTAGTAACGGAGGACATTTCACAGTGTTCGGAGGTAGGTCAAGAAGTCCGTGAGACAGATAGTTTAGATTAGGGAACTGAGACAAACAGTGAAGGTGACATATTAGCATTCCCTAAACTAAATCCAGTATGGACTTACCAGTACGGCGGACTTTACACCCTCTGGACCCAACCTAGGGACCCAATCCCTCTAGGGGATCTTTTCCCTTTCCAATGGGTGAGGTCATAAGACTGGACCTCTTAAGGTACCTGACATATCAGGTACCCCAGCATTTCTCAGCCTGTGTTGATTCCCTTAAAGTGAAAGTGAAAGACTTACCGGATGATTAAAAGGGATGAAAGATACATAATTTATATAAGACTATAGATGTTAGTCGGAGGCTGATACACCGAAGGTGTAGGTGTCGAAGTCGGTTGACTCATTACCTAAGTTGGTTAAAACTTAGTTTAAGTTGGGTTCCAACCAACTTAAACATCTACATCTTGACCTCTTAATCCTCCGCTCCGAAATGATAGGAAAAATATGAATATTCCCTGATCTCGTAGATTCCGAAAACCATGGTCCCTGACTTACAACGATATCTCGAGAAGATACCCCTTTTACTCCCTTCTACTTATATGGTACTCCCCTTCTTTCACCTTCCGTCGATTTACGTTTACCCTACATATGTCTAAATATAAACATTGAAGGTCTCGGTCTTACAAGGACTTCTGGAGAGGGGATGGGTTCCTGGTTCGGACTTAGACGACGTAATGTTCATCTAAGAAATGCTTGACTCGGTGGTCCCTTCGGATACTTCTGGTGACTTCTAAAATTAAATCGGAGACGACACAGTTGAGACGTATCCCCGTTTAAACGTTATATTTACTTAAACAATCTTGTGGTACAAGGACAAAGCTTTGTCCGACACCGTTTTATGTCTGGATCTCGGTTTAGAAAAATGGAGAACAAAAGATTTACTTCAAAATGACTTTCTCGTAGTACGAATAAGTAAATACATAATTGATACTTAAAACACGAAGTCACCGTCTTAACTGATCGACACTGTCTCTAGGATTCCCGGACGTTTTCGATTTGATAAATGGTGGACTAAGAAATATCTTTTTCACAGGTCTGGAGACGGAATTCGGAATGATAACGTGTACACCAAACATCTTGTTGTCGTAGACGTAGTGTTCTTTCTCACAATCCTTACGTTTTAGAGTCCGGGTGTAGTTTAAATGACTTAGTCTAAGATATGAAATTGTTCTAGGGTTTCCTGTATTACTGTGAGTTGTTGACTCTTCGTGGAGGGACTTTTTTAAAGAAAAACAACTGTTTGCGGACCCCACATCTCCCTGGGCTATAAATAGTAAAAGTCCGTAGGTAAAATATTCTTACTCAGAGAGTGACGAGGGGTCATGAATTTAGGACTATAAGTATTTTTAATTTAAAGAATTAGGTGTTGGGTTTGAGGACTACACCCGTAATATAGTTCTCCAGTTTTCCTTCCGACTTTATAAATATCGTTGTCTTATAAGACTATTGACTGTATAATAGTATGGACACTCAGAACTTTTCAGAAGAAATCTAATGGTTGTCAGTTACCTACATGATGTTGATTGTACACTCAAATGTAAGTCTTTGAAACGGATTAAATTTACGACAATTCGATGTCATTATTATAAAAAATTTTGACAAACGTCAAAATATCAAATTAGTCAGACTTCTCGAAATAAAAATATGAAGTAAGAGAATTAGTCTACATTTCTCTCTTGAACGTAGAGTATTAGGGTCCATGAACAATTTTTCAATTTTACATGAAAGAATCTAGTACCTTTACGAGATAACTTATCTATGAAATATAAATCATAAAATAATAATTCAAATCAAGTCATATTTAGGTGTAAAAGTTACAGTACTTATGTACCATACTTACTACACTGTTCGTTAACCGTAAATATGTCGTGGAAACTTTCCTAGTCCTAGAGTTTCGTCTCGTATTTACGAACACATTGAAACGTTAATTCTTAAGTGAAGATTAATGAGGATGAATTTATAGAGAAAATTAGAGAAAAATTAGTGTTGTAAAAATGTGGACACCAATTCACGAGACTGTCTTGGAGTCGGAATAGAGATTTCGTACCTTTGACGTACTGATCTTAAACATTACTTCTGATGTAAACGGTCCCTCTTTTACTAGTGACTGTACATTGTATTTATTGTTATAATTCCTGTCTTGATTTAAATTTTCGTAGTAAAAAAGGGTAATACACGAATAAGTCCAGTTGTGTGTCTGTCTGTATCTGTCTGTCTATGTGTGTGTGTGTGTGTGTGTAAGTCCAGTTGTGTGTCTGTCTGTGTGTGTGAACAGGTCAAAGTCTCGTATATGTTCCAAGTTCGGATCAATATAAAAACGATATAGTGGTCCTTCAATTCTCTGCTCTAGACTTTTGACCGAACATTTGTATACGAACGGACATCATTTAGAAATCGATGACTTCGATGTTAACGATTGTACACACTCTAAGGATCAAAAGAACATATTGGTTCCCTGGTCGTTTATTGTACCGCAATTTTTTACTATAGGACGATGATCTCCTTTCGTGTTAAACCGACGTTGTATACCAAGACCTCTCGACGTCAGAGTATTTACCTCGACTTCTTTCTTTTCGTCAAGACCCTTCCACCAACTTCGATTTCTCTTCCGGGACCACTGTCGGTAGATGTATTGACTGACGTCATTTTCTGCTTCAAAGTAAAAGTTTTCGACTAATCTCCCTTCTAAATAATTCTTGGATAGCACTAGACCCCTGGTCACATTGTGTTATCTACTCCGTATCACGGACGTGGAACTTTCAGACGGTTCTCCGTCGTCTTAACTCACCCGGTCTTCGTTTGTGTAAAGTTTTTAGGTGTCAGTCAGTACTTTTTAGTCACCTTCAGTCTTCAAGAACGTACACACACACAGGTTATGTTCAACTAAGATGTCAAATGAATTATACATTCATGACGACACACGAGTCAACGAATCAGTGTAGACTGAGAAACACTGGGGTGTCTGATATCGAGTAGCCCGGGGAGACAGGTATCCTAAAAAGTCCGTTCTTATGACCTCACCCATTGGTAAGAGAAGAAGTCCCCTAGAAGGACTGAGTCCCTAGTTTGAGACAGAGGACGTAATCGTCCACCTAAGAATGACGACTCGGTTGACTCTTCAGGAGTCCTCAAAAATCCAAAAGTTATTTGATAATTAACGTACTTTTTATTAAAATTATCTGACAGGTAAATTTTATTGTTTATAACTCTGGAAGTGTATAACACGTGTAGAGACTACTGGTTTCATTAGTATTACCGTTGTTATTATTATTGTTACTACTAATATTTCCGTACAATCCTTTAACCTATATAAGTCCTTTTGACCTTTATAGGTCGTTTGTAAAGTTGGTTTCTATCAGTGTTATTTCTGTCTTTGCCATCTCTGGATCAGCTATGTCTTCTCTAGTTCTTCTCTACCTTTCTTATGTGTCTTCTTGGTCTAATAATACTACCACACCAGTCAGTGGGTCCCGGTCTGTAAGACCTTACACTTCAGTTCACCCGGAACCCTTAGTGACGACAATTATTTTGATCACCTACGTTACCTTAAGTTCATCTCGATAAGTTATAGGATTTCCTACTACGATAGTTCCACAACGTAAGTTATGCAGTCGTTTAGACCTTCTGGGTCGTCATCGGTGTCCTGACCTTTTCGAGTTAGGAGGAGGGTCAAAAGTTCTTACCATCGTGGTTTCTTACACGATTAGTAACCTGTTAACGTGAGTAGAGGGTACGGTCATTCCAGTACGAATTTTAGAACGTACGATCTGAAGTCGTAATACACTTGGTTCTTGAAAGTCTACAAGCTCGACCAAATTCTTTTCCGTCTCGTCGGTCTCTAGTTTGACGGTTATAAACAACCTAGTATGTCTTTCGTTCCCTTAAGGTCCTTTTGTAGATGGAGACAAAGTAACTGATACGATTTCAGAAACTGGAACACCTAGTATTGTTTGACACCTTTCGAGAATTTTTCTTCTCTTATTGTCCGGTAGAATTGACAGAGGACTCTTTGGTCATACTCTCAGTTCCTCGTTGTCAATCTTGGGATATACCTTGTTGATTAACCAAGTTCTCACTCTTTCCTCATGTTGTCCCGACAGACGACAGTAGGACAAATAAATTGGATATGCGACTCGAGTAGTACTCTGTAAGGTCCGACCTACTCAATGTTCGTCCTTAGTTCTATCCACCCTCTTTATAGTTATTGGAGCTATGCGTCTACTATGGTGAGACTATCGTCTTTCACTTCTCCTTGATTCCTCGGAGAACTATTTCCGTTCTTTCCTCTCACTTTCTCGACCTAATTTTGATTTATAAGACACATGTGAACACCACCTAAGTACAACTACATACCGTTTTGGTTATGTTGTGACATTTCATTAATCGGAGGTTAATTTAAATATAAAAAATTTTTTGATTTATAAATTTTTGGATTCTAGTACCGTAGACCGGGTAATGAAGTACCGTTTATCTTCCCCTTTTCCGCCTTCATCACTGTCTAAAGGAGAAGAACCTAAAATTTTAGTGACGCCTACCACTGACGTCGGTACTTTAGCCTCCTACTAACGAAGAACCGTCCTTTCGATACTGTTTGACTATCACACAACTTTTTGTCTCTACAATGCGACGACTGTTTTCAGGTATCTCAGTTCCGATAGGGTGGCCAGTGTATACCAACACTCTTGACCTGGTATTTTTTCCGTCTCGCGGTTTCTTAACTACGGAAGGGGAAACTTCACGTCACGACCTCTTCTGAGGATTCTCAAGGAACCTGTCGTTCGTCTAGTTTGGTCAGTTAGAATTCCCTTTACTTGGGACTTATGAGTCTTCCTGACTACGACTTCTACTTCGAGGTTATAAAACCAGTAGACTACGTTTGTCGACTAAGTGACCTTTTCAGGGACTACGACCCTTTCTGACTCCCGTCCTCTTCTCCCGTAGTCTCCTACTCTATCGACCTACCGTAATGACTACGTTACCTGTACTTGAACCCGTTTGAAGTTCTCTGCCACTCCCTGTCCCTCCGGACCGCACGACGTCGGGTACCCCAACGTTTCTCAACCTTTGTTTATCCCCTGACTTACTGTTGTTGTTGTTGTTCCTTTAGTCCGTTGTGAAGGTGTGAGCCCTTTAGTGTCTTCAGTAGTGTCTCCCGCTACGCACGAAAGTAGTCGAACACACGTCACGAGACTCTTGTGTTTTGTCTCTTATAAAGTAAGAAGATGAAAAACATTCAGAAATCTCTCTGTTCCTTTAAAGTTGTCTTTATTCTTTATGGGCATCCTTAAACGGTTGATGTGATAATCACCCCATCCCTACTTATAATCCTTCATCCTTACAAGTTTATACTTATAAGTATGTTAAATAAACAGTGAAAACTGAACTATGTATTTGGGACGTCATTATATAAATAATACTGACATCTGAATTTTAACTAATCGAGATAAGTAAAGATTGACATACTGAAACCTGTTCAATGAATTGGACAGACTCAGAGTCAAAGGACTGGAGACATTAACCCTTTCTTATCCTATATAGAGACTCATAACAGAACCGTTGAGTTATTATGAATTACAATTCGTGACGTTTAAAACTGTATACTAATTGCAAATCATTTACAATCGACAACCCAAAAAAGGAAGAGAAAAATTTTTGAAAACAGAGAAAAATTCATTTCAATCTCGGTTAGGGTCATATGCGATTTACGTCGCCATTTTAAACAGAGAACGAAGGAACGGTCTCCTTTCTACCACCATGACGGTAAACTCTTTTGTGTGTGTGTGTGTGTGTGTGTGTGTGTGTGTTATGTAGATGGTGGAGCAGACAAAGAAAATGGTGAGCGTAAAGGGTAATGTGTCTAGATCAGAAATGTTATTAGGGTATTCCTTTCATTATAATAATAAAGGTGACGTATTTACTCCTTTGACTCCGAATCGTCATTTATTAAGACTTTCAAGTTCTCGATTCTTGGACACTTCGGTACTAATTTTAAATTCATAGGATTCATCGCTTTGGTTGATAAATAGTGAAATGACTTTAGAGATTCTGTCAACCAGGTTTTATTAGTGAAGAGTTATTCACTTCGTAGTTCCCTCGAGTCTAAGGAAAGGTCGTCCCCTTTCCCCTACCATATTCTTAAGACTTTCTGAGGGGATTGATTTTAGAATCCCTTTTTTTTTTAACCTGACATTTTGTATGACCACTCAAACAGTATTTTCCTTCATGAGACGTCCCCTGTTCTTAATATACTTTTGTCCTTATTACCCTCTATTTACTAGGTACTTTGGTTAAAAGCTGTTCCTTTAAGGATGACTAAGAACCTGTGAAACCCTGTGGTAAAACTACGGATGTACCACATCCTTTGTCTTCCGTTTCGGATTTCAAATGGTTTGTACTCATCAAATTACCTACTGAAGGTGTATGTGATTCCAGAAACTTCCTTTAGTCTTTTCTTCTCCTCGAATAAACAGGACCGATACTCTAGTGAGATCTTAGGTGTCGGATTTCTTCGTCTCACCGACCCAGAGACCAAGTCTACTATTATTCAATCTACAGTAAAACGTTCAAATGACGTTCCACTGTTCGTCACCCGACCAGTTAGGTACGTCATCGTAAGAGAGTAAGTGGAGGTAGGTCGTGTCCCAGCCTGTGCTGACTTCGCTGAATCGTCGTCGTCGCCGTCGCCATAGAAGGATGTACTTAAGGTCTAACGTTGACCCACCTTTCAATGACGTGGTGGTTGCGTCTCGACCACATATATGGCGTGATTACAGACTGTCATTGTCAATTTTGTTGTTTTCATGGTCTCTTTTTTTCTTAGTCAGATGTCGGAATAGGTAGAAAAAAGACTAGGTGTATACCTAAAAGAGAGTATTGATTACAAGGAAAAAATATTAACGAAAAAAAAATTAAAAATCTTACAACACAACCTGAGACGGAATGTTGTGATTAAAATATAAATATAGGGGGAGACCTCGGAGGGGAGAGGGACGGGGGTCCAGTAGTGTCTCGGGGTCTGACCCGAGGGACACAATATGTCGTTGGAGAGTGGTCGATAGATAAAGTATGCACTACCATATATATACAACTACGATGAAAGAGGTAAGTAGGGTGAGAGATGAAGGGTACGACTTCTTTGAAACCCTCAAAATTAAGACCTAGGTGAAACCGAAATGTAAAAAGAGCTCATCTGTCATACAGTAAGAGTGACGTTAATATAGAGGTGTAGAGTAAAAACAATTAATATAACATGTACTCGAATATTTGTAAGGTAACAAATATAGACTATTAGTCCCAGGTCTATCTGGTTCCCTGATTTCCTGTCGTCAGATTTCACTGATTTCCTGTGACCTCTTTGCCCAGTCCTCCTCTCAGATTCCTGTTTAACCCCCGTCTGCCCCAGAAAGATGATCACCTGTCTGGTCCGTCCTGTATGTGTCACTGGTTCATACACTTACCTCTTCCTCTTTCATCCCTGCTCATTTACTCTTTTCGGTATATGAAAAGAATGACTGTTACGTATTCGTATAGTGAGTCTCGTAATTTTTATCAGTGTGTATGAAGTGTGGTTGTTAAAATTTTGGTGTTTTGAAGGTATTATCATCCCAAGAGGAGGAAAAGAGTGGGTTTATAACGAAAAGTAGGAGGATGGAAAGTTCCACAAACCAATACCTTCCTATCTAATAGTTTCTGACTTTGGATTCTTTTCCATAGATTTATATTCATCAATCCGTTTTCTGTTAGAAACTTCAAAAGATTTATTTCCCCATCGTACTCCTTACATCTGGATTTCCTGAAACCCTCGTCGTCTATAGACAATCTACCTGACTTTAAAATCTTTTCTTCAGTTTCAACATTAGGTCCACTGTATACCTAAGAATTTAACAAGGATGTGGTCTCTCTGATGGCAAAGAGTCTTTCTCTTCAGAATACAAGTCAAGTTGGTTGTGACTATGGAATGGATGATACACGGACCGATAGAATGACCGTCATATTTCCTGTACCTCTCTCGGTGATAGTTTTGAGTCAAAATAGTTACGTTACGAAACCTAAAATAGTTACATTATTGTTTTAGTTATCAGTATACCCATCAAAAGGTACACATTATAAAGTTGGTTTTTTGAGTTCTTTTGGACCTCTTTACAAAGTGTTGAAGAAAAGGTGACCCTAACGAGTCTAAGAGGCTTACCGTTGAAGATAATCTTCAAACTTCAACTTTTTTAAACTCTCAGTCCAATACGTAGACACTTTAAAGGTGTACCGTCAATTAAAGTTTAAAAATTTAGTATTTCTGTATGTAAACTAAGGATCCAAACAGTAGTATAAGACGTTTTTGAAGGTAAGAAGAAACCATTTTATCATTATTATTCCGTAAAATGTTATCCTAAAAACTCTCGTCATTTAATCTTTGCAAACACTTTTAATGGATCATATTATGATCCGGGTCTTTTGAAAGGCATTTACAATCAAAGAGAGAACTTATAATTTTTTTTTTTTTTTGGTCTTTTGTACTCAACCTTGAAAGTCTAGCTTCCTAGAAGAATGTCAAAATGTATAGTTGCAGAGTAAAACGGTGATAAAATAAAAGTAAGTGTCGGTGATTGAAGTGTGTACACGTCTCTTACGGGAACTACAGGACCTTACGACTCATTGGGACAAGTCAAGTCAACGAGTCAGCACAGGCTGAGAAGCGTAGGGGAACCTGACGTCGTGTAGTCCGAAACGCCAGGTAGTGTTGAGGACCTCGGATGAGTTTGAGTTCAGGTAACGTAACCACTACGATAGGTTGGTATAGTAGGAGACAACAGTGGAAGACGAGGGCGGAAGTTAGGCAGGGTCCTAGTCCCAGAAAAGGTCACTCAGTCAATAAGCATAGTCCACCGGTTTCATAACCTCAAAGTCGAAGTCGTAGTCAGGAAGGTTACTTATAAGGTTACTTATCGGGATACGATAAGATGTTTATTGAAGTCAAGTGGATCTCATTATTTTTAATAAAAATTCGTTTTTTTTATGTTTTTGGTATTGTATTTTAGTGTAGAGGTATCAGATCCTCTGGTCCTCTGGTTTGATTAAGAAATGTATTTCGTCTCTCTTTTATAATCTCTAGTACTGTCCTTTTGTAAGGTTCCTTCGTTACATATACATAAAAACAAGATAAAACAACAAATTTTGTCTTACTCTGGACAAAAAGATCTTTAGGAGAGTGTAAAATTTTAATAGAAAGATGTATAATACTTCCAAAAAGTTATCATTTATAGGAAAAAAAAAAGAAAAAAAAGTGTTTCGTACTACCTCCTGTCTGATGTCTCAATTCGTCTAGACTAAACTTTGATCAGACCAGTTTAATGATAGAATAGAACCCTCTTAATGGAGTGGAGAGACTCGGAGGCAAAGAAACATATATTCAACTTTTATTATAGTATATCGTGTCAACACTCCTAATTTACTCCATTTTATACTTGCGAAGAAACGTACCACAGACCGTGTCTATTTTATAAGTCATTGTTAATCACTTCTAAGTATCGATACTAATAGTCCACCCTCTTTGTGTACATCACTACGGATACGTTCAAGTGTGTCCTAGACTCAAGGGACTTCAAGGAATATACGTCGACACGACTATCTTAACTCTCCTATAACTCCAAGTTCAGATAAGTTTCAAGGTAACTTCTTGAGACTTGTACCTATAAACCCGGAGTTTAACTTTTCGGTCTCTGTAATCCTATGTCTAACCCTATTATCCTCAGTTTTATCAAATTTCCTTTCTCTACACGTCCATATTAGAAATCTCCTTCTTTTGACTAACCAAAGTATATAAGAACTTTACACAATAGGATTCCTTTGAAATTCGTCACACTGTAGAAGAGGTTTTGTGGATGTCTATAAGTATTAGTGTGACAGGGTGGATGACATATTGGTCGGTAGGAGTCCTTCTACTGTCGGACCCTCGTATAAGTCACAGATTAGGAATGAGAAACGTAGGTTTTAAAAAAAATTTTTTAGTTTTTAAAATTTTAATGTATATTTCGAAAAAAGAATGTGTTTTTAATTTCTATTGACAAACGACAACAAGTCCATGATTCAACAGACTGAGAAAGACTGGAGTACCTGACGTCGTACGGTCCCAAGGGACAGGAAGTGATAGAGGGTCTCAAACGAAAATCTCCTTCTTGCCTTCTTCTTGTAGTGGTTTACTTTTGATGTCGGACTCCTCAAATAGACTTTAGTCTTCTGATCTATCGGAAATTTAAACACAAAAGACAAACAGTTGACCTACTATAACCTGTTCAGTAGGTGGAGAGACATGAAGTCAAGGAAGTGACAGAACTTTTCAAAGACACTCTTCGTATCACTCTACTATACCTAAGGATTGTAGTTATGAGGAAGGGTCCGTTACCTATGTAATTGGGTCAATTATGTCTGTAAATATTTAGCTGACGACGGAACAGGGTCCCAAAGAAGGTAGGAGGAAACAAATTGGGGAAGAGTCATGTGCGAACATACGGTCTAGAATTGCAACACGGAACTGAAGGAATGGTAAGGGTACAGAGACAGAGTAGGTCGTCGTCTGTAGTGTAATAGGGAACGGTCTGAGTCTAGGTCGTGAGGGTCTCCTCTGACGAGTGTCAGACTGAAACCTGAGAGAATGTTCCAGTGAACCGACCGAGGTCGAGACCCTGACATGAGACCAACGGCTGATCGTTGGTGATCGGGTTAGGGTACGGGAACCGGTCCCTTTCCCGATGCCTTTCATTCGGTTTTTAACGAGACAGAGATGAGGCGATCGAGTTGACCATTTCTTAGGTGGACGTAACGTCCTCTAGGTCCAAATTAAGGACCCATCCCTTCTAGGAGATCTCTTACCTATCCGATGGGTGAGGTCATAAGAACCTGAAGGGACCACCGAGTCTGTTATTTCTTAGATGGACGTAACACTCTTTGGACCCAAGTTACAGACCCAACCCGTCTAGGGACCTCCTCCTGTACCGTTGGGTGAGGTCATAAGAACGGACCTCTTAGGGACACCTGTGTCCTTGCACCGGCCGATGTCAAGCACACCAGTGTTTCTCACTCTGTCCTGACTTGCTGATTCGTGTCGTGTATGATGTAGGTACCCCAATTTACACCCCTACGACCGACAATTCTTCGGTCATAGTCACGACACCACAGGTGTCACTTCTCGACAAACTCAACTTATATACGAACTATTTTGTGACACGAGAAAGTTGTAGTCGACCAGCGGCCCAAATAGAGGGAACGGCCGGTGTCAGACTTTGCAGGGTCCAGAGTCCTGAGATTCGACGTGTCCCGTGTCGTAACCCTTATATAAAGGTACCCTGGGTTTAGGATCTGGTATTCCGTACACGTGTTTCCATGTCCAACCTCACCTCTCTCACCCGAGGGCCCACCTAACGACCAAGAACTTTTCATTGAGTGTGTGATCTTTATGATACCTAGTGGGATTACTGTCTTACGGACCTAGTGTCACTGTGACAGAAACAGTGTGACGGACCCGAGAGTTTAAGGGTGTCGTAGTTCCTTCTTCCATTATCTTGTAAGTAAAGTCGTCCTCAAAAGGACGGGTTTGATATGATTGACAAATTCTTTTCGTTTTCCATGTTAATTTCTATGTCGATTCCTTCTGGTGAGACACGTGGGTTTCCTTGGAGGTAGTGTGACCCCAACTCGGAGGAAAAGTCTGTTTTTCTTAGAAGGAGTGTAGAGGAAGTCTCTTCAGGATCCTTGAAGATCTGAGTTTAGCGTAGGGTCAATTGGTAATTAAATGTTATTTTACTAGTTCAGTGAAGTGGAAGTACTGAATGTCAACGGGAAAACATTTTACTTCTCAAGAGAAAGTCACGTTTTCAGACATTACTATCGAAAAATTTCGTCATTTTTAATTTAATCGGAATAGAAAGTTGAACTACAAAATATAAACCTCACTTAATTAAATAAGACGGTTTTTCTTGACTCTTAGAGATCGAAACATACGAGATGTTTTCCTAAAATTCTTAGTCACCGAGGGTTTGAAAAGGGTTAGGTTACATGATTCAGAACTTCGTGTAAGGACATTCTTTGTTGCGAGTGGTAGGATAATTTGTGTACCTCCAATCCTCCCAGTCTTTTATTTACGTCTCTCCTTATATACACCTACTTATGAAGAGTCCATTTAGGTTATACAGGAAGAGTGTGGTACGACTCTTACCTATGATGCCTATCTTAAGTGGGTACTTTTGTACATTCTTTTTACAGTTTTACTTTCTTGAATTGTCTAGGATTAACCATCTTAATCTTGACTTAGTAATACACCATCGACCATATCGTCCTTTGATCCTATTACTAGTTGGTTTCTTTCCTCTTACACTTACTCTTTCAGAAACTAAAAATTCGAAAGAGTCAACAATTTTAAATAATGTTTAATAATTACGAACTAAATTGTTTAGTTTATTATCTGTTTACACTTTTCTTTTGGAATCATGGGAGGAAATTTCGAGAAATTTCAGAGCAGGTGATGTTCTTTATAAAATTTCACCCACATAGTCAAGTCAAGTCAAGTCAAGTCAGCGACTTGACTGTACTGATACAGACTGAGAAACGCTGGGGTACTTAGCGTCGTGCGGTCCGGAGGGACAGGTAGTAGTTGAGGGCCTCAAATGGGTTTGAGTACAGATAGCTCAGCCACTACGGTAGGTCGGAAGAGTAGGGCAGTAGGAGAAGAGGATGACGGGGGTCAGGGAGGGTCGTAGTCCTATAAAAGGTTACTCAGTTGAGAAGCGTACTCCACCGGTTTCATGATCTCAAAGTCGAAATCGTAGTAAGGAAGGTTTCTTGTAGGTCCTGACCAGAGGAAATCTACCTGACCAACCTAGAGGAACGTCAGGTTCCCTGAGAGTTCTCAGAAGAGGTTGTGGTGTCAAGTTTTCGTAGTTAAGAAGCCACGAGTCGGAAGAAGTGTCAGGTTGAGAGTGTAGGTATGTACTGGTGTCCTTTTTAGTATCGGAACTGATCTGTCTGGAAACAACGGTTTCATTACAGAGACGAAAAGTTATACGATAGATCCAACCAGTCTTGAAAAGAAGGTTCCTCATTCGCAGAAAATTAAAGTACCGACGTTAGTGGTAGAAGTCACTAAAACCTCGGGTTTTAATATTTCAGACGGTGACAAAGGTGACAAACGGGTAGATAAAGGGTACTTCACTACCCTGGTCTACGGTACTAGAAGCAAAAGACTTACAACTCGAAATTCGGTTGAAAAAGTGAGAGGAGAAAGTGAAAGTAGTTCTCCGAAAAATCCAGGAGAAGTGAAAGACGGTATTCCCACCACAGTAGACGTATAGATTCCAATAACCATAAAGAGGACCGTTAGAACTAAGGTCGAACACGAAGAAGGTCGGGTCACAGAGAGTACTACATGAGACGTATCTTCAATTTACTCGTCCTACTGTTATATGTCGGAACTGTATAAGGAAAAGGATAAACCTTGGTCAGACAACAAGGTACAGGTCAAGATTGACAACGAAGGACTGGATGTTTGTCTAAAGAGTCCTCCGTCCAGTCCACCAGACCATAAGGGTAGAGAAAGTCTCAAAAGGTCAAACAACACTAGATGTGTCTGTTTCCGACACCGTATCAGTTATTTCGTCTTCATCTGTAAAAAGACCTTGAGAGAACAAATAAAAAAATTACTAGGTTGTATAAAACCGTCAAACTAGAGACCAAGGAGACGGAAAAGATTTAGGTCGAACTTGTAGACCTTCATGTGTCAAGTGCATGACAACTTCGTACCGAACCTTATAAAACTCGTAATGGTACTAACACACACTCTACACACGTCAACACGTCATCAAACTTGTAAGAAACGTAACGGAAAGAAACTAATGTTCATTGTACTGAAATATACATTTAATCTCTGACACTATATGTCGATCTCATTTCTCTAACGTCATATCTCGATCCATTTGGTAAGGGATGAATTATCGGTCCGAAAACGTCGAAAAGACTGCATTTTTCGTGTGTTTTTATTGCATTTCTTTATGTAAAAATATATATAGGGTACAGGAATATATAGAATGAAAAGTAAAACTCAAGTCATCCAAGTCAAGTTACCGAGTCAGTATAGGTTGATAAACACTGGGGTACCTGATGTCGTACGGTCCGAAGGGACAGGTAGTGGTTGAGGGTCTCTAACGAGTTCGAGTACAGGTAACTCAACCACTACGGTAGGTTGGTATAGTAGGAGACAACAGGGGAAGAGGAGGACGGAAGTTAGTAAAACTCAATGTCAGGGTTTTGACCACAACGACCCAATGTCTCATATTATCGAATTTAAAATTAAATTTGTGACTATCTTAAGAAAGGTTTCTTTAAATTCGACTGAACGTCAGAGGGACCAACACGTACTCTCCTTGGTAAAAGGATGTAAGAGGTTGATACCTACGTTGCTGGAAGGATTAGAAACAAATGGAATTTTCACTGTACCGTTATCGTGACAACTGATGAACACTAAAATCAATTAGTAAACGTAAGTCGAAAGAGACCAAATGGACAACACGACTAAAAATGTAATTCATCGACTGCGAAAAATTAAACACTCTTAAAAATATATGTCGACCGGGAAAAATAGGGGTTCAAGACGTACACACATAAGTTGGTTGGTACCTAGTTTTACAAGGTTTTCTTTTTAAAGTGTTTCAAGGTTTTTCGTTTTCTTGAACGCTATGTAACCGTTGACAAATATTTCATAAATGTGACATAAATGTTTATAAATGGAACGTAATCAATAATATTCATTAAATCTTAACTAAATTTCGTCCCCAAGGATTACAGGTCCTAGATCACGGACTAGACTCCACCTCGACTACATTACTATTATCTTTATTTCACATGTTATTTATTTACGTGAACTTAGTAGAGGTTTGGTAGGGGGGATGACCCACGTACCTTTTTGACAGAAAGTACTTTTCCTAGGAACCACGGTTTTACCAACCCTTGGTGACTATTTCATCTGTCTTTATTCTCTGAACCTGTAGACATTTAAAACCTTAGACTCCCCGCAAACCTTAGTTTTGGGGTACTTATGGTTTCCTACTGACATAACTGGTTTGAAGGTAAACGGATTTAATTAATGTGGAAAAATTCTTGACTAAAAAATTTTACAATTTGTTATTTCGAAAGGAATAGAGATGAGCGTTAAGTAACAGTACTATGAAAAGGAATTAAAATAACTTCTAGTAGAAACATACGTTTATTCGTAAGTCTATTCAGAATGATGAGTAGTAGAGTGATGGATATTTAATACTCCTGGAATAATAGATAATACACGTACACGTTCAAATATTGCATTCAAACTTGTTTGTAAACTAAAAAAGAAGAATTGTTTACATTATATGACTTTTGTAGTGTGGATTCTTTTTTTAATTACTTACTAAGTAAAAGTCTATCAGATAGAAGGTGTCGATAAGTTAGTCTTCTTATAAAAATTTTCCCAAGAAGGGAAAGACTAATGATAAGATCAAATCACGAGTTAAAGTTAAGTTTAAAGTAGGGAGGAAGAGTTAAGAAGGAAGGAAGGAACAGAGCGTAGAAATAAAGGGAAGGAATATCAGATAAAATTTATTTATCTTATTATTAAAATTTAAGATAAATTTAAAGTCGAAGAAAAAAAGAGAAAAATGAAGAAAGTAGAATATGTAGTTTAGTATTTGTAGGGAACTGTCCTTTTCATCGTTTCTTATATATAAGAAGATTAGAGAATCCGTTTTTTACATAAGTTTTCTAACTATGTATTGTTTCTGAAATTTCATGGAATTTGTGTAAAACCTGTTTATCTAGTTGAACTACCTTGTAGTAAAGTAACAAAAGTTTTACATACTCATTTTCGTCCCACATAATAAAGTTTCTTTTTCCTTTTTTTCTAATTACTCTTGTTCTCGTTACTACTTAATGTGCACGGACACTATTTCAGACAAACGTTTCTTCAGAGCTAGGATAGTTAGATTACTTCTTTGGAATTTTTTTCTTAAGTTTCTGGACGAAATTTTGTACTTTAAAAGTTTTGAATGAGGTGTCTGAAATAAAATCTAAAAGAAGTAAAAATTGAATAGTCTTAAATTTAATATTTTATAACCGATGAGGAAAGAACTGTGTAAAACTACTGGAACAATATTTCCTCATAATATAAAAAAATTTTTTTTTCCTCTCTAAAAAAAGTGTCTCTCTAAAGGTGTTCTAAGAATCAAAAAGTAGTAATATAGCGTGTGTGATATTTCCAGTAATAGTCCCTTAGTCTATGAATTTTACTGTCTGTTTTTGTGTACCTTATTATGGAATTAATTCCCAGTCCTATACCTGGATGTCTTTTCGTATCATAGGAGATATAATGATAGTGTGTTCCTGTTGTTTTGATAGTTTACTGTATAGATAACTCTTCCATTTGATCCGTTAGGATGTAACGGTTTTAATGGTAGGTTATGTAAATTTTCTTAAATGATAGTGAACATTTTAAAACGTCTGTTTATCTGTTCCCAACACTAGTAGACAATCGATATTACTATGAATAGTAATAACAACTGTGACTAATTCGTAAATAGACGGATCATGTATTACTTATATGATCTAAAGGTTGAAAAAGAGAGGGTTCTGGTGACTTTTATTAAGACTGAGGTACGTAAGATGTCCCTCCTCCCCGGATCACCTTGACTGTCTGGAGACGTAAGGTTGTGGTGGAGTCTTAGTATCCTTCTACTGTCGTAGATGTAGAAATCTAACCGGATCACTGTCTTTCGGCGTTAGGGACTGATTGACACGAGGTATTTGAACGTTACTGACCATAGGACGTCTCTATTACCCATGAGACGTGAAATTAATTCTATTCTAGTTAGGAGTCCTCAGACGGAGTGAGAGTAATTACGACGACGTATAGTCAAGACTTATAAGTAAAATTCCTGGGTATGACTTCGATTTCGTGAAACCGGTGGACTACGCTTCTCGACTGAGTAATCTTTTCTGGGACTACGACCCTTTCTACCTTTCGTCCTCCTTTTCCCCTAAAGTCTCCTACTTCACCTACCCACTCTAGTGCCTGAGTTACCTGAACTCAAACTCGTTCGACGCCCTGAACCACTGTCTGTCCCTTCGGACCGCATGACGTCAGGTATCCCAGTGTTTCTCATTCTGTACTGACTCACTTACTTGACTAACTTAAACGAGTACTTTATGTCCTACTTTTTCTTCTCTCGACATATCCCTTCTTTAGTTAGGTAAACTTAGAAGAACTTTAACGTTCTTCTAAGAACTTAGAAGAACTTTAAAGAGAGTCATAATCATATTCATATGGGGTTCGTTACCTATGTCTTTTTCAGACTTTATAAGTCACGACCGACCACTTTTGAAAACTTCCCGACTCTGTTATCAAAGTTCCTAAAGGACTGGATGTTATTTCTCGATTGACACAATAATCTCTTCTGTCCCTCCACTATTACTAAAAGGACCTTTTGACCCTTTTTACCTTCTTAACTCTAAGTGTTTCTATAAATGATTACTTCTCAAGTCAAGTCAAGTCAAGTCAAGTCGGCGAGTGAGCACAGGTTGAGAAACACTGGGATACTTAGCCTCGTGCGATCCGGAAGGACAGGTAGTGGTTGAGGGTCTCAAATGGGTTTGAGTACAAGTAGTTCAACCACTACGGTAGGTCTGTAGAGTAGGAGACAGTAGGGGAAGAGGAGGACGGGGGTTAGGGAGGGTCGTAGTCCCAGAAACGGTTACTCAGTTGAGAAGCGTACTCCACGGGTTTCATAACCTCAAAGTCGAAGTCGTACTAAGGAAGGTTACTTGTGGGTCCTGACTAGAGGAAATCCTACCTGACCAACCTAGAGGAACGTCAGGTTCCCTGAGAGTTCAGAAGAGGTTGTGGTGTCAAGTTTTGGTAGTTAAGAAGCCACGAGTCGAAAGAAGTGTCAGGTTGAGAGTGTAGGTATGTACTGGTGACCTTTTTGGTATCGGCACTGATCTGCCTGGAAACAACCGTTTCATTACAGAGACGAAAAGTTATACGATTGATCCAACCAGTATTGAAAGGAAGGTTCCTCATTCACAGAAAATTAAAGTACCGACGTTAGTGGTAGACGTCACTAAAACCTCGGGGGTTTTTATTTCAGACGGTGACAAAAGTCAAAGGGGTAGATAAAGGGTACTTCACTACCCTGGTTTACGGTACTAGAAGCAAAAGACTTACGACTCAAAATTCGGTTGAAAAAGTGAGAGAAGAAAGTGAAAGTAGTTCTCCGAAAAATCAAGGAGAAGTGAAAGACGGTATTCCCATCACAATCTCCTGACATTTTAAAGATATTGTAGTATTTATATCTATCTATAGATGTCTGTAAACGTAAATATAGTTAGATATAGACATAGGGTATATAGGGTATGTAGGAATAGATAATGTATACACATAGACTTACATACATAGATAGATCTAGGACAAGTAGATCTAACTACTCTCTCTGTCTCTCCGTCTTTCTTACTTACATACTCATTAAATTTTGGATATGAGGGGAAATGAGACCGGGGTATATTTTCCACTGTTGTAGCAGATAAAGAATTTACATCGGGATTGAGTGATAGAAATACTTCAACTATTCAACTCATACTGTTTCTATCTACTATGTAGAGATAGTATTCGACAAACCTTCCGTATATTGGATTCTCCGTTACGTTATCTGTGTTAATGATTGGACAAGAGACTTCCATTATCCCGAGGAAGATATAAAGATTATACATAAAACTAAATAGTGTTGAACTCCCGGGTAAAAATCTGAGTTTCACTAGGAACTAAAAGGGCAAGTATAACCGAAAATAGAATCGAATATGAAAATTGAGGCGAAGGGGATTACGATTATTATAGAAAACATTTAGTGTCATGTTATTACTGTACTCCTTTAATTGTAACTACGTTATGATAATTGATTAGTGTCTCGAATGAGTTTAAAGAGATTAAAAAGTGATTACAAGAAAAAAAAGGTAAGGTAATAAGTTGGGTCCTAAGAATGAATGAACATTCATGAATGAATGAACACGAATGAACACGGAGGAATCACAGAGGTACAGACTGTCGAGAATAGAAAGTACTGGAACTGTGAAAACTTCCCATGACCGAACAATAAAATAAATTGAACATACACAAACAAAAGATTACTAATCTGACTCAAATGCATGTAACCGTTTTTATGGTGTCTAGACCACTCACGTAAGATGGTCACGTAGGATGGTCCTCTATCTACTACATCTACGACAACTATGTCCAATGGAAACATTAAATCAATTCCACTAAAGATTATACAGAGGTGATATTTCAATGTAATATCCTATATTATTACAATACTTATGATAATAGTAATAAAACGACGAGTGTTAAAAGGTCAAAACCATCAAGAAAAGTTATACGAGGAAGAAATTGACAAAAGTCGTGAAGGAATATAATACTGTGGTGTTCTATAAGGTTCGAAGAGTATAAAAAAACAGGATCAACACCTTCGTTAATAAAGAAGTTCCTCGTGACCACCGGTAATAACCTCTTATCGAAAATCTTTGGTACTATTAGAATCGTGATTCATACGAGGAGTGACATTTCCAAAGTAACGTAACGAATATCCGTGAAGGGGTGTTTTTCAATCTTTTATGTGTGATTGGGTTCGTATGTGCAGATGCAAATTAAGAGATTTACAGATAGATACATGGATAGTTAGCTAGATACATAGGATACTCAACTGTGAGGATGGAGTATAAGGTTAGGTAGTCTCAAGGACGTTCGGAAGTTGAAAAGGAATAGATAGATTAGTAGAAGGAGGTGGTCACTCAATGAACCAAGAGTAATAGATGTTATTTAAACCAAGTCGACATGATATGTGTTTCATAAAAGTCTTGACTATTGGGTATAGAAACGTTTCTTTTACAATTATGTCATGATTTTACCAAATAATACACAAATAATACAGAATATCTAAGTTTTGTGAGAAAAAGTTCAAAAAGATCTAATCAAATAGAGAAGGGTTGACAGAAACCCCACCAACATACACCATCTACTGGATTTTAATTACTGGGTCAGAATACGTGACGGAACTGTAGACCATTTCAGTCCCACCAAATTTATCAGATTGATGTTCAAAGGGAGGAGTGAGACACGAGATTCGGTCACTGGAATAGTGTCCTCGTCCAACGTCAAGGATCAATAGGGACTCCAAAGTCAAGAGAAGATTCACCTCCCTAATAAGTTTGTTCGGTTAGTGTAAGAGGGTACCCTTGGTCCCTCGAGATACATCAAGACAAATGAAAAGGATTAAAAAATACTGTAACCCAACGAACGATTCTAAAGGATAAAGTCGTTGTAGGTCCATAAAATCGTGTAAAACAAACAGACTATAACCCCTTTCCCGACTACTTAAGAGAAACAATTTTTTTTTTAAATAAATAAATAAAAACCGACACGATGAAGAAGTAACGACATACCCGAGAAGGGGTCAATACCGTTCAATCCCCGATGAGAGATCAACACTACGTGTCCGAAGAGTAACGTCACCGAAGAAAACAACACCTCGTGTCAGAGTTCTCGTACACCCGAAGTCATTACGTCGCGTGCCCGAACCATCAACGTCAAGTGTCCAAGAACTTGTGTCCGAGTTGACGCCGTGGACCCGAATCGACGAGGTGCCGTACACCCTAGAAGGACCTGGTCCCTACCTTGGACACAGAGGATTTAACCGTCCACCTAAGAAATGGCGACTCGGTGGTCCCTTCGGGGGCTACGTAAAGGAAAATAAGTTTCTTGTGACGTAAAGGGGGTAAAGGAAAAAAGGTGGAAGTGGTGGGTTACATACTTTTATAAAGAGGAAAAACCACAGGAGAAAGGAAGGGTCTTCGATATATAAATTTTTTATATGGAGATTAAGTGTTTATAAAACACCAAGGAAAGGATACCAAGTTCGAGGATTGACGGGTCTTCAAAAGAACCATTAAAGTCCGAATCTTACCCGATCAGAATGTGTGTTATTAAAATAAAAAAAAGAAAAAAAATTTAATCTCCGATTAATGAAATGTTATAACATAACCAAAACGGCATGTAGTTGTACTTAGACGTTGCACACATGTGCACAAGGGGTGGGACTTGGGGGGAGGGTGGTGGAAGGGGTATGGTAGGGAGACCCAGTAGGGTCACGTGGTCGGGGTTAGTAGGACATAGTACGTAGCTTGGACCGGACCACTAAGCAAAGTGTATACTATAATTTCTTCAAAGTTACGGTAAGAGGGTTTAGTAGGGTGGGAGAGGGAGAGGGTGTTTCAGGTTTTCTGACAAGATATGTAGACACAGAGAAAACGACACAACGTATGTCCCAATAGCATTGGTAGAAATCTGGTTACAATCCAGGGAAGAGAGTAAAAGAAAAAAGACAGATAGGACGTCAAAATGTACCTAATAGAAACGGGTGGTTTTTCGGATCTTCGTCCCGTCCCTACACAGTCTTCAAACGTTCCAGTATGTTCTCATAAACCACTAAAAAAAAGAAAAATAAGTGCCCACAAAACTTCAAAGTCGTAAGAGACAGAAGTGTACTAAGACTCCCCTACTAAAAACACATCGAAATAAAAAAAGTAGAATATATAAATATATAATAATAACCCTCCGTCTATCGATCCACAGACGTTAACGGAAGTCAGGAGTTAGTACAAAATATTGTAAACATTTCAATATACCCCGAAGGGTTCATGAAATAGACACACCGATAAATGGGTGACTCGGTGAACCCATTTCTTAGGGGACGTTACGTCCTGTGCGTCCTCTACACCCAAGTTTGGAAGCCAGTTTTTCTAAGGGACCTTCTCTCGTACTGTTGGGTGAGGTGACAAAGACGGACCTCTTAGGGTACCTGCCACCTTGGACCACCTGATGTCAGGTACCTTAGTGTTTCTCAGTCTGTGTGACTTCACTGACCCGTACGCGTGTGCGATTTCAATATATTGACAAATATTGACTACAAAGGACACGGTTGTTAAATTGTAAGAGTAGAGGCAGACCCCCTATTAAGGACGACCATTTCCTACAGGTCTCTTCAACTAAGTCTTTGATTAATCACATCTAATACGGATGTCTTTTTTTTTTTCATCACTATGGGATCTATCAATTAGATTGGTCAAAGAGAAACATTTTGACTTTATAATTGGGACAGACTGTGGTAAACCTCTACTCTTTTTCTGATTTGTTCATGACTGATTTGTCTTACAGAAGGATACGTAGGTGATGAAGAGGAACACACGAAGAATTATAAGACAAAGTACTTCGTGTGTCTTTACTCATAGTCTTTATTCCTATGTACTGACGGTGACGGCACGTCCCTTTGCCATTGAACAATTGGGTACACTCGAACACCATCTTATCAAAGCCCCGTCATTACCAAGTAAAGAACTTTAACTTCTCAGACCACTCAAACTGTCTAAAGAGTGAAAAATACATATAAGTCGTAGATCGAACGTCCTCATGGTGACTCTTTGACGTAAAGGAATCCAAATACGAACGTCATTTTCCCCGACTAGGTCCGGAGTGAAGAGAAACTGGAAAACGATACCTTCAGACCAGGTTAAAGTTGAACGGTGTACCATTTGCATACACAGTCAATTGTTCCTACGTTTACATATTTACACATAAAGTCGGAATTAGGTAGTTGGGATCACCCTTTTGTTAAGTCGAACATAAGAGGGAACTTTTACTAAGTGTTTTTACCAAATACGAAAAATATGTAAACATGTAGACTCTAGTACGTTTTCATACTTTGTTAAATGTCTACACGTTTTACAAGGTGTTTTTTGGGGATTTTGCGATAATTATTAGACCAACTTTTCCTTGACTCTACCCTCTTTGAATAGTTTTGACTTTTGACTACTTTTTCAGTTGTTAGTTCTTGATTGGTTTAATGTAGTGTAATGATCGAAGAAAAATATTCAACCATTACCGTCTCCCCATCCACTCCTAATCTTTGTCGATCCATCATGAGAACGGACCTTTTGGGGTACCTGCCTCCTCGGACCATCCGACGTCAGGTACTCTAGTGCTTCTCAGTCTGTACTGACTCACTGAAGTGAAAGTGAAAAGTGAAAGTACGTAACCTCTTCCTTTACCGTTGGGTGAGGTCACAAGAACGGACCTCTTAGGGTCCCTGCCCCCTCGGACCACCCGACGGTAGATACCCCAGTGTGTCTCAGCCAGCGTGAAGTGGTGACTTCACTGAATCGTCGTCGTCGTCGTCGTCCATAATTCACTCGTTGTTTTTAACAGTAAAATTTTAGTAACATATAAACTAATAAAATAGTTTTAATACAGATTAAAGATCCAAGGTTGATTTAATTACTGTGGAAATCTCTTTATAAAGACACTATAAAATCTATTATGTTAACGAGGATCCACAGTGTGAAGTTCTATGATTTTACTTTGAATCTTAGTTAAATCAGTTTCTAAATGGTTGGTCAGTAAATAGTGACGACGACGGCGGCGGCGATTCAGTGAAGTCAAAACAGGCTGAGACACACTGGGGTCTCTGGACGCTAAAACGTCCGTTCTTGTGATCTAATACACTTTGTTGTTTTCTTCTCTTTTTGTTTCTAAAAGAATCGGCTAAACTTCTCCTTAAGTGTCAAATTCGTGTCCCTCGTTAATTTTGGATACTGACTGTCCGGTCCCGTAGGTTTACTGGTTACTTGGACATTGAACTATGCGATTTCGAACATTTTTACAGTGTTGTTTGTTGAACAGTAGAATTCTTATTAAATTTTCCGTCAACCTAAGACCTCCTTGACATTCTTCAATCTCGAGTCCGAGTCCTTTACAGAAAAGACAAGAGTGTGATTCGAAATCTCTGGTCTATCTGTAACGACTCGACCCTACACTGATTTTACCCGTCAAATATGTACAAGGAGTTCTTGTCAGGTCATTGTACTTTTAAGAGTCAGTTATCTCTTCGTAAAGAGTCTTAATAAAAAGGTCAAAAAGGACCATAAAATTACCTACCAAACCTAGGCAAAACGAAAGAAAGAGATTCTTGAAAAATAGAGCTCCATTTTACGATCGATGAATAAACATTGAATAAATTGAATAAACAACGGTTTTTATGTCTGATTTTGACTCTTGATTTATAAAAACAAACGTTCTAACAAATCCTTCATAACTATAAAAAGTGGGTAGCATATCGGAGGGGGGTAGTGAGAGAAAGACAAAGTTCACATAAAAACATTTTTATTGTGTTACAGAAATAAAAGTATGTGACTTAAAAAGTCAATGTTAGAAGAAATTGAATACAAACTTACAAGTTCAAGATTAAGTCAAGAATCTTATCTCCTCCGTTATCGACATATGACTTAAGTACCTAAAGATTCTTAATACAAGAAAGAAACCTCCTGCTGTCTCTTACTCTACCGACCTACCGTAGTGACTGAGCTACCTGCACTTAGACTCACTTGAGGTCCTCAACCACTACCTGTCCCTTCGGACCGCACGACGCTAAGTACCCCACCGTTTCCCAGCCTGTGCTGACTCGCTGACTTAACTTGACTTGACTTGACTTATTGTGGCAAAGAATAGTATTTTTACACTTGGTAAAAAATTTAAATGTATTTGTCTCTCATCTTTTCACGGTCTTTGACCCCCACTCTCACCATACCCCCTTCATCCCTCTCTAACTATTTTCCCATGTATGAAAGTCAATATTCTACTCAATCCGGTTTCGTAGATTACATATCATACCACTGATATCAACTATTGTGACATAACTAATGGACTTTAAAAGATTATCCCCTCTTAAATTTACAAGAGTTTTATTTATGTATCTCTATTTACTCTACTACCTATACATTTAATTGAGTCACCTCCCCTTAGGAAAGTGTTAAAATATGTATATACTTTAGTAGTATAACATAGAAAAATTATACAAAAAACGGTTAATGTGGAGTTATTCCAACCCTTTTTAAAATTCACTGTATAAAATTACTTTTAAAATACAAATAAAAAGCTGTGTTATCAAATTATATAAATAAACATGGGGTAAGTGTAAATCTTACTGTTCCATAAAAAAGTCACTTTTTATTATTACGATTTACGAAATCGTTACACAATTATCAACGATCTTTAGTTATGTCTAACTTTTTTTCCATTGGATTTTTTTACTAATTTCGTTTTTTCGTTTGCAAATTATTTACATAACTCTAACCTTAATGGTGGTGAATGGTTTGAGACTTACGACTGACAAAACCTTTTACAAATCGGAATTTATATTCATAACGTTAAAAGTCGTATACCCGGATAGACGAAAAAATATTTAAATTACAATTAAAAACAGAAAAATAATATCATAACATTTGTAATTAAAATGAAAGTTAAAAGTCAACAAGTAACGATATGATGTCTTTATGTCAAAACTTTTGTGACTAAACATAACTCATTTCAAGGATTTGTGAATAAACAAGGTACTCTAAAAATATTTAAGGAACAAAAAGTGTATGTGTTAATCAAGTATTATTTTCGTTTCATTTTTATTAAGATAAAAACTAAAAATAAACGGAGAATAAGAAACGGAATAACGTGACCGATCGGTCATATTCCGACTTGTAGATAGAACGGAACGAGAACTAAAATGCTACACATCACCCAATTTATTACAAGGAGGGTTTAGGTATGGATAGACCCTGGAATCTAATACTGTAGTAAATCTTTGTCCTAGAAACGTATACATTGTTCTTTCTGAACTCTACTCTATCTCACATAATTCCACCCGGGATTTAGGTCACTGTCATGGGAATATCCTTTGTATTTTAGTATCTGTACGTGTCCTTCGTTCATACACTTCTACCTCCGTCTCCGTCTTCAATATTCCGGTCTTAGGTACCTTACAGGTCCCGATGGTCTTCGACTTTCTCCATTCTTTCCAAAGGAGGATCTTGGAAATCTTCCTCATTACGGAACGACTGTGTGACTGACGTCCGCGACTGAAAGTCTTGATACTGTCTTATTTAAAGACAGCAACATTCGGTGGTTGAAATATCATTATGCAATGTCGTCGGAATCCTTTACTTACGTCCTACCTTAGTATAAAAGAAAGTGGTATTTATACTACACACGATAAGCTAAAAAGTATTTACATCGATGATCCAAAATTTTCCGTTACATGGTCTCTTCCCCGAAGGGTTCACCGAGTCACCATTTCTTAGACGTACGTTACGTCCTCGACGCCCAAACTAAGGATGAAACCCTTCTAGGGGACCTCCTCCCGTACCGTTGGGTGAGGTCATAAGAACGGACCTCTTACGGTATCTGTCTCCTCGGACCGTCCAATGTCAGGCATCCCAGTACTTCTCAGCCTGTGCTGACTTCGTTGAATCGTACATACGTGTATGGTCCGTTCTCCGTTTTGTAAACCCCGGGTCAGTCCCAATCTCTCTAACGTGTCATCCCATGAAAGCGTACCTAATCGGTGCGGTTTTGTGTTGGACGTCTTTCGACTTCCGTTATAAAAGGACAGAACCAAAGTCAAGGTCTTTTTTGTCTTCTTTTTAAAAATTTCGTATACAGAGGAGACTGTGTCTTACCGGTTTTGTTAGAACTTCTGGGTTTCAACCTCTTAAATGTAAGAGTTAAAATTTTGAATCGTGTTTCGATGTCATTAGTTTTCTCCACCACAATTGTGATGTTGACTGAATATCTTGTTATCGTATTCGTAATCTTAACTCAGGTCTCTCAGGTCTTTATTTCAGTATGTAAATACAAGTTAAATAAAGGGTGTTCCTATGGTTCTGGTAAGTTACCCCTTACTTATCAGAAAAGTTGTTTATCATAACCCTGTTCACCTATAGATGTATGATTTCTTACTTATACCTCAGGATTACGTATGGCGCATTTTTTTAATTGAGTTTTACCTGATTTCGGGATGGATCAATTTTGATATTTTAAAATCTTCCTTTATATTAGGTAGTAGAACCTAATCCCTTACCAGAAAATCTAAAATAAATTTACATATAGTTTTAAAGATCTTAGGGGTGACGTTCTTATATTTATCTGATTTACTATTATCTTGTTATGACCTTGTTGAATGTTTTCACATATGGAAGGGTTAGGTATTGACCTTTTACCGGTTTTAAATGTGATAACTGGTACTTGATTCATTCGAAACTAGAAAAGTTAGTACCATTTTCCGAACTATGTAAATATATACATATTTATCTATACATAATAGATAAATACATGTATGTATACATTATTTATACATAGGTAAGTATCTTTCCTTGGTTTTGGATTTTACAAATACAATCCTTTCTTCTGTCTGATTTTTATTTACTGAAATCATAAGTGGAATTCTTAGTCTGATATAGGTTTATACCGTCGTCCTTCTTTTCGTTTCTCGTTTATAAACACTTTGATTTGTGTTACAGTACGTTCTTATTTCATTCCTCAACTTACACCAACGAGACCTAATTTTCAACTTCGTCCTCTGTGATATTGGGTTCTTTCGCAACTCCGGTTAGGACGATACACGGTTGGTGTTGGATGAATGGTGTGGACATGTCCAGTAACGAAGGAATATAGGTTCGACCACTCTTTGTCCTGGAAGTCCCACCTACTGTCTTCCCTTCCTCTCTTGTCTGTCGTACCCCTCACTTGGACTCTACTATAGGTCACGGAGACGTTGGACTTTATTTCGTCATGATCTACAGTCGGTCCTGACACGAAAACTGTAAATGGACCTTTTTGTCTGGTTGACGAGGAGGCTTCTGGAACGTGACCGAGACTGATCCCGTAACACGTAACCGGTAGAAATTGGTCCGAAAGTCGACACCCGAGAGTCGGCAATGATTGACGAACTTTATAAATATCAAAATGACACCACAAAATACTACATATAGGAGGGTGTCCGGAACCATTCATCGTGCCGAATACTTAAATAACGTAAAGTTTTGTCTAAATATATAAAGGAAAACCGATACGAAATAGCCCGCGAATGAGGATTTAGCTGTGTATCTTCTACCACGGGACAGACCTCCGATTGAACGGTTAGAGATTCACGATTGCTCGTTTCACTCTTTGTCGTTTTATAAAGTTCGACTTACCTTTAAGTAGAAACCTATTCGTGTGTTGACTCTTTTTCTTGCGACTTACGAACGAATACTCATCTCTCACAAACATTTTCTGTGTGAACGGATTACGATGGTATGTCCGTCTCAACCACTGAGTGAAGAATGCAAGTTGTACATCTTTTGCTTAAGTGTAACACCTTATGATGTGTTTTACGTCAGGACTGTTACCCAAGGTGTAATTATATGACATTATGCGGGACTTTCCAACTTAGTTGTATCTTTAACTATTTTATCAAAAGTCCTCGTGACCAAACGTTGGGTTGTATGATTACTTTTTTAAGAGAGTATGTACATACACGTATATACATATACACATAAGTATATGTATAAGTGTGTAAATATATCTATGTATGTGTGAAAAATTTCATTGTTCTTTATTTGTTAGAAAAGACAAAAATAATGATTTTCGGGAATAATTTCTCAACCTGTACTGACTCGCTGAAGTGAAGCGAAGTATCGACTACAAAGAGGAGAGTCTTAATAAAAATGTAGTAAACTTTAAATTTTCAATATAAAAGAAGATGTTGAATCTATGAACCCTGTCCCTTTGTTCCACGAAAAAAGAAGGGGAAACGAACCTAAAAGAAAATCAGTCCGTAAACCCATAATGAAGGAAGATTCTTTTTTACAAGGTCTCTTATCTTTTATTAATGTATATAAACCTGACTCCATTAACTTTCATATAGACTATATCCGAGAAGATACTAGGGTTAAGTCTGACTTAAGTGATCTTACTGTCGTCGTACCGATTTCCCAAACGTTAAGTTAATGGGTAGTCAGTTCTTATAGTCCTTGTCACCCAAATTTTTTAAGAAGACCCAAGAAAGACTGTAGAGGGAAAACTTTCTCGGTCGTAGTCATAAAAATCATCAAAATTTAAATTTGTTTTTTTTTTTTAAATTTACTTACCTGTTTCAGTGTATACTTCCATTTAATATAGAAACTTTATCCTTCTTAAAATATTGTATAAGTAAAGGTCCGTTAGTACGGTACAAAATATTTACATACTTTTTTTCTATCTTTAGTGTAAGTTCCCGTTTAAAAGATACCTTAATGTCAAAATATCTGAAAAAAAAAGTAAAACAGGATACTTTCACGGGATTCTGTCACAGACAAAGTCTTAATGAGAGAAGTATCAGTATCTCTTCAAATTAGACTTTTCAATGGTCGATCAATAAAGTAATTATATACATAATAAGAAATAACACCGACGGAATCCACCTAGACCATAAATTCACGAAGATCCGTAATACTCAACAAATGTCAAAAAAATTCACGGAGAGACTATCTGGGTGACAAGGAAACATTATTTAACTTATATAAAGAAGATAATACACTGAAACTGAAGATGAACTGTTGACCTCTGTTTCCTTTCTTCGCATAGAAATGGGAACTTTGGACTGGACCGTCGAGGAGTCGACTACAGACCTCTATGGACTATTAAACGATTAGTTGTTTGGTTCCAAAAGAATTAAAAACGTCCTATAAAAAGGACCGAAATAACTCTATATGAACTGTATATTATGACACATTCAAATTCCATATATTGTACCACTAAAGTATATATATGTATGACATTTCCCTAATGGTGTAATCAATTGTATAGGTAGTGAAATGTAACAATGTTAAACACACAAACACGGATACAACTCTTGAAAATTCTAGATGAGAAAGTCGTTGAAGGTTTATATTTTGTATCATAACAATTGATACCAATAGTAGTCAAGTCAAGTCAAGTCAGCGAGTCAGTACAGGCTGAGAAACGTTGGGGTACTTAGCTTCGTGTGGTCAGGAGGGACAGGTAGTGGTTGAGGGCCTCGAGTGAGTCTGAGTGCAGGTAGCTCAGTCACTACGGTAGGTCGGTAGAGTAGGAGACAGTAGGGGAAGAAGAGGACAGGGGTTAGGGAGGGTCGTAGTCCCAGAAAAGGTTACTCAGTTGAGAAGCGTACTCCACCGGTTTCATAACCTCAAAGTCGGAGTCATAGTCAGGAAGGTTACTTGTTGACTTTCCAACAATAACTTGTTTTTTTTCTGCCAGCCCTAAGAACCGGAGGTCTCCTCTTCTTAAGTTAGGCCCCGGTCTCTACTCCGAACTATCGAGTCTCGAAATACATTATCAAAATAATTTCATATTTCCTCTATCTCTTTCGAAGACTGTATCCGTAGTCTTCCTCCGTCTTTCTCACAGGGGGACGATCAGAAGTCGACCTACAATGTATCAGTGATCGTCAGACAATTATTTTCTTTCCTTACAGAATTTTGAGTCTTACCGTGGTCCGGGGAGTGGGTATTCTACGTAAAACCCTATTAGAACCGTGGTTTACCAAGTGGGACCCGGTATTTTACTAATTGAACTTAGAACATCTTCCTGTCTAATGGTATGTTTATCAAAGTAAATGTATCCAATCCCGTTGTTATAGACCAAACAGTTTATCCAAGACTCGGTAATCAGTCCTGGCTGAACTTCTGTCTCAAACCCCATTTCGTATTATGTAATCGTATCGAATTCTGTTTGTAAAGGTATTTTTTACGTAACCAATTGAGTTCCAAACTCTTATCAATTGAAGTCCACTTTGGTCCACAGTAATACCGTTGTGTCATAAAATTCCCTTCGGAGGAAAATTTAAACGTATCTCTTCCTTTTTTTATAGCGATCAAACAAAGGAGGACCGTGAATTCTCTCTATTTTTGCAGACTGTGAACGTCCGATAAAGGAGACATACCTCTGGGGACCGGAAGGAAGGACAATGGGAGAGTGTTGGTCCTGACCAGAGGAAATCCTACTTGACCAACCTAGAGGAACGTCAGGTTCCCTGAGAGTTCTCAGAAGAGGTCGTGGTGTCAAGTTTTCGTAGTTAAGAAACTGCGAGTTGGAAGAAGTGTCAGGTTGAGAGTGTAGGTATGTACTGGTGACCTTTTTGGTATCGGAACTGGTATGCCTGGAAACAACCGTTTCGTTACAGAGACGAAAACTTATACGATGACGGGAAATTTAGGGACCTTGAAGGAATATTGACCATGGGAAACTGGTGAAAGTGGGTAAAAAGGCGGGTGGGTGTCAGGGGCGGGGACCGTTGGTAGTTAGATGAGATAAAGATGTTCAAATCAAAATAATCAAAGGTGTATATTTACTCTAGTATGTTGTAAGAGACTGAATAAAGTGAATCGTGTTCCAGGTAAGTAGAACCACTTGACCTTCTCAAGGAAGAAAAATTCCGACTTATTATAAGGTATTATAAGTATTTACCTGTACAGAACCGATAATATTTATTACGACTTTGTACTCCCATGTCTATAGAGAAACTCTTTCTCTAAAGTAAAGGAAGTCTATATATGGGTCTTCACCTAAGGACGTAGTATACCATCAAGATTTAAGTTAAAAAACTCCTAAGAAGTATAACAAAAGGTATTACCACATAGTCAAATGTAAGGATGATCGTCACGTGTTCGCAAGGGAAAAGAGGTGTCGGAGTGGGTGATAAGACATCCCGTCTTCAGACTGTACCGTTTTAACCCAAGAGTAGAGTTCTTTAGTGTTCTTAAGTCGATCAGACTTAGGGTTCAACCTCCGAAAACCCCTTTTAAACGAAGATTTAAGTAAGAAGAACGACCATTTTAAGTCAAGAAACGTCAACCTCCTGACCCAGGGATTAAAGGAACGAAGTACAGTCGTCTTCGACGAAAATAAAGGATCTACGGTGGACGTAAGGAACTGTAAAATGGAACAGTTTGAAGTACAGTCACTACCATACAGTTTAGGAAGATGATGAAGCTTAGAGAGGGAGGACCCTCTCGGGTCAGGAAAAATTCTCGAGTGGACTAATCCAGTCCATATTGTTCTATCTTAAGGAATAAAGGAAAGTATTTCAGTTGACTATCCTTGAGTTAATGTAGACGTTTTGTGGAAGTGTTGTCGAGGATTTAGTCACGAACTAATTTATTGACTACATGTCAACTTGATTATAGAATTTTAATCGTTGACCTCTAAGACTCCCGGTAGAATCTTAAAATGTATCCGTACAATTATATAAACTTGTAAAAGAATTATCAGTTAAATGATGAAGATCTTAGTCGAGCATGGTATAAAACTGTTTGTGTTCTGATCGAGAAAAGAACTGATACTTGGGAAACTTCTGTCGTACGTACAAAATGAATCAAACCGTGAATATGGTCCTTGAGTACGATTAGAAACGTGTTACGTCAAACAATCTATGTACTTTTGTGTAAAAGTTTTTTGTGAAAAAACGAATAGATCTATTTTTCAAGTCCAATGTCGAGATTAAGTGGAACGGTACACCTCAGTCTTTCTAGTTCAAGTCAANAAGTCAGCGAGTCAGCACAGGCTGAGAAACGCTGGGGTACTTAGCGTCGTGCGGTCCGGAGGGACAGGTAGTGGTTGAGGACCTCAAGTGAGTATGAGTACAGGTAGTTCAGGCACTACGGTAGGTCGGTAGAGTAGGAGCCAGCGGGGAAGAGGAGGACGGGGGTTAGGGAGGGTAGTAGTCTCAGAAAAGGTTACTCAGTTGAAAAGCGTACACCACCGGTTTCATGACCTCAAAGTCGAAATCGTAGTAAGGAAGGTTTCTTTAGGGTCCCGACTAGAGGAAGTCTTACCTGACCAACAGAGAGGAACGTCAGGTTCCCTGAGAGTTCTCAGAAGATGTTGTGGTGTCAAGTTTTCGTAGTTAAGAAACCACGAGTCGGAAGAAGTGTCAGGTTGAGAGTGTAGGTATGTACTGGTGTCCTTTTTGGTATCGGAACTGATCTGTCCGGAATCAACCATTTCATTACAGAGACGAAAACTTATATGATAGATCCAACCAGTCTTGAAAAGAAGGTTCCTCATTCACAGAAAATTAAAGTACCGACGTCAGTGGTAGACGTCACTAAAATCTCGGGTTTTTTTATTTCAGACTGTGACAGAGGTGACAGAGGGGTAGATAAAGGGTACTTCACTACCCTGACCTACGGTACTAGAAGCAAAAGACTTACAACTCGAAATTCGGTTGAAAAAGCGAGAGGAGAAAGTGAGAGTAGTTCTCCGAAAAATCGAGGAGAAATGAAAGAAGTGAAAGACGGTATTCCCACCACAGTAGACGTATAGACTCCAATTTCCGATCAGGGATAAAGTTTAAAATTTTTAGTTTTATAAAAGACAGAAACTCAAAAAATTAGATGTCCGGTGAATAGGGATTTCAGTAGTCAGAGAGTGGTTTTGTACTAAAAGTCAGTGGTGTTGGTAGGAAAATTGTAAAAGAACCTGTGAAATTAAATGATATTAAAATCACTGANAAGGAAGGTTTCTTTAGGGTCCCAACTAGAGGAAGTCTTACCTGACCAACCTAGAGGAACGTCAGGTTCCCTGAGAGTTCTCAGAAGAGGTTGTGGTGTCAAGTTTTCGTAGTTAAGAAGCCACGAGTCGGAAGAAGTGTCAGGTTGAGAGTGTAGGTATGTACTGGTGACCTTTTTGGTATCGGAACTGATCTGCCCGGAATCAGCCATTTCATTACAGAGACGAAAACTTATATGATAGATCCAACCAGTCTTGAAAAGAAGGTTCCTCATTCACAGAAAATTAAAGTACCGATGTCAGTGGTAGACGTCACTAAAATCTCGGTTTTTTTTATTTCAGACTGTGACAGAGGTGACAGAGGGGTAGATAAAGGGTACTTCACTACCCTGACCTACGGTACTAGAAGCAAGAGACTTACAACTCGAAATTCAGTTGAAAAAGCGAGAGGAGAAAGTGAGAGTAGTTCTCCGAAAAATCGAGGAGAAATGAAAGAAGTGAAAGACGGTATTCCCACCACAGTAGACGTATAGACTCCAATTTCCGATCAGGGATAAAGTTTAAAATTTTTAGTTTTATAAAAGACAGAAACTCAAAAAATTAGATGTCCGGTGAATAGGGATTTCAGTAGTCAGAGAGTGGTTTTGTACTAAAAGTCAGTGGTGTTGGTAGGAAAATTGTAAAAGAACCTGTGAAATTAAATGATATTAAAATCACTGATGTTCACCCGTATTAAGAGAGTTACTAAAAAAAAAGTCACAACAACACTAACAAAACAAACACGTTTCATGTTATCGTAATAGTAATCAACCTGATCTTGCAGTATGGAGATACTTCGTCAAGTTATACCGTTGTTGTAAAAATCTTCAGTATATTTTTCCAATTGAATTGTTATAATATACTATAACGAATATACATATTAGATTTTTTCCCAGGTTTACTAGATGTTTTGTTTTTATTTCAATGTCTACATCTTTTGTTTGGATACCAATGGTTCTCAATTCCCGTGTCCTCTATTTAACCTTCTGACCCCAATTGTATATATGTGTGATAATATGTATTTTGTCTATTGATTATTGCTGGATTACATATCGTATCCCTTGAGATGAGTTATGAGACATTACCTGATACGACGACGACGACGACGATTCAGCGAAGTCAGCACAGGCTGAGACACGCTGGGGTATCTACCGTCGGGTGGTCCGAGGGGCAGGGACCCTAAGAAGTCCGTTCTTGTGACCTCACCCAACGGTAAAGGAAGAGGTTACGCACTTTCACTTTTCACTTTCACTTCAGTGAGTCAGCACAGGCTGAGAATCGTTGGTGTACCTGACGTCGGGTGGTCCGAGGATCCCTTTTATTAGATTTTTTCTCACCTATGCATATATATATACCCGAAAAGACCACCGAGTCACCATTTCTTAGGTGGACGGTTACATTCTCTGTGTCANGACACGCTGGGGTATCTACCGTCGGGTGGTCCGAGGGGCAGGGACCCTAAGAGGTCCGTTCTTGTGACCTCACCCAACGGTAAAGGAAGAGGTTACGCACTTTCACTTTTCACTTTCACTTCAGTGAGTCAGCACAGGCTGAGAATCGCTGGTGTACCTGACGTCGGGTGGTCCGAGGATCCCTTTTATTAGATTTTTTCTCACCTATGCATATATATATACCCGAAAAGACCACCGAGTCGCCATTTCTTAGGTGGACGGTTACATTCTCTGTGTCAAGCTAGGGACTCAGACCTTCTAGGGGACTTTTTCCCTTACCGTTTGTTGACGTCGTAAGAATGTGCCTGTAGGGTACCTGTTTCCTCAGACGACCCGATATCAGGTACCCCAGTGTCTTCTCAGTCTATATTGAAGTACTGATTTGAGTCAGAACAGGCTGAGAATCCCTGGGGTACCTGACATCGGACGGTCCGAGGAGACAGATACCCCTAAGAGATCCGTTCTTATGCCGTCACCCAACGGTACGGGAGGAGGTCCCCTAGACGGGTTGGGTCCCTAGCTTAGGTCAAGAGGTCGTAACGTCCGCCTGAGAAATGGTAGACTCGGTGGTCCCTTTGGGTTCTTATGACCTCTCCATCGAATATGGAAGAGGTCCCCTAAAAGGACTGGGTCCTTAGCTTAGCCCTAGAAGACGTAACGTCCGTCTAAGAAATAGTCGACTCGATGGTCCCTTCGGGATACTGATTTCTTTTTGTTGTTTTACATACTGACTAAGTTAAACGACATGTTGACTTTGATTGTGTTGTTACATTTAGTTGATATGAGGTTATTGTTGTTTTCCAACTGAGTAACTCGGATATTTTTGAGAAATGGAATTAAAGGAAAGTGTACACGATGAGACTTAATACCGAGGAGTTTTCGTCTATAAAAATTAATTATGTTGTTTATAATTAAGAATAATCTAAAGTAGTAATGTAAATGGAAAAGTAGGTTTAGGAAATTATAAAGAACTCTACGACTTACACCAGTAACTTACTTAGTAAACATGTAAAGTAGAAAGAAAAGAAAGAGGAATTTCCTTGAATGTCGTACACTAGATTAGATTTTATTCTTTTGTCCTAGTAGAAATGGACTTTCAGTCTTTGCGAAACGGTACCAGTGACAAAAGACAGAGGTCAGAGGACACTTCCAAGGGTACAAAGCACATTAAAAAAAGATTAACACGTACGAAAAAAGGACAATTAATCAAAATACAGTCGGACTCTGAGATTCTCCCGTAGTCTCTTAGAAAGAAGGGGTTGTAGGAGTATCCGGGTAACAGACGTACAGTATAAGTTAATTATAGAAGGTGAAAAAGTGTATAAGTCAAGTCAAGTCACCGAGTCAGCACAGGTTGAGAAACGCTGGGGTACTTAGCGTCGTGCGGTCGGAGGGACAGGTAGTGGTTGAGGGCCTCAAGTGAGTCTAAGCGTAGGTAGCTCAGACACTACGGTAGGTCGGTAGAATACGAGACAACGGGGGAAGAGGAGGACGGGGGTTAGGGAGGGTCGTAGTCTCAGAAAAGGTTACTCAGTTGAGAAGCGTACTTCACCGGTTTCATGACCTCAAAGTCGAAGTCGTAGTAAGGAAGGTTTCTTTAGGGTCCCGACTAGAGGAAGTCTTACCTGACCAACCTAGAGGAACATCAGGTTTCCTGAGAGTTCTCAACGGAGATTGATTTTACATTTGAGTTTATTATGGCTCCTTTTATCGTGAAACCGGAAGTACAACTGCAATTAAGTTCTTCATTGTAAGTCGGTCAATGGATATATGATCTAACATAATAAAGAATTGTCTATAAAGGTGTAGAATCGATGTTGTTGAAATTTATGACTATATTAAGTCTATTTAATATAGATTTTATAAAAGGTTGTTTAGTTTACAAATAAAGTTGTACGAAACAGTTTTTTTTAATGATAACTTGTAGTCAAGACTGACCTCGTAACCTAATCTTCGTATATTTTTAATTTAAAGTCTCTTAAGGGATTACCAGGTCACAATCTTGATTCATGGAATTGACGGTACCCGGAACAAAACTAGGGACCAGTCCTTTGATTCGAGGACGTTCGACACGCTACACGGGGGGGGTTTTTTTTTTTATCTTAAAAAAATAATGAAAATAAAAAGATGTAAATTTGTCTATACCAGACGGACGATTTCCGTACAAAACTCTGTATTAATTAAATCTTTACACTTAAACTGATATTCTATACTTTCTTTATTATTGAGTTTACGAAGACTTAACATATTATTTACGTTTGTTTATATAAAATATCTAGAAAAAGAAATCATGGGTATATATTAAAAATAATTCAAAATCTATGTGTAATAAATCATCAACTACTCTTAACCGTAAAAGAAGAATGATCGTAAGATAATAATAGATATCAACAAATTAACTAAATTATTAGGTAGGTCAGTCGTTAATACATAACGTGAGACCATATCCTTCGTGTAATACGATATATTAAAAATCAATTAAATTACTATTCACTGTATTAGAAAAGAGTATCTTAAAAAATATACATTATATATTATGATCTTTTATAATGGTCACGTCTTTTGTCTTTCTCTAGTGTAGGTACATGGGTGGATAAGTCATTTTAGAATAGTACTTAAATGATACAGACTTATTAACACTACCCGTAACCCCTATTCCTTTATTTTTTATCAGGAACAGAAATTCCGGAAATACTAGATACGTATTGTAGTATTTATTGAAGTACCTTGATTTCCGAAAACTCAAGATGATATCCGATATCATATACACTATTTAAACATCGTTCCTTTATGACTTCCATTTTTCTGTTAAATCTCCGATAGTCTTATCAGGTCCTTTCTTTATTACTCCAATACTTAATTCCATTGACAATGTCTTACGTATCAATCTTCGGTCTACTCTTTCCTAACTAACCCGAGTCCTAAGTAACTTACACCCTCTTTTCTTTTACCTTACTTAGTTTATACGATGTCCAATTAGTCACACAGATACTCTGACTAAAAATTTTTATCCTTATATCTTAAAATTTTCTCTTTAAATTCCAATTTATAGTGTAACTCTATTTACTAATAGTACTTTTTCTTTTAGTAAAACTTACTGGACCCAACTTTACTATCTTATAACCTGTAACGGTAATTTAAAATTTAAGGGTCCTTCGAAGAAAGGTACTTTCTCCCTAAGTCTACGACCTTTTCGTCACGTCGTACCATCAAGTCCCAGACCCAAGACCTGGGTCCTACCGACCTAGACTTAGGACGACGACGGAGGAATGATCGACTCCCGACTCGGTGTCACACATGGATACAAGGGAGTGAACACTTTACTTCTACTATTATTATGATAGACACAATATACTAAACGTACTCCTTATTTACTTAATTATGTGAAAAGTATTACAAACTGTAGTACTTGTGAGTTATATAGGAGAATTGATATAGAGGTAGACCTTATCTGGTAACTTACGGTCTGAATTTATACGTCGACTGATGAACTGTAGATCGAATTTGAGTTCCCATGTGTTTTATTACTTAGATAATCCATGGTAGGGAGAGGTATAAAAATGTTACTTGTACGAAGAAAGGGATATAAGGGAAACCTCTTTAGATGTGAAAGTTTTAGGATTTCCAGAGAAAGAGGGGTACATAAATTAGTTAATCATTTAAGACTTCTGATATAAAGGAATAGTCAGAGACTAGACAGGATAGACACGAATGAGCGTCGGTGAAAAAAAGGAGTTTAGTGTAATAGAGGGGATACGTCATGATAAACAATAACAAATCAGTGAGTCAACACAGACTGAGAAAACACTGGAGTATCTGATATCCGACGGTCCTAGGAGACAATTACCCTAAAAAGACCCGTTTTAATGACCTCACCTAACGGTAAAGGAGGAGTCCCGTAGAAAGGTGGGTCCCTAGTTTGGGTGTAGAGGACGTGACGTCTGACTAAGAAATGTCGACTCGTTGGACCCTTCGATTTACGTCATGATATCACCTGAGGATTAACTAGAAACTGAAAGTGTTGAAGGTGATGAATAGACGGGTTCTCATAGAGGTTTCAGATTTAAAATAGTACTGTAAAGGGTCTAAGTCAAGTCAAGTCGAGTCAAGTCAACGAGTCAGTACAGACTGAGAAACGTCGGGGTACTTAACGTCGTACGGTCCGGAGGGACAGGTAGTGGTTGAGGGCCTCAAGTGGGTTTGAGAACAGGTAGCTCAGCCACTACGGTAGGTCGGAAGAGTAGGAGACAGTAGGGGAAGAGGAGGACGGGGGTTAGGGAGGGTCGTAGTCTCAGAAAAGGTTACTAGTTGAGAAACGTACTCCACCGACCTCAAAGTCGAAATCGTAGTCAGGAAGGTTACTTGTGGGTCCTAACTAGAAGAAATCCTACCTGACCAACCTAGAGGAACGTCAGGTTCCCTGAGAGTTCTCAGAAGAGGTTGTGGTGTCAAGTTTTCGTAGTTAAGAAGTCGTGAGTCGAAAGAAGTGTCAGGTTGAGAGTGCAGGTATGTACTAGTGACCTTTTCGGTATCGGAACTGATCTGCCTGGAAACAACCGTTTGATTACAGAGACGAAAACTTATACGATAGATCCAACCAGTATTGAAAGGAAGGTTCCTCATTCACAGAAAATTAAAGTACCGACGTTAGTGGTAGACGTCACTAAAACCTCGGTGTTTTTTATTTCAGACTGTGACAAAGGTGACAAAGGGACAGATGAAGGATACTTCACTAATATTGAGGAGTTGTCGAACGGTAAGATATCCTATGTCTTATGTGAGTGGACTCTTTCTAGAAGGTGGGAGAGACGTACGAACCCGGGGACACGTGACACTGTACACACGAAGTCAGTGTGAGAGGTCGATGTAGTGTGTTCACCCGGGGACACGAGGTTAGTGTGAGAGGTCGATGTAGTGTGTTGACCGTTAATAACCTGACTGTGTTCTACGATGGTCGAGAGATAGAAGTAACTGTGTCAAGAACCACCACCACCATAGGCAAGGGAGAAATGGAATCAGAATAAAAATACCCTGAGTACCAGTAGACAGTTTTGAGTGAACTTCCTAATAGAAAAGAGACTTTGAAATAACTAATGAAAAGGATAGTAGACCGATTGTGAAGGACACTGGACAGAAGAGACTGGGTGGAGGGGGAACATTGAACGTTTATATGAATATTCTCGTATACATTGGAATTGACTTAGTTCCATGATGAAGTTACAGATAAAATGAAAAATCTTTGATTTAAAAAGTTTATATACATACACTGAATCATTGTGACGTATCGTGAACCTTATAGGTTATGTACAACTTATTACAAACCGTAGATTCGTTTGAAATATTGATTAAGTTATTTCCACTGTCGGTGTAAAAGTATTTTCCGTTAATGAGTCTGATCCTTTTCATAACCCTTACCCAACACTAAAGATCAGTTACTTATCTAAGGATTCAATTTTCAATATTTCGTGTCACGAACCCTATTTTTCTGTAAAAATATTTCTTTGTTTTTCACCTAATTTAAAATTCAAGTTTTATTAAACAAACTACTGTATTTAAATGTGTTTTATAGAAACATAATAAATAAGGGAAGTATAAAACTAGTGAGGAGAGGTTTTATTTTATGGTAGTTATCTCAAAGTGAAGGAGAATATAAAGATGATTTGAATTTAAAGACGATTATTTAAGTTGGACTAACTTTGTAGAATATTGAAGGTTAATCCCTTTAAAAGTGTCACCCTTTTTTTATCGTTAATTGAAAAAGGGAGAATTAATACACGGAGAAAAATATTAGGAACTTCTTGGTTTATTGTTAATATTATTTGAAACTCTAGTATAAATTTTTGTATAATTAATAACTTCACGATTGAAATTACAAATATTTAAAGTCGGTTTTGTAAAGTACGAGGTGAAGGAAATTAAAACTTTATAAAATAAATATAAGGTTCACTTTATTATAAAATTATTTTTATATTTACATGAAAGAGACTTTTATCTCTTTTTGTTTTCTTAATAATAGCATGATGTTGTGTCTTTAGTACATTGTTATGTTTATTAAGATAATTTCCCATAAGTGATTGAGAGTCCAGTATTATATCTTTTCTAAGAGTGTCTGGTAAATTTGGAAAGATTACATCTAAAAGTTAATGAGACATTGAGGTTCAATGTTACTTGGTTCAATAAAACATCCATTTGTGATAGTCAGAACCAGAAAAATGTCCTGTTTATTCAATAACCGTTTAACCATGTAAAGGGTCAATTACCATATCTTAATTTAATTTTATGTAGTATATTTACCATAATTATGTGAAACATTAACTTAGTGAACTCTTTTTACTATTACAATTAATTTCAATACGTGATGACCCGAGTAGTCGTTTACGGGTCTGACTGTGTCTTTAGAATCTTCTATTAAAAAAGTAGAAATCTTTAATCTAACCTGTAATCACCATTATAAGTTTTCTTTTTTCAGATGTTCTATTCATGGAATTACCAAATGTTTTAAATGATGTAGTGTATTGTTCTTTATCCAAGTATTATTTCCCGTGTAAACTTAGGGACAGGGATTTATGGTGGGATTAAAAACGGAATAAAAATTACTAGTCGTAGAGTTTCCCCAGAGATTTAAAGACAAAGTCATAGGTTAAAGAAGTGAATCGTAAGTAAGGTGAAATCAGATCTAAAAGAGAAGAGATTATTTTCCGGAGAACGATTTATATATCTACTAAAGTAGAATATTGTGGTTTCTGGGAAAACCGTCGTGTGTCGACTCGTGTAAAAAAAGGACTCGACGACTCTTTGAATTTAGGGGTTCAACGGAGGAGGTTGAAACGGATGATGCCACCTCAAAGAACGTCCGAATAGGGGGTGACGTATCTGTGACTCCAGATCTTAAAGGATTTTGAACAAGTCTCCTACGTAAGAGAAGAGAGAGACGAGAAAAAGTCAAGTCAAGTCAGTGATCCAGCACAGACTGAAAAACGTTCGGGTACTTAGCGTCGTACGGTCCGGAGGGACAGGTAGTGGTTGAGGGTCTCAAGTGGGTTTGAGTACACGTAGTTCAGTCACTANACGTAGCTCAGTCACTACGGTAGGTCGGTAGAGTAGGAGACAGCAGGGGAAGAGGAGGACGGGGGTTAGGGAGGGTCGTAGTCCCAGAAAAGGTTACTCAGTTGAGAAGCGTACCACCGGTTTCATAACCTCAAAGTCGAAACCACAGTCAGGAAGGTTACTTGTGAGTCCTGACCACAGGAAATCCTACCTGACCACAGGAAATCCTACCTGACCAACCTAGAGGAACGTCAGGTTCCCTGAGAGTTCTCAGAAGAGGTTGTGGTGTCAAGTTTTCGTAGTTAAGAAGTCGCGAGTCGGAAGAAGTGTCAGGTTGAGAGTGTAGGTATGTACTGGTGACCTTTTTGTCGGAACTGATCTGCCTGGAATCAGCCGTTTCATTACAGAGACGAAAAGTTATACGATAGATCCAACCAGTATTGAAAGGAAGGTTCCTCATTCATAGAAAATTAAAGTACCGACGTTAGTGGTAGACGTCACTAAAACCTCGGGTCTTTTTATTTCAGAATGTGGTAAAGGTGACAAAGGGGTAGACAAACGGTACTTCACTACCCTGGTCTACGGTAATAGAAGCAAAAGACTTACAACTCGAAATTCGGTTGAAAAAGTGTGAGGAGAAAGTGAAAGAAGTTCTCCGAAAGTTCAAGGAGAAGTGAAAGACGGTATTCCCACCACAGTAGACGTATAGACTCCAATAACTACAAAGAGGG
>SJYO01020080.1:44903450-44985070 GCA_006410555.1 Capra ibex
TTATACGATAGATCCAACCAGTATTGAAAGGAAGGTTCCTCATTCGTAGAAAATTAAAGTACCGACGTTAGTGGTAGACGTCACTAAAACCTCGGGTCTTTTTATTTCAGAATGTGACAAAGGTGACAAAGGGGTAGATAAACGGTACTTCACTACCCTGGTCTACGGTACTAGAAGCAAAAGACTTACAACTCGAAATTCGGTTGAAAAAGTGCGAGGAGAAAGTGAAAGAAGTTCTCCGAAAGTTCAAGGAGAAGTGAAAGACGGTATTCCCACCACAGTAGACGTATAGACTCCAATAACTACAAAGAGGGACGTTGGAACAAAGGTCGAACACGAAGAAGGTCGGGTCGCAAAGAGTACTACATGAGACGTATCTTCAATTTTTTCGTCCCACTGTTATATGTCGGAACTGTATGAGGAAAAGGATGAACCTTGGTCAGACAACAGGGTACAGGTCAACATTGACAACGAAGGAATGGACGTATATCCAAAGAGTTCTCCGTCCAGTCCACCAAACCATAAGGGTAGAGAACTTCTTAAAAGGTGTCAAATAACACTAGGTGTGTCAGTTTCCGAAACCGTATCAGTTATTTCGTCTTTATCTACAAAAAGACCTTGAGAGAACGAAAAAGGTACTAGGTCACCTACAACTTGTTAGAGTCAATACTAATGTCGAGATAATTGTGGACTAGGAGAGGACTACAGAGACAAAGTAATTGTCGTGGTAGTCAAAAGGACAGTTAAAATTGGTGAGATCTCGGGATTTTCTCGATGGGTAAGGAAAGGTAAACTTCATATTCCGTGGTTTATAGAATGAGAAGGATCGCGTTAAGGTTAAAATTGACAGGAGGGACGGAAGAACAAAGGAGGACTCCTCAGAGGGATGACTACGATCTTCATAGTAAAATCTTACATTAACTTATGGTGGGGGTGGTGGAAAATTTTTAATTCTTTTGGAAAGGTAACAAGAATCCTAATCTTTTGTTAAAATTGTGCAGGAATTTCCAACATACCAGAACCAGTATGAGTGAAGAGTTAGAGTAGGGTGTGGTCCTAGGGTGGGGTCAGAGACGACTGTCGTTGTGGTGAATTAAAGTCCAGTAATTTGTGTTACGAGGTCCCGAAGGGTCCGATGTGGTACCATTCTTAGGTAGACTGTCACATACGTTAGGTTCTCTGTGCTCAATCTAGAGATCCAGTCCTTCTAGGGGACCTCGTCCTTTACCGTTGAGTGAAGTCATAAGAACGGACCTTTTAAGGTACTTGTCTCCTCGGAGAGTCCGATGTCAGGTACCGTAGTGTTTCTCAACCTGTACTGACGAGGTTAAGGGTGTTCTAGAAGCATCCCGAAGGAGGAGTGTGTGGTAAGAAATTGGTTCCTTTGCAAAGGAGTGGGAAATATAAAGTCGAGTGTTTAGTGAATCATCCTTTAAGGAAGGAAATGAGAAGTCTATGACGATATAGAACATAAACACCTTTCAACGTTTGAATAAGTTTCATTAAAATCCTTTACTTTGACTAACTTTTATTTATACAGTTAAATGGTTTAGACGAAACAAGGTGGAGAACGAATGCTAGAAAATTTTTTCAATAAATAGATTTGTTTGTTTTCTAGATATATATCTTTTGATATTTTCTGACTACTTTCTTTATTTTTTACTGTGTTTATCTACTTCTTTGTTTGGTACACACACCTAACCTCCTTAGTTATATAACTTTTACTCATATGATGGGTTTTATTAGATATTTAGGTTAGTTAGGGATAGTTCGATGGTTGTCATAAAAAGTGTCTTGATCTTGTTTATTAAAGTGTCAAACATACCTTTGTGTGTTTTTTTGAAACTGATCGGTTTCGTGGAACTCTTTCTTACCTTGACCTTCTTAGTTGGAAGGATTGAAGTTCGATATGATATTTCGATGTCAGTAGTTCTTTCATACCATGACCGTGTTTCTATCTTTATATCCAGTTGTCTTGTTTTATCTTTCAGGTCTCTATTTAGGTGTGTGAATACCCGTGGAATATAAACTGTTTCTTCCGTTTTTTGATGTTACCTCTTTTCCGTCAGAGAAATTGTTCACCACGACCCTTTTGTCCAGTTGGTATTCATTGTCTTACTTTGATCTTGTGAAAGATTGTGGTATGTGTTTTTATTTGAGTTTTACCTAATTTCTAGATTTACATTTTGGTCTTTGATATTTTGAGAATCTCCTTTTTATCCGTCTTGTGAGAGATTGTATTTAGTGTTCTAGGAAATACTGGGTGGAAGGTCTCATTACCTACTTCCTCAGAAACCCGGATCTTTTCTTTTGTGTCAGAGTTTCCGGGAACGACTTAATAGATTGAAGTCTTTTTTTGTTTTGTCCTGAAAACCAGGACGGGACTACGAGGTCCGGTCAATGTAGATAGACCCTGAATAGTACGGGACCGGTCTTTAGAAGGTGGGGGATGTGGACGGATCTTCTGAATAGTGGGGGACGGGTTGATGTTTACAGTAGAGTTGATTTCTTATGGGCTTTGTAGTACGGACTAAATGTAAAGGGAATACCGAAGGTGTTTGGAAGGATATTTATACCTCAGACTAGGGAGAACCGCAAGTTGGACCAGCAATCCGGCCGACAGTGGGGAGGAACGGACTTATTTCCATTGGATGAAGACAACTCCAGCAGAAAGGAAAAGACGGAGTCGGACTTGATATGGAATGTTACCTTTATTTTTCTTTTTATTTGTTTACCCTGGATTAATTCACATTTTCGAAAAGTGTTGTTTCCTTTGATACTCGTTCTACTTTTCCGTTGGAAGTTTTACCCTCTTTTATTATCGTTTACTTTGTTGACTATTTATTAATTAGAGGTTTTATATGTTCGTCGAGTACGTCGAACGATGGTCTTTTTACTTTTGGGTTAGTTTTTAACCGTTTTCTTGAACTGTCTGTAAAGAGGTTTCTTCTGTATGTCTACCGATTATTTGTGTACTATTCGACGAGTTGTAGTAAATAATAGTCTCTTTATGTGTAGTTGTGGTGTTACTCCATAGTAGAGTGTGACCAGTCTTACCGGTAGTAGTTTTTTAGATGTTCGTTATTTACCACCTCTCCCACACCTCTTTTCCCTTGGGAGTATGTAACAACCACTCTTACGTTTGACTATCTCGGTGATACCTCTTGACACACTTCTGAGGAATTTTTTGACCCTTATCTTGACGGTATACTGGGTCGTTAGGGTGACGACCCGTATGTGTGGTTCCTTTAGTCTTAACTTTCTCTGTGTAACTGAGGTTATAAGTAACTTCGTGACAAATGTTATCGATCCTGTACCTTGATTGGGTCTACAGGTAGTCGTCTTCTTACCTATTCCTTCAACACCATACATATGTGTTACCTCATCATGAGTCGATCTTTTTCCTTACGTAAACTCAGGCAAGGTCACTCCACTTACTCTGTCCTTGGATAATATGTCTCACTTCAATATGTTTGTGATATACGACGACGACGACGACGACGACGATTCAGCGATATCAGCACAGGTTGAGACATGTTTTGTATCTGCCGTCGGATGGTCCGATAGGGTAGGGACCCTAAAAGGTCCGTTCTTGTGACCTCACCCAACGGTAAAGGAAGAGGTTTTGTGATATATAATTGCGTATATATACCTTAAATCTTTCTACCATTGTTACTAGGATATACGTTCTGTCGTTTTCTCTGTGTCTACATTTCTTGTCTGAAAACCTGAGACACTCTCTTCCGTTCCCATCCTACTAAACTTTCTTATCGTAATTTTGTAAATAAAATGGTATACATTTTATCCACTGGTCACGTTCAAACTACGTACTTCGTTCCGTGAGTTTCTACCACGAGACCCGGTTGGGTCTCCCTACCCCACCCCTCCCTCCAACCTCCCTCCAAGTCCTACCTATCCCACTGTGTACTCGTGGGTACCGACTAAGTACAGTAACATACCGTTTTTACTAGTGTTATAACATTAATAGGAGTTTAATTTTATTTAATTAACTTTTTTCTTCCTTTCTCCCCTTTCATAAATCGATAAACCTTAACAATCCGAACCTCTGAGTTAAAGAATTTGATAATGAAAATATTATCGGAGTTGTAATAGACAACGGAGGATGCTTTGGACATACGTCCAGTTCTTTATTGTCAATCTTGACCTGTACCTTATTACCTGACCATGTTTTAATCCTTTCCTCATGCAGTTCCGATATATAACAGTGGGACGAATAAATTGAATATACGTCTCATGTAGTACACTATCCGGTCCGACCTACTTCACGTTCGACCTTAGTTAAACGTCCCTTTTTATAGTTATTGGAGTCTATACACCTACTGTGGTAGGAATACCGTCTTTCACTTCTGCTTGTCAAGGAGAACTTCTTTCACTTTCTCCTCTCACTTTTTCGACCGAATTTTGAGTTGTAAGTTTTTTGATTCTAGTACCGTAGGTCAGGGCAGTGAAGTACCGTTTATCTACCCCTTTGTTACCTTTGTCACTGTCTGAAATAAAAGAACCAGAGGTTTTAGTGACATCTACCACTGACGTGGGTATTTTAATTCTGTGAACGAGGAACCTTCTTTTCGATACTGTTTGGACCTGTCGTATAATTTTTCGTCTATATAATGAAACGGTTGTTTACAGGTAATCAGTTCCGATATCAAAAAGGTCATCAGTACATACCTATACTGTCAACCTGGTATTTCTTTCGACTCACGGTTTCTTAATTACGAAAACTTGACACCAAAACCTCTTCTGAGAACTCTCAGGGAACTTGACGTTCCTCTAATTTGGTCAGTTAGGATTTCCTTTAATTGCGACTTATAAGTTATATTCCTGACTACGACTTCGACTTCGAGGTTATGAAACCGGTGGACTACACTTCTCGACTGAGGAATCTTTTCTGGGACTACGACCCTTTCTAACTTCCGTCCTCCTCTTCCACTACTGTCTCCCGTTCTCCGAACCTACCGTAGTGACTGAGTTACCTGTAATTAAACTCGTTTGAGACCCTCTACCACTTCCTGTCCATTTGGACGAGACGACGTCAGGTAACCAAGTGTTTCTCAGTCTGTACTGACTCGTTGACTCGTTGTTGTAACGAATATTATCTAATGCAACTTTTCGGTGGATAGAACTCGGTTTGTCACTTAAATCTCTTTTAAGAATATCATTGTTCATCAAGTACAGACAAACGTTTGATCGGGAAAAAATCTCATGAGATTTGATGGGGGGGAAAAAAAAATCGGGTGACTCCATTTTGGGAATCTTTGACTGGTTCAAACCGTTCTGATATAGAAGTTACCAAAAAGAGTAAAATAGCATTAATCATAATGTTTAAAATTAGAGTGTTAAAGTGTAATCCAAGGGCCCTGAGATATACCTAAATTCCCTTTTTTATATAAAAATTTTATTTTGTGAACTCATAATAGTGGTCTATCTACAGGTCCTTAAAATTAGATCCTTATTGGATCCTTAAATTTAAAATAAGTGTGTTCTTTAAGGGGAAAAATGGAACATAGTTGTTAAAGTTCGAGTCACGATTCAAATAATAAACGAAAAATTATTGTAAAAAAGAATATTACCTACACCTTATAAAATACTCCTATCACAAGACACCTTATGTTAGATCCTCTCAAACAAGTCTTATAAAAACAACCTTCTTATGTTTTGTAGAAATCGTATAGTATACTTTATTTCTGTTACGTATAATTTAATATAATTGTTCGTAGAGGTTTATATACTTATCCAGGTTTTTATTATTTTTTTTAAGATTATGTTAGTTCGTTTTGGTTTCTTTTTTCTTGTTTTGAGTCTTATTTTGTTCTTCCCTGTGATGTACTACCCTATAATATATTCATACTCGTCTTATACTTATTACGTCCCTTCCATTTAGGTCGGATCTTGTCTCTTTAAAGATGTCGTCAGAGTTCCAAGAGTAGTTAAAAAATCGATCCTTTTTTAATCTCTAATCATATTACTGTATATGTCGGAACTGCATGAGGAAAAGGATAAACCTTGGTCAGACAACAAAGTACAGGTCAAGATTAACAACGAAGAACTGGACGTATATCCAAAGAGTTCTCCGTCCAGTCCACCAGACCATAAGGGTAGAGAAAGTCTTAAAAGGTGTCAAATAACACCAGGTGTGTCAGTTTCCGAAACCGTATCAGTTATTTCGTCTTTGTCTACAAAAAGACCTTGAGAGAACGAAAAAACTACTAGGTCGTCTACAACCGTTAAACTAGAGACCAAGGAGACGGAAAAGATTTTGGTCGAACTTGGAGACCTTCAAGTAGTGACTGAACTACCTGTACTCAAACCCATCTGAGGTCCTCAACCACTACCTGTCCCTCAGGACCGGGGGGGACTAAGTACCCCAACGTTTCTCAGCCTGTACTGACTCGCTGACTTGACTTGACTTGATTATTCCTGTATATATGTACATATAAGTGAAAAAGAATATTATTGAAAATTCCTTAATATAAATCTTAGTGTCGTAAATAACAAGTGTAAAGTTTCACAACAAAGTGAAAGGTAGTTGATAGTAAAGTAACAAAAGAGGTACTTCAAGATTTGATATTTTTGGATAGGTTCACAATGTATGTTAGTAGACCGAATTAACCTGGGATGATCTGTTAACGTCAGTTTTAAGGTTGCGGTAAATATCCGTCTTTCTCCGTTGTAGTAGGGAATACCTAATAACGGAATAGGACCCGATAAAGAGAGACCCCTCTGTTAGAGTTTCGTTAGATCTATAAAGACACCTCACAGGACTAATTATTCTCCGTATTGTATTTTGTGACACCTTATCAAGAGATAATGACTTTTAGTCATTATTTTATAAGTGGAAGGAAAGAAGAATCAGTATGTCATTCTTAAGTGTATGTCATTAAAAGGATAAGTAAGAGCTCTATGAAAATTTTATCGAGTTCGATGATCGTAGAATAACTTTTTGGGATATTTCAGTACAAGTCTTTGTCCGAGTGATATATATGTGTGTATATTTATGTATGTGTGTGTGCGTATGTGTGTGTGTGTGTGTGTATGGATAAGAGAGTTCCTATTTGTAAGTCTTTCAGTGTGTATTCACAAAACTAAGTAACATTCTTGTAGTCTTCTACGGAACGAAGGTCTATGATCTTCTTCCTTCTTAAGAGTTAACTATAATACTTCAACCATAATTGGAAGTCTTGTCTTCGTCTATTTCTATGATATTAGTTTCTTTTATTCTCATGTCATAGGGAGACTAATATTTATATTTGTAGGATTGTTTTATAATCGTTGATCTTAAATAGTTATATATTTCGTTTAATATACTTCTTATGTAGTACTCTTTGTGCCCCGACCTCCTTCGTGTTCGACCTTAGTTCTAACGGTCCTCTTTGTAGTTATTGGAGTCTATACGTATACTGTGGTGGGAATACCGTCTTTCACTTCTCCTTGAGTTTTCGGAGAACTACTTTCACTTTCTCCTCTCACTTTTTCAACCGAATTTCGAGTTGTAAGTCTTTTGCTTCTAGTACCGTAGACCAGGGTAGTGAAGTACCGTTTATCTACCCCTTTCTCACCTTTACCACAGTCTGAAATAAAAGCTCCCCCGAGGTTTTAGTGACGTCTACCACTAACGTCGGTACGTTAATTTTCTGCGAATGAGGAACCTTCCTTTCAATACTGGTTGGATCTATCATACAAGTTTTCGTCTCTGTAATGAAACGGTCGTTTCCAGGTAGATCAGTTCCGATACCAAAAAGGTCACCAGTAAATACCTACACTCTCGACCTGACACTGTTTTCGACTCACGGCTTCTTAACTACGAAAACTCGACACCACAACCTCTTCTGAGAACTCTCAGGGAACCTGACGTTCCTCTAGGTTAGTCAGGTATGATTTCCTCTAGTCAGGACCCACAAGTGACCTTCCTGACTACGGTTTCGACTTTGAGGTTATGAAACCGGTGGAGTACGCTTCACGATTGAGTAACCTTTTCTGGGACTAAGACCCTCCCTAACTCCCGTCCTTCTCTTCCCCTACTGTCTCCTACTCTACCGATATACCGTAGTGGTTGAGCTACCTGTACTCAAACTCACTTGAGGCCATCAAGTACTACCCGTCCCTCCGGACCGCACGACGGTAAGTACCCCAGCGTTTCTCAGCCTCTACCGACTCGCTGACTTGACTTGACTTGACTTTCGTTTAATCGTGTGTTCGTAGTTTTCATAATATGTGTTTATGGTTTTGTACTTATCAGATCAATCTTTTACACTATGTGTGTGTGTGTATGTCTGTGTTTTATAAAGGGATTCGGAGGAACCACCGAGTTTGTCATTCCTTAGAAGGACGTCAAGACCTCTGGACCCAATCTAGGGACCCAACCTTTCTAGGGGACCTCTTCCATTACCGATGGGTGTGGTCATAAGAATAGACCTTTTGAAGTACCTGTCTCCTCGGACCGTCCGATGTTGTCAGTCTGTACTGACTCACTGATTCCTGTCGTTCCAACTATAAACTCCCATTTGTTCTTACACCTTTTTTTTCAATGTACTAAATCTTTAATCCTTTACACAAATTTTGATATTGGTTGATAGTTATATTTGGATAGTCTTATCGATTTTATTTTATGACACCGTTGTAGTTTACGACCGTTTTTACACCTCTTTGACCTAGGGAGTATACGACGAACACCCCTATGTTTGTCGGTGATATCTTTTGACAAAACGTCAAAGAATTTTCGATTTGTACGTTAATGGTATACTGGTCATTAACGGGAGACAGTATAGAATTGATTTACTTCTGAATGAAATTGTGTGTTTGGACAAGTACTTACAAATATCGTCAAAATAAACATAATCGGTTTTTGACCTTTGTTAAGTCTACTGGAAATTATCCTCTTGTTTAGTACCATGTAGGTATGGTACCTTATCGTCATTTTTGTTTGACGACGATTCAGCGAAGTCAGCACAGACTGAGACACGCTGGGGTATCTACCGTCGGGTGGTCCGAGGGGGCAGGGACCCTAAGAGGTCCGTTCTTATGACCTCACCCAACGGTCAAGGAAGAGGTTTCGTACTTTTACTTTTCACTTTCCCTTCAACGAGTCAGTACAGACTGAGAATCGCTGGGGTACCTGACGTCGGATGGTCCGACGAGACAGGTACCCTAAAAGGTCCGATCTCATGACCTCACTCACGGTAACAGAAGAGACTTTTTGTTTGATAATTATGTGTTTATTAAACCTGATCAGAGGTCTTTTAATACGAACTCACTTTTTTCGGTTAGGAGGTTTCAAACGTATGATATACTAAGATGATTTTATCGTAAGAGGTCTCTTAATACGAATCATTTTTCTCGGTTAAGGGTTTTCAAACGTATGATGTACTAAGAAAAATTATATTGTAAGGTTTTACTGTTTGTACCTTATCTAATCGTCAACGGTTCCCATTTCCTCCCACCCCCCGTGTATATCTTTGTCTAAATGATGTATGTGTGTGTGAGTGTGTGTGTGTGTGTAAGACCAAGTGTGTCTCGTAAGAGTTTACTTTCAAAAGTAAAACGATGTTCTCCTAATCCTCTGTCGTATATGTCCTATCTTTGTAAGTATCCGTAATACGGAAACAACCAAAAGTAAAGAAGAGAAGTTAACAAAGAGGGTATTGTTTGTCGACTGAAGAGAGAACTTTAGATTGCAAATCCCTGATATTCCTGGAAAGGTATCTTCTGATAGTAGGTCATAGAAAAAATTTTATAATAAATACCATCGAATATTCCAATACGGTGGGTCTCTATGTAATTTGTCCTTAAAAATTCTGTGGATTCTTGTTTTTCTTACGAGGAGACAACCACATTAACGATCGTGGTCCAACCTATTTTAATACACCCCGGAAATCGGGATCTCCTAAAGAAAAATTTAGTGTGACACATCTGGTGTAGTAAGATCTTTTGTCCACCTACGTAGTTTATGACCTTTTAGATACCTACCCAGTCGTACTAGTTAAAGGTGATAAGTTTTATATTAAGTTTAAGTACAGTTACACTACAACAGTCATATATACATATATATATCTATCTATCTATCTGTCTATCTATCTATAGATATATATCTATCTATCTATATCTATATCTATATAGTCTCTTCCGTTACCGTTGGGTGAGGTCATGAGAACGGACCTTTTAGGGTACTTGCCTCCTCGGACCATCCGACGTCAGGTACCCCAACGATTCTCAACCCGTGTTGACTCGCTGAAGTGAAAGTGAAAAGTGAAAGTACGTAACCTCTTCCTTTACCGTTGGGTGAGGTCATAAGAACGGACCTCTTAGGGTCCCTGTCTCCTCGGATCACCCGATGGCAGATACCCCAGCGTGTCTCAGCCTGTACTGACTTCGCAGAATCGTCGTCATCGTCGTATATATATATATATAAGTGAATTAAACGGAATATGAAACGGACAGATGAAAGTATTTCATCTGTTGGGTGAATTTTTCCATAGTATTTCGTTGGTCAATTGAACCTTTTATAAAAATACCTCTTATATACTTTATTTTTCTATTTCGACTCGAGTAGTCACTTCGGGTAGAATGACAGTTGGTCTCTGATTTCATTCTAGGGGTCTCCTAGGATGTATGTTCGTCTTGTAAAATTTTTTGGCAACCAAATTCGTCTCAGATAAAAAAAAAAAAACAGAAAATAAAAAAATAAAAAAAAATAAAAAAAAAAAAATTAAAATTTTAGAAATTAAGAATGTACGCAAGGGTTTGTACTTGGGGGGAGGGTGGAGGGAGGGGTGTTGTAGGGAGATGACCATAACCGGGTTCCATCTCGAAAGTAAAGAGTTTGTTTTAATTTTGAAACTAGTCGTAATACTTTGGTCAGTTTGTGGTGTCACTAATCTCGGGATAAGTTTAGGTGGACACACTCTTCCCTTCAACTGGTCCCTTGAGACACTCGAGAGTAGTAAAGAAGTTGAGTTTAAGGTTTATCATAGGGACGAGAGAACTCTTTTGGTACTTTGCCTTCACTTTTTTCGTAGTCTTCTTAGGACTGATAAGGGTCAAGGGGTTCGGAACGTGGAGAGGAGTGTTGAGAGTAACCGATAATGCCTCTGAGATCTGCCCTGAGACACTCGAAGACAGTGTCCCCTGACCTACGAATGAGACGTCCGCTAACTTGGACCAGGGACGTCTGGTCCTTCTCCCTCTGAGACTCCGACATGTCACGTTCCATAACCATAACAAATTTTGTGAAGTTCGGAGCTCGGGGACCTTTTAGTCCCCTCTTTCTAGTAAAATTGTAACAGGGAAAAGAAAGACTACCGTGTCAAGAATTGAACCACTTAATCTTTGCCCGTTTGTGTTTATTACGAAAGAGTCAGAAAAAGTTTACGATTCGTTTCTATTTTTACAAACATCACCACGAATTTTACATTACGGTAAGATTTTGTTTTCGGTACTCAAAATTCATTTTAATTAATATTACATTCTATTATATTTACGATCTTTCTACTTTCTTTCTATAAATTTGCGTTCACTATATGAGGATTGTCTGAGGGAAATAGAGTAGGGAGGAGAGGTGGACAAGAAATGTTCCTTTCTTATCTCTAAACAAGTTGTACGAGTATAGTGAAAAGAAGGTCTTATAAAGAACCCGTCTTACGTATTCGTTCTTATATGTATTCCTGTTCGATACCTAATCTTGCATCCACTCCTTCTCCTATTACGTCCATTTGTCGTACGTCTTTTGTATAATTGAAATTCTTTTTCTTTTACTTTATTAGATTCACTGAAATTGTGTAAGACTTTGGATATTTGATACTAAGTAAATGTTTTATCATTTCATTATATGAATCTCTAAAGACTATTTATATATATAACATACAGGGTAAACACTATAACCGACTTTACAATAAAACTTATAATTTTTTACTTCATCTTTTTAGGTGTTAGGATGTTCTCATTTGAAGGGAGATCTATGTGTAAAGGAAACTTATCCATGTTTTGGAAGGAAATGATTTAATGGAATTAAAACTTAACTTTTCCGGTTTAAACACTGAACGACGAGTGGAGAGAAGAAAACTGGACAGATGGAAGGTTTTCTTTTTAGTTACCTCCGTACATAGTTGTGTCAGACTTCTAAGAAAATTTATCGGTACTGACTTCTGGACCGGACTCGGTAATTTAGGTGGAGACAGTAGAAGTCAAGGTGGGATGCACGTGTATGCCAAGGACGCACCCAGTCTACCTTTTCTTAAGTGGACGTCACGTCCTCTGGGCTCAAGTTAGGGATCCAGTCCTTTTAGGGGACCTCTTCCCTTACCGATGAGTAAGGTCATAAGAACGGATCATTTAAGGTACCTGTCTCCTCGCCCGATGTCTGGTACCCCAGCGTTTCTCCACCTGAGGTGGTTCGTGATTATTTACGTGTGTGTGTCTATTTCTTTTCTATAATATTACCAGTTGTTAGAAAGTGGTTATATTGACCCTCTTTTTTTAACATAGTGATTATTTTAAATGGTTGAGAGTACTGTTTAATAAGTATTACGATATTAATCTTAATTATAAAAATTAACGAGTTCTTTAGATGAAAGGGATCGAACGAAAGTCAAGATTCCTCAGAGTTTAGTTATTTACTGATAGTAACTACTAAAGTATTTATTCAAGTATTTTTTAGTATCTATGAAAACAAACGAAGATTAAGAATATTCACTGTTGTTAATAGCAACACTCATTGACGTCTTTACCCTTTACTATTTGTCTTTAAACCCGAGAAAATCTAATTCGTTGTCATACGATCTTCATCTTAATAAAATTTTCTAACCAAACAAAAAAATATCTATGATAAAATATCAAATGTGAAATCTCTGATAAAAGAAGATTTCGGATAAACAACTTTAGAACTTAGTCTTAACAGTCAATGTTTTTTCCTTCCTTAATTGTATGTTTATTAACAAAAAAGTCTCATAATAGACAACTCGACCGTAGATTCGAGTTTATTATTAAAGTTTGTTAAACCTTCGTCAAAAGTATATTAAAGTACGAGATACTTTTAGGTAAACCTTTGGTACACATTGTAAACAATATTTGTCATGTAAATATGAATGTAGGGAGACAATGGTAAAAAGTAGTTGACGACGGATTGTAAGTCTAAAGGTATTGAAATACAAAACATGTCACTGGATTTCTTTTATAAATTTCTTCGACAACGTCCAATCTCCTACACGAAGAAATACCGTCCTTGGAGTAAATTTCTGGACCCAAAGAGACATTAGGAAAGTTTCCTGTAAGCACGTACGTAACTTGATCTTTATTCGATTTGTGTTCCTCACACGAAATTTGAGACCAGTCTGATTGTACGACAAGATTAACAAGAAATTGACTCTGCATTATTTAAAAATCTCTTTTTTATATATACATAGTTGGTTGTACCCCCAATGAAAAGGAAATTCGTTCTAATTTCCTTTTATTCTTACGAAAAGAAGATAAAGAATAGTTAACGTATTAAGATTTATAAATAATTACAGTGTCGTTTTAAGATGTTATAAAGGGATATGAGATATCAGGATTTGAATCGTAACAAAAACAAGTCAGTGATCAGCACAAGCTGAGACGCTAGGGTACCCGACTTCGTGCGGTCCGGAGGAACAAGATGTGGTATAGGGTTTCAAATGGGTTCAAGTACAGGTAACGTAGTCACTACGGTAGATCGGTAGAGTAGTAGACTACAGGAGAATAGGAAGACGAGCGTTAGAAAGGGTCGTAGTCTCTGAAAAAGGTTACTCAGTCGACAAATGTAGTCTACTGGTTTGATGACCTCGAAGTTAAAGTCGTAGTCAGGAAGGTTACTAATAAGTCCTAACTAAAAGGAATTCTACCTGACTAAACTAAAGTGACGACAGGTTCCCTGAGGTCCTCAGAAGAGGTCGTGATGTAAAGTTTCCGTAGTTAAGAAACCACGAGACGGAAGAAATGCCAGGTCGAGAGTGTTTGTATACACTGGTGACCCTTCTGGTGTAGGAATTAATATACCTGGAAAGACTTGTCTCATTACAGAGACGAAAAGTTGTGTCACGGATCCAAACAGTAACGAATGGTGTTTCGTTAGAAGACTATGGTACCGACGTCAGTCAGGTGTCACTAAAATCTGGGGTTCTTCTTCTTTAGACAGTAATGAAGGTGGGGAAGACAAACGGTACGTCATTCAGGGAACCTGAAGTTCCTCTAGGTTGGTTAGGTAAGACTTCCTCTAGTTGGGACCCTAAAGAAACCTCCCTTACTACGACTTCGACTTTGAGGTCATGAAACCGGTGGAGTACACTTCTCAACTGAGTAACCTTTTCTGAGAATACGACCCTCCCTAATCCCCGTCCTCCTCTTCCCCTGCTGGGTCCTACTCTACCGACCTACCGTAGTGACTGAGCTACCTGCACTCAGACTCACTTGAGGTCCTCAACCACTACCTGTCCCTCCGGACCGCACGACGCTAAGTACCCCAACGTTTCTCAGCCTGTGCTGACTCACTGACTTGACTTGACTTACCCCGACCTACGGTACTAGAATACAAAAAATTATAAATCAAAATTTGGCCAAGAAAGTGAGAGGAGAGTGGGAATAGTTCTTCGAGAAATCAAGGAGAAGTGAAAGACGGTAATCTCACAACAATAGGCGTATAGACTCCAATAACTATAAAGAGGGTCGACAGAACTAAAGTCGAACATTGAGTAGATCAGACCGCAAAGAGTACTACACGGGTCGTATGTCCAATTTGTTTGTCTCGTTGTCGTCTGTCGGGACAGTATGAGGAAAGAGTTAGAACTTGGTTAATGAACAAGGTATGTCGTAAGATTGACAACGAAGAACTGGGTGTATCTCAAAAGAGTCCTCTGTCCATTCTACCAGACCATAAGGGAAGGAGAAATTCCCGAAAGGTGTCAAACAATACTAGGTGTATCAGTTTCCAAAATCGTATCAGCTACTTTATCACCATCTACAAAAAGACTTTATAGGAACGAAGGAGACACTAGGGCGTTTACAACCGTTAAACTAGAAGCCAAGGAGACGGAAAATATTTAGGTTGAACCTGTAAACCTTCAAGAACCAAGTACATTACGACTTCGGATCGTATGTTCTAAAATTCGTACTAGAATGACCGTACCCTCTATTCACGTTGACAGACTACCAATCGTGTAAGAAATCATGATAAGAAGAACTCTTGACCCTATTCCTAACTGGAAAAGATCAGGACACCGGTGACGACCCAGAAGGTCTAAACAACTGTATAACTTACGTTGTGAAACTATCGTAGTAGAAAATCCTAAAATTTATCGAGATGACCTTAAGGTACCGTAGGTAATCGAAATAATTGTCGTCACAAAGGATTGGTGAACTGAAGCGTGAGGTCTTATAGACCAAGACCCCCTGACTAGTGTGTCAGTATCAGTAGGATAAGTAATTCTAGAAAAAACATGTCGAGAAGGCGCATAAGAAGGGTAGAGAAGACCTAGAGAAGACGAAGATAATCCAGAGACGACAAATAGAAGAAATAATACGGGTAGAAACCCGTTTTACGAGGGAACTATAAAGGTTAAAAGGACTGCTCTAGAGATCAGAAAGGAGAAGACAACAAAAGAAGATCAAAATACTTAAAAAGTAACTTCTTCCGGAAGAACGGAGAGGAACGATAAGAAACCTTAAGACGCAAATCAACCTACATGGAACAGTAAAGAGATAACGAAATGTGAAGATAAGAAAGAAGTCGATAAATATTTCGGAGGAGTCTATTGTGAAACGGAATAACGAAAAGAAAAAGAAACCCTACCAAAACAAGTGACAGAGGACATGTTATAATGTCTGGTAGGTATCAAGAAGTCCGTGTGACAATTGATCTAGATTAGGGAACTTAGGTAGGTAATAGAGGTGACGTATAGGTATTCCCCATACTAAATTCACCATGAACCGACCGGATCACCGAAAGGGACGAAAGAAATGAAATTCAGACTTAAAACGATACTCTTCGACTACTAGACTCGGTGTCAGTCTAGGTCCAGAATATAAACGACTGACATATGTAGAAGAGGTAGAACCCGATGTTTCCTACATTAGTTAAACTAAAACAATAACTACTAAACTGCTATAGGTACACATTCAGTAGAAAACACAATAATTTTTCCCTCAAAACGATACTGGTCACGTAAGAGGACCGTCTTAAGCCAATCGGAAACGGAACGGAGTAAGTAGGGGAAGTACCTAGTGACGGAACTCCGTTTCCCCGAACACATTAAGTTACTTCGATACTCGGTACGAAACATCCCGGTGGGTTCTACCTGTCCAGGACCGTCTCACAAGGCTATTTTGTACTAGGTGTCCTCCTCCCTTACCGTGTGGTGGGGTCATATGAACGGTACTCTTGGAGTACTCGACATATTTTCCTATTTTCATGTTCGGATAGTATCTAAATATGTTTAATCATTCACTAAGTGGTCAAAAATAATCCGTATCGATACTGGTCTCACACACGATGAATCAAAGGGACCAAGGGTAGGAGACGATTGATTCGAGTCAGGTCTAATATGGAGATACATAGAGACGTCGGTGCCTATACGAAGAAGTAAGATACCGGAGTACTAGATGTACGTTTCGGTGGCGTACACATACAAACACAAACAATTGTACAACGAGTAGTTTTGTCCACTCTTACATACAACCTAGTTGTTTTTGGTAGTGATCCTTATTTTCAGTTAAAATTGACTATTAACACCCAGTCGTCGAAGTAAAGACGTATGTCTTTTTTATAACTTTAACTATTCTCTTTATTTTTTATACTAAACGAAAAGAGATTGTCAAACTTTAGACTGTATCCCATCTTCATATTCCTCCGACCAATTGGTCTTTTGATGTATGTTTGTTTTTATTGTCGTTCTATTTTATGTCCATTGTGACCGAGAGAACATGTCTCCAATACACTCATCCCGGTTTTTTCGGGGTTATAAAAGATCTGACGAGACTCAGAAGAGATGTAAGTAACCATTGATGTAGAGTCCTAAAATAGGTAGTATTTGTGTACATAATGGATAATGTTAGTACTAAGTTATGCATACTCTTCCTGTATCAAAGTATGTAATGGTATCCTGTTCTTTAGTAAAAGTTGTATATCTAATAGGGTTCTTAGAAAATAAACATACAAAAACTGTACTACTGAAATAAAAACGGAAGTTGAAATATCTAAACTCCCACAAAAAATCTCTAATCACTTGTTCTTGAGCCATTCCCTCCCCACTCTAATTATTAATTAATGTGACTTTGATAATGGGTAAATAGATAAGTAAATAATTTCCACCCAAAATCTTAATAACATATTATTATATAATAATAACATATATTATATATGTTATATATATTATATATTATATAACATATATTATATAACATATATTATAATAATATGTTATAATATACGTTTCTTGGACCTAACAACGGATCGTGTAAGGTCGTACTATAGTTACTAACAAGTAAGGAAAATAAAGACGGAAGTACACATAAACATCGTAACTTCCTAAAGTGAGTCGAAACAAGTTTTATTTTCACCAAGTCGCTATCAGACTTCATAAATAAAGTTTCAGAGCAAGTAATCTGTTTATAAATACCTCAACAATAATACACAGTCAAGAATAGTGTGACCACTCCAGATATATCAAGTCGGATCTGTTTATTCACCCCGAAGGGTTGGACCGTGTCACCATTTCTTAGGTAGACGGTCACGTCCTCCATGTTCTCTGTGCACAAGTTAGGAACCCAACCCTTCTAGAGGACCTTATCCTTTACCGTTGTACGAGGTAAAAATGGACCTCTTAAAGTACTTGTCTTTTCGGACCGTCCGATGTCAGACACTGTTACGTCTCAATTTGTGCTGACCACTGATTCATGTGTGTGTGTGACAAGATGCAACGAAGTCACCTCAGGTTGAGTAACGTTGGGGTACTTGACATCGGACGAACCGAGGAGACAGGGACCCCAAGAGGTCCGTTCTTATATCCTCGTCTAACGATAAAGGAAAAGGTCCTCTAGAAGGGTGTGTGTACATGTCTGTTTATTTGTTTCATAACGTTACACCATAACACCGGTAATTACCTCTATCCTTTCCCTATAATGAAATTTTATCAGAGTCTTCTCCCAACACCATCCTCTGTCAGTTCGACCTTTCTCGTCTGTTATATTTGGATATCTTCCCCTTCTTTCCTACTTTGTTAGTCCCTTGACTTTGATGAGTAGTTCCTTGATTTACCTAAAACATTTTAAATATAAAGTTACTGTATGTATATTTCTAGTTGGTTCTAGGTTTTAGTAGTTTATACCCTTTATACCTAATCGATATTTTTATATTAAAAGATAAACTCTGAAGGGACCTCCAGATCACCAATTCTGAGAGGTGAAGGTTACGTCCCCAGTACTCAAACTTGGGACCAATCCCCTTGTCTAAGGGTGTACGGCACACCACCCCCGGTTTTTAAAAAATTTATATGTGTATATATATTGTATATATACATATATATGTTATATATAAAAAATTAAAAAGTGAACTATTTCTCCCATACACCAAGAAATTTGATTACCATTTGGACACGGTGGATTAGTAGGTCAATACTGTATCGATTTATTTACCGAAAAGTCCCTTCATTTAGATTTTGGAATGTAATAGATAAAAATTTTTAATGAGTATAGTAATGTCTTCACTAATTTTATGAGACATAATTTCATAAGATGTTAAAAAGGAATTTTACTTGTTAAAATTATTTTTATAAAGTTTGACTATATAGTACAAGTGTAAAAATATCATAAAGAAATGATTTAGTTAAATAAGAAATGACTTGACTATTATGGGAATTATAATTAAAAAAGAACTATATTAAATTTCAGTCAGATTACGATTTACTACAAACAATCACCGACTTCCACGGGTGACCTATGACTTATTCGACTTTCCCCACGAAGTAAGAAATATTACGTGTAATTGTTTCTCAAGTGTTTGATTCTTATGAACTCACATGTATCTTTGTTTTATTAGAGAAATCTTCATATAAACAAATCTATATTGTGACACTATAAACTGGAAAGTACTTTCGTAACCGTACTTTTTTTTAGTGTTTCTATAAATCGAATTAAAGAAACTTTATAAAAAGAAAGATTAAGATTATAAAAACTTCTTCTATTTAACGTGTAATGGATAGAAAACTTTATTCTTTGTTATGGTTCACTTCCTTAGACAAAGTATGATTAAAATTTGGAATATAAAACCGGGTGGTTTGGTGTAATTGTAGTACAAAAATTCGTATAAACTTTGTCAGGAGTAACAGTATGAAATTGAAAATATAGAACTACTCTTTGAAGTCTAATGATTTGAAGTTTAATAAAAAGAATTGCTTCTTGAAGTCTAATAATTTGAAGTTTAATAAAAAGAATAGTCGTAAAAAGGAATTAAAGTAATAAACCACATGTCTTATAAGATTTAAGAACGATGACAGATAGCATTGTTTTGACTTGTTCATCTTGTTTCTTTTACAACACTAAACTCTTACCGAAAAGTAAGTCATTTACCTAAAGTGGAGGTTGTTTAGTTTTACTTTTTACTACTGAAGAGACCTTGTAAATTTTCTGATTCATGGGTGTCTCATTATAATTTTGGTCGTTTCACCTCTTACCGATTACATTAAATACTGTGTATGAGATTTTGTGTCTTCTGAACACTATGTTTCCTTTTTTCAGATTGATTATACTGACCGTTTCTATGTTTTCTCCGATATTTTTTTGTTTTTCGTCAATAAATGTTAAAGTTTCAACGACTGAAATATTCAGTTTATACAAGTAATTCTTAATTTATAATTATTACGACTCACCATTTTAATGTACATCGTTATACTCAACGGGGTTCATTTGGGTAGTTGACCATCGACTACCTTAGTCTACTATCTTTCATTCTATATTAAACATGATTCCTTTTTTTTTTTGTTTTGTGAGAAGAGAAGGAAAAATTAAGTTCCGTACTCATGTCCGTCGGTTTTATGGTCTAAGACGTAAATTCGGAGAGGGTCTGAAAGTCAATTTTCCTCGCTCACTATAGGTTTTCGTGGTAACGGAACCTGGTCATAATACCAGTGGGACCCATAACCACTCGTCCAACCCTCCCCACGTTTTTTCTTTCCGTCTAAGTCGATCGAACGGGAGTCCAATTTTACATGTGTTTGGGTTCTAAAACTGTGGATTACACGATCCGAGATTTTTGATCACAAGATCTATTCAGACGTTCATTACTCGTACATTTCCCTCTTTCATTTATGTTTAAAAGGTGTTGGATACATGTAAGAAAAGAAAAAGTATCAACACGTTTTATGTAATAGTAAACTCATACGGAAAGTATTTTTAAAAGTGTTTTTATTAATAATCACAGTTTCTTTTTCACTGTTACTGAAAATACACCTGTTTGTCCTCTTACAAATTTAGTCCATGACTAAACTTTAAACTCTATCAAACTTCATTAAACTCAAATGAAAACTTTATCGCAATTCCTTTCAAGATTTGTAAATCTTAGTAACTCAGAAAGGAACACCTAAATAGTAAACGAGTAATACATTGTAGATGGAAAACAGAGATCATTAAAATAGTAGACACTTTAGATGAAAACGTCCATCATTATATCCATAAGAATTAAAAAATAATCATGAACTACCACATAGAAATTCGTAGGAAAATAAAAGTAGATAAAACAGTAATTCAATTTTTAATGAAAGGAAATTCGTTATTATACATCCAGTATACAAGAAAAATAAAGGAGACATTAAAGACCGATAAATAATCATCCAAATTCTGTAAATGTATTCCGTTAATAATATACAATTAAGAATGTAGATGGTACTATAATATATAAAAGATAAACCAAGGAGAAAAAAACTAAGACAAATAAACTAAAACGAACGGACGACAATTAATTTGTTAAACCCCTACGGTAGAACTAAATAAAAGTCACACATTCGGATAGAAATGTATCTAAATCACTCCGATAAGTACATAAAGTATATATCTTTATCTACTATATCTATATCTATTGTTTCTAACTATATTCTTATCTTTATATCTATATCTTTATATGTATCAACATATTAAATCTGAGAGTCAAGTCAAGTTAAGTCAACGAGTCAGCACAGACTGAGAAACGCTGGGGTACTTAGTGTCGTACGGTCCGGAGGGACAGGTAGTGGTAGAGGACCTCAAGTGAGTCTGAGTACAGGTAGCTCAGGCACTACGGTAGGTCGGTAGAGTAGGAGACAGCAGGGGAAGAGGAGGACGGGGATTAGGGAGGGTCGTAGTCTCAGAAAAGGTTACTCAGTTGAGAAGCGTACTCCACCGGTTTCACGACCTCAAAGTCGAAATCGTAGTAAAGAAGGTTTCTTTAGGGTCCCAACTAGAGGAAATCCTACCTGACCAACCTAGAGGAACGTCAGGTTCCCTGAGAGTTCTCAGAAGAGGTTGTGGTGTCAAGTTTTCGTAGTTAAGAAACCGTGAGTCGATGACTCTAGTTATGGATGGTGTAGTCTATTTCACACGTTTGGAGTAAAGATGAATCCAGAGAAAAGGAAGGAGGTCAAAATTTATATTAAAAGAACTCATAGTCTAATAGTGTTTTGTAAACAGAATTAAAATTTTATATTGAATGTTTCGAGTCCTCCTTTCTCGAATACAAACATAGGGTCAAAAAAAAAAAAAGAGGACACACAAAGATGGAGGATATTATGAGAAACTCAAGATAAAGAGAATTTATTGTTAATAGAGTTTTTGATGGATTTAGTACCATTTGGTACGCAGAAAAAAAAGTTTAAATTTGAAAAATAACACCTTTAAAAGTTTGTGTGTGTTTTCGTCTTTCCTATACCGTCACTAGGGGGTACATACGGGGTCCCTTGAGAATCAAAGTCATCAATGATTGTAGAGCAGTTAGTCCATTAGGTGGAAAGAGGGAGGAAACATAAAAAAAATTAATTAAATAGAAGTAACCTCCGATTAATGAAATATTATAATATCACCAAAAACGGTATTTAACTGTACTTAGTCGGTACCCATATGTACACAGGGGGTAGGACTTGGGGGGAGGGAGACGGGAGGGATAGGGTAGGGAGTTCCAGTAGGGTTACGTGGTCGGGACTCGTGGGACATAGGACGTAGCTTGGACCAGACCGTTAGATAAAGTGTATACCATTATATGTACAAAGTTACGATAAGAGAGTTTAGTAGGGTGAGAGCGGAAGAGGGTCTCACTTTTTCAGACAAGAAATGTACTCAGAGAAAACGACAGAGCGGACATCCCAGTAGTAGTGGTAGAAAGATTTATGGTATATATACGCAATTATATGACATAACTACAAAAAGAAAGACTGAATGATTGAGACTTATTATCCGAGGTCAAAGTAGTGGAGTAATCTTGACTAAGTCAAGTCAAGTCAAGTCAAGTCAAGTCAACGAGTCAGCACAGACTGCGAAACACTGGGGTACTTAGCGTCGTGTGGTCCGGAGGGACAGGTAGTGGTAGAGACCTCCAGTGAGTCTGAGTGCGGGTAACTCAGACACTACGGTAGGTCGGTAGAGTAGGAGACAGTAGGGGAAGAGGACGGGGGTTAGAGAGGGTCGTAGTCTTAGAAAAGGTCACTCAGTTGAGAAGCGTACTCCACCGGTTTCATGACCTCGAAGTCGAAATCGTAGTAAGGAAGGTTTCTTTAGGGTCCCGACTAGAGGAAATCCTACCTGACCAACCTAGAGGAACGTCAGGTTCCCTGAGAGTTCTCAGAAGAGGTTGTGACGTCAAGTTTTCGTAGTTAAGAAGTCACGAGTCGGAAGAAGTGTCAGGTTGAGAGTGTAAGTATGTACTGGTGTCCTTTTTGGTATCGGAACTGATCTGCCTGGAATCAGCCGTTTCATTACAGAGACGAAAACTTATATGATAGGTCCAACCAGAATTGAAAAGAAGGTTCCTCATTCACAGAAAATTAAAGTACCGACGTTAGTGGTAGGCGTCACTAAAACCTCGGGGGGTTTTGATTTCAGACTGTGACAAAGATGACAAAGGGGTAGATAAAGGGTACTTCACTACCCTGGTCTACGGTACTAGAAGCAAAAGACTTACAACTCGAAATTCGGTTGAAAAAGTGAGAGGTGAAAGTGAAAGAAGTTCTCCGAAAAATCAAGGAGAAGTGAAAGACGGTATTCCCACCACAGTAGACGTATAGACTCCACTAACTATAAAGAGGACCGTTAGAACTAAGGTCGAACACAAAGAAGGTCAGGTCGCAAAGAGTACTACATGAAACGTATATTCAATTTATTCGTCCCACTGTTATATGTCGGAACTGCATGAGGAAAAGGATAAACCTTGGTCAGACGACAAGGTACAGGTCAAGATTGACAACGAAGGACTGGACGTATGTCTAAAGAGTTCTCCATCCAATCCACCAGACCATAAGGGTAGAGAAAGTCTTAAAAGGTGTCAAATAACACTAGGTGTCAGTTTCCGAAACCGTATCAGTTATTTCGTCTGTATCTACAAAAAGACCTTGAGAGAACGAAAAAGGTACTAGGTCGCCTACAACCGTTAAACTCGAGACCAAGGAGACGGAAAAGATTTTGTTCGAACTTGTAGTCCCTCAAGTACCAAGTGCATAACGACTTCGGACCGAACCTCTTAAAACTCGTAATGAAATGATCGTACACTCTACTCACGTTAACACGCCATCAAACTCGTAAGGAACCGTAACGGAAAGAAACCTTAACCTTACTTTCGCCTGGAAAAGGTCAGGACACCGGTGACGACTCAAAAGGTTTAAACGACAGTATAACTCACGTCGTGAAAGTGTCGTAGTAGAAAGTCCTAAACTTTGTCGAGGTGACCTAAGATAGTGGAGGTGATCGAAACAAATATCACTACGAAAGATTCCGGGTGAACTGAAGTGAAAGGTTCTACAGACCGAGATCTAATCACTAGTGTAGTAGTACTAATAGACCCAGCACTTCTAGAAAAAACATGTCAAGAAGGCACATAAGAACGGTGGAGAAGAATTATAGAAGACGAAAACAATCCAGGTCTGGTAAAGACAGGAAATAGCTCGGGTAGAAACGTACTTTACGAGGGAACCATAGAGATTAAAAGAACTTCTCTAGAGATCAGAAAAGGTAAGACAAGAAAAGGAGATAAAGAAAAGTAACTAACGACTTCTTCCGAAAGAATAGAGAAGAACGATAAGAGACCTTGAGACGTCAGTCTATGAATATAGAAAGGAAAAGAGGAAACGAAAAGTGGAGAGAAGAAAAGTGTCGAGAAACATTCCGAAGGGGTCTGTCGGTAAAACGAAAAAACGTAAAGAAAAGGTACCCCTACCAGAACTAGGGACAGAGGACATGTTACAGTGCTTGGAGTAAGGTATCAAGTAGTCCGTGAGAGAGATAGTCTAGATCCGGGAATTTAGATAAAGAGTGAAGGTGACATATTAGTATTCCCTAAACTAAATCCAGATATCGACTCATTATAAGGTAACACATATACAATGGTGTCGAAAGAAAAGGTAAGCAGACGGCTACCTGTAGATCCAACGAAGGTACAGGGTCGATAACATTTGTCACGACGCTACTTGTGACCCCATGAAGACAGAGAAAGTTAAGACCAAAGGAGTTACACAAACGGGACGTCACCCTAAAGACCCAACCTACCGTCAAGATAAAGGTCAAAAAATTCCTTAGAGGTGTGACAAGAGGTACCATCGACATGATCAAACGTAAGGGTGGTTGTCATATTCTCCCAAGGGATAAGAGGTGTGGGAGAGGTCGTAAATAACAAACATCCGAAAACATATCGTCGGTAAGACTGGACGCACTCTACCATGGAGTAATACCAAAACTAAACGTAAAGAGACTATTACTCACTACGACTCATAGAAAAGTACACAAACAATCGGTAGACATACAGAGGAAGTCTCTTTACAAACAAATCAAGAAACTTGGTAAAAAAACTAACCCAGCAAATCAAAAGACCATAACTCGACGTCCTCGACGAACATATAAAAACTCTAATTAAGAAACAGTCAACGAAGTAAACTATAATAAAAAAGGGTAAGACTTCAGACAGAAAAGTGGAACAAATATCAAAGGAAGAAACGTGTTTTCGAAAATTCAAATTAATCTAGGGTAAACAAATAAAAACGAAAATAAAGGTAACGAGACCCTCCACCTAATATCTCCTAGGACGACACTAAATACAGTCTTTCAAAAGGAGATCCTCAAAATGTCAAAGACCAGAATGTAAATCTAGAAATTAGGTAAAACTCAAATAAAAACACATACCACAATCTTTCACAAGATCATAGTGATAATTGTTCACCAACTGGTTTAAAAGGTCTTAGTGGACAATTTCTCTAACAGAAAAGAGATAACATATAAGAACGGAGGAAACAGTTTCTATTCCACAGGTATCCACGTATCTAAATAGAGACCCGAAGGATAAAACAAAGTAACTAGATATAAAGAAAGAAGACAGACACGGTCATGGTATGACAGAACTACTGTCATCGAAACATCATATCGGACTTCAGTCCGTCCGACTAAGGAGGTCAAGGTAAGAAGAAAGAGTTCTAACAAAACCGATAAACTCCAAAAAAACACAAAGGTGTGTTTAACACTATAATAAACAAGATCAAGAGACTTTTTATGGTAACCATCGAACTATCCCTAACGTGACTTAGATGTCTAAAGAAACCCATCATATAAATAAAGGTGATATAACTAAAAAGGTCAGGTACTTGTACCATATAAAGAGGTAGATAAACACAGTAGAAACTAAAGAAAGAGGTCACAAAATATCAAAATATATATATCCAGAAAACAAAGAAATCCATCTAAATAAGGATTCATAAAATAAGAAAAACAACGTTACTACTTACCTTAACGAAGGAATAAAAGAGAAAGACAAAAGAATAACAATCTCATACCCTTACTTTCCCTAAAGACACACAATTAAAATATAGGACGTTGAATATGATATAAGTAACTAGTCGAGATCATTAAAAGACCACCACAGAAATCCCAAAAGATACATCTCCTAGTACAGTAGACGTTTGTCACTCTCGAAATGAAAAAGAAAAGGTTAGAACTAAGGAAAATAAGGAAAAAGTAGAGACTAACGACACCGATCTAGAAGGTTTTGATACAACTTATTGTCACCACTCTCACCCGTAGGAACAGAACAACGACTGAAATCCTCTTTACGAAAGTTAAAAAGTGGTAACTCCTGTTACAAACGACACCCAAATAGTATATACCGAAAATGATACAACTCCATGCAATTGAGTTACGTACGAAAGACCTCCGAAAAATAGTATTTACCTACAACTTAAAACAGTTTCCGAAAGAGACGTAGATAACTCTATTAGTATACCAAAAATTAGAAAGTTAAACAATTACACCACATAGTGTAACTAACTAAACGTTTCTAACTTCTTAGGAACGTAGGGACCCTATTTTGGATGAACCAGTACTACCTACTAGAAAAATTATACAATGACCTAAGACAAACGAATAAAACAACTCCTAAAAACGTAGATACAAGTAGTCACTATAACCGGATATCAAAAGGAAAAACACACCGTAGAAACAGACCGAAACCATAATCCCACTACCACGGGAGTATCTTACTCAGGAGACTTTAAAAGACCTTCTCAAACTCATCGTATAACAATCGAGAGGAGATTTAAAAACCATCTTAAGTGGACACTTCGGTAGGCCAGGACCCGAAAACAAACAACCTACTAAAAACCAATGTCAAAGCTAAAGGTACGAACACTACACACAATTCTAAAAGATAAAGAAGGACAAAGTCAAACCATACAATATGAAAAGATTCTTAAGTAGGTAAAGAAGGTCTAACAGGTAAAATAACCGTACATCAACGACTATCGTCAGAGAATACTAGGAAACATAAAAACATAGCAGAGAACACTAAAGAGGTAAAAGTAAAGATTAAAATAACTAAACTAAGAAGAGGGAAAAAAGGAACTACTCAGACCGATTACAAGATAAAATAGATAGAAGAGTTTCTTGGTGGAAAATCAAAACAACTAAAAACGATGTTAGAGGAAACAAGGAAAAATTAAATAAAAACGGGATTAAAAATACTAAAGAAAGGAAGACGATTGGGACCCCAAGAAGTAAATAACAAAAAGGTCAACGAAATATACATGTCAATCGAATAAATAAAGTAAAAAGAGAACAAAGAACTCCATTCGAACATAACGATAAAGACTAACAAGGTAACAAAGAACAAGGTATGACTATTATGTTATAACGAAGAAAAATAGTAAAGGAAAGAAAAAAAATAAAAAAATAAAAATAAAAATGAAATAAAATGAAATGTTATGCCATAACCAGAGCAGTATGTAACTGTACCGTAACTTTGTACATATGATAGTACATTCTTTGCTTAGTTGTCAGATACAAGTTACGTCCTATGTCCTACGAACCCCGACCACGTGCCCCTACTAGGTCTCTCTACTATATCCTACCCTCCACCCTCCCCCCAAGTACAAACCCTTGAGTAAAGGAAAGATATTTATTGAAATAAATCGGTTAGAAGTTCCCTTTTATAAGATCATTCTCTAGAAATTAAAAAAAGTGGACTCTATAAAAATAAAGAAGAAATGATACATAAGGGGTACTCATGTTTGGATTACCTATATCTTAACCACAAATTTTTAAGAAAGTAAAATCGTGAAATTTTTATACGGTGAAGGAAGACCAGAGATACCCAAGTCTACTCTTTAGACGACGGTTACCTAAATCCTAAGGGATATCCATTAAGGTAAAGTGATGCCAAGGAAAAAAAAAAAAAAATTAGAAGTCAAAATTTAAAAATTAATTCTATAAAGAACCGTCCACGGATGAGTCCAAATAGTTAAACCCCTAGTGAGTCTAACAAGAGGACACAAGGAAATGGGATGACGAGAGGTGGGACCACGGGAAAGGGATATTGTAGAGAACGAAACAGTCGTGCACACAGATGAACCTGTTAAGTAAAGGTTCACAATCTGTTCTCGGGTCAAAGCCCGGGACCTTCCCCAGGCGTAAGGACATTGTTTACCGCTGAAACCCCCCGTGAGAAGAAGTGACTCTGACTGTAGGACTGGTGAGCCCCATAAGTGCCCGGTCGAACGGACCGTTACGTGGTCTGTGTCACCGTGTTGACCCTGGGAAAACAGGGACCAGAGGAGGACTACTTCTGTTGACCGGTCTCACGGGTCTGGCCATTCCTTGTTTTCTGAAATAACTGGAGAGAGGGGAAGGGAGAGAGAAAGGAGAGGAATTGGGAAGGATAGGAAGGGACAAAAAGATCAGGGGGTCAGGACCTACGTCCTTAGAACAACTTCCCGGGAGTCGGGCTGGACTCCTAACCTCTGACTAGTGGAGGAGAACCGTCTCTTGAGTTTAAGACCAAGACCAGACCAGACTAAAGACCATCCCAGCTTAAGGTCAGGAGGGAAGAGACCTCCGGGTCCCTTTTCAGGGTATTACGGACCCACAGACATTCACCGTCCTCTACAGACATTCAGGTGGGGAAAGTGGAGGGGAGAGGGCAGAGGAGGGGGAAGAAGAAAGTTGGACCGAAGGAAAGGAGGGAAATTTAGAAACTACAATCATGAGTCTAGACTTCAAGACACAGAGATATCCTCCAAAAGACTCTCTGACATAAGAACATAAATGCCCGAAGGCACCACCACGTCTCCAATTTCGTAGACGGACGTTACACCCTCTGGACTGAAGTTAGGGACCCAGTCCTTCTAGGGGACCTCTTCCTTTACCGTTGGGTGAGGTCATGAGAACGGACCTCTTAGGGTACCTGTCTCCTCGAACCACCCGATGTCAGGTGCCCAGCGTTTCTCAGTCTGTGCTGACTCGTTTAAGTGAAACTGAAAGTGTCTAAGAATGTAGATATCCAAATACAAAAAGTGGTTTAAACCCCTTAAAATGGATGATAAAGAAGTTTATGAGAAAGTCGGGTTGAAAAAGATGAGAGGAAGACCCTGAGACTGTTATACTTATAACCTAGTAAACACTAATAAGGTATTCTGAGACGGACACAGAAAAAAAAAAAAGTCAGATAAAAGAGACAATAAATCTAAACTATTCAAGATAATAAGACAGAAGTTTAAATGATTAAATGGGACAATAGAGGTAGGGTAATAATTTGAGTAAGTACTCAAAAATTAAAAAGAATGACATAAAAACATCGAAGTCAAATTAAGGAGAAATATTAAAAATAAAGAGACCATTATAAAAAAAAACTAAGTTCTCTTAAATATTAACCAATAATTCCGTAAAAATGGTATAAAGAATATTATGAACAGTTTATTACGGTTGTAGAGTAAGTAGAATTACAAACGTGGTCAACTAAGAGAAAGGAGTGAGTCCAACACTAAGATGAACCAGGAACCATACTACTTACTTTTAAATAACATAGGTCTTGTAAGTCGATAATAAATTCTTTGAGGGGTAGATCAATTTAGAAAATAAAATCGTCCATAAGGGACCACCAAGTCTACCATTTCTTAGATGGGCGTTCCGTTTTCTGGGTGCAAGTTAGGGACCCAGTCCTTCTAGGGGACCCCTTCCTTTACCGTTGGGTGAGGTCATAAGAACAGGTCTATTAAGGTATCTGACCGTCCGATGTCAGGTACCCCAGTGTTTCTTAGTCTGTACTGACTGGCTGAAAGTTAAAATGTGCAAGAAAGTGGGACAAATCAAAATCGTGGACATAAAATTATGATTTCCTTTAGTTAGGACTTATAAGTAACCTTTCTGACTGCGACTTCGACTTCGAGGTTATGAAACGACTGAGTAACCTTTTCTGAGACTACGACCCTTTCTAACTTCGGTCCTTCTTCTCCCTTACTGTCTCCTACTTTACCAACCTACCATAGTGACTAAGTTACCTGTACTCAAACTCTTTCGAGACCCTCTATCATCTCCTGTGTCTTCACGGCCCTCGGTCATACTCCTTAAGGCGGGTACCGTTTCCAGTACTCCTTCCTTCGGACTGTTTGCGTTTCCATACTAGGTCGAAGTCCCCAAGGGGGACCCAAAAGGACTTGTAGATGGGTGTTTTTGGTCTCAACCGGACTAAAATAACATGACACGAAAGGTGAGAAGTCTGTAAGAGACCTTTTTTCAATTGAGTCCCGAAGTCAGAGGACGTATACTTTCCTTACAAAGTCGAGTTTGGGGAGACTACCGAGAGATTGAACGGACTGTCCAAGGGGGTCTGAAAAATGTTGAACACTTAACAAATGTCGGGGGGTTTGGTGCTCTCCGTGTTTCGAATTTCGTAGAATTTCTATGTCTCGGAAAAGATTTTTCGATTTTTAATATGACCACTACCTAAAGTGACAACTCAGTTACTGACGACGGTCCGGAGGTATAAGAAATAGAAAATCCGTGGACTTTCTATAATTAGTTACATATAATTAGTTAACCCTATATCCTTATATCATCAAAACTACAATCGTTGTGATCTGAAAACTCAATTAATGAAAAGAAACAATATACAGTGACGTGAGGAGAACACAGGAACTATACATTCTTACATTGAAATAAATCACGAGAGACTCTCACCGTGGTCTGAAACCCTTCTTGTTGTAAAAATTCTGTTTATTCAGAAGACCAACTGTTTGGGAATAGTCTTTTCCCGGCATTTTACAATTAACCGGAAGACCGGTCTTCTACTACATTTAGTGGATTCTGAACACATATGTTGATCCATACGTCTCTCTTTCGGGACCAGAGCTACTCAGTCCCGACGACTGTAACGTATTAAAATATAATAGGTGACTAGAGATACATGTTTTTTTCCATATTTTCCGAAAAGACCTGTTATCTCCTACCCGGTCAGTAACCTGACCAAAGGGGGCACACCAGATAAGAGGAAGAGAGGAAAAGACCGACTTAAGGGTAGACCTCGCCCCTCTGAGTGTTGTAGATGATTCAACGGGGCCGAAAATTCAGGACACTCTCTCCTTCGGGTTCCGCCCCGTGGGAGGCGATAAGTTTGCTCACGACTACCGGATTACATCTACCACGTTTGAAGAACAGGACTTCAAAATAACCGAAAGGGGCATTTGGTTCAATAAGTCGGAGAAAAGAGGTGATTTAAAAGGATGATGTGATAAAGAAGAATTAGAGAGAAATATAAAGATTAATTTATTTATTCAAAAGGAGCGGATGTGGTAGAGGGGAAGCTTAAGGGACCTAGGTGGCCCCGTCCTGGGGTCGTCCCTTCGGACCGTACGACGTCAGGTACCCCAGTGTTTCCCAACCTGTAACGACTCGTTAACTTGTTGTATTACAGTAACTGAGGTATGTACCTAGTTTCACACTCAGTATTATTTACAATTAGGTATAACTTAGAAAATAGATCGGTAAATCATATCAAAAATGAGAATGGGTAGTTTCTGTGTAAAAAACGATAACGAATACGGACGTCAAGACGAGTTTATCTTTTATTTCGTCACCTATATTATTATGTAAACTACTTATTAATTGTAAATAAAACTAACTCTGGAACATATTCAAAACGTTATTCGATGAGGTTCAACATGTACATGTGTAAAAACTTTATCACTCCCTATGAAGGAATCGGAGATAGCTAATACACATGTTCTATTAATTTACACCAGTTCACTTATACCTTCGGACACCAGGTCACCCAGTGACCGTACATTCAGCCTCAGTCCCGAGACTTGTCACAGGTCAACCTCTTATGACTACTGTCATCGGCTTCTTGACCAAAAGGTCCCCGATCCTTCTTTTTACGTTATAGGTGTCTCAGATGTTAATTAACATGTCTTTCCGTTGATACAATAACATAGGACCTTACGTCGAGATACAAGGAAATCCTTAGGTTCTTTCTTTGTACTGAAGATCCCAAAGAAAAGAAAAGAAGAAGAATAAAAAAAAATTTCGTTCAACGTCCTCGTCCGGGGTGTCCCGTGTCTAGATAAGTCGGAATACGAGGTTTCGTAGTAATTCAGAGATAGACACAGAATCCGTCGAGACCGACGGTATTGTTTTATGGTGTAGGTTCCACCGAATTTGTTATATGTAAATATAAGAGTGATAAGACCTCCGACGTTCAGATTTTGGTCTCACGGTCACATTGACCAAAGACCACTTCTACGAAGAATAGAACTTATCAGTGTAAGAGTCACAGAAGTGTATCGTCTCTCTCTATCTGTCGTTCTACTATAGATACCACAGAGAATATTACCGTGATTAGGGAATCTTCTTGATACCTGTCTCCAAGGATTGTAACTTGTCCTCCGTCACTAGTTTTGGTAAGAGTTCTTTTCCTTTACGTTTTTCAGTTTTACCGACAGACACCTCGGAATGTTTATGCACTCTTTCTTCTCTTCGATTTCCGTTTCCTCTTTTCCTTACTATATGAGTAGACTTACGTCTCAAGGTTTCTTGTCGTTTCTCTCGATTCTTTCGGAAGGATTCACTTGTTACTTTTTCTTTTTTTTATCTCCTTTTGTTATCTACCCTTTCTGATCTCTAGAGAAGTTCTTTTAATCTCTATGTATCCCTTGTAAAGTACGTTTCTACCAGTGTTATTTCCTGTCTTTGTCGTACCGGATTGTCTTCGTCTTCTATAATTCTTCTCCACCGTTCTTATGTAACTTCTTGATACGTTCTTTCTAGAATTACTGGGTCTTATGGTACTACCACACTAGTGAGTGGATCTTGGTCTGTTGGACCTTACACTTCAATTCGTCCGGAATCTTTCGTAGTGATGTTTGTTTCGATCACCTCCACTACCTTAAGGTCGACTCGATAAAGTTTAGGATTTTCTATTATGACAATTTTACAACGTGAGTTAATTATACGGTCGTTTAAACCTTTTGAGTCGTCACCGGTGTCCTGATTTTTCCAGTCAAAAGTAAGGTTATGGTTTCTTCCCGTTACGTGAAGTTACGTTACGTGTGTTAACGTGAATAAAGTGTACGATCTTTGCAGTATGAGTTTTAGGAGGTTCGATCTGAAATTGTCATACACTTGGTTCTCGAACGTCTACATGTTTATCCTAAATCTTTTCCGTCTTCTTGGTGTTTAGTTTAACGGTTGTAGGGGACCTGGTGTCTTTTGCATTCTCTTAAAGTCTTATTGTAGATGAAGACAAAGTAACTGATACGATTTCGGAAACTTTCTTTACGTTTTTGGTCTGTTGGACTGGACGGAGGACTCTTTACACACACGTCCAGTTCTTCGTTGTCGATCTTTACCTGTACCTTGTTACCTGACCAAGTGTCAACCTTTTCCTCATACAGTTCCAACAAATAACAGTGGGACGAATAAATTGAAGATACATCTCATGAAGTACTCTTCACGGTCCGACCAACTTCGTGTTCGACCTTTGTACTGAAAACCCTTTTTTTATAGTTGTTGGAGTCTATACGTCAACTGTAGTGGTAATACCGTCTTTCGTTTCTCCTCGATTTATTTCTCTGGGAACTACTTCCACTTTCTTCTCTCACTTTTTCGACCGAATCTTGAGTTGTGAGTTATTTGATTCTAGTATCATAACGATACTTATGATCATAACGGTATCCTATCATAACGATAAAGTACCGTTTATCTACCCCTTTGTTATCTTTGGTACTACCTGAAATAAAAGAACCCAAGGTATTAGTCATGTCAACCATTGACGTGGGTACTTTAACTTTCTGCGAACCAGAAACCTTCTTTTCGATACTTTTTGGATCTGTCGTATAATTTTTCGTCTCTATAATGAAACGGTTGTTTCGATACCAAAAAGGTCATCAGTACATGCCTACACTGTCAAACTGGTATTTTTTCCGACTCGTGGTTTCTTGACTACAAAATCTTGACACCACGACCTCTTTTAAGAACTTTCAGGAAACCTGACGTTCCTTTAGTTTGGTCAGTTAGAATTTCCTTTAGTTAGGACTTATAAGTAACCTTCTTGACTACAACTTCGACTTCGATGTTATGAAATCGATGGACTAAACTTCTGCGCTACCTTTTGTGGGACTACGACCCTTTTTAACTTCATCCTCCTCTTCCCCCGTTGTCTCCTGTTCTATAAACCTGTCGTAGTGATTGAGTCGCCTGTACTTAAACTCGTTCGTGGTCCTCTACCACATCCTGTCCCTTCGGACCACACGACATCAGGCACTCCAGAGTTTCTCTACCTGTACTGACTTACTGACTTGTTGTTGTTTTTAAGGTAGTACTTCTAGGTGGGAGTACTGGAGACTTAGAATAATGACAGTCGGGATATATGAGTGTCCAAGGTGTAGACGTCTCAGTTGGTTGGTCTTTGGTTTATAGATAGACTAATATATATAATATACACATATATATATATCTAAATTAATATATATTTATGTATATTTATAACGATATATATATATTTAGTTGGGTTCTTTTAAGGTTTTAAGGTTTTTAAATTTTTTCCTAAATTTAAACGGGGTCGTTGATATATGTATCGTGACTGTAGTATAACCCATAATATTCATTAGATCGTATTTGAACTTCATTTACCTTTCTACACGTACTCAATATACGTTTATGATAATGTAAAATATATTTACTGAACTCGTAGGAACCTAAAACCATAGACGTTCCCCAGGACCTTGGTTAGGGGGTACCTATGGTTCCCTACTCATAAATTGTTTCCGGGGAAAAGATTTGTGGTAGTGTAAAGTTCCAATCGTGAAGTTGTAAAACTCCCCTGTGTTAAGTTAGGTATGGCTAAACGTTTGGATACCCACGGAGTTACCCTGTGATATCGTTGATGTCAGTACGGATGGTCTTAGTAGTTGTGATCCACTTAATCACAATGATCAAGGTGTAAATTCTCAGTCATTTAATGTCAAATACATATATATATATATGAATATATTTGATATCAAAATACATATGTATGTATAAAATATATATAATTCATTTCTATTTTATAAACGTTATATTTTCCCTTGAAAATGGTGGGTTATTTAAGTTTCCTATATAAAATCATTACAGTCATATATTATTTTGTTAAAATTGAAGGGGAAAGATGACCAAATAAAGAGAGACGGATATTGAAACAAGACTGTAGGTAAAAGATTTAAATTGGTAGATGGTTAGGTCGATAGTTAAAATTGATAACAAAAAGAGGTAATGATCCCGAAGATTGACGTTGTCAGAAGAAATGTGAAAGGAGGGTATATGGAGACATAGTCCTATGGGGTTAAGGTTTCAATATTTTGACTAAGAAAAAAAGTCTAAAAGTACGTGTGTGGTGGCTAGAAAAGATACACTTAAACGACTGTCCACCCTCGTTTAGGTCCGGATTCGACGGTTTCGAGACTAATCTCTCAACCAATCTAAAAAGAGGGGAAATTAGGAGATTATTGGTTGTGTGTGTGTGTGTGTGTGTGTGTGTGTGTGTGTGTGTGTGTGTGTATAAAGACCAAATTTAGAGTAATACTCGTTTGTATCAGTATAACGGGGATTGTACAAGACTTGGCTCCGTTCTCGTGTTTCTCTACAGGACGATCCTAGATCCCTTTACATGTACACAGACCGAACCTTTTACCTATGTCCTTTCTTCAGACACGTCCGTGACCTATACTCGACTACTTAAGACTCCAGCGACATCGTACCAAATCTTACTCCCTGTACCTAAGTCCTACCTGCGTTTGGAAATGTGGGTCTTTTAGAAGTATAACTCTACTCCCCATGTCAGTCTCTTCTTATTCGTAACCCAAAAAGTCTAGCCCCCCTGATTAGGTTCCCGGATAAACGGACCCAGTTACCACCGTGATCGGTAACAACAGAGAATCATTGAGATGGAAGAATTGGTAAGACGATTTACAGACATATATTGTGATTGAACCAAAACGTTATAGTAGTAGAAAGGACTTTAAATTCCCGGTAAATGAAAAGAATTAGCGGGAAACAACATGGAAAGTAAAGGAATACGGTTACTATAGGAGTAAGGGACCTACTTCGTCGATTATTGAACTACACCTTTGATTTCCTGGAGTACGTTGTGTATAAATCCAGTATGGACTTACCAGATCGTCAAAAGGGATGAAAGAAGTTAAACTCAGACTTAAACCATTATTCCTCAAGTACTAGACTCGGTGTCAGTCGAGGACCAGAACAAAAAGAACTGACCTATCTCGAAGAGGTAGAAACCGACGTTTCTTATATTAGTTAGACTAAAGTGACAACTGGTAGACCACTACAGGTACACATCTCAGAAGAGAACACAACAACCTTCTCCCACAAACGATACTGGTCACGTAAAAGAACCGTTTTGAGATAATCAGAAACGGGACGAAGTAAGGTGTAAGGTTCCAGTTTAAACGGACAATGAGGTCCACAAAGAACTGAAGGATGAAAACGTAAGGTCAGGGGATCTTACTTTTCCTGTAGAAAAAACCCACAATCAAGATTTTCCAGAACATCCAGAAGTATTTTGGCAAGTCGAAGTCGAAGAAGTCACAATGACCAACCCCGTATCTGAACCTATTGACACTATAACTTACCAAACAGAACCTCTGCTTGTCTCTAGTATGACAGTAAAAACTCTAACGTAGGTTCATGACGTAAAGCCTGAGAAAACAACTGGTACTACCGATGAGGTAAAGAAGACTCCCTAAGGACGGGTGTCATCATCTATATTACCAGTAGACTCAATTTAAGTGGGTAAGGTCAGGTAAAATCAAACGACTAAGGATCTTACAGCTGTAAGTGAGAACGGTAGAGAACAAACTGGTGAAGGTTAAACGGAACTAAGTACCTGGACTGTAAGGTCCAAGGATACGTTATAACGAGAAATGTCGTAGTCTGGAACGAAGATAGTGGTCAGGGTAGGTGTCGACCCANAGGTAAAATCAAACGACTAAGGATCTTACAGCTGTAAGTGAGAACGGTAGAGAACAAACTGGTGAAGGTTAAACGGAACTAAGTACCTGGACTGTAAGGTCCAAGGATACGTTATAACGAGAAATGTCGTAGCCTGAAACGAAGATAGTGGTCAGGGTAGGTGTCGACCCATAACAAAAAAGAAACCGAAGTAGGGAAATAAGAAAGACCTCAATAAAGAGGTGACTAGAGGTCATCGTATAACCCGTGGATGACTGGACCCCTCAAGGAGAAAGTCATAGGATAGTAAAACAGAAAAACCGGTTTTAGACTTTGTGTCTATTGTTGTTTGGGATCGTTACCATATTTCGTTGTCTGTGAGAGTATGTAACGATCAACCTTACGTTTAACTATATCGGTGAAATTTTCTATCAAACTACAGAAGAATGTTTTGATTTGTATGAAAGTGGTATACTAAGGCGTTAGTTCGTAAAACCATAATTGGGTTTCCTCAACTTTTTAATACAGGGGTGTTTTTGGACGTGTTCCTATAAATATCATCGACATAAGTATTGACAGTTTTGAACCTTCGTTGTTTCTACGGGAAGTCATCCATTTACATATTTATTTGACACCATATAAGTCTGGTACTTCATGATATGTCACGAAATTTTTATTTATTTATTTTCTCGATACTTCGGTACTTTTGTAGCTCCCCTCCTTGGAACTTAAGTGTAATGAATCCCTTTCGTCGGTCAGATTCTTCCCATATAAGACATATCAAGGTTGACATACCGTAAGACCTTTTCGGTTTTGATAGTTCTGTCCTTTTTATATCCTGTGGTATTACTACCTATGTAGAGTAAGACGTAAACAGTTTTGGGTATCTAACGTGTTATGGTTTTCAGCAATATTACGTTTGATACCTGAAACCCGTTCATGTTACACAGTTACATCTAGGTAGTCAACATTGTTTACACGGTAAGCAACTATCGAACTATTGGACAGTTATCCAACTTCCAACTATTCGGTCCTTCAATATGTACATACTCTTGTCCCGTATATACTCTTTAGATATATAGAAGAGGAGTAAAAAGGACCCTTAGTTTTTAGAAATTTCAATAAGAAAATTTAATAAAATTTCTAAAGTTTCTTAGACCTCTTGTAGGAGAGAGTAGAGAAACTTCCTGATTAATTTAATTATCATCACAATTATTATTACTTTTAATTATCACAGGGGAGGAATTGAGGGTTTCTTTTACCTGGAGATTCCTCTCTTAAGGTCCTCAAGACTAACTATTCGGTCTCCGACAATAAAGTTTCTACTAGAACTAAGGACGGGGAGTTTAGTGTCTGCGGTTCATCGGAAGACAAAATGGATATGTTTGTAGGGACAAATATCGTCTTTAAAAATCTTAGTATTTTAACAGTCTTTCTCATTTTTCATTGGTAATTGGTGATGATAAAAGACAAAATAAAAGTTTCATTATAATATCGAGTAAGATGGTTATATAATTTTTTGATTACGATGTATTCATAAGTTTATTTATACAAAATCTAACAGACTCTTTGTATAAATACCTGTAGTTGTTCGACTAAGATGTCAAGTTCATCTGTCCGTTTTCTGAGTCTTGTCGGTTGTGTTATAACTTCCTCTTGTTCCCCGAAACGTACTACGTCACTTAGGTTGTTTCCCTTTCCATTCTACCCACCACCGGGCCCGATAAAACGTAAACTACACGTTCGCGGAGTAGTGACTACACTATACTCCTTTGGTATTAGCTTAAACTAAACACCTGGTATCCAATTGAGCATATGTACATATGTTCATATGTTAAATGTACATATGTTACATAAGGGTTAAATGTATCCCTTAGATAGTTAAATGTTACGATAGACGATTATACAGTTAAGGGTTATGGTTAGAATAAATGTTCTCAGAGTGAATAGATGGTTCCGTCTTTGTGTCGACTTTTGAATTGAACTCTGGATTCGAACCGTGTTATGATCTTCTGTCACTTTTGACTTTTATTACCGGAGTAAAAATGGGAGAGAGTACTTTCTTTTCGATGAAAGAGTTTGTTTACTCTGTCCTTTCACTCTTTAGTACTGAACAACGAATTACGAAGAGTCCCCACAATAAGATTTAAGACGTCTGAACAGAGACGTCTTCCTTATGTCTTTGAGAAAACTCAAAAGTTAGTTTAGGAGACATCGTTAAGATTACTTCAGGGTGACTCAGGAGTCAAGTTCGGTTCTAAAACTTAAACCTAGACTTTCATCGAGATTTTATAAAGGAAGTACAATGAAAAAAAGAAACGTCTTTTCCGGTCATAACTCCGAGGATTATGTCGTCTACCAACACTCTTCTATACTTATGCAATACTCATTTGGCTGAACAAGATAATATTTTTAACTTAAATTCCACACGAAAGATATAAGAATTTTCTTGTAATTGGTTACCGTAAATAGAATGATTCTGTGTTAAATTATGTCCTTAAGATAAACATAAATATCGTTACTTCCCTAACTTTAGTACCCTTTAATCTCCTTTGACATTCAACATATAGTATTCTCCTATGTTTATTGGTATTGTACTTTTTCGAATTATCATATAATTTTCTTTAATTTCCTCTAAACCTTTAAAGAAACAGATAGGGAATTCCCAGATGTGTAAAAGTATGGGTGGTCATTGGAAAATACCGTATACCCTTGGGGACGAAAAGGGAAATGTTTACTCGAGTGTGAGTACAGACATCAAAACAGTTTCAACAAATACAAACTCAAAGGTAACAAACGTGTAGACATAAGATGGGAACTTATTTCATCATTTTTATTGATAAAATTGTCTATTTAATACATTTAAATTAATATTATAAATAAAAATTAAAATCAATCTCTCAAAAATCAAGATATTGTTCTTTTAAGTCAAGACTAGACGGATAATAAAAATACAAGGTGGAACTAAATGGTAGTCGTCCTCAGTCTTTTTATTTCCGTACGGTCCGGTCGACTAATTCAGTCAGACGGTACTTAGACAAATGTCCCTGACTTCTTTGATAAGAATTTCTTTTTTTCCGTTAAAATTATCTTCAAACTACTTATTGTCTCAGAAGTACCGGTCTGACATTCTCTTTTTTTCCGTTAAAATTATCTTCAAACTACTTATTGTCTCAGAAGTACCGGTCTGACATTCTCCACTCTGATTCACGATCACAATCAAAAGCGGACTCGAGGGACACTTAAAAATAGAACTTAAAACTTTTACTTGACACTGATTTTCTACTAAACAAACAAACAAAAAATTAACACTCTATAACCTTAGAAATTTTCATATTATGTCTCTTCCTCTTTTTCGTCAGAGAGTTGACACGGTCTCTCGAGACAGGTCAAAACCGAGGGGTGTCCGTGTGACGTGATCGCCATTCTGGTCCTTTTCACCGTCGTCACTGTAAAACCCACCGTCGTGGCTCACTTACACCACACTGTCTACTTCATGTCAACCCTTCTTTGGGATGGTCTCGGGTCTTTTAGATCGATCGACGTCTGACCGGATACTTGTTCTATGAGGGACCCCTGAGTCCGTTGAAAAATGCCCTGAACATACCACAATCCTCGAGATAATTATACATTCCGTTTTTGATCCCTTTGTTTCACACGTATAAAGGGGTAGTCTTTCTCCTCCATTATGAACGATACAATTGTAGTTTCTAAGAATACTCTTATTGTATAATATATACTTCAACCAAATGTATCTTTTAGGGGGTTTGATGTATGACATTAATGGGTCGTTTATCCTTTTTTCTTTCCTTCCTTTCCTGTCTCCTCCTTTCTACACTTTGTCTATGAATAAGTCTAATAACAATACTTTGAAAGGTTTTAATCAGTTTAAGGGGTACTTCAAAAGGATCACAACGATTAGGTGTTCCCAGTATAAAAGAAATTAAAAAAATTTAACCATATACACTTATAGGGAGCTAATTATAGAATATATATTATCATGAACAGTGTTTAGTAAACCTGTTATTTTAAATAATACAGATCCGTTCATCATAGATGGAAAGACAAAAAGTAAAATCCCCAAATGAGTAACCGTTACGGATCTTTTGTGAACATTAGATAAGATTTAGGGATTGGGTGTGTTAGTACCTTACTTCCGGTCTCCTATTCGTCGTCTTTCTGATGACTTCATCAGAATTCCTTTTGGTTAAAAGTTTAGAGTCACAGCTGTGAATCATATATATATTGAAATCGCTATCTTGAATTGAAGAGACTCTGTAAAGGATAGACTTTTATTCCTTGTACATGACCTGGTTTTAAAACACGACTGATTTCACAATCAGCGACTCAGTATAGGTTGAGAAACGCTGGGGCACTCGATATCGGGTGGTCCAAGTAGATAGGTACCCTAAGAGGACCGTTCTTATGACCTCACCCAACGGTAAAGGAAGAGGTCCCGTAGAAGGGGTAGATCACTATCTTGGGTCCAAAGGACGTAACGTTCATCTAAGAAATGGTAGACTCGGTAGTCTCTTTGGGAAAATTTATTCCATAGATAATTTTTCCTATGTAAAATATGCATTGTTAATTGTATACAAACCATTTAAACTTAAATTGTTTTGAAAATTGACGATAGAAGATCCATTCAGTTTATACGTGATTTACCGTTTCTATTATAGTCTTATGTCGTATGGATGCTTACTTTTAAATGGGACGTTATTATATTTCAACCTAGAAACGTTTGTCACTTTCATTCCAGACAGATGTGTACTATGTGTTTACAGAGTAAGTACTTAAGAAACACCTGTCGTCAGTATAGAATATAAAAGTACATGGTAAACTATTCATAGTGTCGTGACCCTTCTAAAAACTATAGCATTTAACTAAACAACTACTTATGTTTGTAAGTAGATATTTATCTGTTTAATCTTGGGTGTTTGTGAGACATTAATCTTGTAATTCGAATATAAAATTCAAAAATAAAAATTTAAGTTCGTATCAACTAAATGTTATATAAACAAAATACGTGTCGTTTTACTAAGTCAATATACATGTGTCTTAGAAATATATAACAACAACAACAAATCATCGATCTAACATAGGTAGAAGTGGTCCGTTCTTATGACCTCACTCAACAGTAAAGGAAGATGTCATACAAAGAATTAAAAGAAATAACAGTAAACAGGAAAAAGAGGAAATTGAACTTGTATCTGATTTTTAAATTTGATCCCAATCGTACACTATTTTATTCGTAGTCACTGTATACAGAGAGATTTATCTCCCCCTTTATTATATCAGAGGATAGATGAACTTTCCTTTTTTCAAGTTTTGTCAGTGTTATACATATAACGTACACACATATATGCATATTTAAAGGTAATTTAAGATTTATCATAATAGAAAAATTCTGATTTTGAATCTTTTGAAATCGAAAGGTACAGGAGGTCCTAATTTTCGGTGAAGTTTCCACTAGGAGAATCCTAATCTTAATCTCAATCACAAACCCAATCTCTTTCTCAGTTCGACTTTTCATGTAAAGGAGACAGTTGTAAATGTTACTATAAAATAAAGGGATAAATGGTGTAAGATCAAGGAGATGATAATGCATAAAGAGATTCTTTTCTTTTACGTTAGAGAAGGACATCACTCTGTACGGGTTCAGGGAGAGATTGTCTACGGGAAGGATTAGTTTTACTTTTCCAAAAATAAAAAAAAGGAAGTAACTAAAATCTTTAGGAGAAGTCCCTAAATTAAACTTGTACCCTGTTGGTATAGGGAAATTGATAACGAATGTACAATTTACGAACTGAGTTCTTGTTAGTCAGATTTTAGAATAGGACGTAATCTATCTAAGACGAAGGTTAGGAGCCTCTTCCGTTACCGTGGGGTGAGGTCATGAGAACGGACCTTTTAGGGTACCTACCTCCTCGGACCATCCAACGTGAGGTACCCCAGCGATTCTCAGCCTGTGCTGACTCACTGAAGTGAAAGCGAAAAGTGAAAGTATGTGACCTCTTCCTTTACCGTTGGGTGAGGTTATAAGAACGGACCTCTTAGGGTCCCTGTCTCCTCGGATCATCCGACGGTAGATACCCCAGTGTGTCTCAGTCTGTACTGACTTCGTTGAATCGTCGTCGTCGTCGTCGAAGGTTAGAAATGGGATGATTGGTCTACATAAATAAATGTAATAACGAGACTTGTATAGAAGAGGAGTCTATTCATCCAGTAGAGAGACTCGGGAGATTAGTGACACAAGAAGACGTATAGACCCGGAAGAGATCTACAAGGGAGTTTGAATATAAAAAAGAGAATTGAAAAGTTTAAATACAAAAGAATTTTTAAAGTCACATTTAATACGACCGATACGAGGATGGAAAACGGTTTCCTTTGGTGGGTCGGGTGTCGTGGACAATATCTCTCTTACACTCAAACTATATGGTACCGAGGACTGGGTCCCCAACCGAATACTGGATACTTTACTGGACTATACGTTTATTCACCCCTAGTAGTCTTCAAGAAAGAGGTCTTAAACGTAATTCTTTGTCTTCTTCCACCGAGTATCTATGTCCTTTAATTTCTTACATTTATAGTCTTCCTTTTCTCATTCCGAAACTGTCCTTGTTTTAATATTTCTTTTGTACTCGTTCTTCTTAGAGTCTACATTACTTATTTGTTTTGTTTTGGGTTCGTTTGTCTCTCTTTCCTATCAGACCACCTTTATATGAGTCACACCCCCGTGATTTTCCGTTTCTCCCTATTCTTACACCTAGTGATCCCAATTAACAGTTTCTTCCGAAGATAAATCTAAGAATCAAGACACATAAGACCAAGTCCTAAACACAAAGGGAACTCCGGTACGTGTGTGTACACTTATTCATGACGAGTGGTTAGAAATTAAGAAATAGAATAAAAATGGAGGTCTAAAATTCGTAGGGGTTGAGACTCCAGTACGTAATAAAGAGAAAGAGACAAGAGAAAATGGGTTTGTAGATGGTGATTTGTTCTAAATTGTGAATCATTTACATGTGATTAACTAAGTTTTGTTGAACTTCTGGGATATTTAATTAGAAATAGATCTTTATATGTTCTATTATTAAAGTCCAGAACAATAAAGTGAAATATTTCATTGTTCCTTATATTAAATTGAAGATTGTACAAATAAAGGTAAAAAAACAGTAGTAATAATTCTGAACTGTTATTATTGAGAGTCGTATCGACCTCAATTCATTGTCTCCTCAAATTAGACATCTTATTCAAACTATTTGCCGTTCTTGAACAGTTTTAAACAAATATACTTCTTTTTTTTACGATAAGGGAGTCTACATTCTTCGTCGTCTTCTCTTGCTATGAGAAGTGAACTAACAGTGAAGAGTGGTAAATGAGAAAGTTTACTTTTATTTTTACGGTTGATGTTCCAGTATAAAAAATTACTTTTTTTATATTTTACTCAGTTTATACAACCAATATCCTTTTAAAGTCTTATTAAAGAACTACCAAGTTTGAGACGTCTGTATCTATTTTCGTTCATCATTAGGAGAATTTTAAACTTCTATCGATAATTCAATGATAAGTCGGAGAAGACCAAAGTCGATTTATAGTGTCCGAAGAAATCTCAAAAATCTGTTCAACGTAAAAAGTAGGGATATTAGTGACTCCAGTCAGAAAAGACTTGGTTGGTTAAAGAGGTATAGGAAGAGTCCATTAAAAGTACTGAAATGTTGTCGAACACAAATTACCATCTCACTCGGTTTTCTTAGTTTCTAAATAAACCGAGAACAACCGGACATAATGTTATGACTGTCTTACAAGACCGAATATCTGTTCCTCCTTCGTTATTTATATCGTTCAGACTGGAAGTCCTTTCAAACACTAAGATAATCCTTATGGTAAAATAAGTCGATCGGTCTTTCGATTAGTAGAAGTAATGTATTATCTACCCCTGAGTACTCCGGAGTAAGAAAGTGAAAGTTAGGAATATTTGGACTTGGTTTCTTTCACCGGGGAATATGAATAAAGACTTAGAAACCCATGTCAGACTAACTACTGGAAAAACCACAGGAGAACTTCATGTCGGAGAATATGGAACCCGACAAGAGTGAGTAGACACTACTTGGTTTACGTGAAAAGGTAAGACTTCAAAAGACGATGAGAAGGAATACGTTCTTATTGTGGAAATATCCAAAATATATTTACATTGGATGTCCTTACTCCTACCCCTCCCTTCTACCTCTTCATATCTTATTTTGTTTTCCCCTGTAAAGTTTTTGTGTCATAATTCAAGAATCATGGGGACCTTTAATTGAGTTGTTGAATTTTAGACTTAAACTAATAGTATTCAATATCCGTAATAGAACTAGACGAGGATTTTGTGAGGGGAACCCATAGTAACTGTCAGTGTACAAAGATGATTCTTCGTTGTAACCACTCTATAATTTATTGTTGAATCGTGTCGGTCCAATTACAACTGATATCTACACACTTGTAACCCGTTCTATGAGTCCAAAGGTCCAAAGCAAGAAAGTAAGTCTTTTGTATATCACTTATGGGTCATATGGTGTTACGAAGGATTCTGGAGTTGGAGGAGATGAAATATTTTATTTCTTTAACTGAAATTACTTAGGTTTCACGGAAGGTGGAAATTTTCACATCCGCAAGACCGTAATGACTATAAACTCCGGTTTATTCGACAAGAACCAATGTGACACTGTAGAAGTAAAAAAAGACTTATGAAAACAGACGAGGGTGAGGCTCGATAAAGTGAAACGTTATTAGTGTTTGAAAATTGACTTAGGTCATGAAAATTCACGAATCGATCAATTCACCAAGAGAATTTAATTTTTGGGTCTAATATACATATCGTGTTGGGTAAGATTGAACGGATTCATAACGAGACACATCTCATCCATCTCCAATATGAAAGTGTAAAAGTTATAGATAACTAGTTTCTGGAATGGTTTTTGAGACAGTCCCGTTCTCAACCCAGAATACGGAGAAATATCGAAGGTGCAACTAATTGTCACAAGTACCATGGAACCGGAATGAGTGATAACCCCCACCCCCACGTCTTAACCTTGGGTCCGACGACTCGGGTCTCAAGTACGAGTTGATAACGGGGATCTTGCCTCGATCCGGTCTAGAAGTGGTTTGTCAAATCTGTTATGTACAGAGTGAATGTCGATGTCACTACGGGAAACGGGATGACATACGACTAATTATTTTAGTTTGAAAAACTTTCAATTTTCTTATACCTGTGCACACGTCATGACCTTGACTGTCATATCTGTCAATCCCAGTTTTAGTATTGAAAATTGAGTGTTTTCATGATCATGTTACTGTCGCTAATAGATCGTTTAACCCTGATGTCTGATAACAAGAGAGTGAACAGAATCAAAGGATTACTATTTAAATCATAGTCGTTCTTTACGGTCAATGTTGGACGACTACGTTACGATAAAGTATATAAACTAACCGTGTTACGGTTATGACACTTATTACTATAAGACAAAGTAAAATTTTTCACTACTTATCGAGAAAGATCTGAATATGTTCGAAGGACGTAAAATATTGAAAATATCGTCCTACTTAACCGTACTATACCATTTTGTACTACCGTCTACGGTCTCTTTAATTCTGAAATACCCGTATCTTAATTCTCCTGAAGTGTACATCGTACCTTTATTTTGTTTAGTAACTAAAAGTTTAGTCAATGATTAGACTAAGAGACAAGTGTAATACCTCAAGGTCAAACCCCGAAATGGTTTTCGTTCTGATGATTGTTACGACTTGGGACAGGATAAAATAAAATCAAGTCACTCCGTCTGTTTTATCACTATTTCCCGACTTTATTTTCTTAGTAGCATAGAGTTTACTAGACGACATTTGTCCTAAAGATACTATGAAGTTTCCGGGGTTTAATGGATTTACACACACACACATACACACATACACAACACGCATCTCTCTCTCTCTCTCTCCTTCCCTCTCTCTTCATCCCCTCCTTGTTTCTGTCTTTTCGTCCCCTTCCACTCCGCCTTCCTCTTTCCACCTTGACCCTTTCTATTTTCTACTTTCACCTCCTCATACGAAGTTTGTCTATCTAAGTCAGATCTTCGATTAAACGCCTTCGTGTCAATGTCCTTTCTCTGTTACTGACGTTAACATTCGGAGTAACAATACAAATTGTAAATTCGTTAAAAAGTTTCTGTGTTTTTCATGAAATCCGAAATACACAATCTTTTTGTACGCTTTTCATAATTTAAGTCTTAAACACGTATTCATATTTTTATCTGTATATAATTGTTAAATATACAGTCTTTTATATCCTGTCTGTACCCTCGATGTCATGTATTCTTATATTACTTTTTATCTACGTCTTTGGTCACTAACTTATTGTACCAACATATTTGATTTGTCTTGTGACTGAGAGAGAGTATGTATATAAATTGGTCACGAGAGTAGTAGTGATTTAAAATGATCATAGTGTTATTTATTCCAGTTCTCAACAAAATTTGTTTCTTCGTAATATTAAATTAGGTAAGATCATTTCTTTTATTTACTGTGTAATATCCATACTCAAACTTATATCCTGAAGTGATGGAATTCGGTGGTGTTTCTGATATATACACTTCAGAGTCGTCTTAAGATCGTGTTTAAAATCAATGTAAACGAACCTCGTACCAGTCTATAAAAACACACAAAAATGTATTACAAAATCTAAATATGTAATTTTGTACATAGTGGATTAGGAGTGAACAGTTAGTATCCAAGTTTTTGAAAACATAGGTACTTTTTCTATCTGAGTGACAAATTTAAGTTATACATGGAGAGATGTCTACCATATATTGTCATACCTTTGAGGAACTTGTGTCTTTGTACCATATCAACCAAGTGCAACAAACGTTTAAGGTGTAAAAAATCTACTAAATGAACGATTTTAAATAAGAACCAATGTGTTTTCTACCTTTTAAAACTCGGTGGTCTACATGTAAGGGTCAATTGCCGTTGGAGACAGAATATAAAGTTCAGAGTGTCACATTAGTGCACAGGAAAACTTCCAAATGAAACGGTACAAAGAGTGTAAAACATTACGAAAAACATCCACCAAAACGACAAATATTATCGGGGGTTCACGTCACGATTTAACGATAGATCACAAGGATTCACGCTCTTCCAACACTGTACGGATTACTTTTTTCGTGGGTACAACCCATTCGAAGTGAGTTTGCACTCAATATCGTAATAACCGAAACTTTATTTAAAACTACTTAGTAATCATATAAATTTTTCCTCAAAAATTCGTCTTTCCGTGTATTTCGTTCCAATATATAACTGTCACCAAGGGTCCTTGGATTAGGACGGTAAAGGGGAACTCACTACGAAGTCATAGGGGATTAAGTTATAAACGTCACTGAAATATCTTATAAATTGATAGTATTTATTACTCTTGACTGTCATAAACTAAAAATCTTTCTAAGATAAATGGACCCCACTATATATATATATTCTGTATTTATTCTCGTGGTCTTTCGAATAAACTATCTATATCAACTTTTTATTATACATAGTTAATAGGTTTCAAGTCTAAATGTACCGAAGTCAATGGACCTGGTAACGGAACTCTGACTTTTACTCTTTTCTAGATATTTATCGAAACAACTGGGGGACGAAGAGGGTCGGACACCAGTGAAGGAAGACAGAGAGGAAGGAGGTATAAGGACCAATGATTCTGAAATGGACACCATACACACACGAGTCAGTACATGTTGAGAAACGTGGGACTACCTGACTTCGGGTGGTCCAAAGTTACAGGTACCTTAAAAAGTCCGTTCTTATAACCTTACCCAACGGTAAAGGAGGACGTTCCCTAGAACGGTTGGGTCCCTAGTTTGGGTACAGAGGACACAGAGGACGTAACCGTCCGTCTAAGAAATGTTACATGGTGGACCCTTCGGGGGTATCGACTGATCCCGTAATCTTCATACCGATACCTTAACGTATCAATCCCCATCACTAAACTCTCCGTGACTTTTCGTTCTGGACCGAACTACATTACCATTTACGTTCCTCGAGACGTTCCTCTCGACCTTTTTGACGACCTCACTTAAATACCACATAAAAGCACGTTTTAAACCACCAATCACTACACCAATCTGTTACAATACTTCAAGTGTTTTTATACACATTGGAAGGGTAATCTCAGTTAAATGTGTAGTTGTCCCTTGTTCTTTTTAATCTTAACGTCGGTAATTGTTATTTTTAGCAGAACGAGAAGAAAGAGAAATCTTTACGTATGGGGGAGTTTAGACTCGTATCAAAGGCAAATAGGTAAGTTGTAAATAATTCATGAGTGAGACACATTCGTAATCTACAACCTTTCTATGACAACAACAGGTGAACCTTGGACGTCCGGTCACTCTTTTTGTCATTATAATAGAGTATACGATTACCCTCATTCCAACTTGTTATCCAATAGAAAAAAGGATCAATGTCGTCCCTTGTCTCACTCACACACAAGACTATCAACAACAAGTCAGCGATTCAGTACAAACTGAGAAACACTTGGGTATCTGAAGTCGTGAGGTCGTAGGAGACAGGAGGTGATAATGGACCTCAAACGAGTTTAAGTACAGGTGACTCAACCACTAGGATGGATTGGTAGAACAGGAGATGACAGGGGAAGAGGAAAACGGAAGTTAGAAAGGATCGTAGTCCTAGAAAGGTCACTCAGTCAAGTAGTGTAGGCCACCGGTTTCATCGAAGTCGTAGTCAGGAAGGTTACTTATAAGTCCCAATTAAAGAGATCCTAACTGACCAAACTAGAGAAACGTCAGGTTCCCTGTTAGTTCTCAGAAGAGGACGTGGTGTTAAACTTTCGAAGTTAAGAAACCACGAGTCGGAAGAAATACCAGGTTGAGAGTGTAGACATGTACTGATGACCTTTTTAGTATCGAAACTGATATACTTGAAACAGTTGTTTCACTGTAGAGACAAAAAATTATACGACAGATCCAAAGAGTATCGAAAAGAAAGTTCCTCGTTCACAGAAAATTAAAGTACCGACGTCAATGACAGTGTCTCTAAAACCTCGGGTTCTTTTATTTTAAACAGTAACAAAGGTGAAAAAGGAAAAGATAAACGGAGAAGTCTGTTGGTGGAACGGAAGAACGTAAAGAAAAAGAAACCTTACCAAAACTAGTGACGGAGGATATAATAGAACGGTTAGATATAGGTATGAAGAAGTCCATTAGACAGATAGTCTAGATTAGAGTACTTAAATAGTGAAGGTGACATGTTAGTATTACCTAAACTAAATTCAGTGTGGACTTGACAGAAGTAAGAAAGACCTCAATAAAGAGGTGACTAGAGGTCATAGTATAACCCATGGATGATTGGACCCCTCAAGTAGAATGTTACAGGATAGAGAAACGGAAAAGTATAACAAGTACCCCAAGAGTTCCGTTCTTATGACTTTACCAAACGGTAGGGGAAGAGATCACCTGGTATAAAACAGTCTTGAGAAGTGGTACTGGGCAGGTAGAACCCACCGGGATCTGGTGTACCGAGTATCAAAGTAAATCAATCTGCTCCGACACCAGGTACACTAATCTAACCAATGAAAAGACATCTCACTTACAGTTGTAAGATCCTTAGTCGTTTGATTTTAACTGACCTTACCCACTTAAATTAAGTCTACTGGTAATATAGATGCTGCCACCCGTTCTTAGGGAACCTTCTTTACCTCATCGGTAGTATCAGCTATTTTCTCAGGTTTTTACGTCATGAACTTACGTTAGGGTTTTTACTGTCTTACTAGAGATAAGTAAAGGTTCCGTTTGGTAAGTTATAGTGTCATTAGGTTCAGATACGGAGTTAGTCATTACGACTTCTTTGACTTCACCTTACCAAGATACTTATAAATGTTCTGGAAGATCTTGATTGTGGGATTTTTCTACAGGAAAAGTAATATCCCCTGACCTTACATTTTCGTCCTTCAGTTCTTTGTGGACCTCATTGTCCGTTTAAACTGGAACCTCATGTCTTACTTCGTCCCGTTGTCGATTATCTCAAGACGGTTCTCTTGCGTGACCAGTATCGTTTGTGGGAGAAGGTTGTTGTGTTCTCTTCTGAGATGTGTACCTGTAGTGGTCTACCAGTTGTACTTTTAGTTAACTAATATAAGAAACGTCTTTTTCTACCTCTTCGAGATATGTTAGTCGTTTTTGTTCTGGCTCTCGACTGACACCGAGTCTAGTACTTGAGGAATAACTGTTTAAGTCTAAATTTCTTTCATCCCTTTTGGTGATCTAGTAAATATATACTTGATTCAGTTTAGGGAATTCTAATATGTCACCTTCACCTTTTATCTAAGTTCCCTAATCTAGACTATCTGTCTCACGGACTTCTTGATACCTACCTCCAAACACTGTAACATGTCCTCTGTCCCTAGTTCTGGTAGGGGTACCTTTTCTTTACGTTTTTTCGTTTTACCGACAGACTCCTCCGGAATGTTTATCGACTCTTTTCTTCGTTTCGTTTTTCGATTCCTCTTTCCCCTTCCATATGGATAAACTTACGTCTTAAGGTTTCTTATAGTTCCTCTCTGTTCTTTCAGAGGGAGTCACTAGTCACGTTTCTTTATATCCTTTAGTTATCTAATCCTTTCTGATCTCTAGAGAAGTTCTTTTAATCTCTATGGTTCCCTTGTAAAGTACGTTTCTACCCGAGTTATTTCCTGTCTTTACCATACCTGGATTGTTTTCGTTTTCTACAATTCTTCTCCACCGTTCTTATGTGTCTTCTGGATATGTTTTTTCTAGAAGTACTGGGTCTATTAGTGCTACCATACTAACGAGTGAATCTCAGTTCTGTAGGACCTGACACTCTAGTTCACCCGGAATCCTTCGTAGTGATGCTTGTTTCGATCGCCTCCACTACCTTAAGGTCGACTCGATAAAGTTTAGGATTTTCCACTACGACACTTTCACGATACGAGTTATACGGTCGTTTAAAACTTTTGAGTCATCACCGGTGTCCTGACCTTTTTCAGGCAAAAGTAAGGTTAAGGTTTCTTTCCGTTACGGTTTCTTACGAGTTTAATGACGCGTTAACGTGAGTAAAGTGTGAGATCATTTCATTACGAGTTTGAAGAGGTTCGGTCCGAAGTCGTTATACACTTGGTACTTGGAGGTCTACAAGTTCGACCAAACTCTTTTCCGTCTCCTTAGTCTCTAGTTTGACGGTTGTAGGTAACCTAGTAGTTTTTTCGTTCTTTCAAGGTCTTTTTGTAGATGAAGACGAAATAACTGATACTATTTCGGAAACTGACACACCTATTGTTGTTTGACAACTTTTAAGACTTCCTCTACCCTTATGGTCTGGTGGACTAGACGGAGAACTCTTTACACATACGTCCAGTCCTTCGTTGTCAATCTTGACCTGTACCTTGTTATCTGACCAAGGTTTATTCTTTTCCTCATGTAGTTCCGACATATAACAGTGGGACGAATAAATTGAAGATACGTCTCATGTAGTACTCTTTGCGACCCGACCTCCTTCGTGTTCGACCTTAGTTCTAACGATCCTCTTTAAAGTTATTGAAGTCTATATATCTACTGTGGTGGGAATACCGTCTTTTATTCCTTTGATTTCCCGGAGAACTACTTTCACTTTCTCCTCTCACTTTTTCAACCGAATTTCGAGTTGTAAGTCTTGTGTTTCTAGTACCGTAGACCAGGGTAGTGAAGTACCGTTTATCGACCCCTTTGAACCTTTGTCACTGTCTCAAATAAGACCCCCCGAGGTTTTAGTGACGTCTACCACTAACGTCGGTACTTTAATTTTCTACGATGGAGAACCTTCCTTTCAATACTGGTTGGATCTATCGTATCATTTTTTGTCTCTGTAATAAAACGGTTGTCGTCAGGTAGATCAGTTTCGATACCAAAAAGGTCATCAGTACCTACCTATACTCTCGACCTGATATTTCTTTCGACTCGTGACTTCTTGACTACGAAACTTGACACAACAACCTCTTCTGTGAACCCTCGACTTTGGGGTTATAAAACCGGTGGACTACGCTTCTTGACTGAGTAACTTTTCTGGGACTACGACCTTTTCTAACTTCCACCCTCTTCTTTCCCCTGCTGTCTCCTACTCTGCCAACCTACCGTAGTGGTTGAGTTACCTGTACTCACACTCATTTGAGACCCTTAACCACTATCCCTCCGGATCACACGACGTCAGGTGCACCAATGTTTCTTAGTCTGTGTTGATTCACTGACTTGACTTGACTTGACTTAACAGATCACCAAAAGGAATGAAAGAAGTTGACTTCGGACTTAACATTATCGTCGAGTACTAGACTCGGTGTCAGTCGAGGTGTAGAACAAAAACTATTGATATATCTCGAAGAGGTAGAAACCGACGTCCTTGGTATTAGTCAGACTAAAACCAAAATCGGTAGACCACTACAGGTACACATTTTAGTAGATAACCCAACAACCTTTTTACACGAACGATACTGGTCATACAAGAGATGTCTTGAGAATTTAAAACATACCGAAGTAAAACATGAGGTTCCGGTTTGAGAGACAACAAGACCCATAGAGAACTAAAGGATGTAAACAATAAAGTTAGGAGATACTACTTTTCCTGTGGAAAAAAACCACAATCAAGATCTTCCACAACATTCAGAAATACCTAGGTCGGTCGAAGTCGAAGAAACCGTAGTCACCAACCCCGTATCTGAACCTAACGACACTATAACTTACCAAACGGACCCTTTGTTGGACTCTAGTAAACCCGAAAAAACTCCAACATGGGTTCATGACTTAAAACATGAGAAGACAACTGATAGTCCCGATGAGGTAAAGAAGATGCCCTAAGAACGGACGTCATCATCTATATTACCAGTAGACTTAACTTAAGAGGGTAAGGGTAGGTAAAATCAATAACTAAGGATTCTACAACTATAAGTGAAAACGGTAGAGGACGAACTGGTGTAGGACTAAATGGGACTAAGTACCTAGATTGCAAGGTCCAAGGATACGTTATAACAAGAGATATCACCTTTAAAATGTGTCGACTCAAAGTAAAGACGAAACCGGGTTGGTCAAGTAAGAAGGACTTCGATAATCATTAACGGGAGACTAGAAGGGGTTATCGTATGACCTATGAAAGGTTGTACCTCCGAGTAGAAGACCACAGTATAGAAAAACGGAGAAATAGGACAAGTACCCCAAGAGTACCGTCCTTATGACCTCACACAACGGTAAAAGAGGAGGTCACTTGGTGTAAAATAGTCTTGGGAAGTGATACTGGGTATGTAGAACCTACCGGAACGTATCGAAGTGACTCAATACGCTCGGGGAAGTGTTACCGTTCCGACACTAGGTGTTCAAGACTGTCATCTTTGACTATTTACCTAGGAACTCGTACATTCAGTTAAATATTAAATTCTACCTTTACCACCAAGACTTTGAAGTCTAAGGATTTAAGACTTCACGTTAATTCATGGGACGCCTGGAACAATTGTACCTCTAAGACTCCGTCATCGACACCACACCCCAAACTTTGAATTTGTAAACACTGTTCGAGGATGAACAATATCTACGGTGAATAGACTTCTGGTACGAAACTTATCGTTTCGTAATCCCATGTTTTGAAAGTGGGTCACTGGGACCTTTTTGATAACCAAAAGTCGGGATGGAGATCTGTAAGACTAAGTTATCAGGGTTTTACCCGGTCATTACGTTCATTAAAGTTACGTCTACCATAAGTCTGTTACGAAAATATTTCGTGACAAAATACTCGAATATTTTTAAAGAAGTAATCGTCAGAGGAAGATTCTAATTGTGTACAAAAGATTAAGGACGGTGGACCTAAAAAAAAAATTTACATGGAACATTAAAGTACTTCTGAGTCTTAGTCCGACTTTTTATTGTGTAACATGAGTTCCAATTTTACCTTAAGTCCTTTGTATCGGTTTAGAAAAACAAACCTTTTTTATACAGTCGTAAATAATAATTACAGAGTCCACAAGATGATCTCCGATCCCAATGTTCTGACACTTTTTATTTGGGTACAGGAGAATTTATTCCGACAAAGTTGACTCGTTTATACCTGACTTACGACTTACTCCGAGACACGCTCCAGGTCCCCGTAGAGTGTCCGAACGTCCTTCATTCGAGTAAACAAATCTTTGATATTGTTTTAACTCCTTTAAAAGACAACCCAGAGGATACTGAAGAAGGTTTTAATAGGACCCTAAAAAATTTTATACACACAGTATATATCTAGGAAAACGGGTAGGTTTGACATTAGTGAGTCAAGTGTTTCATGTTTCGTGTACGAGTTATTTAGAACTAAAATGAATTTCCTTGACTTTAAACATTTAAAGTTTACCAATAATGTGACTTAATTAATAATTTATAATTCTAAACACTAAGTTCGAAATATTACATAACATTCAAAACGAAAATTTATGGACCAGACAAAATGAGGACTATAAGTTTAAAGATGTTATCGTGACTATAAAAGAAGAGACACAATTATCTTGGTGTGAAATAAACACCTTCCTACGTTTTAGGTGTTCCGTAAGAAGGTAAGGGGAGGGACTAAAATAAAGATTTATTGACGATAATCTCGTCTCTTCTGTTATAAATTCCAAATTATTACAACTTTACTGGTTTGTATTTAAGGAAAAACAGTCTGTCGGTACAGTTTATAAAACCTTTGTCTCTTTTACTAAAGTCATTTTCAGTAAAATCAATGTTTTTCTCGGACCAAAGAGGACCCTTTTCAGCTACCAGACGTTGTGACGATCGAGTTCTTTCTACTTCTGCTAAAACGAAAGTAAATACAAACTTGTACTAGTCAATTGGAACTTTTATGGTTTATTTACAGTGTCTTTTCTTGTGTTGGATTTTAAGAATCTCGTTTTATTAAAGTCCATATAAAGACATCAATTTCTTTCCGTCTAACCTACAACATCAGTGTAACTTCTTTACGATTTGACAACTCTTACACTTTCGTTTTCTTCATGTCTTTCTTTTCATCTCGGCGTGCTTTTTCATACTAAACATTAACGACGGTCTCGTCGTATAGTCGTAGTAAAAATAGGACTATGTACGACATATCAGGACCTTTAAGGGGGACGATGTCAAGAAGTAGAATTTCCCAAAAGATTTATACAGATCTCTTATTTCAAAATAGATGTCACCTAACAATCTATACCATGTTAAAGTAAAAACAAGTTTGACTACATAACTTGTTTGACTACATAACTTGTTGACTACATAGTCAAGTTTGACTATCTGAAGATTCGGTCTTTTATGAAGATTCTACTCCAACGTCCCCGTACTACACACAAACAAGAGTAAGATCGAATAGACCCATCGTCGGTTATTAATAAAGGTAAAATCCATTACATCCTGGACATCTGGGTGAAGGTAGGGGTAGGTTTTTCGATGTCAACATAAATGTATTAAAGGAAAAATCACTAGTCACCCTCCCTCCTACTAAAATTAGTATTTCGGTTGTTTTGTCACCGATTTAGTTACGTATGTATTTTGGATTTTTTTACCTCTTATTACAAAATTTATTACCGGCATTATAGGTACACCTATACGGTTTGATATTTAAACTTACAAGTTTTAGAAATTCTTATTAAGACAGGAAGTGACGTTGGGAGGGGAGGTTAAACATCATTGTCAGTTAATTATGGGGACGATAAAGATGAGAACACAAGTTCCGTATAATATTAGTTACTATCGATAATTTTAGGGGTTCGGAATAATTTGAAACTCATAAAACAAAAATTATACTCTATTTGACTATCTTGTAATGAAGGGACGTATACTTCCCCTTTTTTCCTTTGTCTTTTGAATGTAAAATTGTGACTTTATACAAATCTTGATCTTAAACTTTATGTCATTACATTAATATGACTGTAGAAAACATTCACTATTGTGTACTATTGTGTATTAACTTACCGAGGACATGGTCTTCTTGGTGTTGATACCTTTTTCTGTTTCTCGGATTAAATAAGACTGATTAGTCCTAACTACAATTAATTTCTTCTCACGTTCTATTACTGAAGAGTAATGGTGGACTATCTACCTTTATCTAACAAGAAGAAGATCCATTTTATCGTTAATTCATTGAAAAATTTTTCCTAAATAAAAGTCTTCTGAAAGAAGATATTAACCACTTCACAGACATTTTTCTAGAAGGGTGCTTAAGTAGAATTTTTTTACCTAAAGTAGTTTCCGATGAATAAGATATCATAAATAGTGAAAAACAACCTACACATGTTCTATTTCTGTTGTCAACTTTTCCGTCATTAACCCTGTTTTACCTGAACGTATAAAACACCTTACAAAGTGTAATTTCTTGTATTAGATTGTTTCACTAATTTCGAGTTTCAGTTTAGGTTTATGGAAGTAGTCAGTTGAGACACTGGACGAGGTTCACAAGACTGGAGAGATTACGAATGAAAAGAGTAGACATTTTAAAATTTTTGATATCTAAAACGAAGTATTCCGATGACATAATTTATTTTAATAGATACATTATAGGTAACGTGTCTTTACCTATAATGTATCCACAGGACAATATAATTTTCTGAAATTACTTACAACTGATGACATAATCAAAGAATAACGATATATCATTTAGTAGTTTTTGTATCATCGAATTACGTTTAAATAATAGAGTGTCCAAGGAACCTCGTCATCAGACCTGAGTCTACTTTCTCTGGGAGACGAGTCACTGAGGGGTCCCCTTCAGTTCTATAATCAACCTCGACGTTAGAGTAGACCCAGAGTCCTAGAAGAATCAAGTGGAAAAAACCGTCTTAAGTCAAAGATACTAACCCTCTGACTCTGGAAACCATTAATTTCCGACAGGTGCAAGGGACGGTGTACCGGGTAGGTGTTAGACAAAGAAGTTTCGGTCGCCCTCACGTAGACGACGAAAAAGGGAGAGGGACTGAAGAAAGTAGAGACTCAAGATTTAGGAAAAATTTTCTAAAGTAGAGTAATCCAGTCCGGGAGGGTACTATTAGAGGAAAACTAATTGAATCTCGGTAGGTTAATCCTTGGAATGAATGTGGACGATTTATGAAGGAGGAAACGGTTCGTGTCATTGAATTAATGACTATATTATTATCGGGTAATTGAGTGTCAAGAGTGGATGTAAGTTCCCCGGACTAAGAGTGGTCCCTCATGTTAATGTTGACGACAGGATGATCTCTTAGGGAATATTAGTCGAGAGATAGGTACCCAAGGTGTAGGGGTTTAAGTTGGTTGGAGTCTACCTTACCATGATAATCTTAGGTGCTATGTCTCCCGACTGACATAGGGAACATGATGTAGTAAAATATATACCCTGAAGTCGTAGACACCTAAAACTACAAATGTCAACGAGGACCCTGGTTAGGAAACGTCTATGACTCCTGATACAGATTAATGTGTAACAAAGTAACCAAGAAGGGAATCTGAAACGAAGGAATTTCCTGAAACAAGACTCTTTTTGTTCTCTTGTAAGATAACCTACGGTAATACTGGGTCGAACCCCGACAGTATGAACAAGGGTTATAGACGGACCATCTCCATCCTCATCTTATCCTTTGTGATCCTTTTTTAATCTATTCTTTTTTTAGGGAGATTTTTAATCCATAGAGTAATACGACTTTTTTATATGACTACTTTTTATAATTACGTAAAGATAACAACGCTTCTTATTACGAGAGAAGGGTTTCTACGGGTTCCGTATTAGGGACCTTGACAACTGATACAGTGACAAGTACCGTTTACCCTGAAGTGTCTATACTAATTCTGTTTTCTGGTAGTATACCAGGATAAGACGTGATACATCCACCATTAGTTAGAGTGATGTAGTCAGTAACTTTTGTCCTTAGGAAAACCGACACCAGTCTCTTTCTCTGTAATACTTCTTCTCAGTCTCCCTATACACAACCGTAACTTGGATTTCCTTCCCTCGGTGGTCGGTTTCTTATACACATCGGAGATTTTCGACCTTGTTCGTTCGTTTGGTTAAGAGAGAATCTAGGAGGTCTCTTTTTGGGGCGGGATATTCGTGATTGAAATCGGGTTATTCTGGATATAGTCTGAAGATTGTATGTTTTAAAATCCTATTTTTAAAGCCACCAAAATCCGTGATTGACACCGTTGACTAATATTCTTGTTGTTTTTTAATGATATTTATGATTACTTTTAAAACGTTTGTGATGAGTCACGTTTTTTTGTTTTTGTTTTTGTTTTTGTCAATAAAGTCGTCTCTTCGTTTTGTGATACACCTTTTATTCCTTAACTTTTTCGTTCGGTTAATAACGAGACAGGAGGACAGGATTCCTGAAGGGACCACCGAATCTGTCATTTCGCAGACAGATGTTACGTCCTCTGGGTCCAAGCTAGGGACCCAACCCTTCTAGGGGACTTCCTCCTTTACCGTTAGGTGAGGTCTTGATGACGGACCTTTTAGGGTACCTGTCTCCTCGGACCATCATATGTCGGGTACCCCAGCGTTTCTCAGTCCTCGGACAGGATCGGATACAGATAATGTTGTGGAGGTAGTCCAATTAACGGGAGACAAAGAAACCTCCCTTACTACGACTTCGACTTTGAGGTTATGAAACCGGTGGAGTACTCTTCTCAACTGAGTAACCTTTTCTGAGACTACGACCCTCCCTAACCCCCGTCCTCCTTTTCCCCTGTTGTCTCCTACTCTACCGACCTACCGTAGTGCCTGAGCTACCTGCACTCAGACTCACTTGAGGTCCTCAACCACTACCTGTCCCTCCGGACCACACGACGCTAAGTACCCCAGCGTTTCTCAGCCTGTGTTGACTCGGTGACTTGACTTGACTTGACTTGACCTGTGAATCTTGTATGTCTGTCCATTTCACAATGTTACGACTTACGGATCCGACTCTTTAGGTTATTTAGATACAAACTTAAGGATGAAACTCTGAATCTTCTAGACACTGTGACACTATTCATTTCTCAATCTAGGAGTCAAAGAAGTAGAGACACTAACTTCTATTAATACGGGATTTCCCCGAAGGGACCACCGAGTCTTAGACGGACGTCACACAAGCTAAGGACCCAACTCTACTAGGGGACCTCCTCCCGTACCGTTAGGTGAGGTCACAAGAACGGACCTCTTAGGGGTACCTGTCTCCTCCGACCCCCCACCGTCAGGTATGTCAATGTTTCTCATTCTGTACTGACTCGTTGATTCGCGTGTGTGTAAGCAGGTTTCTTAACAGTTTTATTAAAGATGACTTATAGATTTATTATTAGTTGTATATCACATCGTCCTCACTTAAAAGTGATAAATAGTAGTAACATTTTACAAGACCACTCACTGTATTTGGTCTCTCTTAAATCTACGGGTTTCAAGAGTAGTTCTTTTGGTGTCTCTCCATTGCCCTCTACCTGTTTAACCATCTAACCCTAACTGTTTATGTGGGATAAGAAATACCCTTTTCTTGGAATTTTTCTCACCTAAATACATATGTACATTGGTTAGGTATATGTGGATATGTAAACTAATTATTTTTAAAAAATTAAGTTCTTTTTATCCCTTTTGGCAATATTCCTGAGTTAGAGTTACGGATATCGGAGATAAAAAAAGTGTTAACAAATATCGGAGGTAACTAGTTTGTACCGAATGTACTGTCTCAAAGAGTTTAGTGGTAAAATTTACATTTCTATGTACAAGCTGTGTAAAAGTACGAGTATAATTCCTATCTTAAAACATTGTGAGTATCTTAGACCCAGGGTCTATATGTTTTGTGAGACAATTAATAAAGACGGTTGACGTGTTATGATTTATGTACATTTCTTGTAATACTTCAAGAAGACTTACTGATTGAGAATTTGACATATAGAATAGACTTCACAGGACCCAACCTAAGACATCTTCGTGTCGTATTTTACTTCCAAGAACACTTTCACTAAATGACCTCCATGCGAGAGACCTCTTCCCCTTACTCCGTTCGTCTTGTCCCGTTTCCTTTTCGATTCGTATTTACGTCAGACAGACTCTCTGTTTAAAGTCGGGTCACGACACTCCTCAATGTCTCGTACTCGACGTGGTGTCTCAACGTGGGTGGAACTCGGTGCCCCCAATAGACACGTGAGGACACAGTCAGTTTTCTCCCGTGCATGCTCGATAATTTTCAGTTGTCCACGTCGACGATCTCCACCACGTCACCCTACTCCTCTACCCCTGTCAGTGTTATCGTGGATGGCGTTTCTTCCTAGGGTCTACGGACGTAGTCTTGATCTAGAATTTAATGTTGTAATTTAGTGTTTACAGATCTCGTATTGTAATCAAAATTTAGTATGAAAGGGATCTTCTTATGTTTACGTATTTAGAACGTTTATTCGTCAAAGTTTCAGGTCCAACCCCGACGTCCGTCTGAAAACTTCTTCCTGTTGAAATCTTGTTTGATTATTTGTTAGATCATTTTATACGTAGCGATTAATACTGTCTTTGTAACATAATGATCAATGTTATAGTCAATGTACAAGGAGATCCTATACAGTTATAAAAGTTCCTTATATTTAGTACTGTGAGACTGTTTATACCCCAACTAAAATTTTGGTGGAACATTACAATGTAAAATTTAGTTGATGTTTAGTTTCTCCTGTGATTATCTACCTCTTTATATGGTACAAGTACCTAGCCTTCTTAGTTATATCACTTTTACTCATATGATGGGTTTCGTTTAATGTTTAAGTTACGTTAGGGACAGTTCGATGGTCGGTGTAAAAAGTGTCTTGATCTTGTTTATTAAAGTTCTAAACATACCTTTATGTTTTTTGGAGCTTATCGGTTTCGTTAGAACTCTTTCTTCTTACCTTGACCTCCTTAGTTGAACGGACTGAAGTCCGAGATGATGTTTCGGTGTCAGTAGTTCTGTCATACCATGACCGTGTTTCTGTCTGTATATCTAGTTACCTTGTTTTATCTTTCGGGTCTCTATTTAGGTGTGTGTATACCTGTGGAATAGAAACTGTTTCCTCCGTTCTTATATGTTACCTCATTTCTGTTAGAGAAATTGTTCACCACGACCCTTTTGACCAGTTGGTGAACATTTTCTTACTTTGATCTAGTGAAAGATTGTGGCATGTGTTTTTATTTGAGTTTTACCTAATTTCTAGATTTACATTCTAGTCTTTGATATTTTGAGGATCTCCTCTTGTATCCGTTTTGTGAGAGTCTGTATTTAGTGTCGTCCTAGGAGATACTAGGTGGAGGGTCTTAAGACCTTTATTTTCGTTTTTATTTGTTTACCCTAGATTAATTTTAATTTTCGAAGACGTGTTGTTTCCTTTTATATTCGTTCCACTTTTCTGTCGGAAGACTTACCCTCTTTTATTATCGTTTACTTCGTTGACTGTTTGTTGATTAGAGTTTTTATATGTTCGTTGAAGACGTCGAGTTAAGGTCTTTTTATTTGCTGGGTTAGTTTTTTACCCGGTTTCTTGATTTATCTGTAAAGAGGTTTCTTCTGTATGCCTACCGATTGTTTGTGTACTTTTCTACGAGTTGTAGTGAGTAATAATCTCTTTACGTTTAGTTTTGGTGTTACTCCATGGTGAAGTGTGGTCAGTCTTACCGACGCTAGGTTTTTAGACGTTCGTTATTTACGACCTCTCCCACACCTCTTTTCCCTTGGGAGGATGTGACAACCACCCTTACGTTTGATCATGTCGGTGATACCTCTTGTCACACCTCTAAGGAATTTTTTAACGTTTATCTTGATGGAATACTGGGTCGTTAGGGTGACGACCCGTATGTGTGGCTCCTTTGGTCTTAACTTTCTCTGTGTACATGGGGTTACAAGTAGCGTCGTGACAAATATTATCGGTCCTGTACCTTTGTTGGATCTACAGGTAGTCGTCTACTTACCTATTCTTTCGACACCATGTATATGTGTTACCTCATAATGAGTCGGCAATTTTTCTTAAGTAAACTTAGTCAAGACTACTCTACCCACTTTGACCTCGGTTAATATGTCTCACTTCATTCGGTCTTTCTTTTTGTGGTTATGTCATATGATTGTGTATATATACCTTAAATCCTTCTACCGTTACTGCTGGGACATACGTTCTGTCCTTTTTTCTGTGTCTACACATATGGTCTGAAAACCTGAGTCTCCCTCTCCCTCTCCCACCCTACTAAACCCTCTTACCCTTAAGATTGTACATATGACAGTACATTCTTAACTTAGCGGTCAGGTACAGACTGCATCCCACGTCGAACGAACCCCGACCACGTACCCCTACTGGGTCTCTCTACAACACCCCTCCCTCCACCCTCCCCCCCAAGTACAAACCCTTGCGTACATTCTTAATTTCTAAAATTTTAAATTTTTTTTATTTTTTAAAAAATTTTTTTATTTATTTAGTTGATGTAACGAAGTTTATTTATTTATTTTAGTGGAAAATCGTTTCAATAAGTCTCTGTAAATCTGGAAAATACGTAGTGAAAATTGATAACAGGACGACCTATATATATAGGGTACTGTTTGGTCTACAGGGTGTGTTTTGGATTCTTCATCGGGAAAGTTGTGTAGAGTAATGAGTCTTTATATTTTTGGTTTTATTTGTTTTATTATTTACAGTCATAATAAGTTTATGGATGAAGAACTATTTCTTCCAACTTTCTTTCTTGTCTGGGATTGGTTACGTCTATATTAATATAGTACAAAGGATTCTCCGTTACTCGGTGATAAACTATATACCCAATTATACAAAACCCGAAAGGACCACCGAGTATACCATTTCTTAGACGGACGTTACGTTCTCTGGACCCAAGTTAGAGACCCAGTTCTTCTAGGGGACTCTTTCCTTACCACTGTATGAGGTTGTAAGAACGGACCTCTTAAGGGACCTGACTCCTCAGACCACCCGATATCAGGTATTCCAGTGTTTTTCAGTCTGTGCTGACTCGTTGCCGGTAATTACAAAGTTTGTGTTTGACAGTGAGAGGTGACAAAGACTATTCTAGAAATCCACCTATTTTATTTTACTTGAAAAGAAGATATTTATATGGGATTTTATAGAAAATTATTTATAAAAACAAAAGACACCCGAGTTTCTCACTTTAAAAGATTCATTTAAAAGGACAATCGATTTGAATGGATACCTCTTAACGTCTATATATTAATTTTACTTAATAGTAAAATAAAAATTTTAGGAACAAGAAAAATTGTTCTATCACAACTATGTACATCTGAGTCTTTACTCAGTTAATATTTTGTTTATTATTAAATAAGTGTAGTAAGTAATAGTGACTATTATTTAATGAGTAATAGTGACTAGTTTTTATTTTTATTGGAGTAAAAATGAATACTTAAGTGTTCGGTGTTTGTAATTGAACGACTGTATATATAATTACGTTTAGAGTCGTAAAACGTTTTAGATAAAGGTCTATCCTTCTACACCGTTTATCTGTCATATAAAAGATATCGCGTTGATCTAAGATTGTAGATGGAGACTTCGATATGTCTATCTCAACAAATTATTGTAGATCTCTCGTTCTGGATAGGACCCTCAGAGGGATCACTTAGTAGAGTAGAATATAAGAAACAGTTGATATTTACTTAATTCACAAAATGAGTGAGTATTCATCCTACATGGTTTTCATTAACTTACACCATTAGTTCTTCAACAATTTGGACAGTGACATGTAGTAATAGTCGAAGTTTAGGTTGTATCGTGTTGATCACATGCTATCAATGTCACCTTAGTTCAGGTACAATTCCAGCTCAGTCATTACGAGTGAGAAGTCATTTAATTCAATCTGAGGTTCAACTACTTGTCTTATTTCCTACGTGTACACTGACCACTTTTATTCCATTTTGTGTCTTAAACACCTCACCATTTAGACAAAGGACTCGTTACACCCGATTTATCAGAAGTAATGTCTAAGAATTGATCGACCGCACAGTATCCATCTAGTTCCGGTCTCAGATTTTTATTTTTAGATGAATTAAGTTAGAACCGAATACTAACTATGTAATTTTAGTTTATCAACGTACACATTGATAGTTATCTACGATATGTAATACAAGAAGAGTGACGACCTTTTCATGACTTTTAATGTTCATTCTGATTGTATGGAGTCAAGTCAACGAGTCAGTACAGGTTGAGAAACGTTGGGGTACCTGACGTCGTACGGTCCGGAGGGACAGGTAATGGTCGAGGGCCTCAAACGAATTTCAGTACAGGTAGCCCAGTCCCTATGGTAGGTTGGTAGAGTAAGAGACAAGGGGAAGAGGACGGAAGTTAAAGAGGGTCGTAGTCCCAGAAAAGTTTGTTGTTTGGAGTGACATGGAATTTAACATTTCTTCTGAAACCCCCTTTCTTATAGGGTAATGAGAGAGTATAATCAAAAAAAAAAAAAATCAATTTTTAATACCAATGTGATTGTCGTTTTTTAAAATGATGTACAAAATACGTTAACATCTTTTATTAAACTTTATTAACCATCCCTATACAAATAAACGGTCCTTTAATTTCAATATAACCACACACGTGTGAGGATTTTCCCAAATCCACTTTGATACACAAAATCCCCTACTAACCTTAACCGTATTTATAATTTATTTTGGATTGTTTACCCGTAAACAAAATGACTAAACAAACCCTTCAAGTCTTTATTTATGTGTTGTGAACACATTTACGGTCAATATCGAGTCCAACTGTGAGGTGTTCAGACTTTAAATTATAGAAAAGTAGGTCCCCAATACATTTAAAATTTAATATCGGTACCTTACATGTTCGAATTCTGCCAAACTCTGATCTTTAAACTAATTAAACTTTCATTTCCTGACCTTACGGATATAAAGGACGGTTGAAATGAAGGAGTCATAGTGTTATAGACTTTTTAGTTTAATTGTCAAGATTACAAAAGACCAGTCATACAGTATTCTCGTTTTCTACGAACGTCAGGATTACTTACAGAACAAAGTAAACTCGATTCCATTTTGTCTCTGGTCCTACGTATGTAGAAAAATGTATAAAATCTATTATGTAACCTATTTTTAATTTATAATTGTTCAAAAGTAAAGGAGGTAGACGGAGATCACATTAAAAGATCTAAAGTAGATAGGGACAGGGAAGTCACATAAAAGTAGTGTACAGTGTGTAAATTTCTAAGAAGACACTAGTAGTGAAGACAACCAGTAAAGGACTACGAATTGTAGGTCGAAGTAATTAGAGTTGTCATTACAGAGTTTACAGATATATAGAACCACGTCTTGACTAAGGAAGAGTCTTTTGAAAGACTTCTATCGACTGAAGTGGGAAAACCTAAACATTACGAACGTTATTATTGTACTCTCGAGAACCATTCACGGGACCACAAAAAGACTAAAATGAAAATCCGTACGAAACCCCAGAAGTTTATATAAGTACCGGATGACTGAAAACTTCTTTACACACTGTAAGTTAACAGTAAAAATGGATAACCATTTCCTTAAAGAAAAGTAAACGCTAAACCAGGACTTGTCAAATATATCTTCCATCTGTCATAATAATAACAAGTTTTTCAAGTAAGTCCTGGATAATATGAGTATCTATTATTACGGATGAAAACACATAAAATTCGTAAATGGGATCGTTAATTTTTCTATTTGGTACAAATTCTCTCATAGTAATAAAATGCCGATACTTAGGTACATATAAAAAGAGAGTACATACTGATGAATTCTGAATATTAAAGTAGAGTAGAAACAATAGACCCCGAGTAACCATTCATCTACCAACAAAGGGGTCTCCGATAATGGAAAGTACCCGTTCGAATACCATCTATATAACCCTCACAACGACGACGACGACGACGATTCAGTGANTTGGTACAAATTCTCTCATAGTAATAAAATGCCGATACTTAGGTACATATAAAAAGAGAGTACATACTGATGAATTCTGAATATTAAAGTAGAGTAGAAACAATAGACCCCGAGTAACCATTCATCTACCAACAAAGGGGTCTCCGATAATGGAAAGTACCCCTTCGAATACCATCTATATAACCCTCACAACGACGACGACGACGACGACGATTCAGTGAAGTCAGCACAGGCTGAGACACGCTGGGGTATCTGCCGTCGGGTGGTCCGAGGAGACAGGGACCCTAAGAGGTCCGTTCCTATGACCTCACCCAACGGTAAAGGAAGAGGTTACGTACTTTCACTTTTCGTTTTCACTTCAGCGAGTCAACACGGACTGAGAATCGTTGGGGTACCTGACGTCGGATGGTCCGAGGAGGTAGGTACCCCAAAAGGTCCGTTCTCATGACCTCACCCCACGGTTACGGAAGAGGCATAACCCTCACATCCCCCTGGAATACAGGTTTTACCTGTAGTAATCGATGACTAAGAAAGAGGACGTATTTTTATTTTGGTCACGGATTACACTTTTGATAAGTCATGAAAGATGTTATTAAAAAAATTTGTAGTTTCTAACATATAAACTCACTCAATCAACATGATAACTGAGACACACTTGATTATGATAAACCACTACCAGGACAGGAATGAATTTATAAAGTTTTTACAAAATTTCTAGATGTATTAATTAATTGTGGTAGTAGTAAATTCATAGGGAACACAGATACCATAACATGTTATAAGAAACCTATCTGTCACGTTTTATTTATCTAACTAGGATGTAACTCCTTAAATATTAAATTAGTCCACGTGAACCTACTTTACTTTTCGGTTATCTATATATATATATGTGTGTATGTAATCAAGGTCCACCATACGAAAACAGTCCAATTCAGAAATTGTCAATGTATTATGTTTATATAAAGAAGTATTTTCGTGTGTACGGAATTAGTGTATTTTGTTTCTGTGAAATCCGGTAATGTGTCTGGTACTATCTAACGTTCTTTCATCTCCACCATATTATCATTTAAGTTCGACCAGTCAAAAGGAGTCAAAAATCGTGATCTTTTTAGGGATATAATGCTCACTCGGACATGTTCGAGTTGTGTCTGGGAGTCGAAAGAAAAAAAAAAAAAAATTGAAAAAATAAAAAAAAAACAGAAAACAGTGAAATAAAAAAAAGGAAATAAAATTAAATGTCATGACATAACCAAAACGGTATGTAACTGTACTTGGGTGGTGCCCACATGTACGTAAGGGTTTGTTTGGGGGGAGGGTGGAGGGAGGGGTATTGCAGAGAGACCCAGTAGGGGCACGTGGTCGGGGGTCGTACGACATGGGACGCAGCCTGTATCTGACCGCTGAGCTAAGAATGTACCATTACGTATTTGTTTTGACCGTGAAACTGTAGTGTCGTTCGGTCCCTTATCAAACTTATCAAAATTCTCTGTTTTAGATTCTACCAAAACTAGTAGAGGTAAAAAAAAGTTGATGGAAATTATTTTTAAAGGTTTTTGTGTCATTTTAACCCCCTTTTAATTCACTTATCAAATAAGATCAGTGGTTTTTAAGGTGTTAATTGTAAAAGGGTCTAAAGAAATAGTATATAGATCAGTGGATAAGTTGGGAGATACACAGGTAGTTGGGTGGATATAAAACTTACGTAAAGTTTTATTTAACGTCCGTGGTCATATAAAGGGTAGATTTGGAAGTCGTTTATTTAGTAAAAATAGAATTTTACAAATTCCAATCCCCAAAGAGACCACCACATCACCAACTCAACAGACGGTCGGTTACGTCCCCTGTGTCCAAGTTAGAGATCGGGTTCTTCTAGAGTGTATGGGCCTTCGTTGATTCGGGTTCTCGGTGGTGGTGACTTCAGGTGTTCGGATGTCGGACATGAGGCGTCGTTCTCTTCAGTGACGTTACTCTTCACGCGTGTGATGGTACTTCTCATCAATGCCAATGAGAGACATTGATCTCTCTCGGGAACGTGTCATTGTTTCTTGGTCGTGTTGGTTTGTATTTATTGAGAATTTTTTTAGTAAAATCTCAATTTACATTACGGTACTTTACATGTTTAGAATTGTAATGGCAATTCATTCAAAACTGCCTACACATTGGACATACTGGATTAGTGGGTAAAAAGTTTCTATATGAGAATCATGAAACGATACTTTATAGTTCTCCATCTAATAATGATAGTGGGGGTTTTAAATGGAATACGAGGGAGGGTTAATTAGAGGTGAAGAGGGTCTCTGATGGTAATACAAAAATCAAAAAAGGTGGTTTCTAATCCAATGACCGAGAGGAGGTGGGATCGCTATAAGAGGAGGAGGAGGAGAGTGACGACTCCAAAGCACCCTGAGACGAGTCAGTAGTGACAAGTGTAAATGAGAGTCCGTCGGTCCCTCTAAACCTCCAAGTCAACGATTATGATGACTTTAACTTTTAAAGTATCGGTTCTGTGAGTCGTATATAGAATGTTCCAACAAAACTTTTTACTCACTCTATTACATACACTTTCGTGTAACGTGTCAGGGACCTTTTATCACTCGTCCATCACTCACTCACTTCAGTGAATCAACACAGGCTGAGAAACGCTGGGGTACTTCACATCGGATGGTCCGAGGAGAAAGGTACCCTAAAAGGTCCGTTATCATGACCTCACCTAACGGTAAAGGATACGAAAAGATTCGCTAAGGTTAGGAAATACGTAATAAAGTGGAGAAGAAGGGTGGGGACGGAGGACGAAAGAAAAGGAAAGAACAAGATCAGTAGTCGGAGGAGTAGAGAGTGGAAACACCTTACACGGTGTGGGCGACTGTTGACATACGGGTAGAACCCAGGAACCGTGGTCTTCATAACTACGGAAGTGAGAGGTGTAGACTAAGAACGGGGTGCCGGAGGATGAGAGAGTGTGTGTGTGTAGGGTCAAAACTAAGAGAAGATGAGGAGAGTTGTTGAGTCGGAACTCTTTCGGTTCCGTCTACTTTATATTATCGCCTTAGTAGGGACCTTAAGTATCTAACAATCTCCCCATCGGTCTAGGGACCGTGTAGGAGGTGGACTTGTTTGTGAGTGTCTTTATAGGGTCTATAATACTAAGACTTTTACATTTCTCTTCTTTTCAGTTTCTTCCTGTCTCCATTCCTATCTTTTTGTACTGTGTCAGTCTTCTCCATGTTTCCTTTCGTTTACTTTACCCTTAATTTAATTTTTATTTCCATCGTCGAAAAACCAGACGAAACGAAAGTTCTTGAGTTCCTAACCTTCCGTTTCACTTTCAGTAAGTCAACACAGACTGAGAAACGTTGGGTACCTGATATGTCAGGTACCTCAAGAGGTCCGGTCTTATGACCTCACCCATCGGTAAGGGAGGAGGTTCCCTAGAAGGGGTTGGGTCCCTAACTTGGCTCCAGATGGGGTAACGTCCACCTAAGAAACGGTCGACTCAGTGTTCCCTTCGGGTTCCTATGACCTCATCCATCGGATAAGGAAGAGGTCACCTAGAAGGGTTGGGTCTTTAACTTGGTTCCAGAGGACGTAGCGTCCGTCTAAGAAATGGTTGACTCGTTTCAGAGTCGGATTTTCCTCTCATCTCCTATGTTTTAACTCACTGTCAACGAACCCCTTCCTAACCTCTTACCTGAAAGATCACCCTTTCTGATCCTTCGTACAGTGTTACTCTGTAGATTTAATAAAAGGTGCCAGAAGTCCAGGGACGAAGACTTGTGTGGAAGTTCCGTGTTACTTCTTACGGGACCGAGTAACTAATTTCACTCCGGTGACTTGTATAAAAATAGAACAGATTTAAGGAAGAGTGACAAAAGATGAGAAGATGGAGAAAAAAAATTGAGGGGGAAGGGTAAAGACTACTTGTAGACCTAGTCGAAAAGACCCGTGATACGAAAGTTTGAAAGAAGTAAGAAGTCAGGAAAAGGGAAAGAAGTTAAAGACAAAAATATTAACCGCAGAAAAAAGAAGTCTTCATTACCGGTCATATAAACCGTCTCATTTGCCACAAACATTCAGATTATGTATATTGAGAAAATATGTGTAAACTCTTTGATGGAGAGAATAGAACATATTGTTCATAATACTTTTTAAATTATATACATTTTTCACTACCTTATTTTCCTTATTTACGGTTCATGGTCCCTTGTAACAGTGTAAAGAACACGAGTGAGACGGTACTTTCGTTGAAGTACTTGTGAAATACTACTTCCAACCTGACTTATTACCGGGTTTATTTTAAAATTAAAAGAAAGTAAAATCAGAATAACTCATGAATACGGACCAGGAATTTTTCGTATTTTATCACGAAAGGTGACAAGTGCTTTTCTTAATGTAAACACACCTATGATAACACGTTAATGAGGCAGCTAGAGAAGACTCTGTAAGTTCCGCAAAGTTTATATCGTTTAGATTTTACCCTGAAATTTACAACTACCTCTGTGATTTGTTATTCGTGTGTACCAAATCCTTCTTATAAGAAATGACTCTTTGTTACCCTTTCACACACACTTTCTTGACTAGTGCCGTAGTTTCGACCGTAAAAAGTCCCCTTGACCACGTAAAAGGGTAATTTGAACCTTACTGAACCAAGGTTTCGTATAAATTAAGTACCTAGTGACGACGTTACAACACAGTTGTACATGAATCCCTCAGAAGTGATATACCTAGTGACGTCACTATCTGACATTACCGAGGAACAGATGGTTCAATTACGTATAATAGTGTCGTGTGATTATGTTCCCAATAACTATTCTGTTAGATATCGGGTTAGAGAATGGAATTTTCTTTGAAGACTGTTTGGGAATTGTAATATTCATCCTCCTAATTTTTCTCTTGTCCTGATCAACGATTCTAAAGAATGTTTGTTAAATATTTTGTATTCAAAAGAGGTCAAAGTGAGATACAAATGTACTAGTATAATTATAACTCAAAAAGGATTTGAGACATAAGAATTTACTATATAAGTCAAGAAGACGAAAAAGACCGGTGGAGATACCCATTAAGACAAACTGGTAAAATTGTCATTTTTTTTTCAATGATTAAACTCCAACTTATTGATCCTTCATCTTATGAGTCATTTAATCTGTCCAGGTTCTATTAGAGTCGTCTATTTAGTACACTTTACGACCCGACCTACTTCCTGTTTGACCTTAGTTCTAAAGACCCTCTTTATAGTTATTGGAGTATATACGTTTATTACAGTGGGAATACTATCTTTCGTTTCTCCTTAATTTCTCGGAGAACTACTTTCACTTTCTCCTCTCACTTTTTAAACCGTCTTTCGAGTTGTAAGTCTTTTGATTCTACGTACCGTAGACCAAGGTAGTGAAGTACAGTTTATCTACCCCTTTGTTACCTTTGTTACTCTCTGAAATAGAACCCCCCGACCAGTCCTTCATCGTCTTGACCTGTACCTTGTTGTCTGACCAAGGTTTATCCTTTTCCTTATGCAGTTCCGACATATAACAGTAGTACGAATAAATTGAATATACGTCTCATGTAGTACTCTTTGTGACCCGACCTACTTCGTGTTCGACCTTAGCTCTGACGGTCTTCTTTATAGTTATTGGAGTCTATACGTCTACTATGGTGGGAAAACCGTCTTTCACTTCTTCTTGATTTCTCGGTGAGCTACTTACACTTTCTCCTCTCACTTTTTCAACCGAATTTCGAGTTGAAAGTTTGTTGTTTCTAGTACCGTATACCAGGGTAGTGAAGTACCGTCTATCTACCCCTTTGTCACCTTTATCACAGTCTGAAATAAAACACCCCGGGTTTTTTGTGACGTCTACCATTGACGTCGGTACTTTAAGTTTCTGCGAATGAGGAACCTTCTTTTCAATACTGGTTCGATCTGTCGTATAATTTTTCGTCTCTGTAGTGAAATGGTTGTTTCCAAGTAGATCAATTCCGATAACAAAAAGTCATTAGTACATACCTACACTCTCAACCTGATATTTCTTTCTACTCGTGACTTCTTAACTACGAAAACTTGACACCACAACCTCTTCTGAGAACTCTCAGGGAACTTGACGTTCCTCTGGGTTGGTCAGATAGGATTTCCTTTAGTGAGGACTTATAAGTAACCTTCCTGACTATAATTTCGACTTTAAGATTATGAAACTGGTGGACTACACTTCTTGACTGAGTGAACTTTTCTGTGAGTACGACCCTTTCTAACTTCCTCCCTCCTCTTCCCCTGTGGTCTCCTACTCTACCAACCTACTGTAGTGACTGAGTTACCTGTACTCAAACTCATTTGAATCGCTCTACCACTACTTGTCCCCCCGGACCACACGACGTCAGGTACCCCAGCGTTTCTCAGTCTGTGCTGACTCGCTGACTTGACTTGACTTTTAGTGACGTCTACTACTGACGTCGGTACTTTAATTTTCTGGGAAAGAGGAACCTTCTTTTCGATACTGGTTGGATCCTTCGTATAATTTTTCGTCTCTGTAATGAAAAGACTGTTTACAGAGAGATCAGTTTCGATACCAAAAAGGTCATCAGTACATACCTACACTCTAACCCTGGTATTTCTTTGAACTCACGGTTTTTTAACTACGAAAACTTGACACCACAACATCTTCTGAGAACTCTCAGGGAACTTGACGTTCCTATAGCTTGGTAAGATTTCCTTTGGTCAGGAATTATAAGTAACCCTTCTGACTACGACTTCGACTTCGAGGTTATAAAACCGGTGGACTACGTTTCTTTACCGGGATTCGTTACCACTCTGTATAATCCCATGTAAATCAGTTCTCAAAGATAACCGTATTGATAATTGTATCTAATGACTCTTGGGAGAAAAAATATTCTGCTCGTTTCTAAGATAAACTATACATACACCTCATAAAATTTAAGAGATATCTAAATTCAAGTCTAAGAGAAGTTAACTGTCAATCAGGTTCTTTTTAATGTAATAATTTCATGGTTTGTTATTGTCAGTATTTCTTTATGTACATGTTCTATTATATATTTTTTTAGAAGGGTGAACAAAAATGAAGGAAGAGTAGATGAACACAAATATTCTGTTTTAGGTTATTTATTTGACACTATGTGGGTACGTTACCTTATAATAAATCGTATTTTTTATTTGTTGACTAAGTACGTTATCGTACCTACTCAGACTTCACGTAAACAAAATTACGTAAAAATTGACTTTCTTCAGTCTGTTTCTTTCGATGTATTATATACCAAAAGAAATATACTATAAGACCTTTTCCATTCTGATATTCCTACCTTTGTACTCACAAACGATCTCTAATCTCCACCCTTCTCCCAATCCCTGTTTCCTCTTCGTACTCTCTTTTGAAACTCACTACTTTACTAAGATATCTAATAACCCTACCATCTTTATATAGAGATACGTAAACGGTTTTTTGTCTTGACAAGTTTTTTTCACTATATGTTTTAACTGTCTATCGTAAATTGGTTCACCAGTTTTCATTGTAGTGGTCAATAGGGACTATTATCAAACGACTCTTCACTATAAAATGGTTTTTAAACATTGGAATTAGATCGGTATTCTTGTAAAGTCTGATTAGGTTTAATTCCCTCTTTTATCACTAGTTATGGAAATTTTCATAACTCTATTACTTTCCATACTTTTTAGTCTCTTTGAGAGTGTCTGACCTCCTCGGATTTCTCTGTAGTAGCGGCTTCCGTGTTATCCTAGGGTTACCTTCGTAGACGACGTGACTTCCCTGACATAAATACACTCGTAGTTCAACGGTGCTTCGATTCTCTTTGGGTCATCTGTGTCTTCGTAACGTGACTAAAATATTTTATTGTAGGTTTATAGATTACGCTAAACCCAATTTTCGGTAGATTGAGGTAAAAAAGAGTTTTCTAAAATCTTAATCTTAGGTAAAAGACGAAATAAGGAGTTTCGTCAGTCTAGTTAGTCGACATCATCAACAAATAGTGATGACAACATTAGAGTCGTAACATACCCGGTCAACTATATGTTTTCCGTGTTAGTTGGGAAAAGTTTAGTAATGACAGTTCAAGATCAGGTATTAAGGTAAGGACTTCTCTTAGTACCTGAATATCGTACAACTTTACATCCTCTGGAGTCCGTCTAATAAACCAAGTCTTCAGTAGCTATACCAAACTAGCTATACCAAACTCAGACTTGTAAGGGATTCTTCAGACTGTTGACGAAGTCTTAGTCCTGTCTCCGGTGCACTCACAATGGGTTGAGAGACCATTAGGTCCGAGAAGGGTAAAAGTTGGTGACGTTGGTCTATTGTGAACAAAGAAAATAAAACAGATTGACCTGAGATACCTTAAAAGAAAATTATGTATTAAGATTCCGATTTTTTTTAAAAAAATTGGTGAAGACGTACAGTTGAAATTTTTTGTTTTACACTCCCTTTCTACACACGGACACCAGTATGTCACAAAATTACCATTTCAGATCTTAGATCCGGAGAATTAAGATTACGTGAAAGAAAAAGATGTCGGATGTAGGATTGTATAGTTTCAGGGAGGCTTTACATCGTTGATTCTGATAACGTCTCTAGAGGAATGTGACTTTTCACAAGGTCCTAGTTGACCCATTATTTTACAAGTTCGTACTATGGTTACACGTCACATTAACACTAACAGAAGTAGACTGACGTCACCATTAGTTACGTGCGAAATTTATATATTGTGTATGTGTCGATGTGTTTCTGTGTGGTGGTTCTTACGAAGTCAAAAGGGAAATTATACGCACGTGAAACGAAGAACAAGCTGGTTTACTTTTCAACACAGACTCCTTCTTTACACAACGAGTAGAATGGAGTACTTTAGAATTAAAGGGTTATAAAGAACACGAGTTCTCACTTTGGTTGGTTATAAGATTTCCGTTATCGACTAAAACTTTAAAGTCTTTAAGAATTATCACTCTTTCTCTTTCCGTCGGGTACTCTCGGTCCAATACCGTGTCGTCATAATTAGTTCTCGATCTGATCGTGAGGGACGATCGACTACAATACAAGAAGAGAACACCTTATAGTTGTCAGAGTGTCTTGTGTTTGTAACCTCTTCTGGTGAGACTTAGTCACTAAAGAGGTCTGTTTTTAGTTCTGGTGACTTTTAGTACAGACTAGTGTCCGTTATAGTGTGTGTAAAGGTTGTTATTTTTACCGGTTTGTAGAAAGATACGACCGATTGTAATCAATTACAACGAAGAAACGGTTTATATCGAAATCGAAACGAAGTAAGAAAAACTAAAAATCTATTCTTAATGATTCTTTGTCTTAATGGAGATGAAAGATTACCGTAGGTCATGTGTCGTTTCGAGACGAAGGAACTGAGGAAGATTTTTTGTTGTCTTCGACTTTAAGACGTCCCTCAGGGAGATTTTGCGAGAATGATTCTATAAAGTGCCAAGGGGTACCATGTACAAAGGAGAATAACGTTGCTCAGTTAATTAGGTTTAAACAAGTTGATGTCCCACGAGGACTACCAGGACCGACTTTTTATGACTGTTTTCACGTTTTTCTTCTTTAAATTAGTGTGTGAACCTTACGGGTTATTTGTTCACTGATCTCCGGTAAACTTACAGTCGGGGGACAAAATTTTGTAGGTGGAGTAATGGTGTACCTTTTGTTGAAATTTTTTAACCACAAAAGTAAAAGAAGTCTATTTATAGGTCCTCTCCTATAACAACCCAGTATACCATTAATACAAAAATCGAAACACTCTGGGAGGTATGACAAAAGGTTCAAGCGACGGAGTTGGGTGTAAGGGTACTTGTTAAATGATCCTAAAGTAAAAAAAGGTCATAAGAACGGACCTCTTAAGGCACCTGTCTACTGGGGCCGTCCGATGTCAGGTACCTCAGCGTTTCTCAGCCTGTGTTGACTCGTTAATTGTGTAAAAAAAGTGTAGGAACGGTTTTAACAACAAACACCAGAAAAATTACTGTCGGTAATACTGGTGACGCTCCACTATAGAATGATACCAAAACTAAATGTGAAGGGATTACTAATGTCTATGACTCATATAAAAGTACACGGACAACCGGTAGACACACAGAAGAAACCCTTTTACAGATAAGTTCAGAAGACGAGTAAAATTTTGGTCAAATTTTTTTTTTTTTGACAAACTATAACTCGACATACTCAACAAATATATAAAACCTATAACTGGGGAATAATCTGTATAATGAACATTTATAAATACAATAGTAATATACATCTTAGAATTTTTTTCTGTTTGTTCACTTATGTTGTTTGTATTTGTCTGAGTGTCTCTTGTTTGACCGTCAATGACCATCCCTCTCTGCACCCACCTTACCGTTCTATCTCCCTCCCTTAATTCTCCGTGTTTGATGATATATATTTTATTTATTCTATGTTCCCATACAACATATGTCGTGTTCCTTATATTGGTTGTAAAATATTATTAAAATTCGCCTTATATTAGATATTTTTATGACTTAGTGATACGTCATATGGATTTTGATTATACTACACATTTAGTTGATATAAAAAATTTTTCTTCTGTTCAATATACCTGTTTACTGAGTTTTGTTTTTTATTTATGAAATCCATTATAAAAATCCTCTTTTGTCAAACGAAAGTATTCTTATCTGATTAACAAACTGTACTTATCTGACAACAGATACTCTAGTGTTTTTATACTGAACCTTAGAGTGAAATGTGTGTCCGACAATAACAAACGACACTAGAACTCTTTAAGTAAATTAGACAGATTTGAGTCCAAAAGGTAGGGAGTTTATATTCGAGGTGACCCTGTCTCTAAAACAGTGAAAACAAGTAACGATAAAAGGACTATGGATCTTGTTAATGACTTAGTATCATCTATGACCCTGTGTTTTATCGTATTATGGACTATTTGTCACCTTCAAATTTTATAAAAATAACAATTGATACTACCATCACCACCTTAGTACTAAACCCCGTATTAAAATTTTGTTTTATAATTTTGTGTCGATGGTCAGTACAACGACATTCGGTGAGTTTTGTCCTCCTCTCAAACTTACTGGGACAATCAACGACGATCTATCTCATCACGGAAAATTGACTATATATCCGTTTTTCAGTGGAGATGAGTTTGTATCTTTCAATGTTCTTTCCTTGATGTTTATAAAATAAGAGTGAAGATGTAAAGTTTGAGTAATAGTTTTATTCAAAACTATCATATTCTAAATATATTATATTCTCCACTTTCCTCTTAAAATCTCTTTATATTGTTCTGCATGTACTTGAATTTTGGAAGAGGATGATTCAATTTTATGATATGACAACTAGTGACAGATCGAAAAAAAAAGATTTGAAGTCTTTTATCTATTACAATAGGTTCCAAAGAATAATCCGTAAACTAAACCCCCTCGAACGAAAGATACATAGGATTCGTCAAACCTAAAAAGTGAAAATCTGTACCCTCACTTTAAAATTCACACATCCCATCGTCTTATACGGTTGGGACATATACGCTGAAACTGTCGTTCCAATAAAAATCGATTTCCGTTGACTTTTCGTCCATTTTCCTTTCGAGAGACACAAGGGAGAAAGACGGATTTTCGTCCTGTATATAAACGTTTCCATAGGGGAAAGAAGGGAGATGGACCTTCCTGTTTTAAATTAGTGGTCTCTGTTGAGATTTGGGAATAGTTGGGTTGCCGTGGTCTCCTTAGAGGTATTGTTTGATAAATAATCTGAAATAAAAGGTTATCAAGGAGTATATAAACGAAGAGATATTAAACAATGGGGATCTTTAAGTCAGAAACAGAAAAGTGAATAGATTTTTGCATAACAAGGAGACGATTCTACGAGATGTACGAGTCCAAGATTGGTAAGGAAACTCAATGAGTAGAGACCTATGAAATACACATTTCGTATTTTATGTACGATTAGTGGAAAACAAACAAAAAGAGAATAATTGGACAGAAAACCTTCAGATTAAAAGTCCCGGGGTCGTCTCTCGGATCCTTCCACCGTCCCTTTGTAAAAAAGTGGGGACGGTCATGAAATCCTTACTTTTCGGAGGTTGGCGAACGTTTAAGAGGGGTTCAGTCCATCCACACAATCGAACCTCGAACAGAATCGTAGAACACATTAATGTGGTCTGACGTCCCCTCCTAGTGATCCATGTGTCAGGAACACACAAGAATTTTCTGGGTTTTATCAGTTAAGTTAGGATCCAAAGAAGAAGGAGATTAATCTTCTATTACTGGATGACAAACTGGAGTGTAAAAGGTTTGGTTAAATCCTTGGTGTTTGATGTTTCCTACTCGTGGGTTCCATTCACCGACCGATTTATTGGTAAATTTTGACGGACTCCAATAGTGACGAAGTTACTGTCAGTCTACGGCCAGAGGGTCTTGTTCGACAAGAGACAAAACTATTGAATCGGAAAAGATTATGAGAATTTGTGAGAGATAAATATCGACTATTGTAAATAAGTAAACGACCGTCGGAGAGGTCTCCTTATAACGGTTTAAGTCAGACAATTTTCTCAACACGGGATGATGGTGAGGGAAGGATGTTGAGAGAATAAGAATTACAAGAATGAGTAGAAAAGATAACTTATGAGAAGTGTGATCGGGATGTTTCATCCCCTTTTCGAAAACAGTTACAGACTGAGTACTTTCACTAAATAATAAAACACGATCCGTAACCCATTTATTATTTTTATACGGTGGTAGTTTTGTAAAACAAGAAGGAAAGGTACATATAAACGTAAGTCTTGTCACTCTTTAAGGAAAAGGGTAGACAGAAATTGATAAACAAACAAAACTAGGGGCGTTTAAATCCTCTCCACTCTCTTTAATTTACTCTCTTTCGCTAAAGTTGTGTTCACCTATATTCCAGACGTTTCCATTGTCGCTCTGTGTCACTCAATGAATCTTTAAGTAATTAAGTGACAAACTTACGAATCTAATTAACGTAGTTTTAATCACAAACGGAGACCTTGTTGATCCACCACTATTTAAATAATTTACAGAAAATAGGACTGTTTAGGATTTAACGGTTTACAACGAAACAAATACACACATTTATATACGTTTCATTAAGTTTGAAATGAAACTTTCAGAAATTGAAATAGTGATTTTAACGGACAGTCGGGATCTTCTCTGTTACTCCGTCAAACAATTACCAATCTTCATCTCAGGTCCCTCTGTACTAATTGGACTGATTTCCGTCACCCCTAAGGATGTACATATAGGTGTACAATTGTAAGTAGAAAGTACTAGGAGATTTAATATAGAACGAGGATTAGTAAATCCTAATTTCATAAGACAGAGAATATGACTTTTTCAGGTTAAATAATCAAGAAGGTGGAATTTGAATGTCCTGGTTTGTATAGAATCGTCTCTACTTCTGTTACGCGATAATTTAGTGAATAATTGTCTTAGGTTTTTGACAGTGAGGATTTAAAACATATCTTCGACACTGTATTTGTTCGACACGATACTTGTTGGAAACATCCGAGTTATTTGTTATACAGAGTGTAGATTATTGTTATAGATTTTACATAATTTATAAATGAGACAAGATTGGTGAAAGTTACGTCCTCTGTGTTCTCTACGTCTAATTTAGAGACTCACCCCTACTAGGTGACCTAATCTTTTACCGTTAGGTAAGGTCATAAGAACGGACCTTTTAAGGTTTTTGTCTCTTCGGACCGTCCGATGTCAGATATCCCAACGTTTTTCATCCCATATTGACTTGTGCGTGAATAGATGAATTGGTTAAATATACAAATTAAATAAATTACGAATGTCGTTAGAAAGTCTTAAAAGGTGTCAAATAAAACTAGGTGTGTCAGTTTCCCAAACTGTATCAGTTATTTCGTATGTGTCTACAAAAAGACCTTGAGAGAACGAAAAAGTTATTAGGTAGCTTACAACCGTTAAACTAGAGGCCAAGGAGAAAAGATTTTGGTCGAACGTGTAGACCTTCAAGTGCCAAGTACATAACGACTTCGGACCAACCTCTTAAAATTCGTAATGAAATGATCGTACACTTTACTCACGTTAACACGTCATCAAACTCGTAAGAAACCGTAACGGAAAGAAACCCTAACCTTACTTTTGTCTGGAAAAGGTCAGGACACCGGTGACGACTCAAAAGGTTTAAACGACCGTATAATTCACGTCGTCAAAGTGTCGTAGAAGAAAGTCCTAAACTTTGTCGAGTTGACCTTAAAGTAGTGGAGGTGATCGACAGAAGTATCACTACGAAGGATTCCGGGTGGACTAAGTGTAAGGTCCTACAGACCGAGATCCACTCACTAGTGTGGTAGCACTAATAAACCCAACACTTCTAGAAAAAACATGACAAGAAGTCACATAACAACGGTGGAGAAGAATTATAGAAGACGAAGACAATCCAGGTATGGTAAACAGGAAATGACTCGGGTAGAAACGTACTTTACAAGAGAACCAGAGAGATTAAAAGAACTTGTCTAGAGATCAGAAAGGGTAAGATAACAAAAGGAGATAAGAAACGTAACTAGTGACTCCTTCCGAAAGAATAGAGAGGAACGATAAGAAATCTTTAGACGTAAGTTTACCCATATAGAAAGGAAAAGAGGAAACGAAAAGTGAAGGGCAGAAAAGTGTCGAATTTTTCACAGAACTAGAACAAATAATTTCAAGATTTGTGGAAATACATAAAACCTCGAATAGCCAAAGCAATCTTGAGAAAGAAGAATGGAACTGGAGGAATCAACTTGCCTGACTTCAGGCTCTACTACAAAGCCA